>CM056055.1:47845936-48525936 GCA_029574335.1 Rana kukunoris
GTCTCCCGTCCCTTAGGCACAATGATAATCCCATGGCTCATGACCTCACCCGAAGCAATGTTTTGACATTGACAAATAATATATATCTTCTTTTGTGAAAAAGATTTATGGTAATATTCAGTGTTGGTATCACCTCCTAAAAATGCTAAGTTATATTTTTCGGAGTATTTTTTTCTGTAATATTGTAGTACTGCTGCTGATCCTTTTAAAATCGTTCCGCCCAGGGATCATGTTTCAGTATTGTCCTCTCTGACCATTTTACTGTTCTTCCTGCTTAGTCCAAACGGAACACAATGTATTCGATTTCACTATCATCATCTGTTCTTTATTTTATTTTCACCAAACATTTAATCTCCGTTTTTGTAAGGACATTTATAGAAAGTATTTGCATTCTATTTCAGATTGCAAAATTGTCACTTTATCTCATTAAAGTAACACTGAACTCTGGTTAAAAAAAAATATTATTTTAAAGTATGTATTCTTAAAGGATAAGTTCACCTTTATGGACATGTTACTTATATCTAGGGTGTAACATGTAAAACAACCAAACCCCCCCCCCCCCTACCCTGTGATAGTGGGTGGGGAATCCTCTTCCAACATCTGCTGTCATATTTAAAACCTCCACGTCATTCATTTACAGGAATCTGCAAATGAAAAAACAGCTAGCCTTCACCACAGATGGACTTTTAGTTTAAATGGGACACTTTGCTGATCAGCATGCTTGTAGTTCATTTACACTAGAGGTCGACCGATATGGGTTTTACTCTGGCCGATGCCGATATTTAGAAATCGGGGTGGCCGATTTGTATTTTTTTTATGGCAGATGGCACGGATTGGCACTGGCAGGTGGCACTGGTTGGCATTGGCAGATGGCGCTGGCAGGTTTCACAGCTGATGGTGTAACTGAAACTGCGCTCTGCTATGCTGCGTGTATGAAACTGTATGGAGAGAGAGAGGAGCTGAAGCATTCAGCATCATTTCGAAAGTGGGCGAGACCCAGCAGCTATCCAGCCAATGATTGGTCTGTTTGAGAAAGGGGCGGGGCCACATACATGTAGCGGCCCGCCCAGATCCCATCCCATTGGCAGGTGTTGGATAGCCTGGTCCCGCCCACCGCGACATTCAACCTCAATTATGACAGGTCCTTTTTCGCTCCTTACATTTACACACACCACGGCGCTGCTCTGCCAACAGTCAAGGGAGAAGGATTCTCCACACTCTGCAGGCAGAGGTGTGGTGACTGCAGTCAGTGTTATATCGGCCTAATTTGTAGAATAATCGGCTAATGCCGATTTCTCCAAAATGGCCAAATATCAGCCGATATATCGGTCGACCTCTATTTCACACTTGCTCCAGCTTACAATCTAGGACTGTACAGAGGTATGGGCTGAAAGCTGGAGAAAGGCAGTTCAGAAGCCTGAAATTGCACCTGCGATCTGGTTCACGTGACTAGACCAGAGCAGCCTGAAATACAGTTGTGTCCATATATATTTGAACACAGGCACAATTTTCATACTTTTGGCTCTGTATGCCATTAGAATAAAATTAAAAGGAAACCATACAAATGAATTTTAAGTGCAGACATTCAGCTTTAATTCAAGGGGTAGAACATAAATATTGAGTACAAATTTTAGGAACTGCAACCATTTTTTATACACGGTCTGCCCATTTTCAGGGGCTCAATTGGACAAATGAATAATAATTAAAAAAATTAAATTAAAAAAAGTAATATTTTGGCGAGTCCTTTACTGGCAATAACTGCCTGAAGTCTGGAACCCATGGACATTACCAAAGATTGGGTTTCCTCCTTTGTGATGCTTTGCCAGGCTCTAACTGCAGCTGTCTTCAGTTTTTCTTTGTTTTGTGGGTCTTTCTGCCTTTTATTTTTTGCCTTCAGCAAGTGCAGTGCATTCTCAATTGGGTTAAGATCAGGTGATTGACTCTGGCATTGAAGAATATTCCACTTCTTTTTCCTTCAAAACCTCCTGGGTTGCTTTTGCAGTGTGTTTTGGATCATTGTCCATCTGTACTGAGAAGCGCCGTCCAATCAACTTTGCTGCATTTGGCTGAATCTGGGCTGACATTATAGCTCTAAACACTGCAGAATTCTTCGGGCTGCTTCTGTGTTCTGTCATATCATCAATAAACACCAAGGACCCAGTGCCACTGGAAGCCATGCATGCCCATGCCATCACACTGCCTCCACCAGGTTTTACAGATTATGTTGTGTGCTTTGGATCATGAGTTGTTCCAAGCCTTCTCCACACTTTTTTGTTCCTGTCATTCTGGTACAGATTAATCTTGGGTTCATCCGTCCAAAGAATGCTTTTCCAGAACTAGTCTGGCTTTTTTAGATGTGTGTGTGTTTTTTTTTTTTTTTGCAGAGTTTAATCTGGCTTTTCTATTTTTCAGGCTTATAAATGGTTTTGCACCTTGTGGTAAACCCTCTGTATTTGCTCTTGTGAAGTCTTCTTTTGATTGTGGGCTTTGACAATGCTACCTGGAGAGTGTCCTTTACTTGTCTGGATGTTGTGAAGGGGGGTTTTCTTTACCATAGAGAGGATCCTGCGATCATCCACCACTGTTGTCTTCCATGGATGTCCAGGCCTTTTTATGTTGCTGAGCTCACCAACTGTTGATTTGGGCACTCTAAATGTTGCTGCTATCTCCCTGGTGGATTTGTTTCCTTTTTAAATGCATTATGTGGGTTCACAGCAATATATTCCAAAAGCAAATACCACTTTTAGGCCTCCTGCCCACGGACGTTTTTTCAGCTGCTTTTAGGAGCGTTTTTCACAGCTTAAAAAGGCCTCCATGTTGGCCTATGGCCTCATGCCCACCAAGGCGTTTAGGAGCTGTAAGTGGCATAAGAGTTTTTTTAAGCGCCCAAAAAAACAGGGCCAGTGCATTCTGAGGCTCCAGTGAGTTAAGCCTCTTCCGGTGTAGGGCCAGTGCATTCTGAGGCTCCAGTGAGTTAAGCCTCTTCCGGTGTTTGTCTTTAATCAAAATCGATGGTTCCCTATGGGAGTCCATTGATTTAAATAGAAGTCGGATCAAGATGATCCAACTTGCAGTGCGACTTATGTGCTGAGAATCTTGAAGGGCAAACCCTGCCAAAATGAAAAAACAAAAATTTGCGTGAGGCCCCCCCCCCCCCCAGACGATACCAAACCCTTCGGTCTAGTATGTATCTTAAGGGGAACCCCCACACCAAAAAAAATGGTGTGGGGGTCCCCCAAGATTCCTACCAGACCCTTATCTAAGCAGGCAGCCCGTCTGGTCAGGAAAAGCGGGAGAGCGTGCCCCCCCCCCCTCCTGGACCATACCAGGCCTCTTGCCCTTAACATGTGGCCTTGTG
The DNA here is from genome assembly GCA_029574335.1 of Rana kukunoris. Taxonomy (NCBI): domain Eukaryota; kingdom Metazoa; phylum Chordata; class Amphibia; order Anura; family Ranidae; genus Rana; species Rana kukunoris. The sequence goes on from CM056055.1 coordinate 47,849,295, forward strand.
CCCCCGCCACCCCAAAGCACTTTGTCCCCATGATGACAGGTGACTCTTCCCGACATCCCTTGTCCGGTGGTTGTCAGGGTCTACTTATCGGAATCTAGAAGCCCCCTTTAACAAGGGGGGCCTCCAGATCCTGGCCCCCACCCTAGGTGAATGAGTATGGGTTACATACACCTACCCATACACCTAAAAAAATGGCAAAAATAAACACACTACACAGGTTTTTAAAATATGTTTTATTAAGGCAGCTCCAGCTCTTCTCTCTTCTCCCTCTGCCGGCCCTTCTCCTCTCTGTTGTCTCCGCTGTCTTCTGCTCTTTTGCTGGGTCTTCTGCTCTTTTTGATAAGTCCCCGCCCGCAGACCCCGACAACCACCGGGTAAGGGTTGTCAGGAAGAGGCCCTTATCATCATGGGGACAAGGTGCTTTGGCACCGCCCCCCCCCCGTGATGTCATCGTGGCTCCAGCCAATTACAGCACCAGAGCCTGTGTACCTGGAAATAACTCCAGAAGACATGACCCTGGTCGCAGCGGTGTGCGGGGATCATTGCAATAACTCAATCTAAGGTAAGTATTTTTATTTATTTATTTTCTCTCTGAGTTTACAGCCACTTTAATAACCTTGCTGTGAGTCAGGTCATCTAATTTAGAACATTGTTCATTTCTACTAACTGCACACAGTGTGTGTGTGTGTGTGTGTGTGTGTGTGTGTGTGTAGTTATGTCTTTTTATATAATTTGCTCTTTAATGTCTATTAAATGCTCTTTTGCTAGTGATAAGCAAGCATACTTTTTAATTTAGGTCATGTAATTTGATATTTTTCTGTGATATGGAACATTGCTAAAGAAATATATGGTACCAACATGTTCTATATTCAGTTGTTGATATTAGAGGTCAGCTTCAAAGCGCATTCACACCGCGTCATATGCGCAGTGCGTCGCCACTGACGTTATGACACTGCATGTCAAATTTGTCGATTGACGGCCACTTTGCTACAACCCGCACCCAGCTGTACTAAGCCTGCAGCCAGAAGGCGGCAGCAGCAGACATATTTTTGCACCCACCCAAGTCTTGCATTTCAGATGTATTTTTAACCATAAACTCCGCTTATATAGTGCAAAACAGTATTTACAAGTCTGACACTGTTTTTGATGTTGAATTTTAAAAGCAGTGGTGTTCTGTCATATTGGCAAACCTGTCAGATCTGCAGGATTGCCACTGTTTTTAAAACTCAACATTCAAAACCATGTCACCGTGTCGAATACAGTTTTTTGCACTATATAAGCAGAGTTTACTGTTAAAAATACGTCTGAAATGTAAGACTTGGGTGGGTGTAAAAATATATGTACGCTGCTGCCTTCTGACAGCAGGCTTGGTACGGCCGAGTGCGGGGTGTAGCAAGATGGCCGTCGGTCAATGAATTTGATATGCAGTGTCCTGATGTTGGCGACAACGCACTGCACATGCTCAGATGATGCGGTGCACATGTACAGTGCATGTGGCTTTCTAAAGTGGCTGATTCCACCTCACAGGAAGTGACGAGGTTCGATATTCTGCCAGGTTTGACATTTTGTCGCAGCACCAGCTTTCCACTGCCCATGTCTGAGACTCGCTCCACTTTGTGAATGGTCCTGCAGCCTCTTTGGACCTGTAAAGTGTCCCAGAAGGCTGCTGGCAAAAAAAAAGGGGGGCCCTATGTGATTCATGCAGAAATAAGAGCAGGTACCTATCAAAACAGCTCACCCCCCAAAAAAATACATTTGAACAACGTTCCGCTTTAAGATTATAGTAAAAATGTATATTCTATTACTATGATAACGAAGAATTGTTTTATAGTGCAATTTAACTTTTTTTGTATTATTTTCCTTTTCTTTCAGGTGTCAAAAAAACTGTTTCATACAGTGCAAAGAAACTCTACAAAATGATGAAGAGTCTGCGACGACAATCCTCATGATCATTTTTACTATTTTACGTCTATTTATGTTCGATTATCATTTATTAATCTATACCAAAAGGCAAAATATTTATATTTTTTTAGATTTGTATAGAGTGTAAATGGATCGTAACCCCTGTCAGGTGTTAATTGGGATCTTTGTACCTGTTAGTAAATTCCACATTTCAGGATGTCCCCAGAAATGTAATAGAAGTGAATTCTTAGAATGGGGACACTAGTTCTGGTGAACTGGGGGGGCCCCAAGGAATTTCTTTAAAAGTGATACTAAAGATAAAGTCTTTTTACCTTAAAGTGGTTGTATAGTAAAATGTTTGACTTTAACCTACAGGTAAGCCTAGAATAAGGCTTACCTGTATATAAAACAAAATATCTCCTAAACCTTTACGGTTTCGGAGATATTCCCCTTGCAATGAGCCACTGACCGCAGCGGCGCATGCGCGCAGGGGATTCTCGGCTGAAGGCCCGGCAGACGCCGGACCTTGCCAGAAAGAAGTCTCTCGCGCGCATTTCACACTGAGGAGATTTTCAGGTGGTACAGCGCTAAAAATAGCACTGCTATACCACCTGAAAAACTCCTGCACTTGCATACTCAATGTGAAAGCCTGAGGGCTTTTACACTAAAGCGATGCGCTGGCGGGAGAGAAAAAAATCTCCTGCCAGCAGCATCTTTGGAGCGGTGAGAGGAGCGGCATGTATACCGCTCCTTCCTATTTCAAACAACGGGAAACCACGGCAATATCGCCCGCAATGCGCCTCTGCAGAGGCGCATTGTGGGCGGTATTAACCCTTTATTGGCCACTAGCGGGGGTTAATACCGCACCGCTAGCGGCCAATTTCTGTGGCAATTCCGGCAGTATAGTATATTTTGAGCGGCGCTATACCGCCACTGCGGCTCCTGCTCCAGTGTGAAAGGGGCCTAAGTATTTCATAATGAGCTAGTATGCGGTGCATACTAGCTCATTATGCCTTTTGCATTCCAGGTGCCCAAAAAAAAAGTTGGACTATACAAGTCCCTGCATTAAATTAAAAAACTTTTTCTGTTTCTCTGCCTCTTCCTTCCCTGTGTGAAAGGATTAGAGAGCAGAGAATAGATCTAGCGCTGTGCATGGCTGCATCTCATCTTCCCTCTCTTCCTCTTTACACAGCATTCGAGCAGCATCAGGAACCATTGGCTCCTGCTGCTGTCAATAAAATGCAGTGAGGAGGGGGTTGAGCTAAGTCCCTCTGAAGTGTGGCTTCATAGACGCACAGCTCGGGAGCGTGCAGACACTGTACGCCTCCATAGCAAGCGGCTTGCTATGTGGACATACAAACTAGAGGAGGAGCTAGGAACGCCTCCGGGGGACCCGAAAAAATAAGTTTTTTTTCGGCGCTCTGTGAAATAACACTCCCCTACTGTGTCCAAAAATGTAAAAAATAGTCTTGCCTGTAGTTCCACTTTAAATAAAATGTAATCGTGATGAAGTTGAATGCTACTTCCAATGCTCAAGTCAACCAATTTACCGATTTTTTTTTTTATTTTTTTTTTTTTTTATTTTTTTTATTTTTTTTTTTTTTTTTTTATTGCGGTTTTGTATAATGGTAAATATATATGTAAATAATACATGTGTCTTATATTTACATTACATACATGTAAAAACACATCTGTATACCAGATTGTAGCACAAAGTTCCTTATTTCCTTTATGATTTCCCCAGTATTTTAATGAGCTCGTCCTGTCAACAAATCCGTTGGATGCCTGAAGAGCTCATAGTTTCATCTGAGACTGGCAGAGTTTGCGTTGGCAGTGAACCAGGCTTAACGTAACCTGGGGCTTCGTCCGGCATGTGTCTTTATCACTGTATTTATCATATATTTTTGTGTCTGTCATTATTGGTATGTTCTAATGAATAATGTACTTTCTAAAACATTGTCTTTCGTTGCATTTTTGTTTGCTGAGTATCTTTATGAAGACCTACAAATGGAAGACCATTGCCTCATTGGTCAGATTAGGAAATCATTGTATGACCACTCACCTACCATGCATACACCTCTGGGCTAAACAATCACAGGGAAAATGTACATTAAGGGCCAGTTCACACCTCAAAAAAGCAGTCCAGTTGTGTTCCGGATATGTTTTTGCTTACAGCTCACAACACACTTCGGTCCGGTGCATTTGCTATGTGTTTTGCTCCAATATGGTTCTGCTCAGAAATATGCAAAATGTTCTACTTTGTTTTTCTGCACTGGTGTGAACTAGGGCTATTGAAATACATGGGAAACGCTATGTATGCATTTTTGATGCAGGAAAAACACACTGGACTGCGTCTGGTGTCCACCTAAATGTGTTAAGACGCCAACTTTGTGTATTCAAAGTGCAGCTGCCCCTTTTAAGTGTGAGACACACTAGAAAATGTGAATAGTGTAAATACAGTGCGGAAAATAAGTATTTGAACACCCTGCTATTTTATTTAGCAAGTTCTCCTACTTGGAAATCATGGAGGGGTCTGAAATTGTCATCGTAGGTGCATGTCCACTGTGAGAGACATAATCAAAAAAAGAAAATTCCAGAAATCACATTGTATGATTTTTTTAAACTATTTATTTGTATGATACAGCTGCAAATAAGTATTTGAACACCTGAGAAAATCAATGTTAATATTTGGTACAGTAGCCTTTGTTTGCAATTACAGAGGTCAAACGTTTCTTGTAGTTTTTCACCAGGTTTGCACACACTGGAGGAGGGATTTTGGCCCACACCTCCACACAGATCTTCTCTAGATCAGTCAGGTTTCTGGGCTGTCGCTGAGAAACACGGAGTTTGAGCTCCCTCCAAAGATTCTCTATTGGGTTTAGGTCTGGAGACTGGCTAGGCCATGCCAGAACCTTGATATGCTTCTTACAGAGCCACTCCTTGGTTATCCTGGCTGTGTGCTTCGGGTCATTGTCATGTTGGAAGACCCAGCCTCGACCCATCTTCAAAGCTCTAACTGAGGGAAGGAGGTTGTTGCCCAAAATCTCGCAATACATGGCCCCCGGTCATCCTCTCCTTAATACAGTGCAGTCGCCCTGTCCCATGTGCAGAAAAACACCCCCAAAGCATGATGCTACCACCCCCATGCTTCACAGTAGGGATGGTGTTCTTGGGATGGTACTCATCATTCTTCTTCCTCCAAACACGGTTAGTGGAATTATGACCAAAAAGTTCTATTTTGGTCTCATCTGACCACATGTCTTTCTCCCATGACTTCTCTGGATCATCCAAATGGTCATTGGCAAACTTAAGACGGGCCTTGACATGTGCTGGTTTAAGCAGGGGAACCTTCCGTGCCATGCATGATTTCAAATCATGACGTCTTAGTGTATTACCAACAGTAACCTTGGAAACGGTGGTCCCAGCTCTTTTCAGGTCATTGACCAGCTCCTCCTGTGTAGTCCTGGGCTGATTTCTCACCTTTCTTAGGATCATTGAGACCCCACGAGGTGAGATTTTGCATGGAGCCCTAGTCCGAGGGAGATTGACAGTCATGTTTAGCTTCTTCCATTTTCTAATGATTGCTCCAACAGTGGACCTTTTTTCACCAAGCTGCTTGGCAATTTCCCCGTAGCCCTTTCCAGCCTTGTGGAGGTGTACAATTTTGTCTCTAGTGTCTTTGGACAGCTCTTTGGTCTTGGCCATGTTAGTAGTTGGATTCTTACTGATTGTATAAGGTGGACAGGTGTCTTTATGCAGCTAATGACCTCAAACAGGTGCATCTAATTTAGGATAATAAATGGAGTGGAGGTGGACATTTTAAAGGCAGACTAACAGGTCTTTGAGGGTCAGAATTCTAGCTGATAGACAGGTGTTCAAATACTTCTTTGCAGCTGTATCATACAAATAACTAGTTAAAAATTCATAAATTGTGATTTCTGAATTTTTTTTTTTTTTTGATTATGTCTCTCACAGTGGACATGCACCTACGATGACAATTTCAGACCCCTCCATGATTTCCAAGTGGGAGAACTTGCAAAATAGCAGGGTGTTCAAATACTTATTTTCCGCACTTTATAGGCTTTACTCCTCCTATCAATCAATATTTTATATTCTAAATATGCAAATCATATATGCACAATAATAACCGTGTTTAGATCTTCCAGCAAACCTAGAAGTGCATAATCTTCTAATTCAACTCTGTCCATATCATCTCAAACACTGTGGCCCGGATTCACAGAGATAGGCGCATATTTACACCGGCGTAGCGCACACATGGTACGCTACGCCGGCGCAGCGCGGAGAGGCATGCACTGAATTTAGCAAGCTATTGCTCCCAACTCTGCGCCGGCGTAGCGTACATTTCGAAGGTGCAGGCTGGCGTAAGTGGAAGTGGGCCTGATCCATGCTAATAAAGAGTGACCCCATGCAAATGATGGCCTGGGCACCAGACAAGTACTTAAAATGAACTGCGCATGCGTCGAGACGTGGACGTATCCCCGTGCGCATGCTCACAACCACATCGGAACAACTGCCTAAGATACGCTGGATCACTGTGTATGCCATTAACTTAACCTACGCCCAGCCAGACCCTCGTCGGCCCATTTTCACAGACGTCTAACGTACAATACGTAGGCATGTGTTCCCTGGTCCATACCTTTGCATGGGTTGCGCCTCATCTATGGGGAATAACTTTACGCCGGACATAAAACTTGCGCAAACCGCATATATCATGCGCCGGGCACAAGTACGTTCGTGAATCGGCATAGTTCCCTCAGTTGCATATGTGAATGCCTAATCAATGGAAGAAGCAACATACGTCCAGACCATATTTGCGCCCACGCCTGTGTCTTTAAATACTTTTGTTCAATAAAATCTTATAAAAGTGCTCCACCACGTACAGAAGAAATGGCTTTAAAACCCTTCCTAGACCAATACTTGTACATTACAACAAAGGGAATTTGGGACTTTAAATGAAACAGTGGGGTATATGGGGACAAAAAATGAGAAAACAAGCCATAAGCAAAATATTTGTGTATTGAAAGAATAGAACATATGGTAAACAAACAATTAGCTTGTACAAAAGTACAGAACATACATTTGATACCTAATACAATAGTTGGTATAAAAATACAAAGTGACAGTCAATGGCAACATATATAACCACATAGAGGCTGAGCATAGCCACGCAGTAAATAACATATAAAATATAAATAGATCATACTTGTACATTACTTTGTTTTCAATCGGTTCTTGAATTTTTTTAGATTATAGCATGATGTGTGGCTTTTTGTGATCTGTTCGCATGCTTCACTTTGTCTTACAGCTTCTATATATGTGATTTCTTTATTCAACAGGTCTGGCAGTAATCAGGCCTGGGTTTGGCAAGTGAAATTTAACTCTGCTTTCCAAAAAATTGTGGTTAATCACAGTTAGTTCATGATTCAGCATGGGAGGGGGCTATTACTTTTTTACATAGGGCCAGGTAGGTTTAAACCGCTTTTTGCCCGTAATAAATTCAATAATAATTAAAAAACTGCATCTTGGGTTATCTTTGTGTAATATTAAAATGTGTTTGATGATCTGAATCGGTTAAGTGTGAGAAATATGCAAAAAAATCTAAAATCAGGAGGGGGGCAAATACTTTTTCACACAACTTTATATACAGTTTTTATGTATAGTTATTAGTTGTTGTTTTTTTAGGATACCTCCTGCACACCACTTCATGCAATTTTTTTATTCCTTTTTAGTATATGCATATAAAAATAGCTTTCTGCGTTTTGACCAAATCCAAATCGCATTATTCTCTCAGTCATGCCTCATCTTCACTGGCATATATTCAGGTGCTGCAGTGTACATTCTCTATAGCAAAGCACCCTTGTTTATATATTCTGCTTATGGTCGTTGTGTATTTGTTCAGTTTGCAGATGAATTAGAAGTCCCAAAAATATAGATTTTCAAAATCAATATTTCGAATGCTTATATCCCGCTAGTAAGTCAGGCCCAGATAATTATTAGAACCTTTCATGAGTAGTAGAATATTGATGCTGTAATTGATCCACTCTTAATGAATATTACATATTGTAGACCATACAGGAGGAAAGACGGAACTGTAAATCCACAGGACACTATCACTTTATTAGGATTCAATGTTACAACCATAGAGATAGATCCAGCATTAAAAGCAATGATATTGTGCTGCTCACTCTGGTGGACGTGATGACGTCGGCACCTAAGCTCCGCAATACTGATTTTGTTATAAGGGGTAAATGTGTTTTATTGTATGTGGCTTGTAGGGATGAGCCAAATACCCCCGCGTTCGGTTCGCACCAGAACCGCCGAACAGACCGACCGTTCGCGCAAACATTTAGAACCCCATTGAAGTCTATGGGACTCGAACGTTCAAATTCAAAAACAAACATTTTAAAGACCAATATTCACGTTATTGTTGGAAAACGTCTTTGAGAACCCGGGTCTTGCTCCAGGGAACATGTATCAAGGAGCAGGACTCCTGAAAAAAATAACCGTTTTTAAAACTTTTTTCCATTGATACATGTTCCCTCGGGCAAAACCCGGGTTCTCAAAGACGTTTTTACAGGAAAACTATAGACACCCAGCAGGTACAATATTTATTTAAAGGAATTTTACATTTTTTTTTTCTTTTTAAGTTAAGCATTAAAATCACTGCTCCAGGAGCAGTGATTTTATTGATGCTTAAATAAAAAAGAAAAAGAAAAATTCCTTAAATATTGTACCTGCTGGGTGTCTATAGCAGCCCTCAAAATTTACACTCGCCTGCTCGCAAAATGCGAGTACATTTTGAGGGCAGGCGAGTGTGGGCTGCCTGGGAGCAGGGGGGGGTGAGCAAGGAGAGGAGAGTCCCTGCTGCCGCTGCCGTTTCTGCCGTCGCCGCCGCCTGGTCCCCTCCACACTATTGTATCCAACCTTTTCTGGGTAGGAGAGGAGCCGCCGCATTGTTCAAACCGCGGGGTACAGACAGCTTTCCATTAAATAGCTGCATTCTTCCCCGCAGACGCCGTGCGCGTCATACAGCCTCTCCCCCCCTTGTCTGGGAAACTTTGATAGACAAATCACCCATCCCATCCACGGCGTCGGCGGGGAAGATTGCAGCTACTGAATGGAAAGCTGTCTGTACCCCGCGGTTTGAACAATGCGGCGTCTCCTCTCCTCTCCTACCCAGAAAAGGTTGGATACAATAGTGGTGTGGGGAGACTCTGGATGCTGCAATAGTGTGGAGGGGGGGACGGACTCTGGCTGCTGCTATAGTGTGGAGGGGGGGACGGACTCTGGCTGCTGCTATAGTGTGGAGGGGGATGGACTCTGGCTGCTGCTATAGTGTGGAGGGGGGGTGACTCTGGCTGCTGCTATAGTGTGGAGGGGGGGGGAACTCTGGCTGCTGCTATAGTGTGGAGGGGGGGCAGACTCTGGCTGCTGCTATAGTGTGGAGGGGGGGACAGACTCTGGCTGCTGCTATAGTGTGGGGGACGGACTCTGGCTGCTGCAATAGTGTGGGGGGGAACTCTGGCTGTAATAGTGTGGGGGGGGAACTCTGGCTGCAATAGTGTGGGGGGGGACTCTGGCTGCAATAGTGTGGGGGGGGAACTCTGGCTGCAATAGTGTGGGGGGGGGACTCTGGCTGCAATAGTGTGGGGGGGGGACTCTGGCTGCAATAGTGTGGGGGGGGGACTCTGGCTGCAATAGTGTTGGGGGGACTCTGGCTGCAATAGATAGTGTTGGGGGGGGACTCTGGCTGCAATAGTGTTGGGGGGGACTCTGGCTGCAATAGTGTTGGGGGGGGGGGGACTCTGGCTGCAATAGTGTTGGGGGGGACTCTGGCTGCAATAGTGTTGGGGGGGGACTCTGGCTGCAATAGATAGTGTTGGGGGGGTCTCTGGCTGCAATAGTGTGGGGGGGGGAACTCTGGCTGCAATATTGTTGGGGGGGACTCTGGCTGCAATATTGTTGGGGGGGACTCTGGCTGCAATAGTGTTGGGGGGGACTCTGGCTGCAATAGTGTTGGGGGACTCTGGCTGCAATAGTGTTGGGGGGGGGGACTCTGGCTGCAATAGTGTTGGGGGGGACTCTGGCTGCAATAGTGTTGGGGGGGGACTCTGGCTGCAATAGTGTTGGGGGGGGACTCTGGCTGCAATAGTGTTGGGGGGGGACTCTGGCTGCAATAGTGTTGGGGGGGGACTCTGGCTGTAATAGTGTTGGGGGGACTCTGGCTGCAATAGATAGTGTTGGGGGGGTCTCTGGCTGCAATAGTGTGGGGGGGGGACTCTGGCTGCAATAGTGTGGGGGGGGGGAACTCTGGCTGCAATAGTGTGGGGGGGGGGACTCTGGCTGCAATAGTGTGGGGGGGGGACTCTGGCTGCAATAGTGTGGGGGGGGGACTCTGGCTGCAATAGTGTGGGGGGGGGGGGGACTCTGGCTGCAATAGTGTGAGGGGGGGACTCTGGCTGCAATAGTGTGAGGGGGGGACTCTGGCTGCAATAGTGTGGGGGGGGGACTCTGGCTGCAATAGTGTGGGGGGGGACTCTGGCTGCAATAGTGTGGGGGGGGGGGCTCTGGCTGCAATAGTGTGGGGGGGACTCTGGCTGCAATAGTGTGGGGGGGACTCTGGCTGCAATAGTGTGGGGGGGGGTCTGGCTGCAATGTGGGGGGGGGGACACTGGCTGCAATAGTGTGGGGGGGGACACTGGCTGCAATAGTGTGGGGGGGGACTCTGGCTGCAATAGTGTGGGGGGGGACTCTGGCTGCAATAGTGTGGGGGGGGGACTCTGGCTGCAATAGTGTGGGGGGGGGACTCTGGCTGCAATAGTGTGGGGGGGACTCTGGCTGCAATAGTGTGGGGGGGGGACTCTGGCTGCAATAGTGTGGGGGGGGGGACACTGGCTGCAATAGTGTGGGGGGGGGACACTGGCTGCAATAGTGTGGGGGGGGACTCTGGCTGCAATAGTGTGGGGGGGGATTCTGGCTGCAATAGTGTGGGGGGGGACTCTGGCTGCAATAGTGTGGGGGGGGGGCTCTGGCTGCAATAGTGTGGGGGGGGACTCTGGCTGCAATAGTGTGGGGGGGGGACACTGGCTGCAATAGTGTGGGGGGGGGACACTGGCTGCAATAGTGTGGGGGGGGATTCTGGCTGCAATAGTGTGGGGGGGGATTCTGGCTGCAATAGTGTGGGGGGGGACTCTGGCTGCAATAGTGTGGGGGGGGGGCTCTGGCTGCAATAGTGTGGGGGGGACTCTGGCTGCAATAGTGTGGGGGGGGGACACTGGCTGCAATAGTGTGGGGGGGGGGACTCTGGCTGCAATAGTGTGAGGGGGGACTCTGGCTGCAATAGTGTGGGGGGGACTCTGGCTGCAATAGTGTGGGGGGGGGACACTGGCTGCAATAGTGTGGGGGGGGGACACTGGCTGCAATAGTGTGGGGGGGGATTCTGGCTGCAATAGTGTGGGGGGGGATTCTGGCTGCAATAGTGTGGGGGGGGACTCTGGCTGCAATAGTGTGGGGGGGGGCTCTGGCTGCAATAGTGTGGGGGGGACTCTGGCTGCAATAGTGTGGGGGGGGACACTGGCTGCAATAGTGTGGGGGGGGACACTGGCTGCAATAGTGTGGGGGGGGACACTGGCTGCAATAGTGTGGGGGGGGGACTCTGGCTGCAATAGTGTGGGAAGGGGAGGCTCTGGCTGCAATAATGTGGAGGGGACTCTGGCTACAATAGTATGGGGGGGGACTCTGGCTGCAATAGTGTGGGGGGGGACCCTGGCTGCAATAGTGTGGGGGGGGGAATCTGGCTGCAATAGTGTGGGGGGGGACTCTGGCTGCAATAGTGTGGGGGGGCTCTGGCTGCAATAGTGTGGGGGGGGACTCTGGCTGCAATAGTGTGGGGGGGACTCTGGCTGCAATAGTGTGTGGGGGGGGGGGACTCTGGCTACAATAGTGTGGGGGGGGACTCTGGCTGCAATAGTGTGGGGGGGGACTCTTGCTGCAGTAGTGTGGGGGGGGGACTCTGGCTGCAATAGTGTGGGGGGGAACTTTGGCTGCAATAGTATGGGGGGGGACCCTGGCTGCAATAGTGTGGGGGGGGGGGGCCCTGGCTGCAATAGTGTGGGGGAAACTCTGGCTGCAATAGTGTGGGGGGGGACTCTGGCTGCAATAGTGTGGGGGGGGGGCTCTGGCTGCAATAGTGTTGGGGGGACTCTGGCTGCAATATAGTGTTGGGGGGGGGACTCTGGCTGCAATAGTGTTGGGGGGGACTCTGGCTGCAATAGTGTTGGGGGGGACTCTGGCTGCAATAGTGTTGGGGGGGACTCTGGCTGCAATAGGTAGTGTTGGGAGGGGTCTCTGGCTGCAATAGTGTGGGGGGGGACTCTGGCTGCAATAGTGTGGGGGGGGGGTTCTGGCTGCAAAGTGGGGGACATTTTGCTGCCCTGGGGACACCTGCTGCGTTGGTAGACATGGGCAGGCTGTATTTTTGGGCATGGATGAAGTTGTTGTTAATATTTATTTTTTCAGGTTAATTCTGCATAAAACATTTAAGTGTCATTTTAATTTCATGAAATTTATGAGGGCGTGTCTAGGGGCGGGACATGGTAGGGGTTGGGTGGGGGCAACTGGTGGCGAGTACACCTTGAGGCCTGGCTAGTAGCTCAGGACTTGAAATTTTGAGCCCTGTCTATAGTATGCCTGTGAAAACGTCTTTAAATAGCACAATCACCTGCCTGCCAGTAAATTAGGAAGAACTGATCTACCCAAGCTATACAGTGTATAAATATATGTACAACTCCTAGGGATGTATACAGTATATATTCTCTACACACTGTAAATTAAGCTAAACTGACTAGCCTGCCTGCCTGCTCTATCTAAAAAGACAATCTCTCTGTCTCTCTGACTGCTTTCATTAACAAGCCGGAACACACTACACGAGGCCGCCCAGCAGGTGGCCTTATATAGTGTGGGGCAAGTGCTAAAGCCCTGAGCCATAATTGGCCAAAGCCACCCAGGCTTTTACCAATTATGGCTCTTCGTTTTTTGTGCGCTGTGATTGGCCAAGCATGCGGGACATACAGCATGCTTGGCCAATCATCAGCGCGCAATGCCGCAGTGAATTATGGGCCGTTTTGCGTCACTCGAATTTGTCGCGAACGACCGCTTTTGTTCGAATTTCGACGAACGTACGAACAGACAATGTTCGAATCGAACATATGTTCGTATCAAACGTGAAGCTCATCCCTAGTGGCTTGTTTAAGTTATAATCACTTAAGAGCCGGTTCACACTACCGCGACCTGGGGGGCAAAATGTGTCCCCCCAAGTCACGGGTTATGACAAATTACATGAAAGTGAATGAGAGCCGTCTTAATGCACACTACTGAAGTTGCTCCAACTTCAGAAAGGGTTCCTGTACTACTTTAAGGCGATTTCTACGCAACTTGTACCTATTGATTTAAATGGAAGTCGCCTCCAAATCGGATCCCCTGTCTTAACTGAAGCAACTTTCCAGGAAGTGAAAATAGTTTTCCCCAATAGGCAAACCCCTCCCTCCCACAGAGCAGATTATTATGTGATTGGCCACTGGCAAAGTCACCTGTCATGGAGGCGACTTGAAGTCACGTTGTAAGTCGCTCCAAGTAGTGCTCAAGTTGCGCTCAAGTCGTCTTGTAAATTTGCGCTGGAAGTTGTGTTGCCGCAGTCTGAACCGGCACTTAAGGGGTGGTGCAGCGATTTTTATTTATTTATTTTTTGCTATATCAGATATCCTGTATTTAGATATCTTGTGAACAGCTCCTTTTTTCATCGATATTATATTTTTTTATACAGTAAGGGCGGAGTTGTCACAATTCATAGACGGTGCATTATAACAAATACAGTTGAAGTACTCCTATACCTGCTCTGTGCTTGGTGGCTTACAAGGTACATAAGTGGACAAGTCACAGCTCGGCAGCGAGGATCAGAAAGCAACACATGATAAATCTCAAGCCTCCAAGCCAAGGTTCATGTGCAGGCCTGCTCCACCTTGTCAGAATAAAGCTGCAGGCCTAGAATTGGGTAGAGTAGATGGGTTTGGCTATGAGTAATAACTTCACAAGGTTATGGGCAATTTATAAAAAAAAAAAAAAGTTTGTGTCATTAACATCAAGGAGAGAATGGTTGATTGGGGCCATTTACAGTCCAAGTTATCTTTCCACAAATACATTGGAATTATCCCTAGTGAAAGGAAGTTTTAAGTAGAGTCATTAAAGATATTCAGATCATTAGATGTGTGCGTGTTCTCTATAGAACAATAGAGCCTGACAGAAAATACAAAGAAGGCTAAAAAAAAAAAAAAAATAGTATCCAATACTTGTTAAAATTATAGACGCACAGCTGCTACAATGGAAACATAAATGACGACAATAAGAAGCAGTCAGTCCAATGTGGAAGTCCGCAGGCTATTTTAGCTATAAATGAGGGTGTGATCGGTAGAGTTGATACCAAAATTAAATTGTGACCGACTATGATTTAGGATGCCAGACTTAAATGTGAATTTCAGTGTTTTTTGTTTAATTTCGTTCTTGCGTTTCTATTTCCAAAAATGCCATGTGACTTTAATAGGACCAATTAGAGATGCTGGAAAAGTTCCATCTCTTAAGCTGGCCATACATGGATGCTTTTGATCAGCCATTATGCTGTTTGTAAAAAAAAATATGGATTCCCCCATCCACACAAGTAAGATAGCCGGAGGTGTCCTCCCACCTGTGTTATTGTAATCTGAGAGCAGGATCTCCTCTGCTGTCGGAACACATTAATCGGTGCTGCAGGTGCTGATCAAACAAAAATTTAGCAACAGTCCCGTTTGAGAGAAGTCGACCATTAGATCAAACGCTTAAGAATGGGATCAGCCAGCGATGGATTGACAATTCGACTGGTTCTTGCTCCACAAAGTAGCGGAAGCTGTAGTCATGACCCCGGTATCAGTGTTTTCAGCCGGCCATGCCGAATAAAGTAAAAGCAATCCAAGGGGCTTAATAGCCCCTGGGTTGCTTGTACATATGGCAGAAGGGGTCTCCTGCACGCATTCCAGCTGGCATACCATATAGAGGTCTGGAACTTCCCTGATCATTTCTAATAGTCTAATTAACCGGAAGCAATAAGGGAATTTGTAATTTCTGGTTTTGCTCAGATGTAAAAAAAAACTCTTACTGGCTGGTGAGATCATAGGATTAAACCAATCTTGGATGATCGCAATATAACCCCCCCCCCCACCCCCCGCAACCATTTGCTTGTGTGCCAAGGCAAACGCATACTGTATGTAAACAGTGATCTCGCCAACACATGTGAGGTATATCCGCAAATATGACAAGAGTAGAAATTCTAGTACTACACCTTCCGCGTAACTATAAACTGTAAAGGCTTTTAAAGTGTTGCCTATGGAGGTTTTTAAGTACCGTAGAATGTCACCATTTCACGGGTGTATGCAATTTTAAAGTGTGACATGTTGGGTATCTATTCAGTTGGTGTAACATCATTGTTTCTTTTTTTTTTTGTGGTTCAGTGCATTAATGCTTCTCAAATATACAAAAAGTGCTACACCCAACATTTTTCTTCTCTAGAGCCTCTGTTTGAGTGTATATACTCAGTATTTCACAAAAGTGAGTACACCCCTCACATTTTTGTAAATATTTTTATATCTTTTCATGTAACAACACTGAAGAAATTACACTTTACTACAATGTAGTAAGTAGTGAGTGTACATCTTGTATAACAGTGTAAATTTTCTGTCCCCTCAAAATAACTCAACACACAGCCATTCATGTCATCCATTCATGCGTCGACTTGATTCTGAACATGCTCGTTTTTTTTTGCGTGTTGAAATTGCATACAGAGGAATGGTTTTCCCGCTAGGATTTTTTCCTGATGGGAAAAAAGGAGATCCTGCTCCCTTTCTTTGTCCCGGCAGTTTTCCTGTTGGAAAAAGTCAGATGGAGCATACACATGATCGAGATTTCCGGCCAAACGCTCTCATCTGACTTTTTCCGACGGGAAAACCTGTCGTGTGTATGGGGCATTATTATTGTACACATTATTAGACTTTCAGTTTTTACTTTCACTAATTGTATGTAAAATTTATGCCCTGTACACACGATTATACCCTGTACACACGAAGCTGACTTTCATCAGTCTTGCCTACACACCGGTTAAAAATCCGATCGTGTCCAACGTGGTGACGTAAAACACAACGACGTGCTGAGAAAAATTAAGTTCACTGCTTCCGAGCATGCGTCGGCTTGATTCTGAGCATGCATGGATTTTTGACCGATGGATTTCCCCACAGACGATCTTTTTTTTCTATCAGTTTTTTAACCATATGAAAATTTTAAAACAGGTTCTATTTTATTTTAACCGATGGAAAAAAAAACGATGGGGCCCACACACAATCGGTTCTTCAGATGAAAACGGTCCATCGGTCTGTTTTCATCAGACGAACCGATCGTGTGTACAGGGCATTATTGATAATCTGCATCATGTAGTCGATTGATTCTGTCCATAATTCCAATATTTCCCTTTTTCTATGGTTTGACTTTTGTTTAATAAGGACACACTCTGAACTACACAACAGGCTTCATTCGCAAAGCAATCACACCAGGATAAGGGGATTGCAAGTTTCCACATCACACAATGGAGTATTTGTTCTTCAGTTATGGGTGAAGTTGGAAACATTATCCCCATAGTAACGTTGTAATCCTCGTTCTAATTAGTAACCGCTTTGAAAAACACATTTGTGGTTGAATTCCAATTAATCTGTGACTGCAGAGATGCACTTATTTATATTAAATATATGCTTTTCAGTAATTGGTGGAACCAATGGAATTCGAATGTATGCACATAACTGTTTGGAGCAGTTTCCTTCAGTTATGGGTGGGGTCGAAGAGATTATCACCATAGAAACACTGAATTCCCTGTTCTAATTAATAACCGCTTTGAAAATCACATTTGTGGTTGAATTCCAATTATCTATGAGAGCAAAGCTGCACTTAACTCATGCTGTTCATTTATGGGTGGGAGGATAAATATTGTTTCAGCTCCGGTTCATACTAATTCGGTACACGGTGCGAATTTGTATTGCAATTTTCTTTACCTTACAATGCAAATTCAGCTTAGCATGTGCAATTTCCAAGTGTAAATTTGTGAGGGGAGTGGTCATACCTGCGATTTTCTTTTCTTATTTTCAGATGAACGCGCGTGATTTCAAAGCCATGTTCAGTGTGAGCGAGGGCTTAGTGACACTTTTTTGGGAACTAGTGACACCAATACAGTGCTAAGTGCTAAAAAAAATATACACTATCACTGTACTAATGACACTGGCTGGAAGGGGGTTAACATCAGGAGTGATCAAAGGGTTTTAAATTAGCTTGGGAGTGCTTGGTTACTGTGTGGGAGGTGCATGTACTATGGGAAGGCAGAGATCTGTGTTCTTGCTTAAGAGAAACACAGGATCACTACCTTCCCTACTGACAGAATGGTAGTCTGCCTTGTTTACATAGGCAGAATACCGTTCTGCTTGTGTCCTGAGCAATCGGAGGGTCCCGACGGACATCAAGTCAGGAAGTGGTTAAAGAGGCCCTGTCACCACAATATGCACGTGTAGCACTACCTCCAAAGGAGCTGCTGGTTTAGATCTGGGCCTGCACGTTACCTCACCATTCGTTGTCTAGGGGAACAAGAGTCTCTAGAAACCTCAATGTCCACACAAGTTGCAAATCCTTTTTGTTAAGCTTTATTCACACAAACTTGCACAGGTAGAGCGAAGGAGGGTTGGGGGAAGGTTCAGGTACTCAATGCAAATCACTGGGGAGCTTTTAAGCTTCAAAAGTCACACTCACCACTTTCCTTCGAGTGGGTATTGCTCACCTGCATAGGCCCCTCTCACCGGCCTAGCAGCTGGGGTGATGCACGAACAAAAAGAAAGAATAACAGTCTCTGCCACAGACTTTAGTGCGATGAAGTTGAACTCTACGATAATCCTCTGCCACAGGATTTAGCATTCAGATATCCAGCCCTACAGTTTAGAACCCTTAAGCCGACCCGGCACATTGTAAAGTGACATAGGCTTCGGTGTATCCTCCAATAAAGTCACCAGGCCTTCCCCGAGATACCAGCCTTCTGCTTGGTCCTCTCCAGGGCAGGTCCTCCCCTGGCTTCCTCCATTGAGTGGCTTCCTCCCTCAGGACGGATGCACAGGATCACCTCCAAAGTACAGGCCCCAGTCAGCATAACTGGGCCTGCGTGGCAGGGAAGCAGCCTCGCGCCAACGTGGCCCCATGGCTGAAAATCAGTCATCACATACCACGAGCCAGGAGGGCCACGAGGCAAAGAGCCTCAAAAAATGGCGCCTGCGCCCTTAAGTACCCTTCCCCAGCATGCCCAGCGGGGAGACCACTCCCACTGGACTGTTCCCAGGGAAAAGCAACCAATAATCTCTAGCCTGCTTGTATTCCAACATTGGCCTGGGGTGGTAACGCCACCCATAGACAACAGTGGGAATTCCTTCAAGCACAGCCATAGCCAGAAAAGAGGCTGATTTAGCTACACATGTTAGTGTTAAAGCTGAACTCTAGGCATAAATTAACTAGGGAAATTAGGAGTTATTATTGAGTTCATTAGTGCATGCTGATGCTGCTAGATTTGTTCTGATTGTTTTGGTCATAAAGCACACCTCCCAACTTTTTGAGAAGGGAATGAGGGACACCTATCAGCAAAAGTATGCAGGCATAGGACACACCCCTTGCCACGCCCCCTTAAAGGAGAATTGTACAAAAAAAACAAGTTTGGTTAAACCCACTAGTGTTTGTTTTACCACTACTATTCCTTTATATTGGCTTTTGGAATTTACAAATGCAGCAATTTAGAATCCAGATGAAAGGTTTAGGGCTGGAAAACACGTTTTGATACATAAAAAGTGCATTTTATATACAACTCTATAGATCAGACCAAAATGAGGGATAAATGAGGAGGAATAAGGGACAGAGGGACATTGCTCCAAAGCATGGACAGTTGGGAGTTATGCATAAAGGGGTTAAGCGTTCGTTGCAGTTTCCTCTCAAAGGAATAGCAGAAGCATCACCCCACCTACAACCATTACCAGTCTTGGCCTAGATTCAACCCGACTCAGGTTTCGCTAGAACAAAAGTGTCAGTGAATGAGATATGTGACTGTTGGTAAATTTGCATAGGCCGTCTCAGGTTCAGAAATCTGTTTATTGTAAAACCTTGTCATAAAATCTGTACGCACCTGTTCCGTGCTGTGAAAACCGATTGTTCCATACTATCTGATTCGTGAATTACCCCCATATAAGCATAACACGCTAATGCAGTCGTCACATCTGTAGGGTGAAGTTTAGGCTGGAAGCACATGGATAGGTTTTATTTGTGCATTCCATTGGAACACATGAGAGACAATAGAAAATAAAACGTGAGATTTTAGTTGTACAATTGAGAGATCAATTAAAAGTCCCTAAAGCTGGTTATAGAAGGATCTTTTTTTTTTTGATCAGCCAGCGGGAAAAAAGAGAACTGGTTTTCTTTTTTTGTCTGGCGGTTTTTGGGCAGTTTTCCTATCGGAAAAACTGCGAGGAGCATATACACGGCCGGAATTCTCAGCCAAAAGCTCTCCTCCCAGTTTTCCCATCGGGAAAACTGATTGTGTGTATGAGGCATTACAGTTAATTTCTGCCTAGAGTCAGTCACAGGGCCTATTTAACTGCTTTCCGAACCAATACTGTACATATACTGTGGCAAGGCAGCTTTTTCTGCAAAGGCTCAGGTACCTAGTACTTGATCCTGCACTTCTGGGGCTGGGGCGAACACGCTCACTGCCGGTGACCTGCTCCCACCGTGATTGGACACAGCGGAACCCAATCAGCAGGTCTTGTGGACTTTAAGGGCCCTTTCACACGTACGGACCGTATGTCCGCATTTTCATTCATCCGTTGCGGATGAAAACAGGACATACATTGGTCCCTATGTGATTACGGGTGTCAGCGGATGACCATCCGCTGACACCCGTAATTGTCCGCCTCCGCAATGATCCGATTTTTCGGACGGAAAAAAATCCTATTTTTCTTCCGTCTGGCGGATCAGATCAGATGAATACGGACACACGGTCCGTGTTCATCCGATCCCCCCATAGGGGAGAGCGGAGGAAAAACAGGGCGGTCCCTGCACAGTGTGCGGGGAACCCTACTGTCAGCCGACAGCTCAGCAGGGATTTTACGGAGGATCTCCGCTGAGCTTATGGACACACACAGAGCGAATCAATACTGATCTGCCCGTGTGTAAGGGCCCTAAGGCAGCCTGGACTCTCCAGTGTAAGGGGAGACTGGTATAGGGACCCTGATGTAATTGGAGGTTCTGATGAGGATTCTGATGTAAGAGGGGACTCTGATGAAGATACTGATATAAAAGAGAAGGAAGACCCTAGTGTAAGGGGGGGCTCTTATGGAGACCCTGATGTAAAGGGGAGGGGGGACTCTAATGGGGATACTGATGTAAGGGGGGACCCTGGTGTAAAGTGGGGGGCTCTGATAGGGTCTCTGATGTAAGGAGTGGACTCCGATGGAGGTACAGGGGGGACCCTGGTGTAAAAAGGGAACTCTAATGGGGACACAGATGAAAGCAGGCAGACTCTGATGGGGAACCTGATGTAGGGAGGGACTCTGAAAGAGACCCTGATGTAAGGGGGAGACCCTGATGGGGACCCTGTTGTAAAGGGTGGGGACTGATTGTGGATCCTGATGTAAAAGATGGACTCTGTGTCATGATAATTACAAAAGGATTCAAGTAAAAAAGTATCCATTTATAACAATGATTTTTTTTGGCACGTAAATATTTGTAAAATATGTGACCTGGCCCTTGTACTGAAATATATAAAGACCCGTGTTTTAGGAGGACATAGTTATAAGCACAATCAATTTCCTCCTGATGAAGCCGCTCAGGGCGAAACATGTTGAAGTTACCATTGCAAGCTGTCAGCTAAGAGCTTGTAAATTTGGATGTGCTGTCCATGTTTTTAATTGGTTTTAATAAATTTTGGTGCAATAACATTTTGAAAAAATCTTTTTGAATATTCTTTTTGATATTGGTTGGCACCTTTAAAACGTGCTTTACCTTTTTTCTGTATAGATGAGTAGAGGGTAATGAACCGTTCATAGGTTCACTATAAATTCCAATGTAGCAGCTACTTAAATTGTGTTAAAAATACTCACATGATGTAATTTAATTATTATAATGGTAATTCCTCCTCCTAACTGGGAAAGTTGAATTTATATATGGTTTGTATTTCCTGTGACACACTCTGTGTGCAGGGTCCAGTTTCAATGGGATGTGAACAATGTGTTTTTGACATCCTCTCATGGTGGCCCTGATGATATTTATTAAAGCAATTTGATCCAAGGTAATCTTTAGGTCATGAGGAGCCAAGTGGGAGTTATCGAATTTACCATTTACCAAAACGCACTCTTCCTACAGCTAATGATCCTGCTATGTGGATCAGAGTGTGAGAAGAAAAACCTGCAAAAATTGTGCCGTAACAATCACATGCAAACTTGTTTTATATTTCAACCGGCAATAAAGCCGCTTGCTTAAAACGGATCTCCACCCTAAAGTGAAGTTCCGCTGATCGGAACCCTCCCCCCCTCCGGTGTCACATTTGACACCTTTCAGGGGGAGGAGGGTGCAGATACCTGTTGAAAGACAGGTATTTGCACCCACTTCCGGCCCGCAGTCTCGGGCAAAAGACGGGTTTTTCCCGTTGTGTGCTGGGAACACTCGGCTCCCAGCACACAGCGGAAGCCAATCGGCGGGCGCAGCGGGACTCGCATATGACGAAACAACCCAAAAGCAACCAATTGGAATTCCCACTGATGAAGGCATGACAGTACTAGGTGCAGTGTGACTGGTTGGTAAAGGCTCCTACACATGACAATAAAAATTAAGAATATTAATAAATAATCAGATCGACTGATAAACACATTTATGGGAAAGCTGATATGTTATGTGAGCTACAATTCCTAAGAATATAATATTTTGCTGATCCTCTTGATTGAGGCTTCTTCACATCAGTGCATCTGCACATTGTCACATTACAGATTACACATGGACTCTTAAAGCTGATGTTTAGCTAAATAAAACATTTTGTTTTCTCTACAGTCTTAGTTACATTACATACCAGTAATGAAGTATGTCCCATCATGTGCAGCAGACTGCTGGATTCTGTACAAAATCTTCACTGAAGGGCTGCCCTGTCCTCTTCTTGCTGCTGAACGTCCTGAGCTGTGGGGATCAAAAGCTTTGGGCCTCCCTGCAGTGAAGAGCACAATAAAAAAATTCAGCTCACATATTTTTCTTTTCACAGGTTTCCTCTAACCCAGGCATGTCCAGAGTCTGGCCCGGGGGCCAAATGTGGCCCCCCTGTTGATTTAATGTGGCCCCCCTGGGGATTTTGATATACATATTGTTTGTGGTCCCCAGGGCCACAAAAGATATATACTGTATTTATTGGCGCTGCCTTGGAGGGGACAGGACAAGCGCCGTCAGATTACATGAAGAGAATCTCCTGTTTGCTCAGCAGCGTCTCTATTGCAAGTCCTGTCTCCTGGGATGCCATTAGACAACTGTTCTGTCTATCATAGGAGGTGGGACTATATTTAAAGAGGCCACAGAGTAAACAAGAGATTCTCCTGTTTTTAATCTGTCGGCACTCGTCCCTTCCCCTCCCTCTTCCCTCCGAGGCTGCAGATGGTCATCGATCAGGCTGCATTGGTTGCAATGGTAAGGTTGCAATCGTAAGGCTACATTGGTTGCAATGGTAAGGCTGCATTCATGGCAATGGTAAGGCTGCATTCATATCAATGGTAAGCCTGTGCGTGTTATACACCGATTAAATACGGTATATACAAATAACACGCCCAAGCTCATCCTTAGTCCTAAGCAGCGCTCTGGGATTCGTTGGGGCCACAAAATAAATATATACAGTATATCCAAATAACCTGCCCAAGCTCATCTCTTCACCACACACAGCCACAAAGGCAAGAGAATTTATGTTGAGCCGTGTATTAGTGCTGAGAAGAACACACCGAGACCGCTTTTTAATGGTTCAAATAATGTCAGGCAAAATAGTCGGCCCTCACACATGTTTACTTCATCAAATCTGGCCCTCTTTGAAAAAAGTTTGGACACCCCTGCTATAACCCAAAGAAAGTTCTATCTGCATATTAGCTGAGGTCAATTAACTATTTATATAGAACAGATGTCTCCCAGCTGTGTCTTTTTTTCCAGTGGTCTGGATTAAGGAATTGCAGGTGTTCCATTATAACATCGCTGACCTGAAACATGAGAAGATATTATACATCCTGGAGGACTTTAGTGATCATCTTCCTCTTACTGCTGAGAGCCGTCTCTGTGTATAGCAAAAAAAAAGATTTTCTCGCAGAAAAAGTGTATGGTATGCCCACTATTAGAAGCTTCCATCACACATCTACCCACTCTTCTAATGTTGGGCATACATGTAATGTTCTTTTTTCCGTTAGCCCGTGGATAACCCTTCGATCGATGTGGATGAAGAAATCTCTGCCAGAATTTTTTTTAAAAGCATATGCAGAAGCATAGGAACTACCGCCCCTGGTCACTCTACGCTCTTAATACTTGGGCATACATGTTCTTTTTTTTTTTACAAATCTCCTCCTGTAGCGCTACAGGCATTGACGTAAGTATTCTGAGAGCAGCACCCTGCTGCTCTCAGAATACACAGATCAGTGTTTCAGCTGATTGGCATTTTTGCAAAGCAAAAAATAGTTAACAATAACACACAGTAATAAAATAACACTTACAACTATTTTTTATTTATTTTTTACTTTTATTGTAACAACTTTTTAGAACCATTAAATTTCCAGCCTTTGATTTTAGTGTCTTTCAAAATGTCTTTTGAGACCCTTTTTTTTAAATTGTCACCATCACCTTCTACAAGTAGATGCTTCAGAGTTTCAAACAAATTCCAGGCCTACTGAGGAAGCCCAATCAAATGGCACAATGTGTCTAGGAGGGAGGGGCCAAGCCCGTGCCGTCACACGCCACCGCTGTACGAGTGTAGTGGTGAGCTTGCCGCTCATATTCTAAAGCATTATATTTTAAAGGATATTGTACAGTTTTTCTTGTAAGTGTTTATTTTAGTGGGGGGGGGGGAATTACCCTTTTTTTAAATGAGAGCACTTTGGTTGCCCTTTTGTCTCAAATAACATATGTTGGATGGCATACAAGTTGGTTTAAAATCAAGAGGAGCTTCCATCTGGAGCTGGAGCGAGACGAGAGAGTGAATGTCTGTCGATTTTGGGATGAATACCAATTAGAGGATACAGATAAGCATGCTTTTAGTGTGTTGGAGTGTGTTGCTCTGTTTTGGGGTGCAGGATCTATTGGTATTTGTTCTCTATTTTCAATTTTTGCATATTGCTGCATGGATTATATTCTTTGTATGGACTATATTTGATATAATTTTGTACACATAATTTGTTAGTTGATCACAGTATTCATTTGATTTTGGGATGAATACCAATTGGAGGATACAGATAAGCATGCTTTTAGTGTGTTGGAGTGTGCTGCTCTGTTTTGGGGTGCAGGATCTATTGGTATTTGTTCACTATTTTACATTTTTGAATATTCCTGCATGGATTATATTCTTTGTATGGACTATATTTGATATAATTTTGTACACGTAATTTGTTAGTTGATCACAGTGCTGCGCTTCACTTAATTTGACTATATAATTTGTGGTAGAAGGTGGGGTGGAAGCACCTTAAAGTGTAATAGCTATCAACACAAGCTGTTTTCGTATTTTTTTAGTTTGGCTGTGTTGATTGAGAAAGATTTTTCAACTTCTTAACGAGTTCAGGAATATTTCTGTGAATATGATCTCATTATAACTGATCAACAGCAAATACTGGATTCTGCTCTGATTACGTCTTTAATTATGGTGGGAGGAAGAACAGAGTGGGTAGCCTGAATATTTCAGTTGGTGGTGAGAGAGACCATAAATAGTCTGAGACCTGAGCAGTAAAGTGCAGAGTTCCTTGGTTCTCTCATGCTGAAGAGGATCCCTGTGCAGGGGTGCTCTGCCATTGGGGCAGAGTTTTAGAAGAAGATGTTAGAGTTATAGAAGAAACCAGCTAGGCTTAGTTGGGATCCTTTTCACAAGCTTGGGTACAGGAATGAAGTCGGGTCTGGAGAAGCTCACTGGAGAGGGCCAGGAAGACATTGTTGGAAAATAGTCCAGCTGTCTTATGGTGGTGTGAGTCTATATCTCCCTCATTAGGAAGACCCTGGTGGATATCGTCAGGAGTCAAATGATTATCCATGTGAGTAAGCGACCCCAGTGCTGAAAAATTGCTACCAGGTAGCAAATTGGAATTTCGTGGGTTGTCACTGGTAAGCTGGCCACACAGTGCCAATCAATGCTTGGGGATGTCTGGCCGGAGCTAGAACCCATTATGCACTTAAAGCACCTTTATATCAAGTAAGAAATTACTTCATATAAAAAATAAAAACTCCTCCTACGCCAGGCACTGCCTCTGCAAAAGTGCAGGAGGGAGCTTAGGTGATTGGTCCCTCTGTGATGGAGAGAATGGAGAAGTGACTTTGCTGGATTTAGGCACATATGAGGAAAAATAATATACTACATTCGCATACTGAAGAAATATTGTATATCAGCAGTCCTGAGAAAAGTGGGGGCAAGGTAGGGGGTGAGGTAATAGCAGTGCGCCATGCTGAAACATATTTAAAGATTGCTACATTCACTTAAAAAGTGTAGAGGATTGTGGTGCACCAAAACCAATTGACGCGTTTAATAGTGGTGCAAAATATGAGACTAACAGTGGGAAAGGAAGAAATGGCCCAGAATCAGTATGAGGAAAATATATCCCTGCGTCAGTGGTGTCACTGGAAGGAAAATACATCCCTGGGTCAATGTCCATGTCAGGGAAAAATGCCACTGTGTGGGTGTCAGTGGGGTAGTTGCAACATTTCTGCCCTGAATGTCCTTCCTGCTGGAAGGAAACACTGACAACATTTCTGCCCTGAATGTCCTTCCTGCTGGACCCTCTACCCAAATGCCTAATACCACTTCTGGGGGCAACAGTTTGGCCCCTGTCTTTTACCTGTTGCCCAGGTATCTCATCAGTGGGACACAGGGCAACAGTCAGAAAACTTTTGCCCTGTGTCCCACTGATGAGATACAGGAACCTGTTCCGCTCTTATCTCCTGGAATCTTCTACTTGTCTGCTCAGCCTTAATGACTCTGAGGACATTGAAAGTGTTCCACTGTCATCTTGGCATCTCTAGTCACTTTACTCCTTCCTGGGTGCTGTCACTGCTCAATGTCAGTTTGCATCTCCCCCACTCCGGTCTATGGTCCACGAGTCTGCAGGGCTCTGGGGTGCAGAAAGTGGTAACATCAGTGGGAAGAGGACTAGCGGGGGTGAGGAGGGTGATGAAGAGGACAGTCCTGTCACATGACATTACGGGGCACAATGTTTACAAACATTGCTTCCCAGAGCTGGTGATGATCTTGATAATTTCACTGAAAAGTCAGCATTGCCAGGAGAGATCTGGCAAGTTCCCAGGTATACTGATGTAGCACTCTGAAGTCTAGGCAGTGGTGCTCCTAAATTTACCTTCCAGGTATAGTTGCCTTGGCCAATTGTTAGGGATCAATTGATTTCACCCTAAATCTGGAATTGCTGCCCTTCTCTCTTCTGCGCTGGGTGGCCGGGTACCTGGTGACATAAAATAAGCCAAGTATAAAGCCCCATACATACTATCAGTTTTCCTGCTGGTTTTCTCTTCAGGTTTACCAAAACCATGTAGTACATTCAAATTGAAAAGCTTAGGGTTTGACCTCATATTAGATGGTTTTGGTAAACCTGAAGAGAAAACCAGCAGGAAAACTGATAGTGTGTATGGGGCTTAAGAGTTAGGAGTATAGGAGTATATAGGGTGACTCAGCCAATGGGCAGGGGTTTTCTTGGGCCCCTTAGCCTGCTGGGAGAACCTATGTATTTGGGTGGAGTCAGGTGATCAGCGTTCTGTGCCACCTGGACAGCTGTCTGGGTGGATGTGTGTTGTGTTGCCTGGGCTGATAGGCTGGAGTTTAGGCCTGTCACGGGAACATCTGGCTGCTAGGCTGTCTGAGGGCCTATCCATAAGCAAGGGAGCAGCAAAGGGTTGGGATTGCGGCTTGTAGTCCACCAGAAGTGATGGTTCTGCCTGCCAGAGATCCTGTCATGGTCGGAAGTAGAGGGGAAGCTGTCGCCACTAAGGGACCATCCACCTTATTACCAGGGACCACAGTGAGTAGCTGAAGCAAGTACCGGAGCAGTATTCTCACCAATCAGGGATGGTGAAGAATCTGTAAACTTTACCAGGTGCCAAGCCAGGGACCCAGCTAGTGGGGTGACGTTTGAGGATTATCTGGAGTGCCAAGCTAGGGACCCAGCAGGGAAGCGGGGTGACGCTTGAGGAAGATACTAAAGTAAGAAGATTAGAAGAGCTCACAGGATTCAGTGGCAGTGAATGAGCAAGTCTAGTGAGAGAGACTGGGAGCTCGGTGGGCTAAGAATCCACAAGAAGTGATTGTATAAGAGTAAAGGAGTACATTACAATTTGTGTTAGAAACTGTTCTAAAACTGTTGCAATAGAAGACTGCTCTCCCTTGCTGGGGGCCTTTTCCTGCATGGCTGTCTACCTGTAGAAGTCTCTGAGTCTGCCAATTGACATTGCAACTACTTAAGGGTGTCCTGGTCCTAAACCCTCTCTCCCACAGTTCTGTTGAAAATAAATCTCTTTGCATTTAAGAAGTGACTGATGCCCATGAATCTACCTTACGTCACACCCACTATGCCTTGCAACCAACTCTATACAGAAGGGTGTCAGCTGTTCCTGGCTCTGGGGGTTCTCATTAGACTAAAGTAGGCCTGGGACCTTCCTACACACATATAGGTTAGACAACACCTGTACTTTGTACTGCAAACTAGTGTGTATATAGTTGAATTCAACTTTAAGGAGACTAGAAACGTACAAGGGGATGTGGCAATTATAACTGAATACAATTGTGACACTACACCCGAAGGAGCTGCTGGTTTAGATTTGGGCCTGCCGTTAACTTACTGTTCCATACACTCGTTTTAGGGGTTCACCTTGAAGAGTTGTCCACAAAAATGTCTGCCCATTTTATTGAACAAAGTTCTCCAACAGAGGGGTAGAGGGATTGGGAAAGACTTCGGTACCTTTGCTTTGTGGATCTCGGGCACAACTTAGATCCAGAGGATTAATTCAGTTCCACACTCGATTTCAGCCACCACCAGATAGGCCTACTCTCACTGGCAAAGCAGCCAGTGCGAAGCTCGTCAAAGTCTCTGCCACAGACTTGATAAGTGTTGTCAGGCCGTCCCACGATCTTCTGCCACAAGATCATGTAACCACTCGCACACTTTGTATAGTTCCAATAAAGTACACAATTCACAGTGCCAAGAATCATTCAGCCAGGCCGGCAGCACAGTGAGGTAAATTTGCCAGGATACATCCTTCAATTGAATCCCACTTGTTCAGCTTCCTCCCATAGGTAAGGTAACGAAGGACCATCCCTGGATCAGTAGGCCCCAGAAACTCCTGGGCCTACTCTCAGTTGCGATGCCTTGGACCAACCGGCCCAGAGGCTACGAAACAGCTCACACATCCCTGAGGCCAGGAGGGCCATCAGGTCACGATCGGAAGACCCTGCCAAAATGGCATCCGTTCCTTAAGTACCCCTCCCCCGAGCTGCTTCTGGGAAAGAGATACCCAGTGCATCCAGCCTGCTGCCTTTCCAACCTTAACCTGTGGTAACAGTGACACCCACCGTCAAGGGGAAAATTGTGCAACCCAGCTGAACTGAAACAGAACCAACAATTTAGCATAATCCTTCTGAGCTAAACTACAGCTCAGGCAACTAAAATTGAACACATAGCGCCTACTCAATGGGAGCATGGCACTACACAATATAAGGACATTGAACCCTGCAGAAATATTGACCAATTATCGAGAATAACAAAAAATTGTCTTCTCATCTTCCAGAAAAGTCGGAGATATATACAGTACGTTGTAGAAGAGCACCAATTCTGAGGATCACATTGTAAAAAGTGTAGAAGTAATAAGAGAAGGAAGAGATATTTCATTTTTATTCATGGATGACACACTGGATTTTTCCCCTGGAGGTCCTATTTACGATCACATCACATGCTTTTACTCTTGAGCTTGCTTGTACAATGACTTTGGAACACATGGTCCACTTCATGGGGCTTTACTGTTGTGAATTACACACATGGGCACACAAGCAACTCTACAGGGCACTTATTATTCCAAAAGGAAATAGTGGGTTAAGCCTTGATTATTTCTCCTACTCTTCATTCATTTACAGGCTAATAGCTCCTAATGAAATCTGGAGTTTTAAACAGCTTTGGTGAAATTTATGTTTCCTTGGCATATATTGTTTGTAGGGTGCCCAAAAAAATCTTTTAAAAGTCCTCGGGTCTTCGGTTTGTTTGTAGACACTGGAAACAGTCCAGAAGTGATTACTATGATTCATATTATAAAGACATTCTCGCCCAAAGCTACTCATTACATAGCAGAGATTGCATGCGGGATACACTTTCACATAGGTGTGTGTATGTTTTTTTTTTTTTTTTTTCTATTACGTGTCCCAAGTTCATGTTTACTGGATGACTATATATGAAATGGTCCTTAAATCTGATTACATAATAAAATTATTTTAAAGTAGATAAAACACTGAGAAACTTGCAGTTTTTCTAACTTTATTCCTCAACACATCTCACAGGATAAAAAAAAATAAACCCTCCCAACAGCTGTTATTTGTATTTCTTACGCCAAACCATGGGGTATATTTATAGCATTTTCATTGGACGAATGTCACACACATTCATGCAGGCTGGATAAATTATCTCTGTGTTTTCCATAATAGATTAATTTCTATAGTCATCAGTGCCATCTAATGGCTAAAATGTGATTTCATTTTCTAAACTGTAAGTGAGAAAATATACTAAATGACGCTGACGATCATAGGAATCAAGCTATTACAAAAATTATGGGGAAATTCATTCAGTTTGCATAAATGTATGTGACATCCGTCCAAACAATGGTTTATAATAAGACCCCCTATGTTTTGTTCAAGTAGCTTGCGTTGTGTCTGTAAGTATTGGAAGGATAACGGTCATAGTGCTTTATCAACAAATTCATGCTTCCATAAAACAGTCTTCTGAGTATTTCACAACAGGAAGAGGAACTGGAACTAATATGTACAGAGTATAGAAAGCATAGGCGTGCACAGGGGGTGTACCAAGTGTCCCTGTATATTTCACCAAAGCCCACAAGGGGGCACCTAAGAAAATTGTAAAAAGTAATATGAAAAAAAAAAAAAAATGACTGAAACAGTCCACTGCCCTTCTGACACCATCCTCTGCCCTACTAACACTGTCCATATTTAATACATTTTAAACAGTTTTTTGTAAGAGTGTGTGTGTGTATATATATATATATATATGTATATATATATAGACAGTCTATATATATATATATATATATATATATACTGTCTATATATATATATTTTACACATACATACACTGGGTCCTTGGCAGGGCCGGATTAACAGAGGGGCTGATGGAGCTGCAGCTCCAGGCCCCTTTCTCAAGATAGGCCCATTTGCCCCAAAAAAAAAAAGTTTTTTTTTTTTTTTTTTTTAGATCGACTTCGGGGGTTGTAGCTCGATGACCAGAGGTCACAGAAACCCCACATTTGGGGGGTAGTCAGTTGAAGACCTACCCCACAACCGATCAAAATATGGGATGGCTATCATTTATGGTTCCGGAGATACGGGCCTGCTTGCACAGCCTGTCAGAAGCTACATACAGAGCGGCCATTATAAATACAAGCTGACACACTGCAGCACACTGAGAAAAAAAAAAATCATCATTTGTTTTTTGCTAGAAAATTACTCTATGGTGGTCTTTGCAACTTTTTATGTTGCACGGTATAGAGCTGCATGATTCTGGCTAAAACGACAACTGCAATTTTTGTTGCTTAGAAGATAGATCACGATTCTCTCACAATTCGTACGGCATAACATCATCTTTCACATTAAAATGAAAAAAAAAAAAAAATGGGCCAACTTTACTGTTTTGTTTTTATGGTTTTTATTATTCAATGAAGTGGGCAAATGCAGCGTGACATAAAATATTGCAGCATTTGTCATTTTTGTCTCTGCTAAAATATATATAATGTTTGGCGGTTCCAAGTAATTTTCTAGCAAAAAATATTGCTTTTTAACTTAAACAAGTGTTGGACTTTAAGTGGTTACATTTCTTGCATTTACACACAGAAGTTTGATCTAAAAAGGAAGTTGGTTACAATGTTTCATATTGTTTACAAACTTGGCAGACAGTCGGATATTTTCTTTACACACAGAAGTTTATCCCTTTGATATAAGAAGAAAGCGTTAGTTACAATGTTTCCTGATAAGAACTTAGCAGACTGTCCAGATATTTTCTTTTGACAGCTGAAAGTCTCTCCACTTGTTATATGAAAGAATCAGCAAACTCTGCATTGGAGATGTCAGGGGGGTTGAATCAAGATCACAATTTTAACGATTAATTGTGCAGCTCTAGCACGGTACTGTATTTGCGCAGCAATTTTTCAAACATGTTCTTTTGGAAATAAACTGTTTCATACATTAGTGTTTTTTTAAAGTTAGCACAATTTTTTTTTTTTTGGTATCCTAAGCGATGCTTTAAACATTTTTTAGGTTACATGTTTAGAGTTACAGAGGAAGTCTAGTGCTAGAATTATTGCTCTCACTCTAACGATCGCGACATATGTAACCTGTGTGTATCTGGCTCTGATACTAGCCAGTGCCTACCCAGCCACTGACTGGTATCTCTCCCTAGCCTGTCCCCACACACCCTCTCACCTGCTGACCTGTAGATGGGGGAATCACTCCTGTAGTGTTATTGTGTTCTGCCAGTGAGTACAATGATCAGTGTTGCTATCTATAACTGGCAGCACTGATTGTTTTTGGAAAAACAGGCTGGTTGTACTCAAGTCGATTAATAGATTGACTTGTGTAAAACCAGCTAGCCCATACATAGATCGACTATGGCTGGTCTCTGCATAATTGGTGTAATTTCAATTCATGTATGACCCGCTTAACCACTACGCAGTCCCTAAACATCCTTCCACTCCTATACATTGTGCCTACTGTCATACCCTCCACACTCCTCTCCTGTACATAGTGCCCACTGTCATACCCTCCACACTCCTCTCCTGTACATAGTGACCACTTTCATACTCTCCACACTCCTCTCCTGTACATAGTGACCACTGTCATACTCTCCACACTCCTCTCCTGTACATAGTGCCCACTATCATACGCTCCACACTCCTCTCCTGTACATAGTGCCTGCTGTCATAGACTCCTCTTCTGTACATACTTCCCACTGTCGCACCCTCCACACTCCTCTCCTATACATAGTGCCCACTATCATACCATCCCCATTCCTCTCTTGTACATACTGCCCACTGTCATACCCTCCACACTTCTCTCCTGTACATACTGCCCCATTATACCCTCCACACTTCTCACTGGTACATACTACCCTCTGTCATACCCCCACACTCCTCCTGTACATACTGCCCACTGTCATACTCTTCACACTCCTCTCCTGTACAAACTGCCCACTGTCATACCCTTCACACTCCTCTCCTGTACATAGTACCTGCTGTCATACACTTCTCTCCTGTACATACTGCCCACTGTCATACCCTCCACATTCCTCTCCTGTACATACTGCCCACTGTTATACCCTCCACACTCCTCTCCTATACATAGTGCCCACTATCATACCGTCCACACTGCTCTCCTGTACATACTGCCCACTGTCATACCCTCCACACTCCTCTCCTATACATAGTGCCCACTATCATACCATCCACACTCCTCTCCTATACATAGTGCCCACTGTCATACCCTCCACACTCCTCTCCTGTACATGGTGCCTGCTGTCATACACTTCTCTCCTGTACATACTGCCCACTGTCATACCCTCCACACTTCTCTCCTATACATAGTGCCCACTATCATACCATCCACACTCCTCTCCTATACATAGTGCCCACTGTCATACCCTCCACACTCCTCTCCTGTACATGGTGCCTGCTGTCATACACTTCTCTCCTGTACATACTGCCCACTGTCGTACCCTCCATGCTTCTCTCCTGTACATGATGCCCACTGTCATACCCTCCACACTTCTCTCCTGTACATTGTGCCTTTTGCGTACCCTTTGCACTCTTCTCCTGTACATAGTGCCCAATGTTAGACCCTCCACATTCCTCTCACTCACCTGCACATACTTCCCACTTATATACCGTCCGTACTCCTCCCCTATGTCGCTTACCCACAAAAACAGTTCTTTAAAATGATACTGAATACCCTCAATGTTACCAGCTCTAGAATGGACACACTTTTGTTAGTTCAACTAAAGGAAATCTCAGTTCTCATATTTGTTCTGTTCCATTATTAGAACTTATTTAATTTTGTGATTACTACTGTGATGTACAGAGGAACATAGGGGATCTCAGCTACTCTAAATATAGCACTTGTGAAAAAGTGTCCCTAAAACAATTTTTTAAATGTTGGCAACTATGCACTTATGCACTGCCCAAGGGCCACTGGGTCAGTACTGGGCCCCATGAGAGGTTTCTGGGATCCTGTGATATTAAAGCGGTAGTAAACTTTCCTGACATTACTACTTTTAGTAGGTTATGCCACAATGTACAAGTATGCACAGCATATTAGCACATTAGGGTACACTTAAATTTTCAGACTGGGCCCTCCAGACTGCGCTGTGATTCTCACGCATTTATTTATTATTTATAAAAGGCCCCACCAAAATCCTCAACACCAGGCCCATGATGTTCTTAATCTGGCCCTGGTCCTTGGCTTGGCACTCCAGATACTTCGCAAGCTTCACCCCACTGGCCTGCTCAGTCCCTGGCTTGACACACAAGGTTGCTCTGCAAGCGTCACCTCCACTGGCTGGGTC
This sequence comes from Rana kukunoris, assembly GCA_029574335.1. Taxonomy (NCBI): domain Eukaryota; kingdom Metazoa; phylum Chordata; class Amphibia; order Anura; family Ranidae; genus Rana; species Rana kukunoris. The sequence continues at coordinate 47,883,398 of CM056055.1, forward strand.
CCTGGCTTGACACCTGCTGAAGTTTCCCAATTCTTCACCGTCCCCGGTTGGTGAGAATGCTGGTCCGGTATTTGCTTCAGCTCCTCACTGTGGTCCTTGGTAATAGGGTGGTTGGTCCCTTAGTGGCGACCACTAAGGTTCTTCAGCCAGCAAAACTGTCACTTCTGGTTGGACTGCAAGCCACAGTCCCAACCCTACGCTGCTCTCTTGCTTCTGGATAGGTCCAAACAGCCGTCCAGGTGGCACACAACACTGATCACCTGACTCCACCCAAATATATAGGTTCTCCCAGCAGGCCAAGAGATTTAAGAAAACCCCTGCCCTTTGGCTGAAACACCCCATATACTCCTAATCTTTCCTTGCTTTGCCCTTGTCTTATCTAATGTCACCAGGTACCCGGCCACCTAGTGGCAGAAAAGAGAAGTGCAGCAATTCTAGACTTAGGGTGGAATCAATTGATACCTAACAATGAGCCTAGGTAGGTATATTTAGGAGTAACCCTGCCTAAACATCAGGGTGCTACACTGGCACTAGTAGTCCTTCTCAAAATTGAAACTTGTGTCCATTAAAGTGGATAAACATACAGATTTTTTTAACATTTATTTTTTTATTTAGTTATCAGAACATAAAATAAATAAAGACATTAAGAAAAGTATAACAGGATTCAAACATACAGATTTTTAAGCAAATTCTTTACCAAAACATTGTAAGGTGTTATAATATACCAGCTGGTCCAAGCAAAGGAGTGAAGGGGATCATGCAAACAGACTAGATTGCTTTACCATCAGCAAGCTTGCAAAGGATGTCCCATTGCACTGTATTTGCATATACATATAGGCTAATTGCAGGCTTCAAATAACCGCAGCTTGTGCGGCAGGCATATGCAGAATATTAAAGGAGCATTGGAATGCACAGGTCAGCTCAAGCAGCTTGGATACATACAGCTTGGAGGCTTATGCAGAGTAAAGTAGCAAAATGCACTTAGTCTTAAAGCGGAGTTCCACCCAAAAGTGGAACTTGCGCTTAATCCACTCCTCGCCCCCTTACATGCCACATTTGGCATGTCCTTTTTCTTGGGGGGGAAAGTGGGGGCTTCAGGAGTAGGGATGAGCTCTGCGTTCGATTCGAACTTATGTTCGACTCGAACATCGTCTGTTCGTACGTTTGTCGAAATTCGAACAAAACGGGCCAAATACATTCGCACCAAATTAGAGTAACGCATCACGGCCCATAATTCACTGCGGCATTGCGCGCTGATGATTGGCCAAGCATGCACTATGACCCGCATGCTTGGCCAATCACAGCGCGCAAAAAACGGAGAGCCATAATTGGCCAAAGCTAGGGTGGCTTTGGCCAATTATGGATCAGGGGGTTTAGTACACGCCCCACACTATAAAAGGCTGCCTGCAAGGCGGCCTCGTGTAGTGTGTTGCGGCGTTGTTAAAGAGATCAGTCCTATAGAGAGAGAGAGAGAGAGAGAGAGAGAGAGAGAGAGACTAGGGCCCAGATTCACGTACATCTGCGCATTATTGGACCGGCGTAGCGCACCGCCTTTACGTTAGACTTGCGCAATTTTGCCGCGTAATCACCCTATTCTCGTAGCTTTTGCGCAGAAAATTTCAGAGGCGTAAGGCAGAGTAATACAAATTGGGAAGGACGTGGGCGGGTTACATTGAAATGAGCCGTGACCCCATGCAAATGAAGGGCCGGCCGGCTCGCGCATGCGCGCTTGAAGGAGACCAAGGTCAGCTCCGCTGTGCGCATGCTCACAACTCGGGAGCGGCGCAATCAGTGAAATTGGAAATGGACTAGGGCAACTTAGTGAACTACGCAAACAGCATAAATAGACAGACACAAACGCACTTGCATTGCAAAAGTACATCCCTTTGTCCCTTCCCATTTAACCAAGTGCTTTTGTCCTGTTGTTCGTTGCGTTGTGTTTTGTAGTTGTCAGATTAGTGTTCTGTGTGATCAAGTGTTTGTTAGTAGATCTTTGAAAGTGTTTTTTGATAAGTGTTTGAGAGACTGTTTGTTTGATATATTTCTGTTCGTTTGTTTTCTTGCTGATTTTTTGCTGTTTGTTTTTGTGACTGTTTCTTGCTGAGTGCTTGTGTGATTTTTTGGGTGGTAGTTTTCTCTTTGTGTGTGTTCTTACTTGATTGGTTGTGCTTGTTTTTGTGACTGATTTTTGTTGACTGGGAGTGAGTTTTTTTGGAAGTATGACAGAGAGAAAGCGAAAACTCAATATTACTGTGGGGGAAAAAATAATTCTTGCCCGGGCCATTAGCGATTATGGGCGTTTCCTCCACGGCCCAGACAGTGCCAACACCACCCCGGCCAGGAGGAGGGAGATTTTGGACCTCATCACTGAGCAGGTCAATTCAGCGGGGGAGGGGGAGACACGGACCCGGTCTGGGATTGACAAAAAAATTAATGACCTCCGGCGTCTGGTCAAACAGAAGCTGTCCAAAATGCATGCCCATGCCAGGGGCACAGGAGGGGGCCCACCATGCTGTATTAGGCTGACAGCGGAGGAGCGTGCGGTGGCCCTGACCTTTCATCGGCATGAAGTGGAGGGCCTGCCCGGCTTTGACTCAAGTCCGGAGCCCGTGGTGCCAGGTAAGTATTTTTTTTAATATCAGGTGTGTAGCATGTGTGGGGGAGGGGGTGAAAGGGAATATGTGGCAAGTGTGTGGATCCTCCAACCTGTGAATGTTTTGTGTCATCCACAGATGTGCAGGAGGGTGCAGGGCCATCTGGCCTGACCGCACCATCCCCAGGACAGCAGCCTAATGAGGCCCCCCCAACAAGGCCGGAGTCCGCGGAGGAGGTTCAAGAGGAGGAGGAGAATCATGAGGAGGAGGAGTCCATGTCAGGCACTGGACTTTTGGTTTTTGAGGACTCTTCCCCTCTGGCTGGCAGCAGGCAGCCCTCCCTAAGGGGGAGCCCCCCCTCCTCCCCCAACATGGCTCCCCTCCCAAGGGCCTCCCCTTCTCCCCGGCCACAAGCATCAGCTGGAGGCAGGAAGTCGTCCCAGAACACCAGGGGGGTGGCCGATCTCCTGCCCGCCACTCTGAGAAGGGACCAGGCCCTTCAGACCCACCATCTGGGACAGGTCAGCCAGACATTGGTGCGGATGGAGGAGAGCCTGTCCTCCATCAAGGATACGCTGGGGAACCTGGACTCCCACTCCCGGGCTTTCACAACCTGCCTAAGCGAACTGCAGACGACATCAGCAGGCGATGGGCAGGATGTGAGGGCCCTTACCCAGGCTATCCAGGCCAACACGGCAACACTTGGTGCTGCCCTGGACAGAATAGCCGTGGCCTTGGAGGGCAGGCCGCCAGGTGGGCAGAGATCAGGGGCTGCTCCTCCTTCCCCGGTTTTCCCCCTCCCCATGAGTCTCCCCTGAGGAGCCAGGGCCGTGGCCGGGGGGGCGCCCCAGGCGTGGCTCACGTAAAGGGCAATAATTATTTTTTTCCCCTTTTTTGATTTTTTTTTTGCTGGAAATTTTTTGATTTTGCTGGTCATTTTTTTTTTTTTTTGGGTTGTGAATGCTGTTTGAATGTAGGGGTGACATTCCTGCCGGAAAAGGGGTGTCACCCTCAATTTTGGTGGAGAAGGGTTCCCCAGGACCAGGGAGAAGTGATCCCCAGGTCTGTGTGAATGGTGTATGAATATACAGTGACATAATTGGAGCCTTGGCGTGGCGTTGCTGCTCACAAGTCCTGCATGGTGGACTGGTGCCAATCCAATTTGATGTGGATGTGGGGTGTGTGTGCTAGGGACCACAGTGGTGTGCATGCATGCATTCTCATTGTGCCATGATTAATGTGTGTGTTTAACGTGCAAAGATGCCCAATGTGAGTTGTCTCCTGGCTGCTCTTCCCTCAGAAGACGGGGTAGCCTCGGTTAGGGGGGGATTGTCTGGTTCAGGGGTCAGGTCATCACGTAGGTCAATCTGCGGGCCCTTTCTTACTGCGAAGTTGTGCAGCATGCAACATGCACCGATGATCTGGCACACAAAGTTTGGGGAATACAAGAGGGTACCCCCAGACTTATCCAGGCATCGGAAACGTGACTTCAGGAGGCCAAAGGTGCGCTCCACCACTGCTCGTGTTTGGGCATGTGCTTAATTGTATCTTTCCTCTCCTGGGGTTTGGGGGTTCCGGATAGGAGTCATGAGATGGGGTCCCAGTGGATATGCAGAGTCACCTGTAAGTAAAAAGACAGGAGGATGTTAGTCATGCATGTGCCCCTTGTGATGTGTGCATCATGGGAGGGGATAGTCATGCCTGCCACCCATTCGGATGTGGCATTGATTGTATATGTAGCTGTCATGGCTGGACCCTGGGTGTTTGGCACGGAAGTGCCATATGAGGCCTTGGGCATCGACTATCACCATTACGTTGATGGAATGCCAATGCTTCCGATTGCGGTACATGTGCTCTGTCTCCTGGGGGGGCTGGAGTGCCACATGTGTGCAATCAATGGCCCCCACAGTGCGTGGGAATCTGGCAATTCTGTAGAAATCTGTCATTGCCTTCAGCCGCAGCTCCTCAGTGGTGGGTTTGATGATTTGGTTGGCCATGCGTCTGAGGATTGCAGGGACAACCTGGTGCACACATCTGCTCATGGAGGATTGTGACATCCCAGCCACCACTCCACTTGTACGCTGAAAAGAGCCACTGGCAAGGAAATGGAGTGTTGCCATGACCTTGACCAGTGGCTGCACTGCATGTGAGCGTTGTGTTCGGCTGGTGATGTCCTCCTGCAGGGTTGTGGTTAATTCCAGGATGACATGAGGGGTGAATCTGAAGATGCGATACACCTCAGAATCACTCATGCCAAACAGGTCTATGCGGGTGCGGTATATCCTCTCCCGTGCCATCCTCCGTGGCCTCATCCTTCTTTGTTCATCTAAAGTCAGTAGTATAGCTATGCGCGACGATGCCCCTGGCATGTTGGCATACAGATTGTTGTGCAACACGTGTGACTGCTGAGCTCCTCACTAACTCACTAACTGTGTTGCTTTATCTAACAGGTAGACTTTTTTCTTTTTTTAGACCAGCTTTTATATGCTCTAATTTTAGACAGGACATTTTGCTGTTGCGCACACTGCGTAGCCTGTGCTGCCCCAACGTTCATTTGTGGATCCCCGTAAGTCCCTCATTAGCATATTTGACTAGCAAATCAATGGTCTGTCTAGCGCAGTTTTGCACGGACGGATGTGCCTGTCTAACGAAATTACGCCGGACCAAAAAAAGTAGATTTCTTGAGTATCTCGCTTTGGGGATGCCGTGCATCGAAACGCACGCGCACATTTAGACTTACGCACGCGCATCTCCTGTTGCGCAGGCGTAATCGCTCTGTGAATCTGGGCCAGTGTCTTTATTACTAGATAGATAGATAGAGCAGGCAGGCTAGTCAGTTTAGTTAAAGCGGGAGTTCATCCAAAAGTAAACTATCTAACATTAGCTAGATCTCTCCAGCATACTGCTAACATCTGCAGTATGCTGTTTTTTTTTTTTTCGGTACTTATCTTTATACAAGCTTTTGTTATCCAGCTCCGAGCGGGGGGTTTACTTCCGGGTATAGGCGTTCCTAAGCGAAGAGGAGTTGATTGACGCGCTACTAAAGCGCGTCACGCCTTCCGGAAATACCCGAAGTGACACTCGGGTGTTTATGGCGCCTGTGCAGTCAGCTCTACACGGCAGGCGCAGGCGCCGTAAACGCCCAAGTGTCACTTTGGGTATTTCCGGAAGGTGTGATGCACTTTAGCAGCCGTCAATCAACTCGTCTTCGCTTAGAAACCCCTACTCCCCCGCACGATTGCCCGCTCGGAGCCGGATAACAAGGTCTTGTATAACGATAAGTACAAAAAAACCCAGCATACTGCACATGTTAACAATATGCTGCACCTAATGTCAGAAAGTAGATTTTAGGGTAAACTTTCGCTTTAAATTTACAGTGTGTAGACTGTAGAGGATATATATACATCCCAGGAGTTGTACATATATTTATACACTGTATAGCTTAGCTAGATCAGTTCTTCCTAATTTACTGGCAGGCAGGTGATTGTGCTATTTAAATACGTTATCACAGGTATAGACACCCAGCAGGTACAATATTTAAATTAATTTTTCTTTTTCTTTTTTTGTATTTAAGCATCATTAAAATCACTGCTCCTGGAGCAGTGATTTTAATGATGCTTAAATTAAAAAAAATAATAATGAAAAATTCCTTTAAATATTGTACCTGCTGGGTGTCTATAGTTTGCCTGTGAAAACGTCTTTGGGAACCCGGGTCTTGCCCGAGGGAACATGTATCAATGGAAAAAAGGTTTAAAAACGGTAGTTTTTTCAGGTGTCCTGCTCCTGAAAAAACGACCGTTTTTAAAACTTTTTTCCATTGATACATGTTCCCTGGGGCAAGACCCGGGTTCTCAAAGACGTTTTACGACAATTACTTGCATGTTAGGCTTTAAAATGAGCACTTTTGAATTTGAACGTTCGAGTCCCATAGACTTCAATGGGGTTCTAAATGTTCTCTCGAACGTTCGGTCTGTTCGACGATTCAGGTGCGAACCGAACGCGGGGGTGTTCGGCTCATCCCTATTCAGGAGGAGTGGGACTTCCTGTGCCACTTCCTCCTGCCACCCAGGGACCACTAAGATGATATGTCATATCGCCTTTTAGCCGCCTCTCCCTGTAGGCGATCACCTGGGACACGTGACAGGTCCCCGGCGATCGCCTGTCCAATCAGGGAGCACTGCGCCGTTCGCGCATGCGCATTGAGTGCCCAGCCCATGAAGCTGAAACCTGTCACGGCCGGGTGCCCACAGTTGCAGTGGAGGTGCCAGCGGTGAAAGGGGGGACCGGAACGAAGCTTTGAGGGCTCTAGATATCTGTCGCTGAGCTCTCCACTGTCGCATGTCTGGCTCCCTCCATACAAATCACTGGCATCTGCTTTGAGCCCGATAGCAATGAAAGGGCCCAGGGCAGATACCCCTTTTGCCCTGCGTTAAAGACAGCCCTGGCCAGCAGCAATTATTGAGTGGCAAGAATCTGACAGAAAGGTTGTGGATTGACTTCTGAACAACCACCCTGCCCATATATAGATCAAATTCAGCCAGGCCCTGCTGAACCAGCCGAATTTCGATCCATGTGTGGCCTGATTTACAATTCCTTGGTGACTCTCATGCGGGTTGATTAAGCAGCTCTTTTAAGGCCTCTCTGATGCTAAGCAACTACAGCCACTAACTAAGGACAGTTCATGTTTAACCTGGTAGTAAGGTTGTAGAACAAGGCTCAGCTTATTTTTTAAGTTTGGCCATCTGCTTTGTAGAATGTCCTGTAACTGTACTTGTACTGGACATGCAAAACAAGCACATGCTAGTAATGTCTGACACATTGGTTTCACATCTGAGCACACTTACATTTTGTGCCGAGCGGTGAAGCTTTGGACAATGGTAGCATACTTGTAGATTTAGTGCATCAAAAACACCCCTGCCCGGTATAGCAGTGCCTTTCGTTACAATTTAGAGTTCAGTTTGCACATTAGTTGATGAGAATTTTACATTCACGGGCAACCAAGCACAGGAATAGGGTCTTCATAGTTACTAATCAGTTTTAGAATAGGTGCAGTAAGTGGTTCACTTGGAAAATACTTCTGGTAGATTTCCTTAGCCAGTATTTCCTCAGCCAATACAGACAGCAGTTGCAGTATCAAGCATCAATATAGTATCAAGCAACAATATAGTATCAAGCAATGATATACTGGATTTGCTCTTGATAGCAGAGGAGCAGTAATAGTTACAGTTTTCAAATGTTCATCTGAAATGGAAGTATCATATTTATCTACATTTAGGACGGTTACCTCCGGAGTAGTAACTTCATTAAACTGACTAGCAATTGAAATATGGCAGTTTTTCTTGTTCTTTATGGAACTTTTCAATTTGGGCAGGGCACACAGCATAATTTACAATGTGCTGTGTTAAACCACACATGAAGTAGTACCTGTTTTGGGTATGTGCAGCTTGTAGGAAGGCTGATAGCTGTGGCCTTCAGGGGCAGATCAGTTGTTTGTCATGTCCCCCATGTTTCCCAATAACTTGTTTGGTGCCAAACAAGGGTCACATAAGAGGCCTAACCCCACGTGGTTCTTCTGAGCTACATTAGGCACTTTTACAGGGTCACCTTACTACACACACATGGGAGGTACCTTTGTTTTGTGTCATCTTCATCAATGCCCTGGGACAAGGTTGAAGCTGACGTGGGGGAATACTCAACCTTAATGCCTCGTACACACGGTCGGACTTTCCGAGAAGAAAAGTCAGACGGGCTTTCTTTCTCGGAAAGTCCAGCCGTGTGTAGCCTCCATTGGACCTTTTAGGTCGGAAGTTCGACGGACCTGTTCTTTATCTTTCCGTTGGACTTCCGACTGACTCACGACAGACTTTTGTATGGTCAAAAGTCCAACCGTGTGTACTAGGCATTAGACGAACCTCCACTCTTAGAGATGAATGTATACCGTGTACACTTGCATTGCAACTGTTCTCCAGTTAACTCTTGGGTCCCTGTACACCTTCACCATAACTTGCATTTTTGGAGAGATACGCTGAGCCAATGTCCACATCCACCTGTCCAGTGTTTTCCACTACTATTCCCTATTCCCTAGTAGCAGAGTAGGCCCCTCCATGCACTTAGATTAACTCTTGGCCTTCCATACCTCTGTATATGATGGGAACCTCTGCAGCATGAAACATCTCTCAATGCTCTGTGGGGTAGACTGCTGGAAGAATGGGTGCCGACAACATCTGCCTTGCTGCTAGAGGCAAGGACAAAGCATTAAATGCTTTACTTAAAGTGGATGTAAACACACTCTCATCCTTTCTAAACTACTGTCATAGTTCTGATCTATAAGGATATAGATGTCTCCTGCATGTATCCTTACCTTTCAACTGTCTCCCCTCTGTCTGTTATAAGAACTGAAAAGCTGCAGATTCTGTGGGTGGGTCTGTTGTCTGGAGCTCGGTGGGTGGAGTTGTGATGTCAGTAGACTCCCTGCCCTCCTCTACACTCCCCTTGTCAACATGCATTTTGTCCTATGTATTACTTACACTGAATTCTGCTATGATCACCTCCAGTCAAGATCCAGAAAAATAACCACATGACTTTAGAAAAGGAGTGGCTGGGACTTAAAAAGTAATGCCTGTCTCCCAGTCTAGTGAATGAGATATGTTAATAACCTGTCACTCACTGCAAGGGGGCGGAACAGACTAAGGTTTTTCTCTGTAAGTCTGTTTTATTTCACTGAACAATAAAAGAGGATTGCTCAGAGCTGTATTAACTCTTTGTGGCAAGACTGGACGCAGACGATAGGAAATCTTTTACTCTACATTGTGACAGCAAAAAAAAAATCGGGTTTACATCCACTTTAAGAAAGTTGCAAGTAGACATTTCACAGTCTGACAATGAAGGCCATTACTATGTATTTTTCCCTAACTCTAAATACAGTTTTGAGTGCTGCCCCAGCATATCTGCTAAGGTGTAGTTCAGGCAAAGATAAGTCGTTTACAGGCATCTCCATGCAGGTACAAGTCCTTTCAAGGCACAGACCAGTGCTAGTGTCTTCAGGAAAAAAACAGAGGTTCCGATAGCTCTAAATCTGGTCGGTGGCGGATATGATCCTTCTCCTCCTTCTTTTTCTCCCAATTCTACCTCCCTCTGGGTTTCTCTACAAGAGATTCTTGCCTCTAGGTTCTCCATTGGGGAACTCTTATGCTTGACCACTGTCGCAATTTATTTATCACAGGATAAGTGAGCCGGATCCAGGGAAGAACCTGCCAAAAAAAAAAGACCAAGGAACCAGAAAAGTATTAACTCCTACCCTCCCGGCTGGGACAGGACCTATCTAACTATTTCAACCTGCCCACAAGCTTTGCATTAAAGTTTAGATCAGTCTCTTGTTGTACGTTTGTATTGTGCCCTATGAGAGTCAGATTCTGAACTCAGCCTGTACGGTGCCAGTAGTCCCCTGACTGAGGGTTGTTGCCTCAGCCACAGCAGTTTCAATTTGGCTTTAAATTGTCATAGCTTTTGCTAGAGTTAATGTGATACTAAAGAATATATCCCTACCAGAACGGTCTACCCCATCTCCCTCTGTATGCCCCCTCAGCAAACCATGTGATAAAGGGGCAGTGGTGTGGGCATGATCCAAAACTGGGCTCCATAGACACAAACAGCACCAGTAAGTCACGCCCCCGCTCCCTCCACACAGGAGTTTGACTGACAGTAGCAGGAGTCTATGGGTCCATTGCTGTCAGTGTCTCCAGTGAGACCAGTATGAGAGAGAAGTGGTGCTCAGTAGTCAGGTAAGTGTTGAGAGACAGGGGGGCTAGGACAGGTTGTGGAGCATTTTTTACCTTAATGCAGGGATCCATTAAGGTAAAATATGTTGACTTTAGGACCACTTTAAATTATGTTCCAGGACCAATTTTTCACTAAGTTTATTTTTTATTTTCTAGTTGGTCTCTTATCATTTCATCTATTAGAGTACCAAACTGACATATTGCATTTGATGAACTATGATTGACAGGGCCGGACTTACCATTGGGCTTGACTGGGCTCATTTTTTTTTTAGGGGTCCGGAGGTCCCCAGGGGCCCGAAGACCCCCAGAGCCCCGGACAGCAACCCCTACTTTTTTTTATTTATTTTTTATTTAAAAAATATGTTTTTTTATTTATATATATATATATATATATATATATATATATATATATATATATATAATTATTATTATTATTATTATTATTAAAGGGTCCAGAGGTCTCCAGGGCCCCTGGATGGCAACCCCCCCTTTTTTTATAAAATAATTTAATTTAATTTTTTATATATATATTTATATATATATAAAAAAAATATAAACAAAAATAAAAAAATAAACATTTATAAAAAAAAAAGGGGGGGGTGTTGCCACATGGGGCCCTGGGGACATCTGAGCCCTTTAATAATAATAATTTTTATATATATATATATATATATATATATATATATATAAAAATTATTATTATTAAAGGGCTCAGATGTCCCCAGGGCCCCATGTGGCAACACCCCCCCCCCCTTTTTTTTTATAAATGTTTATTTTTTTATTTTTGTTTATATTTTTTTTTATTATTAAAAGGCCCAAGGGTCCCCCGGGCCCCCGGATGGAAACCTCCCTTTTTTATGTATTTTTTATAAATGTTTTTTTTTTTTTTTAGGGGTCTGGAGGTCCCCAGGGGCCCCCATGGCCCTGGACAGCAACCCCCACTTTTTTTTATTTATTTTTTTATAAAAAAAAATATGTTTTTTTTATATATTTATATATACATATATATACATACATATATATATATATATATATATATATATATATATATATATATATATATATATATATATATATATAATTATTATTATTAAAGGACCCATAGGTCTCCAGGGCCCCCGGATGCCAACCCCCCTTTTTTTATATTTTTTATATTTTATATTTATATTTTCTTTATATTTTTTTTATTTTTATTAAAGGGCCCAGAAGTTTCTTTTTTCTTTTTATTAAAGGGCCCAGAGATCCCCAGGGCCCCGGATGGCTACCCCCCTTTATATATATATATATATATATATATATATATATATATATTTTTTTTATTTTTTTCTTTATTTCTTCTTTTTTTTCGGAAAGGCCCCCACTGCTTCTTAATTTGCGGAAAGCCCCCCCTGCTTCTCAATTTCAGGCGGCAGCCCCCCCCCCATATTTTCTGCTCCAGGGGGCCCATGCCTTAAGCTGTGTAAGGGGCCCCAAAATTCCTGATGGCGGCCCTGCGCATACCTCCCAACACGCACGGATTCTGCGGGACTTTCCGCTTCTTCCCGCAGTCCCGCGAAAGGGTTAATTTTCCCGCACTGCAATAGGAGGCAGCACGGAAGCAGGAGGAACCAGATCGGTGTGTGGAGGACTGTGGCTGCTGAAGGGAAGAAAGCCGACAGCCGGGCTAATGACAGTCTGTGGCCCTGGCTGTCGGCACAGGCGAGAGGCACTCCCCCCTCCGCTGAATAACTGCAAACCCCCCCCACCAGGAGGAACCGGTGTGTGGGGATGTCTGCTGAAGGGAAGAGAGCCAACACATTCCGTGCACAGATGAGAGTCACCCCTCCGCTCAACAACTTTAATGCGCACCCCCCCTCTCAACAACTTTAATGCCCCCCCGCTCAACAACTTCAATTCGCCCCCCCCCCTTTAACAACTTTAATGTGCACCCCCCCCCCCGCGCAACAACTATGATTCCCCCCTCGCTCCTGGGGGCCCCTTCAACACTCAAGCCCAGGGGCCCCCACCACCCTAAGTCCTGCCCTGATGATTGAGTATGACTAGGGCTGGATGTCTGCAAAGCCTACATAGTCCATGGCCTGGGGCAGTGCACATCCACCCACACATCATTTTGATGACTTCAGTAACACATTATTATGTATAATAAAGGTCAAATGGTCTAACCACCACCCTGCCTAAAAGAGCAATTCTACATTGTTGAAGTCCCTGCACGGTTTATGTATTTTTGTTGGTTGAATAGTGTTGTGTAGCAGTAACCCCGTAGGGGCTGCTGGATATTGTGGTCCTACCTGCCCGGCATTCACTTCCTATTCACCTTAGAGACAATGAACAGTCCGTATGTTTGTTTTGTATTTTATAGAGGGAATTTGACCTTGGATAGGTTAAGGGAAATTATGGGATGCCCAGAATCAATAATAGAATCAACTGGACGATCAGTTGGAACCTCTATTTACTCTTCTAGACTAGAGCTCCATCCTCCAGCACAATGCTTATTTGCAGACTGTTTCTCTGTCTCCTGTACAATACTTGGTTCCTGGTACAGCTAGCACATGGTAGGCCCAACTCTGTCAGACTGGCTAAAAGGAACACTAAAGGCAGAATTTTTTTTTTTTTTAAATAACAAACATGTTATACTTACCTCCACTGTGCAGCTCGTTTTGCACAGAGTGTGCTTGAACGCTGTCTTCTGGGGTCCCTCGGCGGTTGTCTCAGCTCCTCCTCGCAAAAGCTTTCTACCTTCATGCGAGCGAGCTCGCATGGTGGAAAGCTTTTGCGAGCACACTCCCGTGATACAGCGGCGGCCATAGCCCCAACTGTATGACTCGGCCCCGCCCCCCGGTGCGCCGCGTCATCCACTGTGATTGACAGCAGCGCCAGCCAATGGCTGCTCTGCTATCAATCCGCCCAGCCTAGCCAATCAACGGCCAGGCTGGGAACCGAACAGGATGACAAGCACGCACCTGGGAATTTCGAACGGTCAGGTAAGTAAAACGGGGACTCAGGGGGGGGCCGGTGCTGTCAGATGTTTGTTTACCTTAATGCATAGGATGCATTATGGTAAAAAAAACTTTTACCTTTACAACCCCCTTTAACAACTGACATTTGCAGGCAGGAACTGCAGACCCCTTTGATATAGCAATAGCAACTAAAACAGGAAAGTCTTTAGTTCTAGCTGACATTTGGTGGACTACTGCTCACAGTCAGTCAGCCCTCCACTCTATACTCTCTGGCTGTGATTGACAGCAGCGGGAGCCATTGGCTCAGCCATTGAGGGGGGGAGAGACCCAGGAGAGCAGCCAAGGCTCCCGTGCATATCGCTTGATCGAGAGAGGGTTTGGGTAAGTATTAGAGGAGGCTGTTGGGGGGAGCTGCACACTAAAGTTTTTTAACTTCATGCATGTGTAGCGCCCCCTTTGTTTTTTTGCATGGGCGCTGCGTTTAAAACTAGTTGAACTGGGAGAGTTAGGTTGCTCCCAGTTGTGATTTGTTTAGGTTGTTGACCTATGTCATTCTGGAAAGGTCCACTGGCTCGGACTGCATTCTGGGGATGTCGTTTAATCCTTGGCCAGCAGTGGGAGCCAGTGGGATTTCTGGCAGATGGAGTCTTCCTCAGCAGCCAATTGGAGAGGGTTTCTCCTCGCTGGGCATGCTGGGGAGGGGTATATCTGGGACCTAGGTCAGGTCTTCGGGGTTCTTCTTCTTCACGTGTGCGGAGTCCCGGACTTGGGGTGTGTGCGCCCATGGACCCCGCCGGCACGTCCCGCCTGGCTAGGTTCCTGGGACTTCCTGAGTCTAAGTCGGAGACAAGAATCAAGAGGCCCCAGTCTTTACAACCTCTTTAAACTCTTATGTCTCGTACACACGATTGGTTTTCCCGGCGGTCAAAAGTCGGGCGGGAAAACCGAGGGGAAAACCGAGAGGAAAACCGAGAACCTGCTTGGTTGCTTTTCCCATTTATACAAGGCCGGTTTTCCCGACAGGAAAAACTGCCATGATAGCTTTGGTCGGGAAAACCGGCCGCGTGTATGCTCCACTGCAGTGTTTCCCGTCGGGAAAAAAGAGAACAAGTTCTATTTTTTTTGTTCGTAGTTTTCCTGTTGGGAAAACTGCTATGGAGCAAACACACGGTTTTCCCGACCAAAAGCAAACATGGCATTTGTCCTGTCGGGAAAACCGATCATGTGTACGAGGCATTAGAGATGCCTATATCTTGCTTATCTTATTTTATACTGTATCTGACTCCTATATCTTGCTTATCTTATTTTATACTGTATCTGACTATGGCACTCAGGATATTTATATAATCTGACCTCACCAGCAAACAAATGCAGTAGCTAAGAGCCGGTGGTTCCCCTGTAACCTTTTTTAAACCGTGACATCATGTATCTGTAATAGTTACATAGCGACAGAGGAGAGACAGAGTTGCTCGACCTTATCGCCATGTTGACATCTAACAGAGAAGGGTGTGTTCTGCAGACACTGTGTATATAAACCCTTCTTCATTACAAGTTTACTCATGTCAGCCCTCAAAATTTCCACTCGCCTACTAGCATTTGGCGAGTGGATTTAGGCTGGGGGCGAGTGATGACAGGGCTACATGTCCAATCTCCCTGCAATCTGTGCCTACACTTAGAGTCCCGTAGAGGAAAGGTGCATGCTCGGGAAAAGTAGTCTGGTGAGCCGCGCACAGGCAGAGCAGTACACAGGTGCTCTCTGTACAATTCTCATTAAGCCATGGGACCTAACAGTATGCCCTCTCTGAGCCTACCCCCCTCCCCCCGACCAATGTAGCTGGAGAGCAGAAAGTAATGAGTGAGGTGGAGGATTGCGAAAATTACCACCCTGGTGCAGCGATCATTGAAAGTTGCCCTGACAAAGGGCAAGAGTAATACTTGTATTCTTGGATAACTGTCTGCTTTGGCTTCTGTTATTGCCTGCATTTATCTGTATCTTGCGAACTGTTTCATATAAATAAAAAAAATGTTAATTGAAAGAAAAAAAAGAAAGTTGCCCTGACATGAGAGCGGCAGCCTTCCAGTTTGTGCAGTTTTTTTCTCCTTGTGCTCTATGTAAGTGTCCAACAGTTCAGCCTGAGCACTGTGAACAGACTGGTCTCAATGTGTGCTGTGCGGTGTCAGTGTGCGCTGTGCTATGGTGTCAATGGCTGTGCAGTTGTGTGGATCTCAGCGCTGGATTGTACTCCATCCCGCTGTGCTGCAGCTCCTCTCCTCTCTGCCAGCCTGAATAAAAGGGGGAAGTGGGGACATGCAAGTGTGGAGCCGCACACACAGGCTCCTGATGATGAGATGGATGGGAGTTGTAGAGGAGACCGCAAGAGAATGGGCAAAACCCAGTTCTAATGCCCTGTCCCTCTGGTCTGCCCCCAGTGCCCTGTCCCTCTGGTCTGCCCCCAGTGCCCTGTCCCTCTGGTCTGCCCCCAGTGCCCTGTCCCATTTTGTTAAAGTTGTTGTTGGTAATATTTAATTTTGTAACTTGATTCTGCATAAAACATTGTCATTCCATGAGATAATCTATGAGGGCGTGTTTACAGGTGCAATTAGGCGCAGAGCATTGTATGAATTAGGTGGGGCAACTGGTGGCGAGTAACTCTTGAGGCCTGGCTAGTAGCTCAGGACTTGAAATTTTGAGCCCTGCTCATGTTATAGTTACACTTCAATCAACATTAGTTATTTTTGATACCAAATAGGGTTTGCGTTCTTCTCTTATGGATAGCCTCAAACACACACAGGCATTTGAATAGTTCCCTTAATGAAATAAAATCTCAAAAATCATGTGCGTCCCGTGCAGGCAGACACGGCCCTTGGATGGGTGAGGCCTAATAGCTTAGTTAACCACCTCAATACAGGAAACTTTCACCCCCTTCCTGCCCTGGGCAATTTTCAGCTGTCATGGCTGTCACACTTTAAATGACAATTGCGTGGTCATGCAACACTGTTCTCACATGAAATTGTAATAGTTTTTTGAGACAGATAGAGCTTCTTTTATTTTGGTGGTGTTTAACCACCATTGGGTTTTTTATTTTTTAATAAACAAATGAAAAAAGACCAAAAATGTTGAAAAACAAACAACATTTTTCTTTGTTTCTGCAATGCAATTTTGCAAATAGGTAACTTTTCTTCTTTACTGAAGCTGCCCCTATGGGCACTGATAAGGCTGGTAAAATGACACTGATGGGCAATGACATGCTGCACTGATGGACACTGATATAATGTACTGATGCCATCTGATATGCTGCACTGATGGACACTGATATGCTGTACCAATGAACATTGACTGATATGCTGTACTGATGGACACTGATGTGTTGTACTGATGGGCACTGATATGTTGTACTGATGGGCACTGATATGCTATACTGATGGGCACTGATATGGTGTACTGATGGGGCTGTACTGATCATTATGGTACTGATAATTAGTGCCCTGTTTATCAGTGTAAACGTCCCTTGTAACTGGAAATCTGGTTATCGGTTGTCCTTTATTTAGACACTGACAGCACTGAGGAAAGGAAATGCAGATAAGCGGCATTTGTTTACATGTGTTCAGCTGTGATTGGACACAGCTAATCACATGGTAAAGAGCCTACATCATCAGGTCTTTACCCTAGTCAGTGATATGTTGTGTCCATGAGACACAGCTCACAACTGATTGCTGCGCTGTACACCCCCAGACGTGCGCACGAGTGGCACGCTGTGAAGGATGTCATATGACATCCAGTCAGAACGGTAAAGCCACTGCTTGGCCGTCATTTTGATATAGGCCACACCTCTCTTACCTCAAACAAGGGGTGCTTCTCCCTCCACCGGCTCTATTCCTCCACCCCTTGTAGAAAGACTACAAGTCCCATCTTCCACCGTTGTTAATTCCTCTAACTTTTTGTTTTTTGTTTTGAGGACTTCGAAAATAAAGCTCTTAACAGGTATAAAGTGCAGGCTTCTACATTACTATCATAAAGCAGTTGCAGCATTTCAAGTACTATGTAGATCGGGGGACAGGGGATAAGGTTTATAGCAGTCACAAAAGTCTCCTACCTGGGGCCCTTAATAATTCAAACAATTTTCCAGATGGAGCAGTACAGTGCTGAATCCCTCTCTAGTGTTCGTGTGTACTAGTGAAGCACCCTCTAGTGTGCTAGAATTGATTTGTTTTTTTGTTAGAGTAGGTAAATTTGTTCAGGCTTGGGTGACAGCCTGTGTGCTTTTTCCTGGGTTGGGCAGGGATCCAGGGAGGACTGGGTGACTCACAGGCAGCATCAGTGAGACGTCTCCCTTACTTCTAAAACGTACTGGAAATTTATAGAAGAATGGGAGGGAAAGTTACATGTAGCTGCCTGGAGTTCATATTCATATGGGCCCTGACCAATCCCCAACAGATGGGTTGTCAGGGGGCAGGCTCCCTCATATACTCAGGGTCAGCCCAGCTGGAGGCAGTGAAGTTTGGGTGGAAGCTGGAGATGGAGTGTTAGGCTGTCGGAGTAACCGCCTAGTCTGGGGGGGGGGGTGAACTCAGGCCTGGGTTTGTGTGCGGAAGGGACCCTTCTCATGACACACAGAGAGATCCTGACCAGGAGGTACAGGAGCAAGGAGAGGACAGAAGGAGTACACTGCTGGGCAAATCACCAGGGAGGAAGTTAGCCAGGTGGGCTGGTGAGTGACAAAGTCGAGAACACTGAAAGGCAGCCTGAGATGACTGGTATGGAGCAGTCTTGGATGGATGCAGAGTCCAAACTCTGTCCGGGCAGGAGAAAAGGGGTGGCTGCAGCCAGGTGTGCCAGCAGTGCCTGAAGAGGTGGTACTGGGAGCAGTAGACACAGATAGGACAGCTTTGCACTAGGACTTTCTTTGCTGCACCAAAGGGGCCCGCGGTCCCTGCCTGTAAGGGGCATTTGCTGCTGGTCTAATTGAGCCTTTATAAGACCATTCAAACAGTGCCAGCTGGTCCTGAGTGTTGTAGTTCCACTAGAAAAATTTGTGTTGGAGTAGTTAAAGGAGATCTGAAAGCAAGTTGGTGCAGGGCAGGAGGCAATGGAGTTTATCTACAATGTGCATATAGTTGTCCCTAAAAACCAGGGCCGCCATCAGGGGGGTACAGGCATTACACCTGTAAGGGGCCCGGGGGTCCCTAGGGGCCCGGATGGGAACCACCCTAAAAAAAAAAAAAAAAAAAAAAAAATTTTTTTTTTTTTTTTTTTTTTTTTAGGGGTCCGAAGATCCCCAGGGGCCCGGAGGCCACCAAGGGCCCCAGATGGCAAGCCCTTTTTTTTTTATAAAAAAAAAAAAAAATTATAAAAAAATATATTTTTTTATAAAAAAAATATATTTTTTTATAAAAAAAATATATTTTTTTTAATATATTTTTTTATTATTTTTATATTAAAGGGCCATTTTTTTTCTTTTATTTTTTTAGAGGTCCCCAGGGGCCCAGAGGCCACCAGGGCCCCAGATGGCAAGCCCTTTCTTTTCTTTATTTTTTTTTATAAAAAAATATATTTTGTTATAAAAAAATATATTTTTTTAATATATTTTTATTTTATTTTTTATTAAAGGGACAATTTTTTTCTTTTATTTTTTTAGAGGTCCGGAGGTCCACAGGGGCCCGGAGGCCCCCAGGGCACCGGATGGCAACCCCCCTTTTTTTTATTTATTTTCTATTAAAAATTATATAGATTTTTTAATATATTTTTATTTTATTTATTTTTTATTAAAGGGCCATTTTTTTAGGGGTCTAGGGGCCCGTAGGCCACCAGGGCCCCAGATGGCAACCCCCTCTTTTTTATTTATTTTTTTATAAAAAATATATTATTTTATAAAAAAATATATTTTTTAATATATTTTTCTTTTATTTTTTATTAAATGGCCAATTTTTTTTCTTTTATTTTTTTAGAGGTCCGGAGGTCCACAGGGACCTGGAGATCCCCAGGGCCCCAGATGACAACCCCCCTTTTTTTATAATTTTTTTTTTACTTTTTTATATTTTATTTCTTTTTTTTTTAATATATAGATGTATTTTTATTAAAGGGCTCAGAGGTCCCCAGGGCCCCATGTGTCAAACCCCCTTTTTTTATAATTGTATTTTTTATTTTTGTTTATATTTTTTTTTTATATATTTTTTTTTAATTAAAGGGCCCAGAGGTCCCCAGGGCCCTGGAAGGCAACCCCTTTTTTTTATATATATAAATGTTTATTTATTTTTTTATATATATATTTTTTTCTTTCTTTCTTTTTTTTTTTTAAAGGGCCCAGAGGTTTCTTTTTATTAAAGGGCCCAGAGGTCCCGAATGGAAAGCCCCTTTTTTTTGTAATTTCCTTTTATAAAAAAAAAAATAACGTCCCCGGGGCCACAGTTGGCAACCACCCTTTTTAAAAAAAAATATATATATATATATATATATATATATATATATATATATATATATTTTCTCTTTTTTTTCTTTATATTAAAGGACACAGAGGTCCCAGGGCCCCGGATGGCTACCCCCCTTTATTATATATATTTTTCTTTATTTCTTATTTTCGTAAAGGGGCCCCCCCCGCTTCTTAATTCGCGGCAGCAGCCCCCCCCCCCCCCCCGCTTCTCAATTTCATGCGGCACCCCCCCCCCCCGGTTCTCTGCTCCAGGGGGCCCATGCCTGAAGCTGTGTAAGGGGCCCCAAAATTCCTGATGGCGGCCCTGCTAAAAACTGTGCTACACTGATCAAGTGGGCATCCCATATTCCCCATCCCCATTCAAGTTTAAATCCCCTAATAAAACAAAAAAACGAAGCTGCTCGGACTGTTTCCTGACTCCATTGTCTGTGGAAAATGTGGTGCGCCTGGCTGTGCAGGGTGGGGGGATCCCATTCACCAGCGGCTCCAGTGGGGTAGCACTAAACTAGAATGCTTCTTCATGATTACATTGTTGAGTGTAAGTTCAGCTTTAGGGTACTTTCACACTGAGGCGTCAAAGGCGTTGGCGATAAAGTGCCGATATTTTTATCTACGCTTTACCGTCGTTTTGCAGCCATTTTCGTCCGCTAGCGGGGCGGTTTTTACCACCACTAGCGGCTGAAAATGGGTTAAACCCGCCCGCAAAAACGCTGCTTTGCAGGTGGTTTGGAGGCGCTGCCCCATTGATTTCAATGGGCAAGGGCACTGTAGGAGCGGTATATTCACCGCTTCTACAGCACCTCAAAGATGCGGCTGGCTGGACTTTTTTTACCGTCCTGCCAGCGCAACGCTCCAGTGTGAAAGCCATCAGGCTGTGACAGGAAAAAGTAAACACTGTACACTGTGTATGGTATTAGAAGCCAGCTGCCATATCCAGAAGGGCAGCCCCAGGGACCTGCAACAGTAAGAAGACTTGGCTGCAGGAAGAAAGCACTGGACTCTATGCACTGGTGAGTACCTGATTGTAAGGCCGGGTTCACACCTATGCAAATTGGTTGCAGCTTAAACCGCATCCAATTTGCATAACATTATCAGTGAGGCTGTCTGGTTCACATATGTGCGATGCATTCGCACTGTGCATTGCCGAAAACGTGTGCGTTTTCTAGGCATTGCGGTGCGGCTCTGGTGCGAATTCAGGCTCATTATCTTCTATGGGCACGCATCTGTTTCGCAGATGTGTTAATTTCTCTTCAGGATTTCTCTCATTCACCTCAATACACTTCCCCCTACCCTCCCCTCTCCCAGGTCTCCAAATTCGCAGCTAAAACAGAGATGATCTGCTGAACAGTTCTGTTATCTCTCTGCAGAGATAAGAGAGCTGAAATTCGCAACCGCACAAGTGTGAATCAAGCCTAAAAGTCAGCAACTGCAGTCTTTGTAGATGCTGACTTAAAATTACTTAAAAGAAAAAGTAAAGAACTGTATTTATCGGCATATACTGTGCCTTTTTTTTCCCCTTAAAATAAGGGGAAAATCGTGGGTGCACGATTTACGCCGATACCCGCTTCCCGCGCTCAGTTTGAATGGAGCCGCCAATATATAACGAGTGCAGTACACTCGGGTACATTCGGCTAGGCTCTGTTTCTCACATGCTCACGCATTAACGTCACAGAGCGTGAGCACGAGCGAAGCCGAGCCTTGCTGAATGTACCCGGGTGTACTGCACTCGGTATATGTCGGTGGAGGCGTTCGAACTGAGCGCGAGAAGCGGGGATTAGACTCGAGGCGCGCGCTGGAGAAGCCGGGAGGACACCACCGAGGCTGCAGACGGACGCCGGACCGGACGATGAACGCTGGGCAAGACACCAAAACTGTAAGTAATAAAATGTTCTAACATTTTTCTTTTACAGGAATTTCGGGGCAACTTTAGGGGTGCGCACTATACGCGGGAGCGCGCAATACCCCGAAAATACGGTATATGTATATTTTTTCTGTGTGAACAGAAGTAAAAGAAATTATTATTAGGATATTTCATGTGCTGCTCGATTGCTTTCCTTGATTTAAAATGGAAAATAACCAAATTTGGCCACTAGATGGCACTAAGTATTATAGGAATTTCCATGATACTTAGCGGGACCTAGTTGCTAAATGCGGTATTTAGCATTTTAAAAATAAAAACAGTTGACCATCACAAGAAATAAGCCTGACCAAATTAGTTTTTGCCAAAAAACAAATATACATGCACTTTAACTGGACAAATTTCTATACAAACTTTGTATAACTAGACCACAACAGATTTTAGTTTGCTGAAGTTAAATTACAGAAAGGTGAACTTTTATTGGTTTCAGATCACTGATGCACTTTGTACACAGTACCCTTCCTATGCACATATAGGTGGTGTAAGTCTTGAAGTCAACGCAGTTACGCATTGTGTAGATAACCATTATAATATACTAATGGCCTAGATCATACCACATTGATGTAACACTATGTAAACTTTTCAGCTATCACGGTTGAACACAATATTAGAAAAGAACGTCATTCTCTAGGTGATTATTGACCACACTGAGCTATGAACATTAAACACAGAAAGTGAGCCGAGTTATCTTCCTAAACACGTGAATTGGAAGTCGCTTACTTTCTGTTTGAACATTTCATATGTGAAACTAGACAGAAAAGTTCACCTTTTGTCACAATGGAATTTATCAGTTAGGTAAATAGACTATTCAGAACTAAAATGAATGCTTAATTGTCAAAGTCAAAAGTCCTAAAAAACACTTTAGTTGCAAGAGTTAAGCTGGGTATACAATACTAGAATTACAAACAAAAATTTGCATGAAAATTTTCTGAACATTTGAATGTTGTTTGAAAGAGTTTGTTTACTTTTAAAGCCCCGTACACACGGCCGAAGTTCTCGGCAGAAACCAGCGAGAACCTTGCTGGCATCCTGATTCTGCCGAGAACCTCGGCCATGTGTACGGATTCGGCGAGCATCCCGTCGGGAATGTCGTCGAGCCGAAATAGAGAGCAGGTTCTCTATTTGCTCGACGGCCCGTCGGGATGAATGGCTCGTCGCCCTTCCCGACGGGCTGGTCGCCGAATCTGACGGCCGGGCGAGAACCTCGACGAGCGGAACGATGTGTTCCGCCCGTCGAGGTTCTCTGCCGTGTGTACGCGGCCTAACATTTTATTTTGTAATTAATGGACTTTTACTGAAAGAAAACGGCATACACTATTAGAAATTCATACATTCGAGAACATTTTTCGATTCTGGTTCTTTGAATTTTCTTATCACTGTAGTTGAAAGGGGACGTCAATTTGACTCAGTGTATAAACATTGTTATAGTTGTGCTGAAAAGTGAATGTAATACACACGACCATTTTTCATGATGAGAAAAATGCAATTTTTTAAATTGTTCGTTAAAAACGGTCATGTGTAGGCTCTCGTTGAGAAAAATGGGCATTAAAAATGTAGAACATGTTCTATTTTTTCTTGTTGTTTTTCGCGTCGTCGTTTTTCTCGTCGTAAAAAAAACAATCATGTGTACGCTTTAACAATGGAGGAAAAAACGTGCATGCTCAGAAGCAAGTTATGACACAGGAAATTAGCATAATCAGCCCAAAGCGTGGCGCCATTCAAATGGAACTTTCCCTTTATAGTGCCGTCATATGCAGGGCCGCCATCAGGAATTTTGGGGCCCCTTACACAGCTTCAGGCATGGGCCCCCTGGAGCAGAGAACCGGGGGGGGGGGTGCCGCATGAAATTGAGAAGCGGGGGGGGGGGGGGGGCTGCTGCCGCGAATTAAGAAGCGGGGGGGGCCCCTTTACGAAAATAAGAAATAAAGAAAAATATATATAATAAAGGGGGGTAGCCATCCGGGGCCCTGGGACCTCTGTGTCCTTTAATATAAAGAAAAAAAAGAGAAAATATAATATATATATATATATATATATATATATATATTTTTTTAAAAAGGGTGGTTGCCAACTGTGGCCCCGGGGACGTTATTTTTTTTTTTATAAAAGGAAATTACAAAAAAAAGGGGCTTTCCATTCGGGACCTCTGGGCCCTTTAATAAAAAGAAACCTTTGGGCCCTTTAAAAAAAAAAAGAAAGAAAGAAAAAAATATATATATAAAAAAATAAATAAACATTTATATATATAAAAAAAAGGGGTTGCCTTCCAGGGCCCTGGGGACCTCTGGGCCCTTTAATTAAAAAAAAATATATAAAAAAAAAATATAAACAAAAATAAAAAATACAATTATAAAAAAAGGGGGTTTGACACATGGGGCCCTGGGGACCTCTGAGCCCTTTAATAAAAATACATCTATATATTAAAAAAAAAAGAAATAAAATATAAAAAAGTAAAAAAAAAATTATAAAAAAAGGGGGGTTGTCATCTGGGGCCCTGGGGATCTCCAGGTCCCTGTGGACCTCCGGACCTCTAAAAAAATAAAAGAAAAAAAATTGGCCATTTAATAAAAAATAAAAGAAAAATATATTAAAAAAATATATTTTTTTATAAAATAATATATTTTTTATAAAAAAATAAATAAAAAAGAGGGGGTTGCCATCTGGGGCCCTGGTGGCCTACGGGCCCCTAGACCCCTAAAAAAATGGCCCTTTAATAAAAAATAAATAAAATAAAAATATATTAAAAAATCTATATAATTTTTAATAGAAAATAAATAAAAAAAAGGGGGGTTGCCATCCGGTGCCCTGGGGGCCTCCGGGCCCCTGTGGACCTCCGGACCTCTAAAAAAATAAAAGAAAAAAATTGTCCCTTTAATAAAAAATAAAAGAAAAATATATTAAAAAAATATATTTTTTTATAACAAAATATATTTTTTTATAAAAAAAAATAAAGAAAAGAAAGGGCTTGCCATCTGGGGCCCTGGTGGCCTCTGGGCCCCTGGGGACCTCTAAAAAAATAAAAGAAAAAAAATGGCCCTTTAATATAAAAATAATAAAAAAATATATTAAAAAAAATATATTTTTTTTATAAAAAAATATATTTTTTTATAATTTTTTTTTTTTTTTATAAAAAAAAAAAGGGCTTGCCATCTGGGGCCCTTGGTGGCCTCCGGGCCCCTGGGGATCTTCGGACCCCTAAAAAAAAAAAAAAAAAAAAAAAATTTTTTTTTTTTTTTTTTTTTTTTTTAGGGTGGTTCCCATCCGGGCCCCTAGGGACCCCCGGGCCCCTTACAGGTGTAATGCCTGTACCCCCCTGATGGCGGCCCTGGTCATATGTGTTGTACGTCACTGTGCTATGCTCGAGCATTTTTTATCACGATCGTGTGTATGCAAGCAGGGCCGCCATCAGGAATTTTGGGGCCCCTTACACAGCTTCAGGCATGGGCCCCCTGGAGCAGAGAACCGGGGGGGGGGGTGCCGCATGAAATTGAGAAGCGGGGGGGGGGGGGGGCTGCTGCCGCGAATTAAGAAGCGGGGGGGGCCCCTTTACGAAAATAAGAAATAAAGAAAAATATATATAATAAAGGGGGGTAGCCATCCGGGGCCCTGGGACCTCTGTGTCCTTTAATATAAAGAAAAAAAAGAGAAAATATAATATATATATATATATATATATATATATATATATATATATATATATATATATATATATTTTTAAAAAGGGTGGTTGCCAACTGTGGCCCCGGGGACGTTATTTTTTTTTTTATAAAAGGAAATTACAAAAAAAAGGGGCTTTCCATTCGGGACCTCTGGGCCCTTTAATAAAAAGAAACCTCTGGGCCCTTTAAAAAAAAAAAGAAAGAAAGAAAAAAATATATATATAAAAAAATAAATAAACATTTATATATATAAAAAAAAGGGGTTGCCTTCCAGGGCCCTGGGGACCTCTGGGCCCTTTAATTAAAAAAAAATATATAAAAAAAAAATATAAACAAAAATAAAAAATACAATTATAAAAAAAGGGGGTTTGACACATGGGGCCCTGGGGACCTCTGAGCCCTTTAATAAAAATACATCTATATATTAAAAAAAAAAGAAATAAAATATAAAAAAGTAAAAAAAAAATTATAAAAAAAGGGGGGTTGTCATCTGGGGCCCTGGGGATCTCCAGGTCCCTGTGGACCTCCGGACCTCTAAAAAAATAAAAGAAAAAAAATTGGCCATTTAATAAAAAATAAAAGAAAAATATATTAAAAAAATATATTTTTTTATAAAATAATATATTTTTTATAAAAAAATAAATAAAAAAGAGGGGGTTGCCATCTGGGGCCCTGGTGGCCTACGGGCCCCTAGACCCCTAAAAAAATGGCCCTTTAATAAAAAATAAATAAAATAAAAATATATTAAAAAATCTATATAATTTTTAATAGAAAATAAATAAAAAAAAGGGGGGTTGCCATCCGGTGCCCTGGGGGCCTCCGGGCCCCTGTGGACCTCCGGACCTCTAAAAAAATAAAAGAAAAAAATTGTCCCTTTAATAAAAAATAAAATAAAAATATATTAAAAAAATATATTTTTTTATAACAAAATATATTTTTTTATAAAAAAAAATAAAGAAAAGAAAGGGCTTGCCATCTGGGGCCCTGGTGGCCTCTGGGCCCCTGGGGACCTCTAAAAAAATAAAAGAAAAAAAATGGCCCTTTAATATAAAAATAATAAAAAAATATATTAAAAAAAATATATTTTTTTTATAAAAAAATATATTTTTTTATAATTTTTTTTTTTTTTTATAAAAAAAAAAGGGCTTGCCATCTGGGGCCCTTGGTGGCCTCCGGGCCCCTGGGGATCTTCGGACCCCTAAAAAAAAAAAAAAAAAAAAAAAAATTTTTTTTTTTTTTTTTTTTTTTTTTAGGGTGGTTCCCATCCGGGCCCCTAGGGACCCCCGGGCCCCTTACAGGTGTAATGCCTGTACCCCCCTGATGGCGGCCCTGTATGCAAGGCAGGCTTGAGAGGAATCGCGTCGAGAAAATGACATGAAAAACGGCCCTGTGTAAGCAGCATAAAAAGTTGTCCCACCGAAAATGAATATTTCATTTTTTGGTACATGCTGGAGAGTTAAAATTAGTTTCTTCTATCTCTCGAGGATTCTGCTGGTGTCTGCTCATCTGCTGTGGCTTTTATGAAGGGATCCCAATCTCCCAGTTGGATTCTATAATTACTTTATGTTATGAAGAATTTCACAGAAGGAACTGGAACACGCAATGATAGGTATCAACACCCAGAAATCCCAAAAGGACAGGGAGTTTTTTTTTTTTGGAAGCTTGCACAATCTTACTGTATATACTTAGTTGGCATAACCAATTATTTCACGTTCATGCTCAGAATTAGAGACTATGCTGTTGGAGAATTCAAGACACAAACCAGGGACTAGGCCATAAGCTACACCAATAACTACACTGTTTCGAATTTTGGATGGGTCTTGCTGAACAGGCTGAAATTTTCTAGTGGGTGGCATGTCTGTTGCCTCCTACCCACTATCCCGTGCTGAAAATAAGGACCTAGTCAGAAAATTGTTGGCCAAACTGCACCTGTATCCAGTCGGATGCAGTCACTGTTCAGAACTTTGTGCTAGCCAGGGGAGGGCTGGCAGCCTTAGGCCTGGGGGGCAAGTCCAGTCAAGTGGCCCATAGAACGTGGAAAAGTGATGGATCGAGGAAAACAGTCTAAGATTTTTTATGATCACAAGAGTCCGCACAGAGGCTCCCCCTTACATGAGAGTCCGCACAGAGGCTCCCCCCTTACATGAAAGTCCGCACAGAGGCCCCCCCCTTACATGAGAGTCCGCACAGAGGCTTCCCTGTCCTGTGGGCAGGGAAGACTCAGAAGGAGGAGGAGCAGATGAGCTCTATCTTTCCTGGGGTCAGTGCAGAGAGAGAAGGGGATGTTACGGCTGGTGTGTGCTGAGGCTGAGCTATGTGTGAGACGAGACATAGCTCAGCTCTGCAGCCATCTTCCTCGGAGCTGACACAGGCATGGCTGCACAGTAGGAGGTGAGCAGCGGCCGTGACCTGTGTTAACAGAACTCCAGCAGGCATATTCCTGCTCTGCAAAAACAGCATTTGGTAGTGGTGGCCGGTGGCTGTGCATAGTGTCACCAGCCCGGGGGGAGATTTTGGCCCATGTGTAACTAGCTTAAGTTTGGAACAGGAGCCCAGTTACTAGCAGAATCAATAGAAAATAAGCCTAGAAAAAAAAAACATAATTCAGCCGCCAAACCTAAGGACCGATAAGCTGCAATATATTAAATAGCTGTTTTTGAGGTTAGATAAAATTCTGGGGAAGTATCAGATCATCCACATGGCTGAATAACATGACAAATTAATTGTAAGACAAAACATCTCCACCATACCATCTATATACCCTTCATAGGGTTCCTCTGTGGTTCAGGATGCTGGGCAGGGATCCAGCAACAAGTGTCTCAGTTCCCAAGACCATTCACACTTGTTTAGTGAACTCCTCCACACTGCCTCACTGACACAGGGGTAGTGTTGCCAACGTCAGTATTTTTACTGGCAGCCAGTAAAAAACAGGCAATTTTCTCCTGCCAGTAAATGTAAAAGGTTGGCAGTAAAAAATATGGCTGTGATGCTTGACTTGGTCCTGAGCTGGCTGAGACCATCCAAGTGCCTGCTACAGTGTGATCAGGTGGCTCTGGTGGAGGCGGTGCCTTAGCATGTCGTGTGATGTCATGTGCAATGGAGCCAAGCCAAAGCAGCCAGAACCTTGTGTGTGGGACTGCGGTATGGAAGCAAGGCAGGTTGGGATCAGGACCATCAGTGCTGTTTAGAATGGAGTGGACTGCAGGGACCACTAGGCTTGGAGAGAGACTGTCACTGGGACATGTCGGGGAGGTCTCAGCATTATCTATGCTGCTACACACTGCTGTCAGTGTCACTGTGAGGCCGCGTACACACGAGGAGACATATCCGATGAAAACGGTCCGACAGACCGATTTCATCGGATATGTCTCCTGGAGATTTTGGTCTGATGTGTGTACACACGATCAAACCAAAATCCCTGCGGACAGACAGCGCGGTGACGTGGCGGTGACGTTGACGCCGCCACGTCACCAAACCAGGAAGTTAAATACTTCCACGCATGCGTCAAATCCATTCAGGGCATGCAGGAGATTTTGGTCCGCTGGTTAGGCGTACTAACCAGCGGACATATCCGACAGACGGGTTTCCAGCAGACAGATTTTAAAGCATGCTTTAAAACTTTTGTCTGCTGGAAACCTGTCTGCTAGCCCGTACAGATGATCGAATCTGTCCGCTGAAACTGGTCTGCGGACCAGTTTCAGCAGATATATTCGATCGTGTGTACGCGGCCTGAGAGTCAATTCTGTGTGTGTGCCGTCCATTCTAATTTCTTGCCCTCCTGTCTCCTGTCCCTGAGCTACTTACTTACTATATCGAAAATAAAATAAGAAATATGTTTTTTGCCTTATTATCTAACTTAAATCATATTGCTAATTGCATATTGTATGTGTTTGTAGCCTAAATACTCTAATTTGCACCTTAAACTGTAATTTCGTAACTTTTTGAAATGCCAGTAAAAACTTGGCTGTGCCAGTAAAATTTGGGTGTTGTGTCAGTAATTTTCAATCTAGTAGGTTGGCAACACTGCACAGGGGATGATTTCTCCTTGCTGCCTTTCAAGCTTACTAGCCTAGGGCTTAACCTCTTCAAGGCCTGATAGTCAGGGTTTGGAGTTTCTTCCCACCAAAATCTCTTTGAAACTCTGAAATTCCGGGTCTAACTATGGACTTATCAATCCAGAGAGTACCGGAAATCAGTCCTCTCTCTCTAGCCAACCTTCCCCCAGAACACCTTATGCTACATGGGTGAGAACACCTGAGTACAGCAATGTCTCCAAAATGTTTGACCATATAGTTGTCATATAGTAACAAAATGGACATATTACTAACTCCTTTAGGCTGGAAAGAACAGGTGCTTTAAATGGGCTGTGACGCCCAAGGCTGATAGTTGAGGCTCTTGATGATACAACACTGTGATTGCCTGGTCAGTACTGACATCATCAGGTGCCTATCTTCTCGGATCCTGGTCATCAGTAGCTGACTGTGAGCTTTTGGTGACCGAGGTTGGTAGGAGGCGAGCTGTGATTGTGTGGTATGATCAAGAGCCCATCTTACCGGATCCAGGACAATGGTAGGTAGGACAATGGTAGGTAATATAGTCTGACCAAGTGTATGGGGCTTAACAATACTATTGTTAAGCCCCATACACTTGGTCAGACAATTTTAACAACAAACATAAAAACGATCGTTTTCCGTTCGTTTTTAAACTGCATCAGAAAACCATTTTTGGGTTCAGAAGTCTGGCCAACTGATCTCCCTTCAGATGAAAATCCACAGAAAAGTTTATTAGGCTTTACTGTACAAGTGTACTCACTATTCTGCACAAAAGAGACGCTGCTTTCAGTCACTGAGGCTGGCCATACATGTTCAATTTTCTTGTACAATTTTCTTTTAGATTTACCAAAAACCATATATGAGGTCAAACTAAACAACACTTTCAATTGTAT
This sequence comes from Rana kukunoris, assembly GCA_029574335.1. Taxonomy (NCBI): domain Eukaryota; kingdom Metazoa; phylum Chordata; class Amphibia; order Anura; family Ranidae; genus Rana; species Rana kukunoris. The sequence continues at coordinate 47,913,677 of CM056055.1, forward strand.
GCAATCAGGCAGGCCCTTGCACTACATAGTTGAAGGTAAATCTAAAGAAAATTGCACAGAAAATTGTATCATGTATGGCCAGCCTAACTCTCTGGCCATTAAAAAAACCATAAACAAAAGATTTGCATTTGAACACGTTTCTTTTGTTATTTTCATATGTTGATATGACACCTATAACAAAAAAATTGCCTTCAGTATTTTGAATACACAGAAAACAGAAAAAGGAATTCATTCAATATACATAATGAAATTATTTTGTTATAGATGTCATTGAACAATGAACATACAACTGAAAACGAACACAAAACGGATTCAAACAAAATTCACAATGCAAACCTCTTGATACAGATTTCATTTTCGTTATTTTGCCATTTTCGTTTTGTCGTTTTTTCCCGTCGGATCGTTCGTTCGTATTTGCGGTTGTTCGTTATGCGGCTCATCCGTTATCCCGTCGTTTTCGTATTTTGGTGCTTTACCGTTTTTGTATGTACACATTATCCCGAAAATAACATTCGTACGAACGGGAATGCACATATCTAGTATACACTATTATCACCCGACACTAGTTTCCACAATCCATGACTTCACAGTTCACACAAATACGTTTTAAATTCAAAATGTAGCACTGACGCAAGTCATTTTTTCTTATTAAACTTTAACAAAAACGTAGAAAGTTAGCTTAACTTTAATTATAAAACGTATCTAGTATATTGACTGTCAGTCACTTTATAGTAGGCAAGCAGGCATCACTTTAGCCAGTCAAGCAGATATACCAGTGTTTAAATTTTCTGAAAGCAGACATGATCGCATTTTATTGACAATATACCCTGAAGAACTGAACAGTCTTTCGCACGGAACAGATGTTGCCGATACACAAAGAATTGTCTGCACAAAACTGCTTAGGACGGGAAAACAATGGTTATTTTTGCCCTGATGAAGCCTGATGCATCCTCCTGCTCCACAGATGCAAAGGTACCTCAATCCAATGGGTGCAGTTTGCTTGCATCCAGCAAGGTAAGTCTCACTGTCCAGGGTGTCCGGTGACTTCAAGAATTTTGATTGATTAAAATAATTTTGATCAATCAAAAAAATTACAGATCAATCGAGGAGTTAATCTTTAATTTCCCCAGCGATAAATTCTGTACATGAGCCTCCTGTAATACAGACCAGTCACTGCTCCTCTTTCTTCCTTTGCAGGGTGACTGGTCTTGTCTCCGCCCCTCCTATAGTTTTCTGCAGGTAGCCTGTAGTGAGTGTGGCCTGTTGGGCCCCTCCTACCATCCTGTTCCCTGTACAGACTTTGTACTTTTACAAGGTTTAAAGCTAAACTCCATGTAAATTTACTTTTCCCATGCAGTGAGGCTGTGCCCGCACTGCACATGTCAAGCTGCTCTAGGGGAGTGGAGAGTGGAGATATACTTACCTAATTCTCCAATCCTTGATCCTCCCAGCACAAGACTGGTCCCTGTGGCTCCTGGGTTTTGTTCCCCTTTAACTGGGTTTCCAATCACATTAGGTGCACAAAAAATTGATTTATAATTTTTGTGGCTGTTAACCACATCCTGCCCGGCCTATAGCAGAATGACAGCCGGGGGGGGGATCGGTTATCCTGATTGGGCATCATATGGCATCCAGCAGGATAAGCCATTCGTATCTCCGATCTCTGTAAAGAGCCTATGACGTAGGCTCTTTACCATGTGATCAACTGTGTTCAATCACAGCTGGTCACATCATAAACAAGAAATGCCATTTATCAGCTTTTCTTCAATTCACGCTGACAAGGCGCGGGTAGAGGAGAGCCGATTGGCGGCTCTCCTGACAAGGGGGGTCTGCACTGATAATCAGCGCATCAATTATCAGTGCAGACCTATCAAGGATGCCCACCAGGGATGCCAACCCATGCCCACCAGGGATGCCAACTCATGCCCACCAGGGATGCCGATCAGTGCTCTTTAGGGATGCCAATCAGTGCCCATCAGTAATGCCTGTCAATGCCATTTATCTGTGCCCATCAGTGCCACCCACCTGTGCCACCTATCAGTCCATCAGTGCTGTATATTAGTTCCCATCAGTGCTGCATATCAGTGCCGCCTATCAGTGCTGCATATTAGTGCCTCATCATCAGTGGCCATAAGTTCTGCTTAATCGGTGCCGCCTCATAAGTGCCTGTCAGTGCAGCTTCATCAGTGCTCATTAGTAAATGAGAAAACTTACTTAATTACAAAATTTTATAACAGCAATTAGGAAAACAATTAATTTTTTCAAAATGTTCTGTCTTTTTTTATTTAGTTAGCAAAAAAAAAAAAAAAAAACTTTGGTGATCAAATACCATAAAAAGAAAGCTCTAATTGTGGGAAAAAATGATAAAAGTTTCATATGGGTACAGTGTTGGAAGAATTGACGATCCTGTGACCACTGTAATTGGCTGTCAATGTCACATGATTGGAAACAGGTTCTACCGGCCATCGATATTTTCTTTGGACAGAGAGACAGTTTGGGCAGCTTAGTGCTGGAGTATGCCCCTACCACATAAACATTGCCCACCCAGCAAACCATATGTGCAGCGTATGGGCGTTAAAGCCCAGCTTTTTCTCCCCCATACATATGGGTTACTGGGGCATAAGTGAGTTAATCAAAAATAAATAAGCAGGCAGAGTAACGTGTTCTGCTGGAAATATGAGTTCCCTATTAGTGTACATTACTACATAGAAGCTTTTATATCCAACAAAGAACAAATATGAGCATGCTTTAAAACTGATCAATAACAGCGGTGGGGTTAATCATAAGATTTAATTCAGGTGACAAGAAGGGAAGTCTCAGGAGCAGCCATTTTTTTCACTTGGAGCAATTCACCCAGAAGTAACTCCGGCCTGGCCGCTTGGTGTTGAGTTTTAATGAATGCTGGGGCGACAATGGCTGCATTGTAGTCATTGTTCTGGGAACACTGAAGCTGCTGACATTAATACATGTGTGTCTCAGGCTGGCAGTTGGATTATTCCCGACACCTTCACAGTGAACCTTTATTTTTATTACAGCAGCGTGGCTAAAAAGCGATGTAAAGTTTGGCTGACTTAAAGTAAAAGTTACATTTATATATATATATTCTGTATTATTTTATGCAATATGTTTACAATAGTGTACTGCAATTGATCTATCAGCAGGTTTTATATATATAAAAAAAAATAGTTTTAAGTTTTTTATTTTTCTAACTTAAACTGGACTCTAGGTAGATATAAAACACACAAACTAAAGTGTTCCTAAACCCACAACAGTAAAATCAGTCCGTATATGCAGTAAAGCATGCTTGTTATACTCATTGTGGAACCTAAATGGATTACCCCCGCATTGTGTAAAAAGGCTGTTGGATCCTGTCTTCTCTGATCCTCCTCTCCTTCCACTGTCCCCAAACCATCTGCTGATAGTACAGGGCCCTAGGAGGCACTCTGCACATGCTCAGTTTGGTGTGTATTGCTAGAGAGGTTTTTTTGTTTTTGTTTTTAGGATGGTGCATGTGATCAGCACAGGGCCAATCAGCACTGTCCAGACAGAGGGTCAGGGGTCATGCAGCCTCATAGGACAATCGGGGAGAATGAAAACTCCTCCTACAAGCTTCAACCAGTGCTTGGCCAGGCAATAATAGAAGCCACAAGACTGTTATATACTGCTGATGAGAAAAGGAATTTAGAAGTTTATATTTACTAAAATAATTGCATTTCCACGTTTTATGTACTGTGGGAGACCAGATATAGGGCCAGATTCTCGTACAGACACGTATCTTTGTGCGGGCGTAGCGTATCTCATTTAAACTACGCCGCCGTAACTTTGAGAGGCAGGTGCCGTATTCACAAAGAAGTTGCGCCCAAAGTTGCGGCGGCGTAGCGTAAATGGGCTGGCCTAACCGCGCCTAATTCAAAATAGGCAGGTAGGGGGCGTGATCCATGTAAATGAATCGTCACCCCCACGTAATTCACGCTCTTTCCAAACGGCACATGCGCCGTCCGTGGACGTATCCCAGTGCGCATGCTCAAAATTACGCCGCAAATACTCATTGGTTTTGACGTGAACGTAACTTACGCAAAGCCCTGTTCGCGAACGTTTTACGCAAACGACGTAAACGACAGAAAATTTGACGCTGTCACGACGTCCATACTTAACATTACTTACGCCTCATATAGTAGGGGTAACTTTACGCTGGACATACGCTTACGCAAACAACGTAAAAAAATGTGCCGGGCACAAGTACGTTCGTGAATCGGCGTATCTAGCCGTGCATATTCGACGCGTAAAACGACGGAAGTGCCACCTAGCGGCCATCATAAATATGCAACTAAGATACGACGGCGTAAGAGACTTACGCCGCTCGTATCTTAGCAAAATTACGGCGTATCTTGCTTTCTGAATACAGAAAAAAGATACGCCGGCGCATCATAGAAGTTACGCGGACATCTCGAGATACGCTGATGTAACTTCTTTGAGAATCTGGCCCATAGTGAATACATGGTCCTGGGTTTAGAAACACTTAAAGACGTAAACCCTCTTTTTTTTAAAAAAACACCCTGCAAGGCAAAGGCATAATGAGCTAGTATGCAGCTCATTATGAAGTACTTACCTGAGATTGAAGCCCCCGCATAGGTGCTCGGTCACCTCTTTCGTCTCAACGAGTGACTTCTGCATATCGCGTCTCCGGGCCTTGTGACTGGCCGGAGCCGCGGTGACGTTACTTCCGCGAATGCATGCGCCGTAGACATCGGTGCCTTTCTTTTGCAAATATCTCCTAAACCGTATAGGTTTAGGAGATATTTGTTGCACCTACAGGTAAGCCTTAATCTAGGCTTACCTGTAGGTTAAAATGGTCTGTAAGGGTTTACAGCCACTTTAAATGCAGCACTGTAATCAATAATACACAGTATCTATCATTAAAAGTTTTTTTTTTAAATACAAGCAGTGTCAGTATGTGAATTTGTCACGGGCTGGGGTGGCTTCAGGACGACCTGGGCTCAGAGGAAGTATGTAGAATGATGCTGGCCATTAGACTGAGACATCTAGTGGAAGAAATATTTTTGTTATTTAATCTTTTAATAAACGATTCATTTAAATCTTGTTCTTTATGTCTGCTTTAAAGTACATGTCAACCTAACTGAATGACCTTTAGTTTGCTTCAGCACCATGTTTCATAAATGATTATCATATTTTTATTTTTTTATCAAAATAATGTTCCAATTTTTCATGCTTTATTGTCTTTCTGTGTTGCCGAATTTCTGCAGCCTCTTTTAGGCTACTTCCTTCATATTTGTATGTCTTCCATCCATGAGCAAATTTCCTGACGTGGACCATGTTTGTGTAATGTATGCTGAAATGGACAGGGGGACAACGCAGGAGCACCATTCCAAGACAGAAACAGAGCGTTGTCACCCAATGACAGGAAATGTTATTTTAAACATTCATATATAAGAGATCAATATTATTATCAAATGTGTATTTTTTAGCAATTTATTTATATCTCATTCCTTTTAGTTTCAATGTTTTTATTAAAGTTTTCACATTAGGTATAAAAACAATAGCACGATATTCAAATATTATATCATTTGCACAGTACAGGATGCTCGTTCGTCCATGAAAAGACAATGGGTACTTTTTATTGGTATACAGATGGTACTCATCAAGCTCCTTATTAAACAAAGAAGATGCAAAGTGGGGAGAAGAAAGGAAAAAAAAGATAGGCGGGGGAGGGGAAGGGAGAAAACCCCAAGCTCTGGTCCCGAAGGCCCCTCAGACCAGAGCCGTGCGGGGGTCTCCAGTCAAATAGTTGATCCATGGACCCCAGACTTTTTTGAAAACCTCTATTTTGTTATTTAAGACTGCCGAGAGCCTTTCATTGATCATGAGCCAGGAAATCTTGCGCTTAAGTTGGTAAAATGGCATGGCAGCTGACTTCCAATTTCTGGCTATAGTGATTCTGGCAAAAATAAATATGAAAGTGAGTCAACTCCTCTGGATTTTCAATGCTTAATCAACTTTCAACCCCAACAGGGCATGTTTAGGAGATTTAATGAGGTTGATTTCAGTAAGAGTAAAAATAAAGTCGTAAACCCTTAACCAAATTAGTAGCACCTTGGGGCATTGTCGCCATATATAGTATGTGGTTTCATCCTGCCCACAGCCTCAAAAGCACTTTGGAGAAGCTCCCGTAACATATGTAGCAAGTCTGGTTGGCACCAGGTACCATTTTAAAAGAACCCTTTAGTTTGCCTCTATGATAGAGGTATTAATAAGGGATTTGGAAGCTGCTTGGGCGATCGATTGCCCCTCCTCTAATTCAAGGTTTTCTTGGAGATCTTGCTCCCATTTGACCATGTAATCTTGTTTGACTAAGGTAATTATTAAGATAATATGACCTGATAAGCTGGAGCAGTTGAGCGGCATAGAAATATTTGAGCAGATCGGAGACTCCCAGACCACCCTTCATTTTTGGGGTATACAATGTGTGTCTATTCAACCTAGGCCTCTTGTCACCCCAGAGAAACAGAAAAAACTTTCTTTGAAAATTTAATAAATCGGTTCTAACCAGAGCAATTGACAAAGTGCGAAAAAATTACAAAATCCTGAGAAGGATATTCATTTTTGTAGAGTGTAGTCTGCTGAATCATGGTGGGGAGTGGAGCTGCCAGTTAATCAAGTCTGTTATTAAGCGTTTGTAGAGCGCAGGGTGATTTCGGGAATACAGGGTGTATAGAGCAGAGGTGGGGAACCTACGGCCCACGGGCCGCATGTGGGCCGCAAAATCATTCCAAGGAGCCAAAATCATTCCAAGGAGCCGGAACTACAAGGTAAACATCGGCTCCTTCTGACAGTGTGAGTCACAGGCGGAGTCAGAGGCGTCGTTAGGCCCTGGCTAGGGGGGCTGGAGCCCCGAATGTGACCCCGAAAAGCCCAGAGTCTTAAAAAGGCACTATACACTATTTAGCCCCGAACGCCACCGAGCAGGAAGCGATTTGATCCGCCGAGTGTGGCCGAGTCACAGGTCCCGCCTTCTGGAGCCTGCAGAACATATGATGGACGTCCCAGTGGTCCAATGTCCAACCGTGGGATGTTTGACGTCCATCATACGCGCCTCCGGCTCCAGAAGGCGGGAGTTTCCAATCCCGCAGCCGCCGCCGCATCACAACACTGAGATCCCCGCTTGGCGCTGAAGCGGTACTCAGTTCAGATCTGGGCAGCTAAGGAGCGATCGGGCAAGTTCGAGTGCCACTGACTGCACCGATGAAGAGGAGGGGAATGAGGTTGACCGGAGGAGCCTGCTGCACTGGGGTGAGTGTTGATTACCTGACCTGAGCTGGTGCTGGGGGCGGATTGGGTGGGGGGAGAGGAAAAAAAAAGTGTGTGCCACTTTTATGGTGTTATTATATGGTAATATACTATTACTATCTATCATATGATCTCTACATTGTACTAAACCCTGGATATAATATGATATGATATGTATGTGTGCTATTATATGGTGTATTATTGTGATTAGATTATGTATAGTAATCAAATCACAATAATACGCCATATAATAGTACACATACATATCATATCATATTATATCCAGGGTTTAGTACAATGTAGAGATCATATGATAGATTGTAATAGTATAATAACATATAATAACACCATAATAATAACCCACCACACGGTACTACAACCAGAATCATACAATCACAATATCCCAACCTGAGAACGATCCGGCACATTACAGGCAATGATCATGTTACATTGAATCGCATTGCGGGGATTGTGTTTTTGTATCTACCATGACACAAAAACGTATACGTCTGGCATGCATTTTTTGACATTTTGTATGGCCCCCGAATGATGTTACAAAAATCGAAATGGCCCTTGGCAGAAAAAAGGTTCTTCACCCCTGGTATACAGGTAGTTAGACATATACCTAAATAGGGGAGAGCTACAGGTTCCCAAACAAACTTATATGAAACTTGGAAGGCTTTATCTATCCGATCCGGTAAGGAGATATTTAGTGCTCTGGATTTTTCTTGAGAACCGTGAGAAGGGTTGTAATATTCCATAGAGATTGGGAAGGGTAGTGATGGGCATGGAGCCCATCATTAAGGTATCGTCCGCAAAAAAGTGCGCATTTATGTTCTCTGTCCCTTTTATGTCTGGGCACTTGCGGATTTCGATAGCTAATGGTTCTATAGCCAATACAAACAATAAAGGTGATAGTGGGCAGCCCTGGCGAGCCCCCCTATGAATTGGAAAAGGGTTGGACGACTAGCCCCTAATCATGCTGTAGGGGAACCGTACAGTACTTTTAGAGTCGACAAGAACTGTGAACCAAAAATGTAACTTAGATAAAACATAGAAGAGGTATGATAGGGATTCAAAGGCCTTCTAAATATCTAGGGATTACAGCATGCCTCGTCTAGGCCCCTTCCATAGTTGTGTGCAGAGTTTTTACATTAGGGTTTGCACCCCTCTGGTTTTGGGAGACAGTTGATTGGAAGCATATTACATTGCAGGTGTAACATGTTTCTAAAATTTAACCTAGCTTTTAATATAATGGGGCATTTGCACTGGCTACTGGCACCCCTAACCACCCACCTGGTGTTACCCCTTGATAATGGTAATGCACATGGGAGGGATCAGGGTTGTGCCTAGGCACACCTAGCATACCCTGTGCGCATGCCTATGGCCCCTTCCCATCCCAATCAGGACAAACAGCTGAAATGATGTCTATTATTCTCCTGGTCTGGTCGGCCAGGAATGAAATCTGCTTGATCGGGATTTATATAACGTGTAAGAAAATAATTCAATCTACAGGTTTTGGTATGATATGTATATACGCAGTATTTCCATGAGCTGGGATGCAATTGCCTCTTCAGATGTCATTGAAATAGGCGCATAAGATGATGATCCTGACTTTCATTCAAATCAATGGGCTGAAATCTTTCCCAAGTCAGACCAAAGTAGCGCAGGAAGCATTTTCAAAGTCGGACCAGTTAAGACAGCTCTCATAGGGAACCATTGATTTTGACATATCATGAGACTTGTGCTCTGGAAGTCGGAGCACATGGCGGACCAGTGTGAACTGACCCTTAGGGAGATTCATCCTATTTGTCCTGCTTACCATTAGTGTTAAAAGTTAAAGTAAAAGGAAATCCCACATTTTGGATTGTTTGCAGAAAGCAGAAAAGTAATAGAGGGGAAATCTTCCAATAGGTACACTAATCATGGTGGCTTGGGAAATGCCCTTAATTTGCAGGAATTTCCTCTCACTTCCTGTTTTGGCTATGGTACAGGAAGTGAAGGTAAATCTCCCCAATGCGGCACAGATGGTGAAAAAAATAATCCAACAGGGGTACAACCCTCGCTTATTCTATCCAAAATGAAAAAAAAAATTTTACTTTAGTTTTACTTTAATATCTAATGGCATTCAAACTGCTTTGGAAATCCAGCTTGGAAAATCATTGCAAGCAATGGCCCGGATTCACGTACCCGGGCGTATCTTTGTGCGGGCGTAGCGTATCTTCTTTACGCTACGCCGCCGCAACTTAGAGAGGCAAGTGCTGTATTCACAAAGCACTTGCTCCCTAAGTAACGGCGGCGTAGCGTAAATGGGCCATCGTAAGCCCGCGTAATTCAAAGTAGCAAGGCAGTGGGCCTGTTTTATGAAAATTAATCGTGACCCAATGCAAATGATGGGCTGAACGAACGGCGCATGCGCCGTCCGTGGATGTATCCCAGTGCGCATGCTCCGAATCACGTCGGATTGAATGCCTAAGTGACGTCGGCGCGCAATGCCTACGACGCGTGAACGTAACCTACGCCCAGCCCTATTCACGTACTACGTAAACTGCGTAAACAACGTAAAATTCGACGGCGTCGTTCCCTGGCCCATACCTTAGCATTAGCTGCGCCTCATATAGCAGGGGTAACTTTACGCCGGACGTAAGCCTTACGCAAAGCGCGTATATGAAGCGGCCGGACGCATCTACGTTCGTGAATCGGCGTATCTTGCTAATTTGCATATTTTTTATGGGAACGCCGAATGCGACCAGCGTAATTATGCGCCCACGATACGCCGGCGTAGGCAAGTTACACCGGACTACTGAAGCCATGTTTTTCGGCGTATCTTGCTTTGTGAATCGGCGCAAAGATGCGACGGCGCAAATTTAAAATTACGGCGGCGTATCTGGAGATACCCCGACGTAACTCTTTTGTGAATCCGGGCCAATGTGTTTCTGAGCCGAAGCTGCAAAGAGTCTTGATTGAAGCAATAATTAACCCAACTGCCAGTCTGGTTTGTGCTTATAAGGAAGTTAAGAGATTAATAATTTGTCCCGGCAGACCTGCTTTAACACAAGTGGTTTGGAACACTGAAAACAAGTCAAAAGGAGAGACAAGCTTGAACATGACCAGATACATTTGCCAAATATAAACATCATGAAAGCTACTTCTGATGAACTTGTTCAGCTGGAAAAACTATACTTCTCGGTGTTATGAAAATACTGTGCAGAGATGCCATTGGGATCGTCTGTATTGCAGTCTGTCCACATGTGGCAATATATAACCTTGCTATTATTATTCCACTGAAGGGCCTGTCTGCAATGACAGAATTACTCAATCCCATGTCCTTCCTCGCCCTGAGGGCCCATTCACTCTTATGTTTGCAGTAATGAATAGTAAAACATACCTGTAGCATTTGTGTGACTGTTCACATCCCCGCATTATGGTGCACTAAACATGTGTTATTGTTTCCTGGCTATAGCTGGCCATACATTATACAATTTTCCTTTAGATTTACATTTAGTGCTCTGGACGATGGTCTGAGGAGGCCTGTAATGCACACACAGTGCTCTGAACGGACGGTGGTCTGAGGGGAGGCCTTAGCCTGCTGTAATTGTAATGTTCTACACAGTCAGGGATGGACTGGCCATTGGGACTACAGGGAGTTTCCCGATGGGCCGATGGCGCAGTGGGCCAGCTTCAGTGACAGTGGACCGTCGCCCCCCCTCCGCCCCTCTGTTTCTCCCTTCCCGCAGCGCTCACCTCCTCTGTCTCTCTGCAGCACCTGGGCGAACAGAGAAGCAGGGGGAGGACCAGAGGAGCAGGGGGGAAGACAGAGGAGCATGGGGGAGGGGACAGACAGCTGACTCAACAGCTATGGCCTGGGAGTTTCTCCCTTCTGCCTAATCTTGTCCCATAAGGGGGGCACCAAACTGATTCTTTGCCCCCGGGTGAAATTATGTTTAGCTTCCCCACTGGTACTGCCTATAAGAGTACCAGCCATTCTACTCTAATAGAGTAGAATGGCTAGTGAAGGGGGAGAGGGGGCTTGGGTGGCCGGGGGTGCAGGAGTTTTCTGGTCGCCATGGGAGAGACCTGTCAAAGTGGGTCAGTCTGGATGAAGTCCAGGGCCAAATTTCTGTCCCAGTCCAGCCCTGCTCACAGTTTGCTATGCATGTGGGTGCCTATCGGTCCTCTCTTTAGTTGGGACTCGGGATTGGGACAGTCTCATGGGGACTCAGGAGGCCTGGCTGTAATGCACAGTGCTGCTGGCAGTCATGGTGTACACTGTCACTGCCTTTAAAGCCTCGTACACATGATCGGACTTCCATCAGACAAATCCGTATTTTTTTGGTCCGAAAGGCGTTGGCCGTGAACTTATTCTGCATACAGATGGCACAACATTTTCAGCCAACAAAACCTAAATATGTGTTTTTCTGATCTTTAGCACTACCCTTTGGACAACTTGGAGCTATGCTATGTTGTCTTAATGTTTAACATTGGTTCTGAGCATGCGTGTTTGTACTTTGGATTTCTGTACACACGATCGGACGTACCAGATTTATTGTCAGACAGTTGGTGAGCATGAACAGCCAAAATTTGTTGTCGTTAATTTCGCCAACAATTGTCTGATGGAGCATACACACGGTCGGTTTATCCGACACAACACGTCCATCAGACAATTATTGCCGTAAAATTGGATTGTGGGTACGGGCATTAATTTGCTTGCTTACTGGGAGGGGAAGCAGGTGGAGCTCCGTGAAAACCGGAAGTTTGTTTACGAAGGTAATGCCGTGTACACACATAGTTTTTCAGCATGTAGAAAAAACGATGTTTTTCCAACTTCATCATTAAAAACGATGTTGCCCACACACCATCGTTTTAAAAAAAATGATGAGCAAAGCACGGTGACGTACAACACGTACAACGGCACTCTAAAGGGGAAGTTCCATTCAAGCTCCCGTCTCCTAACTTGCTTCTGAGCATGCGTGGGTTTAAAACGTCGTTTTTAAAGTCGTTTTAGCCCACACACGATCATTTTTTACAACCCGAAAAACTACATTTTTAAAAACGACGTTAAAAAATGCAGCATGCTCAAATTTTTTTTTTTTTTTCGTTTTTCAGAAGATGCAAAATCGATGTGAAGCCCACACACGATCATTTTAAATGACGTTTTTAAAAACTTCGTTTTTTTTCATGCCGAAAAACGATTGTGTGTCTACGGGGCATAAACGTCCATGTCTCGCGTTTTCGTGATTTTTGTCATAGGTTTCATCAGTGGGCGAAAATGTGCTGTATTTTCGTTGTGTTTTCATCACTGTAAAAATGCCACTGACGAAAACTTTTTCATTGACTAAATTAACACTGGCTTGTATGGATATAAAAACAGCAATACAAAGGCTGAAGTACCATTCCTAGAGAAATTCTAGGCTCTCTCCAGTGCTGTTTATGTGACTAAAATTCTAGAAATGAGTAATGAGAATGAGAAATTTCGTCCGAATGCATTTTCGTCCGAATTTCGGGTATTTTCGTTATCGTTCTAACAAAGGATAAAACGAACACGCAGGATAAGAAATCCGAAAGATCCGACATAAAAAAAAATGCTTTACTTTCGTTTTCGTTGCTGCAACAGTTCGATATAGATAGGAGATTCGACATGACTCTGACAATAGCAATTTGTGTCTATCGAACCTGCGGTCGAATGTGCCTAACCTTAATTCTTATAGTCCAAGATTATTCTACATAGAGAGGAAAGATTTGACATACAGAGAAAAGATTCAACATTATAGAGACAATGTTGGGGTAGACCATTCGACATAAATGACGAAGATTCGATGAAGCAGCAAAAAACATACAAATGTTGAATCTATCATTGAAGGCTTATGGTGTCTGTCGAAATTCCTAAGAAGATTCGACAAGCAGCTAAACTGTACGACACCGCAATCGTACATTTCCGGTCAAATGCTCCGTCCATAGGCTATAGAAGAATTTGAATGTTGGTTGACTAGTAATAATAATTTATAAACATAATTATTACTAGTGTCATTCAACATTATAATTCTTCTTTAGCTTGTAGGCGGAACATTCTAATGGAAATGTACAATTGCATTTTTTAACGAAACAAAAAAAAAAAGAATTTCAGGAGTAACTAAATAAATGTATTTTTCGGACGAAAACGAAATTCCGAAACAAAATATTTCAGTGTGCACATGTCTAGAAATGAGGTCCTGTGGTCTCCAATGAATAGGAGGATCAGAGCTCACATTGGCTGATCCTATCTTTCTACTAAGATCCTTTAATCAAATGCCTTAGAAAGTACTTAAAAGAACACTAAAGCTTTGTTTTTGCTTTTTTAAATAACAAACATGTTATACTTACCTCCACTGTGCAGCTCGTTTTGCACACAGTGGCCTCGAACCTGGTCTTCTGGGGTCCCTCGGCGGCTGTCTCGACTCCCCCCGCAAGAACTTTCCACCTTCATGCGCGCAAGCAAGCTCGCATGGTGGAAAGTCCTTGCGGGCACGCTCCTGTGATACAGCCGGTCATTGTCATTTAACCCACTTTCTTTAAGACCAGGCTGTCATGGACATGGCTTGGGCTCAGTACTATTTAGCGATTAGCAGCCACTAGCGATAATAGCAAGAGAATACGGCAAGCTGGTTGTACCCAATTTGATCAGCCTGCCTATTAACAGTTAGAATCTTGGCTGGTTCCTGCCGAGCTGGCTGAGCCGGCCTAAAAAAGGGTCTGTGACTTCACCAGACTGGCCAGAAGATCCTTGGGAAAAAATGATATGTACTGTATAGTATGATTTAAAAAATGGTGGCAGTTGGGTTCAGGGATGGATGCGGAGCAGGAGCATGGAGTGGTGCTAGAGTACAAGTTATTGTCGTACCCTGATGTTTAGGCAAGGTTTCCATTAAAAAAAAAAAATGAAAAAAAAGGTTTCCATTAAATTTATTTGGCAAGTGACATTTGCTTAGGCCAATTGATAGAAGGTCAATTGATTTCACCCTAATTCTAGAATTGCTGCACTTCTCTCTTCTGCCACTAGATGGCCGGGTATCTGGTGACATCAGATAAGACAAGGGCATTTAAAGGACAGATTATGAATGAATGAGGTGTCTCAGCCAATGGGCAGGGATTTTCTTGGGTCTCTTGGCCTGCTGGGAGAACCTATTTATTTGGGTGGAGTGAGGTGATCAGGGTTTTGTGCCACCTGGATAGCTGTCTGGGTGGATGTGTGTCGTATTGCCCCAGGCTACTAGGCCAGAAACCTAAGGCCTATCCTGGGGACATCTGGATATAGGCTAGCTGAGAGCCTATCCAGAAGTAGTTCAGAGTTGGGACTGCGGGTTTGTGGTCCAACCAGAAGTAATAGCTCCTCCGGCCGCGGAACCTGTCATGGTCGGAGATAGAGGGGAAGCTGTCGCCACAAAGGGACCATTCACCTTGCTATCAGAGACCATAGTGAGTGAGCTTAGGCCAGTATAAGAGCAGACTTCTCGCCAACCGGGGATGGTGAAGAAGTGGGAAAGCATCAGCAAGTGCTAAGTCAGGGACCCAGCGGGACAGCAGAGGTGATGATTGTGGAGCGCCAAGCCAGGGACCTAACATATCAGCAGGGGTGTAGCTTGAGGAGTATCTGTGAGTGCCAAGCCAAGGACCCAGCAGTGAAGCGGGGGTGATGCTGGAGGAAGATACTGAGTGCTACAGTGAAAGAGAACCCAGTAGCTAGTGCATCTGAAGTCTAGTAAAAGAGACTGGAAGCTTGTTGAGTGAAGACCCACAGTGAGTGTGGGGTAAAGAGAACTGTTCGTGTTGCAGAAAGTTGAATACCTTTATCGTTAGTAACAGCTACAAGATTGTTGCCATAGAAGAAAGCGGTCCTACCTATACAGAAATGCTGTCCAGCTGGAGGCCTTCACCTGTATAGCTGTCTACCCATAGAAGTCTCGGAGTCTGCCAATTAACATTGCATCTACCCAAAGGGTGTCCTGACCCTAATCCTCTCTCCCACAGTTCTGTTTAGGAGACAATAAATCTCTTTGTATTCAAAAAGTGTCTGGTGCCCACCTGTTCATCTTGCATTACACCCACAATGCTTTGTAACCCACTCTACACTGAAGGATGTCAGCCGTCCTAAACTCTGGAGGTCACTGACACTTCAGGGGCCCTGGGTCTTTGCTACATTCATTTTTAAAGGGTTAGTAAAGGAAAAAAAAATCTTTAAAATAACAAACATGTTATACTTACCTCCACTGTGCAGTTCGTTTTGCACAGAGTGGCCCCGATCCACGTCTTCTGGGGTCCCACGGTGGCTGTCTCTGGTCCTCCCTGCAAGAACTCACCACATTCATGGGAGAAAGCTCACATGGTGATGAGTCCTTTTAGGCGCGCTCCCGTGATACAGCGAGCGGCCATAGCCGCTCACTGTATCACTCGGCCCGCCCCTCGGTGCGCCGCGTCACTGGATGTGATTGACGGCAACTCCAGACAAAGGCTGCGCTGCTCTTAATCCATCCGCTCTAGCCAATCAGCGGCCAGGCTGAGCGGCGAAGAGGATCTCGAGACCGAGTGCGGGACTTCCGACGGGTCAGGTAAGTAAAACGGGGGCTCGGTGGGCGCCGGCAACATCAGATGTTTTTTCACCTTAATGCATAGATTGCATTAAGGTGAAAAAAAAAATCCTTTACAACTCCTTTTAAGTACAGGCTCTTCCCTACACCAAGGGTAAATTGGAACTTTTTTTTTTTCTGGAGAACCATTTTACTTTTTGCACTGTATACGGCAGAGGATTCTGGGTAAAAAAAAAAACATAACATGATGATTCACCTTTCAACAAAAATGTCACTATCTGTAAATAGTTCATCCCTGTAGATGCTTTTAAAATACCAGACAGTTAGAGCATCCGACTGTTTCATCTCCTGCATACCTTGAAACATCTAAACTATGCCTGGTTCCCACTCCTGTTCCTCGACACTAGGAATTTAATCCAGGTGCTTTGTTCACAGCACTGAATTAGTAGATATTGCATGTAAAACACTTGTTGGGATCTGCCATCTAGAGCCTTTGATCTTAGAAATCCTTTTCTCTGTGTGAGTCTGTTATTAATGCGGGTTATTAAAGATGAGTGCTTTCATAATTCAGTCCAGCTTTCCATCAAAAGGTATAATGTGTGGCCTTCCATTCAAGGTCTCAGTTACGTTACATAATCTTGGTTACACTATGCCAAAAGATTTTCTGGGTCAAAAACTGCAGCAATATGGCGCATGTAGTTAAATGGCCTAACTTGTCAAACCCATCAACAAACCTTGGTCTGTGTTTTTCTTGTGCCGTTAGACAATTACTTAAAAAAACGTAATTATTGCTTTTACCCACGTGCATCAAAGTAAATGCTTGGTGTGTGTTCCTAATGGCTCAAGACACATTCTGTAGATGTAGTGAATTGTTTGCTTTGGCTCATTGTACATACAATCCTTGTTCAATTGAAAGCTGAATTCCAGGTATGGCAATTTTTATATACAGTTAGGTCCATATATACAGTATATTTTTATTTTTTTGCCCTAAATGGATGGTTTTTGAATAGCACAATAGAAGAAAAGTATCTAAAAAAATAAAATAAAAATAAAAAAGTATCTAAAGGGTGTATCTCACAGTAACATATGCAGTGCTGGTGTAATTTGATTTCTGAAGCAGGACTGACTCAGATCTCTTTCTCTCCCTAAAGAAAACAGTAGCAACCTTTCCCTACTTGAGTATATGCCAAGTTTTTCAGTCCTTTTTTTTAGGGCTGAAAATACCCCTCTTGGCTTATACTCGAGTCAGTGTACCTTTGGCGTCCACTTTTTAAAACTCGCGGCTTCCTCCTTGTCCCGTCCCGTTCTGTGATAGGTGTTTGACACTGTGTTCAGTGTTCCGCCTATCGCGGACGTTCTTTCATCTTCAGACTCAGTTTCTCCACAGACACTGTGCTCAGTGTTCTGCCTTTTACGGACCTTCTCTTGTCCGAGGATGAAAGAACGTTTGCGATAGGTGGAACACTGAACACAGTGTCAAACGCCTATCACGGAACGGGACGGGACCAGGCACAATGAGGTAATGGGCACAGTGAGGTTGTAATGGGCACAGTGAGGTTGTAATGGGCACAATGATGTTGTAATGGGCACAGAGAGGTTGTAATGGGCACAGAGAGGATGGGCACAGTGAGGTTGCAATGGGCACAGTGAGGTTGGGCACAGTGAGGCGTGCAAATGGGCATTGTTGACCCTCTTTTCCGCTTACAGTAGCTGGTGCATTCTCACCCTAGGCTTATACTCGAGTCAATACGTTTTCCCATTTTTTTGTGGTAAAATTAGGTGCCTCGGCTTATACTCAGGTCAGCTTATGCTCGAGTATATATGGTGTATATATATTAGTGAATATCATTTTTTCTTTTTTTTTAACCCGCGTGTCTTTTTATTCTATTCTAATATAACAACCTACCTAATCCAACCACCTAATTTGCATCCAAATGGGCAGAGCCTTGCACTACATCTAACAAAAGCATACTTTACCTGCAGACATTCCTCTTTTCACTTACTCATTGTTCGTTTTTGCTCAGAAGTTGCTCTATTTCTTCTCTGTTCTGTTCACTTCCAGCTTGTCTGATTTTTACTCACCACCGTGAAGAGAGGCTTTATTGCGGTGGTCAGTGACGTGCTCACCCCCTCCTGGGAACTAAATCTGTGCAGCAGGACGTTCTCTACATGTTAGAGACTTCAAGGAGGTGTGACTTACTGGGCGTGCCGCAATTCATACTGGGAAATGTAGGTCTTACATGAACGAGCACCGCAAACCAGGAAGTGAATGAGAGAACAGAAACTAGAACGCCGGAAGTGATATAGATGAAGGAATTTAATAGGTATTTATTCGTTTTTTAACAGAATCATTACACTATTCTGTCTGTCTACCTTGCAGACATAAATCTTAGGCAAAAAAAAATGTTCCTTTACAACTCCTTTAAAAAGTGTATGTGAAACTTAGGCCTAATGCACACAGGAGTCCACTGTATTCTTGCGGCTAAATTAACATGTGGCTGCAGATAGTTGCGGTCGCTCAGCTTGTACAAAGGGGGTGACAGACTGACAGTGTCCACAACTGTTCATGGGTGTTTGCATGTAATCACCCGTAGGGACTGCTGAGTGTTGAGGTCCATCTGTCACCCTGCCCAGCCAAGCACACAATTTCAAGCATTCAAAAACATGAAACAGACCTTGCACTTGTTTTTGTATTTTTTTTTAGGGGAATTAACTTGGATAGGGATAGGGAACACTTGCTTGCAGACTCTCTCCTAAACACCTCCAGCACGTCACTTCACTTGCACTGATTTGTAGGCCTGGCACTGACTCCACCAGGCCAGGCCTAAGGTGAATGTCCTTTGCAGGCAGGGACCATGGGCCCATAAAGTGTAGCAAAATATGGGGAAAAGGGGAGATGAGTTTCAAGGCCCACCTTTTTCTTATGGGATAACGGCGGCATGGAGGTTTCAGGTATCCCTTACAGGTCAGGGGGCTCGTGTTTTGGGGAGCCTTGTGACTGCCTGTAAGAGGAGCCTTGAAAACTAATAGAAGGTTCCAGAACCCTCATGGACCCCTATATAAAGGGGGTCCGGACAGGGTCCGTGGCCAGTCGCCGGTGGATGGTAAAGCTGTAGGAGCTCCCCAACCCTCCCTCCCTTGTCGCGGCTTTTATAATGTGGTGGGTCACCTTTCTTTGGAAAGGGGGACAGTTTAATAAATACTGTTGTGGTTTTGTAATACAGCTTGAGCTGTAATAGCTGAGCTGAGTAAATGGTCGTTATATATATTTAAGTTGGTTTAAAATTCCTATGGTGAATTTTAGGTAAGTTGTTTATAATTATTATTAAAACCAATAATAAAGGCCATGGCCATATATTTATTCCAAATAATCTCGAGTGATTTATTTTATTAATACATGTCTGGTGTTCAATTTAAGTATTTGCTGCCTGTTATCCTATATAGTATTCCTTGGTACTAGCTGTCCACGTGGCTACTAAGCCCAGTACCACATCTTCAGGTCCTGCCAGCTCTCCTGGCTGCAGCTGCCTCTCTCACTCCACTTCCCATAACACCACAGTCCGTCCTACTGGCTCTGCACCCATCCCAGACTGCAATCTCCCAATTCTCTCAGGCGTGCCTCCCCAGTCCTCTCCCAACTGTGTGTCACTCATCAGCCCTCTTGGCTGCCACCTGTTGTTCCTCCCTGGAGACTTTGCCTGGCAATGCTCTTCTCCCGCTGTCCACTCCTTGATCCTCCTGTGCCTCTTGTCCAGGACACCTCCACATTTTCTTGAGGGCCTCGTCTGCACCAGAGCCCAGTCACCCCAACCCCCCACCCCCCAGCCTGGGGAGCTCCCTCCAAGGCCCCGACAGCCTAGCACTCCATCTCCAGCTTCCACCCGAACAACTCCTCCCAAGCTTGGATGACCCTAGCTATTTAAGAAAGCCCGTCCCTTGCCAATCCAGATTGGGGATTGGTCAGGGCTCCTCAGAATAACCAAGATAGCACCACCTCTCCTATCCTCCTTTCCTTCCAGAAAACACTAAAAGTTTCTGGAAAGAAGTTGGAGGTCTTGGCGAGGCTGCCGGTGAGTCGCCCAGCTCTACTCTGAGCCACTCCCAACTCAGATAAAAACACACAGCAAAGCCTGGAAATTGACCTACTCTCACAAAAACATGCACTATCCTTCTAGCACAATAGAGGGTGCTACACGCCCATGGAGGGATTAGGGACAGGGACAGATGACCTCCCCTGGACACAAACTTTATATGAACAGAAGCTGTTTGTGTCCTTAGGCTGTGTTCGATACTTGAACAGTTTCAAATAGAACAATGCTCCACTCTGTACCCTATGGAAAGCTCACTACACAGGCAATTCCTATTTATTCCTGTAGCTGTAGTTCACATCACTGAAGTGCAGTGCATCAAAAAAACAAACCAGAAAGGCTTGCTGCATTCTTTCAGTGATATTGTGCGTTGTCAAGTTCAAAGCATGAATAGTAACAGACCAAAAAGCCTGAGTCATGCATTTTTAACATAACTGAACAATGGAAATGTCACAACGATTTTTTTAAGAAAAAGGAAAACAAAGAACATGCAACAAAAGGTGTGGAAACTGTATTTCACAGCAAGCATCATATTATGCAAAACTGAAGATATAATACGCCCTAAAACTCCATAAAAAGCATAAAAGTGAATGTGGCCCAACACTGCTCACTGGGCCTGCGTCCAACATTAAGATTTTGGAATCCTTCCCATGCTGTCTTTCCATATACACCACATTACAGAGGCATCAATCAGTGGTTATTGTGGCTGAAATAGGGTGACCACATTTCCAAACTGCCATTCAGGGACACCCCCTCCTTCACAAAAAAATTGCCAATTTTAAAGGCTTATATGCAAGTAATTGGCCATAATAGGAGTATGGGGATCCAGGTACGGCATTGGGGGACATGTATCAATGCAATTTTTTTTTTAAATGATTGTTTTTTCAGGAGCATTGATTATAATTATGTTTAAACAATAAAAATGAACAATTCCTCCAAATATAGTGCCTGGGGGGTCCCCATAGTCTGCCTGTAAAGTGTCGCATGTGTACCATGTATAGAACATGCTGCAGCCAAAATAAATTCCAAAGAAAAAAGGGCAAATGACATTTAAATTGACTCACAGTTGCAATTGCTTGCACCCGGCTATTGAAAAAAAAAAGCAAAAAAAAAAACCGCTGTGGCCCCCCCATCCATACCAGACCCCTCGTTCTCTACCCCCCACCCCAAAGCACCTTATCCCCATCCTACCCTGGCCAGTGGTTGAGGTGGCATGCAGGCGGAGTGGTTATCAGAATCTGGAAGCCCCCAAGAGGTCTAGAATGGACTAGGGGAGGGGGACCCTGCTCCTTAACAACCAGCTTTTACTGTGCCCTGGTTGGGTGCAGTGCACAGTGCATTGCAGGGCATTTGGTGGGGCGAACACCCTGGGCTGGGAAACAGACAGTTTCCATCGTCGGCTAATCTGGTGTCTGTGTCAGTTTCATTCCGGGACTCTGTATTGTCCTGGAATGAAGGTGCCCGGGATCCAGGACAGACCTGCAAAATGCGGGACGGTCCCAGGCAATCCGGGACACGTGGTCACCCTAGGCTGAAATGACAGGTGCAGAAGAGCGGCCGCTGCTGTTCACATGTACAGTAGCCACACTTCAAGCGGTTACCTGCGGCTAGGAATAGATGTCCGAGACTGGACGCAGTTGACTTTCTAGGACATTACAACTTGCTTCTGCAAAGTGTTCTCCAGTAAAAGTGAGACGATAAAATGTTAATGGTTTTGAAGAAACATTTTAATCTGAGCAATCACTTGGAGGTTTACTGGCAGTGATGTGGGTTGGGGTAGAATTTAAATATTCAGGAAGCCTTCTAGATGGATCCTTCCCTCCCAGGCTTTGTATAGATAGGATGAAGCTAAACGGGGGGGGGGGGGGGGGTGTCCTTGGCCTTTAGGGTCCTTTCACACGGAGCGGACCGTTTTTCGATCCGCTCCGTGTGTGTCCGTCGGCTCAGCGGGGATCCCCGCTCAGCTGTCGGCGGACAGTGCGGTCCCTGCACACTGTGCAGGGACCGCCCTGTCTCTCCTCCGCTATCCCCTATGGGGAATCGGATGAATACGGACCGTGTGTCCGTATTCATCCAATCCGCCGGACGGAAAAAAAATAGGGTTTTCTTCCGTCCGAAAAACCGGACCTTTACGGACGCGGATCATTGCGGACGTTAGCGGATGCATCATCCACTAACGGACACGTAAACGGACAGAGGCGGACGTCTGAAAGGACCCTTAGATTTACCTTCAACTAAGTAGCGCAAGAGCCTGTCCGCCGACAGCTTAGCGGGGATCCCCGCTGAGCCGACGGACACACGCGGAGCGGATCGAAAAACGGTCCGCTCCGTGTGAAAGGACCCTAAAGGAAATTAAAAAAAAAAAGTTGTATAAATTGTAGCCGGCTTTGGAGGGAATTCCCCCCCTTTGAGGAGATTTCCACTAACTTCCTGTTAGGCCGCGTACACACGAGGAGACATGTCCGCAGAAACTGGTCCGCAGACATGTTCGATCGTCTGTACGGCCTAGCGGACAGGTTTCCAGCGGACAAAAGTTTCTAAACATGCTTAGAAACGTGTGCGCTGGAAACCTGTCCGTCGGACATGTCTGATGGTTAGTACGCCAAACCATCGGACAGAAATCCCGCGCATGCGTCGAATTGATTTGACGCATGGGTGGAAGCATTGAACTTCCTTTTTTGAGCATGTCGGTGTCTTCTACGTCACCGCGTTCTCTGTCCGCTGGGATTTTGGTCTGATGGTGTGTACACACATCAGACCAAAATATCCCTTCAGACATGTCCGATGAAAACGGTCCGCGGACCGGTTTCATCGGACATGTCTCCTCGTGTGTACGCGGCCTTAGGTCTCGGGGACAGGAAGTGACAGGAAATGTTCACAGTGATACACAGGCAGCAAAAAACCTGTCAGAAATTTTAACCACTTCTACTCTATCCAAAACTGGGAAAAAAAGTGTTGGCTATAAATACACTTTAATATGCAAAAAAATAAAAATAAAAAAAAATGATTGGCTAAATCCACACAGGACAGGTGCTTTATTCTTAACTAATTTTCTTTTGTGTTATAATTTCAAAAACAACAAATGTGTTTCGGAGGATGGAGGGAGATAAACAGTAGATTTTTATTGAGGCCAGTGCCTTGAAGTGAGGGAGGACTGGGAGTGTGGGAGTGTGTGGAGTTGGCACCGTATTACAGAACACTTCAATGGACAATTCCCTCACAGCACAGTGTGTGCGCCTCTCCCCTCAGTCTACCTGCTGCCGCTCGGCGCGTGACGTCACGCCTCATTATGTTAATATATTCTGAGCTCACCCGGCGTCCCGCCAATGAGCGCTCAGCGAGCTGCCCACCTGCCAGGAAGAGAATTCCATCATTCCTCGCATTCCTTCTGCGGCGCTGTGCGAGCAACTTTACCGGGGACCCCCCGCCACCTCCCACCAGACACCGCACCGGGGTCCTCTCATAACACTGCCGGAGGACACCCTCCGTCATCACTGGATTATCTCACCTACCTCTAAACTGTACTGGGGCAACTCCACCCACAGCAGCCGGGATCAGCACGTTGGATTGCTTCAAACTTGCTGCTCTGGTGAGTTGTGTGCGATCATCTGACTGTGACATCTCTGTATAATGTGTATTGTATAGGAGTACATCTACTGTGCGATCATCTCCCTGTGTCCTGATCGTATGTGGCTACACAATGGGGGATTTATCACAACTCCATGGTGACCAATAAGCTTCTGTCTTTCATTTTCTAAGCTTAACTGAACAAACTGAAGCAAGAAGCTGATTGGTTGTCAGTCAAAGCTACACTAGACTCTCTGCTTCAGTTCTGATCCCCCCCCCCCCCCCATGTGCTGTCATTGTGTGTGTATTGTGTACTGATCACATATTGGGAATGATTTACTAAAACTGGAGAGTGCAAAATCTGCTGCAGCTGATTAGCCAATCAGCTTCTAACTTCAGCTTGTTCAATTAAGCCTTGATAATAAATCCTGGCAGCTGAGTTTCTCTGCAGAGCTGCACCAGATTTTGCATGCTCCAGTTTTAGTAAATGTGTGTGTGATCATGTGTGTAGTGACAGTGTGCTGTTGTTTGTCCTGTCCCCTGGTGTACGCAGTGTTCCTGGAGGTGACACACACTCTGTACATTTGTGAGGTCTTCTTTGTCTTCTCCAGTCCTCTGTCATTGTGTATGATGATGATCCAGCAATGCTGCGATGAGATCACCCGCCGTCCACAATCTATATACAGATAGTACAGTACATGGCAGTGAAGAGCTCCTTGTCTTGGGATCCATAGTCCACACTGGTATTTATCAACAATTCTTCAGTTGCACCACCTACTAAAGTGTATAGAAAATCTGCAGGAATCCCAGTCTGTGATAGTAAAAACGTGAATGTTACTTATCAATGGGATGCCAGAGCTTTGGACAATGTTTACTTTCTAGTAAAGATCTTTGGTGAAACCTAACCTAAACCTATCATCCCATCAGAGGGTCCCCCTTGTACATGAGAGCCCCCCTCATCATCCCGTCAGAGGGCCCCCCTTGTACATGAGAGCCCCCCTCATCATCCCGTCAGAGGGCCCCCCTTGTACATGAGAGCCCCCCTCATCATCCCGTCAGAGGGCCCCCCTTGTACATGAGAGCCCCCCTCATCATCCCGTCAGAGGGCCCCCCTTGTACATGAGAGCCCCCCTCATCATCCCGTCAGAGGGCCCCCCTTGTACATGAGAGCCCCCCTCATCATCCCGTCAGAGGGCCCCCCTTGTACATGAGAGCCCCCCTCATCATCCCGTCAGAGGGCCCCCTCGTACATGCGAGCCCCCCTCATCATCCCGTCAGAGGGCCCCCCTCGTACATGAGAGCCCCCCTCATCATCCCGTCAGAGGGTCCCCCTCGTACATGCGAGCCCCCTTCATCATCCCGTCAGAGGGTCCCCCTCGTACATGCGAGCCCCCCTCATCATCCCGTCAGAGGGCCCCCCCTCGTACATGCGAGCCCCCCTCATCATCCCGTCAGAGGGCCCCCCTCGTACATGCGAGCCCCCCTCATCATCCCGTCAGAGGGCCCCCCTCGTACATGTGAGCCCCCCTCATCATCCCGACAGAGGGCCCCCCTCGTACATGCGAGCCCCCCTCATCATCCCGACAGAGGGTCCCCCTCGTACATGAGAGCCCCCCTCATCATCCCGACAGAGGGTCCCCCTTGTACATGAGAGCCCCCCCTCATCATCCCGTCAGAGGGCCCCCCTCATCATTTCGTCAGAGTCCCCCTTGTGCTTGAGAGCCCCTCATCCTATCAGAGGGTCCCATTGATTTATGATCCCCAAGTGCAACATTCCCCACGCACATTGAAGTAACTGTCTGTTCAGTGATGCTGTAATGTCGTCCGCACACCAAGGATTCCTCGAAGGTCAAAGTTTTTTTTTTTTTTTTTTGTTGTCACATACAGCAACGTTTCAGGGCCACACAGAGCCCCTTCGTCCAGCAATGAGAGCCCCCCCCCTTCCCTTATCCCATCAGAGGTCCCCCTGTACATAAGCCACCCTATCCCATCAAAGGCCCCTTATCCCAGCAAACAGGACCCCCATTCCATCAGAGGTCCCCCTGTACATGAGCCGCACCCCCTCATCCCATCATAGGTACCTCAAAAAGATTTCCCTTCTATTTGAGCTCCTCTCATCCCATCAAACAAGCCCCCCTCATCTTATCATAGGTCACCTCTATACTTAAGAGCCCCTCATCCCATCAGAGGTCACCCCTGCACATACCCCCCCCCCCCCTGTACATGAGAGCCCCTCATCCCGAAGACTTCAGAAACAACTGAAGGTTGACAGCCTTGGATGACAAACGAGCGCACCAACAACGGGGAATGAAATTCATGTAACATCAGAAGTGGTTTTCCGTCTGTTTAAATCTGCATTAAACGTCTATCTGGTGATATTGCCATTAAGGCCTTTATTCAGGCACCCCTCCTGTTATGGGGTGATGACTGTCCCCCAATTGTGCTCTGCGTTGTCATCCTGACTCAGACTACAAGAGGCCAACACAAATTGGGCAGGCATGGGTCACCATTACCACCATCGGGGGGGCCAAAGCAATGTGTGGCTGATACTGAAGTGAGAGCGAATAGATGAGAAGTGGCTGACAGCAGCTGAAGGAGATCAGCAGAATAAAGACAAAAGGTGTAAAGCTGTCTTTTCTAACAAGTGCTTCAGCAAAAAAGTTTCATTGTTTAGGACTTGTTTATGTTTCACGTGTTATGTTGTGCGTTCTTGTGTTGCGTTGAGGCAACCCTTTTAAAATGAATGGGCTGCCAATGCATTCCAACATGCCTAAAACCGCACATAGCACCAATGCAAGATGATACTGGTTGACAATAATTGGCATGGCCTCTGCACCCACCAGGCGTTTTTTTTTTTTTTTTTTTTTAGGTGACTTGTAGAATTGCTCATTTTTTGTCCTTTTAAACTTCTAGCTCTCATTCACACCTGAACATTTAGTCATTCAGCCCTCAAAGAAGGTCCACATCCAAGATCAACAATCCCATTGTTCTCAATAGGCCTTTAACACCTGAGCGTTGTCGCTTGTGCGACGCTCCAAAAAAAAGTAAGGAACTTTAATGGCCTGAAAAAGGTGTGAAAACTTGTTTTTCAAGCATTGCCATTAGTCCATGGGGCCAAAAAAGCTGATTCTGCCTCAAGGAAGCTTATGTTCCCTTTTTTTTTTTTTTTTTTGACCTTCACGCAATACAGGACACAATGCTGGGATGTGAACGAGCCATTGAGAATATTGGGATTTTTTCCTAAGTATTGTCACTTTGGGAATCGCAGGGCAACGCTCGGGTATAAAGGAGCACTTGGTTCGCTGAGGTGCCATTCAGTAAATGACCCCGACATGCGTGCCAGGAACATTACTGCAACACCCAAATGTGAAGCTGGCCTCAGGCCTCTTTTGCATAGGAGGCTTCACCGCTCCTCTGAAAGTCACCCAGAGAGTGCCTTTCAGAGGTAGAGCTGGTGTATGCACTTCGTGTGGAAGGCCTTGCTTCCCCTCTGAAAGGCGATCTGCAATATGTCATCTCCTGTTTTATCCCTGAAAATGCTGACACACCGCATCTCCCTCATTCAGTTGATTGGGTTGTATTTGGCGATACCACCCACAGAAGGAAACGTGCCAATTTAGCCGTGGTTGTCAAGCAAAGCATCGCAGCCACGGTATGTGTACAACACAACAGCTGCATGCCCTTGACTGCAGCACCACCTTCTTCGGTCGCATGTCTGAGACCCCATTCATGCCTGAGCGTTTTGTAGCTTGAAGCTACAAAACGCTGGAGGGGAAAAAAAACATTATTCTCCATAGAGATGGTTCCCATCTCCACTCCGGAGCACCTGAAGCCAAAACGCCTTCTGGACCCTTTTTTTTGTTGCGTGAATTGAGCTGATTTGGGCGTTTTTGAACGTTTGTATTCCCATAGAAACGAATGGAAACACTCGATTCAAGCGTCTAGCGCGACAAGCATTTCTACGGGCGTTTTGTCGCTTTAATCTGTTCTGTAAAATAGAATATTCACCCAGGAAGAAGATAAAAAAAAAAATCTACAAACATAGCAACAAATGATGAAAGAGAATTTTTCCTATTGGCTAAAATAAAAAACGACAAAGTTCAAAAACGTCGGACAATGCTGTATGCAAACGTGCGAATGCGCGTGACAAAACGCTGAAACGCTACGCTCAGGTGTGAATAAGACCTGAGACCCCATTCACACCTCAGCGTTTTGTAGCTTGAAGCTACTAAAGGCTGAAGGGGGGAAAAAAATTGATGATTCTCTATGGAGGTGATTCACATCTCCACCCCAAAACGCCTGAAGCTCAAACAAGTTCTGTGACTTTTTTTTTTTTTTTTTTTTTTTAAGGCAGATTTGGGCATTTTTCAGTTTTTTACATTGGTGACTTTTTGACCTGTACAAAATCGAGAAACGCTGCAAAAATCACGGTAAAATTGTGCGACTTTCTGCCTGAAAACGCCATGCTTGGGTGTGATTGGGGCCTGAATGAGCCCTGCAGGTGTTCAGGAGGCAACACTGCCTAATTTTTTTTCTTTTAAGATTTCAAGAGGATCACACATTGAACCCACGCAACATGCGAATGACATGTAGTTGCGGCACATGGCCATCAACTTTAGGGGGCAATGTGCCAAGCGGCACCACTGTACTGCTTCCCAAGCTCTAAATGCCATGTTAAAATTGCCGTACTGCAAAGTCAAGAGTGGCAGGCCACAAAAATGTGGGTAGACCGGAGTGGTCACCATGGTAAAGTGCAGTTGGCCAGTAAAACGGTGAATCTGCTGCCTATTATATAGATCTATTTAAATTTGGTTCCACGGTTCCTTTTTGGGGTCCTGAGATTTCTAGAAATGTTACTGGGCTTCAGTTGCTGAGGTTTGTTGGGGCGTTAAAAAAAAAAAAAAAAAAAGCAAAAAGTCAGGAATCCCTAAAAAAGGCACAGGAATAGGAAATTGCAGAAAGGCTGGGAGCTCCGTCCATCAATATGGTCTAAGACCCCCAATCGCATCGCATCATTTCTCCTGTATCTGTCATGCTGAACCAATGACCATGGACTGTGTCTGTTCATGTGAATGCAACATGGTGGAGTGGGATTTTTGAAAAGGTGCGGGTGTTTTTTTTTTTTTTTTTAGATATTTTTATTTTTGTGCAGCATGGTGTTTTTGACCCCATACTCAATGTATTTTGTTGCTTTGGTGTTTTTTATTCCAGAATTTTTTATTTTTTTTTCCTTCTGCAAAACTCGTATATAAAGCGCTACAGACATGCATGATTATGCGGTAGCACTAGTGTGAGGCATGTCGCTTCTAATATGCTCACGTATCGCAGAGCCTGCAGCGCCTTTATCACATAATTGCAGTGAATGGGAAGCGCAGTATCGGTCGTTGGACTACTCTCAAGTGTGTGCGGTTCCTTTGCGTTCAGCACTGTTCTTGCTGAGACCTGAAGGCAGGAGGGGGAGGGTATTGCTTGCTCAGCCATTTGTCTAGACGGCGGGTCATCTGGCCAGGAGAGGGTTACTTCAGCCTGAAGTTAAAGGCTGCCTGAGGATTTCACATGTCACTGGAGGAGGGAGGGGGAGCAGCCATCACTCATGTGGGGGAGGGCTGGGATCTTTGGCACTGAATGAAGGCAGTTGCAGAGTTGTTTGTGTTTTTTTATTGAATTTTTTATTTTTTGTGTGCGCTGTCCTGGGTGCTCCATGCATGTCCTAGGGAGAGGTGCTGGGGGGGGAGAGGTGCTGGGGGGGGTTGTATTAACAGGAGATGGAATTGTGAACAAAGCATGGTGCAAGATTAAACTTCTTCCTGGGAAAGGAGACCAGCCTGTCTCCCCCCCCCCCCCCCCCCCTTAGAGGCGCAGGCTGAGGGTCCAGAGGTGACATTCACACTCTCCAACCTTGGCAGTGTTGGGAATGACTGCTCACAGGACCGCCATCAGTCCTGAAAGCATGGACTTGTCAGTGTCTTAGTAGATGGATAAAAAATAAATAATTGTACCGAACATTCAGGCTGCACTTGGCCGAAAACTGGAATTGACAGTTTAAAAAAAGTATGTATTGTATTTTACTTTTTAATTAATATGAACTTAAGGACCCTTTCACACCGAATGCAGTTGGATGCATTTTGAGTTGCATAGACGGCCCAAAGGCGGCTTTTACACTTGAGGCGCTTTACAGGCGCTATAACGCTAAACATGGTGCCTTGTAAAGAGCCTCTCCTTTCCTACAGTGCCCCTTCCCATTGAAATCAATGGGCAGTGCTGGCAAACTGCTGCAGAAGAGCTTTGCAGTTGATTTTTTAACCCTTTTTCGGTTGCTAGCAGGGGAAAAAAGCGCTGCTAAAAATGGCACGCTTTACCGCCGACGCCCCCCAGACTCGGTGTAAAAGTAGCCAAAGTCGAGATAATCCTATGGGCATAGTTGAGTTAAAAATGGAGCATGCTGCATTTTTTTCCTCGCTGGAAACGCGCTTCAAACCCGCAGCGCCCCCTTTAGGCCAAGAAAGCCAAGCCCAAAAACGTATTGAAAAATGCATGGCGAGGTACATTCTTTACCCAAGTGGTTTGGGCCTGCCTCCTTCCCACTGCCTTCTGGGACCTGTGTCCCAGAAGATGACAGGACCACTCGGCAAGCACGACTCGCGCATGCACAGTAGGAAACCAGCTATAAAGCCCGAAGGCCTCGCTGGTGGATTTCTTTAGTTGCATTGCTGGCGCCTGCACCTGAAGCGGGTGAACAAATTTGGTTTGGGGTGCTGACATTGCAGAGTCCCTGGGGAAGTAAATGTCTTTTATATTACAGTACTTGTAGCTGCTGACTTTTTTTTTTTTTTTTGCATAGGCTGGAACTCCACTGTAATGAATATGAAATTAGTGCATTGACTCCAAATTTGAATGCTAAAAGCAAGTGTTTTGTGAAGTACAATAGCAGGACTTTCGTGACATCACCAAATGTATTCATGAGAATTTTAATGCAAGTATGTTGGGCTCGGTTCACACTAGTGATGCCAGACATCGCATGTGATTCGCACCGCATTGCTGTTTACATTGCTGTGCGATGCCATTTCAGCCACACACTGTATGGCTAAAATCGCATCTGATTCATGCCAAAATGGTGCAGGACACTTTTTTTTGCACTGGAATCGGATCACATGGGTTTTCACACTTGTGCGATCCGATTCCTGAACCATTTTACAGTTTGTGCTGCAAACTGATCTGGGGGTGTCATTTAACTTTACCTCAGGCACACGACGATCGTCGGCAAAACAGAACTGAGTGAGAGATGCTCATGTAAACAAGGCAGATCTCAGTTCTGACAGGGGGGTGGTCAGATGTATTCCGTGTCTCTGCAAAGCATAGGTTAGAATTAATCTTCCCCTAGTGAAAGCACCACACTGTACACAGTGGCTAGGTACACAGTTAACAATTTTATCGCTCTAGATGTTTAACCCCTTCCCAGCCAGTGTCATTAGTACAGTGAATGTGCAGATTTTTAGCACTGATTGCTGTATTGGTGTCAAATGTTCCCCTCAAATTGTCAAGTCTCAGCGTCCGATAGTCTAGAGCAGGGTCAGTCCTGCTATAAGTTGCTGATCACAGCCATTACTACTATTAAAACTACAAAGTTTGGTTTATGCAAACATAGCATCTACAATCAATATATACTTATTGGGTATATTTTATTTTCCTGACAACATGTAGCAGAATTCAGATTGGCCGAATATATTATTTTATATATTTTTTTTTATTGTATCGATCGCAAAACTGGCCGATTATCGATATTACTTCAAAAGGTTTAGAACGGACAGTCAGCTGTATTGTAATAACTGATGTGGCTCAGCAGCTGTTTGCCGTTATTTCCTCCAGCAGGAGGGCACCCCCACCACCTTCTGCCACTCATACGGGCTCTCCCGTCCCACTAGGACAGTGTTTTTCAACTCCAGTCCTCAAGGCACACCAACAGATCATGTTTTCAGGCTTTCCATTATTTTGCACAGGTGATTTGATCAGTTTCACTTAAAGGGGAGGTTCCCCTAAAAATCAACTTTTAACATTGCCTGTGTCTTCTTAATAATAATTAGAATCGGCTGGTATTTTTTTTTTTAACCACCCGTACATACCATTTTCGGCATGTACGCTCACCGCCGCTTCCGGGTCTGGCGGCCGGGGATGGGAGGGCCTGCTTCATTGACAGGCATCCGATCGACGCATACAGCGCGTCACGGGATGCCGAAAGAAGCCGAACGTTGGTGCGCATGCGCCGTATAGAGCCGCACCAACGTTCGGCTTCTTTCGGCATCTCGTGACGCGCTGTATGCGTCGATCGGATGCCTGTCCCCGGCTGCCAGACCCGGAAGCGGCGGTGAGCGTACATGCCGAAAATGGTATGTACGGGTGGTTAAAAAAAAAAATACCAGCCGATTCTAATTATTATTAAGAAGACACAGGCAATGTTAAAAGTTTATTTTTAGGGGAACCACCCTTAAGCCCAGGTTCACACTGGGTACGATTTGCTTTGATTTGAGATGCGATTTCACATATGAAATCGCATCTCAAATCGGCGGCATTTGCCGGCAATGACATCGTCCTAATCAGTGCGACGCTGCATATGCGGCGCTGCACCGATTTCAAAAAGTAGTTCCTGTGCTACTTTTTGCGATTTCAGGCCACGATTTACATTGACATCTGTGCAGAAACCGGCACAGATGTCTCTTAAATCGCAGCTGAAATCGGGACTGCCAGCAGGAGTGAAATCGTGCGAGTTCAGCTGAAATCGCACGGCTTCACTCCCGCAGCCCAGCCCAGGTTCACACTGTGTACGATTTAGTTCGATTTGAGATGCGATTTCACATGTGAAATCGCATCTCAAATCGGCGGCAATTGCCGGCAATGACACCGTCCTAATCGGTGCGACGCTGCATCTGCCGCACTGCACCGATTTCAAAAAGTAGTTCCTGTACTACTTTTTGCGATTTCAGGACACGATTTACATTGACATCTGTGCAGAACCCTGCACAAATGTCTCCTAAATCGCGCCGAAATCGGGACTGCTAGAGGGAGTATAATCGTGCGAGTTCAGCTGAAATCGCACGATTTCACTTCCGCAGCCCAGTGTGAACCAGGGCTTAGTAATCACCACAGCCATTTCATCTGAGGGAAATCCTGAAAACATGACCTGTTGGTGTGCCTTGAGGACTGGAGTTGAAAAACACTGCACTAGGAGACCCGAGGAAACAGCTGGCATGTCTGCCAGCTGGCCATAGACCCGAACAAAGTCATTGCTTCGTCCAGGTCTCGGATTTAGTAACCCGAAAGATCTCATCACATCATTGCCTGGATTACTGTCATCTTAAAGGTGCCAGTTTAAAAAATAAATTAAGTACTCAAATACTGATCTTGGTATTTCGAATACTTTCAGGTGCAGAGGAGGGGTTTGGGGTCTCGTAGACTCCCGATCTCTCCATAAAGTGTACCTGTCACAAGGGATGTTTACATTCCTTGTAGAGATGCACCAATACCCTTTTTTATTTATTTTTTTTATTTTTTTTACCCACCGCAACCGTTTTTGTTTTCCGTTCTGCTGTGAGCACTGTTGCAAAGCATTGGAAAGTTATTTACAAATGAAAAATCATTTTTTATTTAATTTTTTTAATTTTTTCAAAGTGAAATAAAAAATATTCACTAACAAAGCAAACCCCAAAAAAGTTTTTATTGTTTATAAAATAGGCGTGAACCAATAAGCAGGTAAATGATAACTGAAGGAGAATAGGGAGATTAAGGGTTAATTAAGGGGTACATTTGTTAATTTCTTTGATCTGCAGATGAAGAAACAAAAAGATAAAAAAACAAAACAAGATTTCTTTTTATTGTAGTGTTCCAGTGGCTGAGCAATGTTAATAAACATTGCCAGCTGTGTTTTTTTTTTTTTTTTATACGTCTCCAATTATTGCGCTTCTTTAACACTTCAGCTGTCAACAGGGGAGACCCATTGACCGCTCAAAGAACTGAGCCTGAAGGTACCGATACTTTTTTCAAATACACGCCGATGGTGATTAAGGCTGGGTTCACACTACGATTTTCCCGTCCATCAGCCGCATACGATTTATATGAAAAAACTTATGCGGCTGAAACGAATTGAACCGTACGTAAACGTATGCGTTTATAAAACGTATACGGTTTCAAAAAGTGCGTACGGTTACATCCGGTTTTGATAAAAAAAACACATACGTTTTTGGAATTAGTGTCATTTAATAAATAAAGATTTTCTTGTTTTGAAAATGCGCATGCGCAGATGAAAAACGCATACGGTTTATACATATGGAACCGCACATATGTGCGTTTTCCATTGACTTAATGTTAAAAAAAAAACGTATGCGTTTGCCATACGGTTTCAAAAACTGACTCAAAACCGTGGTCGAACACTGTTTTGCGTACTGTTAAACGTTTTGCCAGCAAATCGTACGCACCCGGATGCATCCGAGTGCATACGATTTGCAATGCATTGTCTATGTATGCGTTTTCCCGTACGGGCCCGTACGTTTTCAAAACTGAAATCGTATGCGGCTGACGGACGGGAAAATCGTAGTGTGAACCCAGCCTTATCAATACTTTTTTTTTTTTTTTTTGTTTTTTTGTCATGCGACAGTCACGCACTGATGGCTGGCAGGGGCACTGACTGGTGGCTGGCACTGAAATAAAAATGACATGAGGAAAATAACTAAACTTGTATTTTGCTATGCTGCCTGCGACTCCCATCTTGGTACACCCTGCACTCGGCCGCATAAAAGCAGCAGCGGACATCTTGTTACACCCAGCCCATATAGTTCGGGCTGGGTGTAACAAGATGTCCGCTGCTGGCTTAATGTGGCCGAGTGCAGGGTGTACCAAGGTGGGCGTTGGGATGAGCAAGTACTGACGGCAACAGTTACCGAATGTGACGGCTCCGGTCACCGATCATGATGGATGATGCGGATGGACCCTGCACCTCTGCCAGGCCAGCTTACCTGTTTGAGGACGCGATCTCCGCCCCACTGACTCCCCACATTGAACACCACCTCTCCCAGGCATCGTATTGGGCATCGAGAGCATTTGTGTGAGTACAAGTACTCGGAATCGGTACTGATCCTACTATCGGTATCGGGACAACCCTAGTTTCAGGTATTGGTGAATTTTGCACGAGTACCGATACTTGTGCAAATACTTGGTAATTGCACTGATAGTAGTATCTGCAACCCTAATTCCTTGTGACCGCAATAACAGTGATAAAAAACGAAAAAATGTGTACTTTTTTTTTTTTGCACATATCAGTATCGTATCTGCACTGAAAAAAAATCGATCCCTATTTTTTTTTTTTTTTTTTCATTGGTTGCTTTATAGCAGAAAGTAAAAATATTGTTTAAAATATTGTCTTTTTTTTTTTTGGCACACAAAATAAAAACGCAGTGGCGATCAAATCTCAAAGCTTTATTTGTAGGCGGGGGTTTAATTTTTATTTGGGTATAGTGTCGCACAATTGTCAAAGTAACGCAGTGCCGTATTGCAATAAATGGCCTGGTCATGGAGGGTAAATCTTCCAGAGGTCAACTGGTTAATGGCAGTTGTCTTGGGTCTGTTGCCAGGAAAACTTTCCTCTTTTTCGTTCTCGTTTCTGCAGTACATTTAGTACTTGCACAGCGAGTGGAAAAATCAAATCTTTTGGCGCAATGTTCCGGCAGGAAGATGTCTACCACTGACTCGGCGGTTTTCTGGTCACATTTCATAAATTATACAGTTGTGGCCATTAGTGCTTCATACAGTTCCATCAATAGTAAAAAAAAAGTTTATGTACCACCTTATCGTGTTTTTTACATTGTCGCATAGCTTTGGCGCAGCATTTCATTCTAGCAGGCTGATTATTGTCTTTTATTGGAATTGCTAACTGGAAGACCGATGTGCATCGGAAAATGATGTTCTCCTTGAAATCCGCCTTCGTGGCCACCCAAGATGTGAACTAGCGGAGTGTAGGTGTCGTAGACTCGTAGCCATGCTTAATCCAAGGCTGAATGGGACTTGAGCTGAATTCCTAGTATGTCAGTAAGGGGGGGGGGGGGGGGTCAAGGACCTCCTTGTGTTGCTATCTTTGTAAAGGCTTTTAATGAATCTTATGTACTCAGCCAACATTCTTTAAAAGGGGTCAGGCCACTAAAAATGTATATCTTGGTTTATAAATGGAGTTTGGTCAGGCAACTCGCCATTGGCATCTTGTACTACTACCCCCCCCTTGTTGCCATCCAATCCCTTGTCATACCCCCCCCCCCCCCTTACCCTGTCCTCTTTCCACCTTTTTGGAATCCCTTTTAGCATGGATGGTAAACGAACCTAGAAAAGTCAGCTTGGTCTTGTTGCTTCTGTCCCTATAATATAGAAAACTTAGTGGTGTTCAAGGCAAAAAATTCTATATTGCAGCTTGCCCATTCATAAATGTGGTGGCTGCATTCGTTTTCTTTTTAGGTTGCTTTCTCCTGCTTTTCACCTGCCCTTCTGGCTTTTTTCCCGTTATATTTTTGATGCCTGTTTTTCAATCAGCAGATGTAGCAGTTTGATGGTTGGGACAAACCATTGTGGGCACCCTTGTAGTGGCTTTTATTTTTTATGTAAACCTTTAAACTCAAAGGGGGGGGGGGGGGGTTGGAGCTAATTGCCTAAATTGTTGGCTGTAGTTCATCTTCAATTTGTTCAAGTCGATCGAAGTCGGTTAGTGTCTAACACTGCCCTCTTGAAAGACTATTTTGCTGTTTAAGGGTGGCTCTGTTGTCGTCCAGTGGAGTGGAGCCACACTAAAGCCTCCTGTACGCATGTGATGCCCTCTGAAGTGTAATATCAGGAGCGCTCTTCAGAGGGCATTTGACAGATGGTGTGCCACAGCCACATGTATTGCACATGCTCATTGGTTCGCTAGTGGGGATAGAGCCTGCTGTGCTGTGGCATATGTACATCCCCATTTGCTGCCTTTGCTGGTAAGGTGCTCTCTAATTGGCTCCAGCGGTAGAGGAAGAAAGGGGTGCTGAGCTTCGCTGCGACAGTCTCCAAAAGCGGACCTGTCAAAAAGGGTGCCCCCAAACAGAAGGGAAGGAGATGAATAAATGGAACTCCCCCTTAAAGAGGAGCGTCAGTCATTGCGTTTTTATTAAGTCAGCAGCTACAAAAATTTTAGCTGATGACTTTTTACTAAACGCACTCGCCTGTCCCAAGATCCAGTGATGTGCTCACCCGAGCTGTTCCAGACATCTCAACTGTGGGCACCCAACAGTGACAGCTTATGGTTCACAGCTGGGTCCTGGCTGCACATTGTGAATGGTCCTGCCGTCTTCTGGGACCTGTGATGTGTCCCAGAGGACTGCAGGGAGGGGGAGAGGAGAACTGTCAAAACCGAATTTGGGTACTCTCTCTCCCACAACAAGTGCCGTATGGGGGAGGGGCCTTAAAGCAGTATTCACCTTTTAGGTGGAGCTCTACTTCTGCTTAAACCACTCCTTGCCCCCTCACATTTGACATGTCATTTTGAGTGGGGTCTTCAGTAGGAGTGGGACTTTCTGTCCCACTTCCTCGTTCCGCCCACGGCGGCCTCTCCCTATAGGCGACCGCCTGAGACACGTGACAGGTACCAGGTGATCGTCTGACCACTCTCAGTGCAGCACCGCTCGCGCATGCACAGTGAGTGCCCGGTCGTGAAGCTGAAAGCTGTCACGGCCGAGTGCCCACACTTTGAATGAAGATGCCGGCCGGATAGGAGCGGGCTTCGGGCCGTCGCTGGACCGTGGAGCAGGTGAGCCTCTGTTTGTTAAAAGCCAGCAGCTACACTTTTTATAGCTGCTGACTTTTAATAAACAAAAAAATCCTAGAACTCCCCTTTAAGGGGGAAGTAGTTGGGTAACCGTAAAATGCAGCTCATCCATTCTTTAACACACAAATGTAAATGAGGCCTAAAAAGTCAGTTACTGGCCAGACTACCAGTTGAAAGTAAAGGGAGAAAGATACTGAAGAAAACAAATGTGGCCACCATATTTAAGGGTTGGCACGCTGCAATTGCTAGATTAGATATTTTAATGTGGTGTTTTGCTTTAGCACCACTTTGAAGTGGATTTAATCTAAAAACAAAAAACTTGCTAAGACTTATTTTATTTTATTCCCCCCCCCCCCCCCAATAGTGCACATTGCAGTGTACATTCCCCTCCTGTTCCTTTAGGATGGTGAGAATGAAGTTGGGTGCCAGGATAATGTAACGTAATGTGCACTAGAGTTGCATCATTAGTATCTAATAGCCGAAGGTGGAAAATTTTGGACCTGAAAGAAGTAATGAAGAGGTGCCAGCACTGGAGTAGGGCAGTTTAGGAGGTAAGTGCCATAATGTGGAGTGTGCACAACAAGAGGCCACCCTGTGTTTCTTGCCCAGTAACGTCTGTTACCCACACTTGCCACACATTTATCGGACATTGTCCAAAACATGGGAATATACAGTGTTGGGTCATAAGCTTTCTGGAAAGTACCTGAACTAATCCTTCTTTTCTGATGTAGATAAGCAATTATGTCATTGGTGCAGTATGATGTCATTGTGAATTTCAATATCCTTATAACTTCAATAAAACGTTGACCTATAGATCGGTGGCATGATTTTATCATTAAAAGGTATTTTGAGAATCTGTGACTACACATTCAGGGGTAGTGAGGTGTGTTTTTTTTGATTTTTGTTTGTTTTTTTAAAGGCCCTTTTACCCCGCCCAGTTGCATTTGCCCAAAAAGTGTAATTTCTTTTATTAACTGAGGGAATTGTCAAAAATGAAAAACAACAATGTTCCCTGGTGCGACGCCATCATTTGTGACACCTGGCGACGTGGGGGCTCCATTCTATGACTAAGCACTAGTTTCAGTGTGAAACGCGTCAGCAGACAGGTTTTATTTTGCTGTGACTTGTAGTGCTGTCCTTTTTTTAATAAAGGCTACAATTTGTTCAGATTTCGGCTGTCCAGAGACTATCTTTGTTCCTGCTTTGCTAAGTGCATTGCCTGCACCTAAGTTGTCTGCAGCGGAGGATATTTGTCTGGGTTCCCACCTGGAGTGGCTACTCCCTTTTCCCTGGCTCCATTCCCACCGTCTGACATTTCTTAAATATTTAAGGGGAGGTGGCACTGCCCCTTGTGACATCACCAACATCACCAACTTGACATGCATCAGTCAGTGACTTCACCAGGGGGAGGTGCCATGTCTGATAAGTCCCTCCCACATCCACCAGCCAGGGTTGTAGGGAAGAGGCCCTTGTCCCTATCAACATGGGACAAGGTGCTTTGGGGTGGGGGGTTCTGGATTCCCAGGTGTCTTCTATACAGGCAACAAGCTGAGATTAGGTTTTCTTGTGAAAAAAACAAGCGGAGATTAGGAGCACTCTAAGCCCCCTTTCACACGATCGGCTGGCAAAGATCCAAGTGTCAGTTATTCAGGGCGGATCTGAGCGGGCCACCCATTGACTTGTATAGGAAGGCGGGTGTCCACTGCCATCCGATCCCCTTCTTAAAACAGACTCCTAACAATACTTTTGCCATCCGTTCAATGGATCGGCTGAAAACTGACAGGCTGTTTTTCATCCCATCTAGCCATAGAGGACAGTGGAGCTCTGACAGGTCCATCCCTGCACAGGGAGCAGAGACAGACCTGTCATCCACCGGCTCAGCAAGGATCAATGGAGCGATCCCCCGCTGAGCTAGCAGATCAGCCCAGTGTGAAAGGGGTCTTAAAGGGAGTGCTCCTAATCTGCTTCTGTACACAAAAAAATCTGATTCCAATTTCTCCACCATGACTAAGACAACCATAAAGGATGTTGGGGACAATATTGGACCTACACAGTGTTGGAATGGTCTTCAAGACAATCGCCAAGCAGCTTGGTGAGAGGGTGACAACAGCTGGTGTGATTGGTCACAAAATAACTGCCAATCTGCCTCAGTTTGAGGCTTCATGCATGTTCTTGCCTCATGGAGTTTTTAATGATCATGAGAATAGTGAGGAATCGGCCTAGAACTACACGGGAGAACCTGGGCAATGATCTCAAGGCGGCAGCTGGGACCATAGTTGCCAAGAAAACAATTGGGAACACGTCGTGAAGAACTGAAATCCTGCAAGGCCCCCCTGTTTAAAGCCAATGTACAGGACTGTCTGAAGTTCGCCAATGAACATCTGAGTCGGCGGAGAACTGGGTGAAAGTTGTGGCCGGATGAGACCATAATCCAGCTTTTTGGCATAAACTCAACTTGCCATAATTGGAGGAGGAATGTTGCCCATCACCGTCAAACATGGAGGTCGAAACATGCTTTAGGGTTTTTTCCTTCTAAGGGGACCGGACAACTTCACTGCATCAAAGAATGGATGGGTGCCATGTACAGTCAAATCTTGGGTGAGACCCTCCTTCCCTCAGCCAGGGCATTGAAAATGGATTGTGGATGGGTATTCCAGCATGGCAAATTGGCAAGGACACAACACATGGCCAAGGCAACAAGAGTGGCTCAAGAAGAGGCACATTAATGTCCTGGAGTGGCCTAGCCAAGGTTTAAGTTTCCAAACGTGTGCCTTAAAGACTTGGGGACGATCTGCAAAGAGGGGTGGGGCAAAATCCCTCCTAAGTTGTGTGCAAATCTGGTGGCCAACTACAAGAAAAGTTTAACCTCTGATTGCCAACAAGGGTTTTGCCACTCACTACAATTTTATGTATCTTTTTTTTTTTTTTTTTTTTCGAACAGTCTATAGTCTGTACAAAAGCCAGTGAATACTGTCTAATCTGTTGTACTAAAACGTGCATGGGATATTTTCATATCCTAAAGATTTTTACTTGGTTTTCATTTTAGTCTGGGGGAAGAAAAGTTACAAAAGCTGGTAGGAGGAATGAATACGTAGTAGCAGTATTGCTGCACTTGCTGTGATCAAGCCAAGTCACAAGGTGCTTTCCATCTGTGCGGAGCTCCTGATGAAGCTCTCAAAGTACAGAACATGTACAAAGAAAACATTGACAGGAAGTTGTAGAAGTGGTTGATCTAATGTAGCGCTTCATCCGGTGCCCTTATGGAGGCCAATCACCCTGTTGCATACTTTTTTTTTTTTTTTTTTTTTTTTTTTTAGGCCAAGATAAAGGGAATGTGTCCCACTTGTTAAGGTGGCCATACATTGGTAGAAGAGTAAAAAAAAAATCTAATTGTGGGGTCAAATCCACACTTTCCACCGTATTGATGAGAAAATTGGGATGCAGAAATTATTTAATACCGCCTGGGATTCAATTTTAATAGCAAATTTGAATGACGTTTAAGTGCTTTTACGGTGAATTTGGATTCAATGATGCAAAAATCTAACCATGTATGCTGAAATCGGGTTACTTAAAATTAGGGTTGTACCGATACTAGTATCGGTATCGATACCGAGTATTTGCGGGAGTACTTGTATTCTATTTCTATACCCAAATAGAATACTCGCCCCCACCGTGGCCGCCAACGCCACATAAGCGAATCCGACCCCGCCGCCGTATATACAAAGCTGCCGCCGCAAACATTATAGGCACCTTTGAATAGCTGTTTTCCTGCTGCGCTTGTATAGACACTCCCCCTTGCTCAGATCTGTCCAATCCCGAGCAAGAGGGAGTGTCCTTAACATGGCGTGCGGCAGGGAAAATAGCTATTGAAAGGCACTGCCTATAATGGCGGCGGCGGCTTTGTATATACGACGGCGGCATCATCAGGTAGGGGGGGCATGGCTGCAATATGTGGGGGACATACATGGGGGGACATACATGGCTGCAATATGTGGGGGACAGGACATGGCTGCAATATGTGGGGGGACATGGCTGCATTTGGGGACACATTTAAAAAAAGTATCGGTATTCGGTATCGGCGACTACTTGGAAAAAAGTATCGGTACTTGTACTCGGTCCTAAAAAAGTGGTATCGGGACAACCCTACTTAAAATCATTTTATTGGTATTCTTCTAAGTAGCTACTAAGGGGGTTCAATAAGTTGGTACAATGCAAGTTTAAGTTGAGTTCAATGCAACACCTTTGGAATAGTTTGAAGAGCAGTAATGTGCAGCAGTGGATGGTACGTTGTATTAGCATCTAGGTAGCGGATGTGTAGTACATATAAGTCTATGCTTGGGACCTAGTCACATGGGACAATTCTGCGTGCCCCGTGCAGGGCTGTCTTTTTCCGGGCACAGGGATGTTGTATACGTCCCCATTCCGGCATCCCATTGTCTATTGGGAAGTATGGCTGTATGGACTCGGCTACTGTGTCTCCATATGATGTGCAGGTTCCCAAATACACGCACACAAGATGAGTTTTTGGACCCAGGGTCTGTATTTGTGCAGCTGTGTCCCAATAGACAACAATTGGATGTAGACAACACCTGTGCCAGGAGAAGATGGCCCTGTACAGGGCACTCGGATACTTGCCCCATGTGAATGGGGCCTTATTTTCTATGGCAATTAAAATTCTATTTAGGCAGATACTAGTCTCTGGGGTGCCATGAGTATCGGCAGCTGCATTGGATAACCTTGTTGGCTACTAAAGCTGGCTGTCCTGTAACTTGGTGGAAAGTTGGTGGCTTACAAATCTTATGAAACGCAAACCTTCATTGAATGCAATTTTATTTTTTCCGTAAAAAAATGTTTACTAGTGATTAGGGTTGTACCGATACCGATACCAGTATCAGTATCGAGTATTTGCGGGAGTACTTGTACTCCCGCAAATACCCCCGATGCCTAAATAGAATATTAGCCCGCTGCCGCGTTAAATCACCGTGCGGCGAACATTACAGGCACCTTTAGTTTGAATAGCTGTTTTGCCTGCTGCGTCGTGTATAGACACTCCCCCTTGGACGGATGTGTCCAATCCCGAGCAAGGGGGAGTGTCCTTTACACGACGTGGCAGGGAAAACCGCTATTCAAGCTGCCTGTAATGTTCGCCGCACGGTGATTAACGCGGCGGCGCCATCATCATTGGGTATGGGGGACATGGCTGCATATGTCAATATGTGACATATTTAAAAAAAAAGTATCGGTACTTGTACTCGGTCCTAAAAAAAGTGGTATCAGGACAACCCTACTAGTGATCACTCCCAGCAACAGGATCACTATACATGGCAGAGAAATGCTCAATTTCTACCATTCTTTCCCACTGGCCAGTTTAGCGAGGTGTTGCTCCATTGCTGACAAGGGTCATGCCGTCAGTGAGGAAGTGCTGCCTTGATATTTTGGCGAATGATTAAGCAGCTTGGTATTTATCCTACACTTGTTAGCGATCCCAGTCATGGTGCCAATTGCAAGTGTGGCGTTGACCCTAGTGTAATTCAGTTGCTGCTACAAACTTGCCAAAGGAACCAAGTCTGCTGTACAAAGTTGGTTTTGGGTTTTGACCCGTGTGCTGAGCATGAGACGGTTGTAAGATTCAGTCATGGGTGAAGGACTCTCCACTGCCCGCTATTGTATTCAGCAGCCCTGATCCCTGTGCCTGCCTGGGTGCAGTATCACTGCCAAACATTGACTGAACCTCCAGGATACCGTCACTGTCTGATAACTTTCTAACCATGGTTCAGACTTCCAACAGTTTGGCAAGAACTGGGCACAATTTCATCTGTCTAGAGCCAGCTGTGAAGAGAGGCATCAATAGGTTGTTCTGTCAGTGTATGCAAATTATGCTATTTTGTATTTTGAGTTTAGTAGAAATGTCTTTATATTTTTGCCGCTTAGATTTCTGAAGGCCTGACCAGTAGAAGCGTACCCATGTTTTGTGTATAGCGGGCATTTTCTGAAGGACACTGCGAGACACGGGGCTGCAATAAAAAAACTTCCTTCTTACATTTTTTTTTTTTTTTTTTACGACTTATGGGTTCCTTTTAACCACTTAAGGACAGAGCCTGTTTTTCATTCAGACTGTGTTTTCAAGTAAACACTTTTTTTTTTATTTAAAAATTTTTTTTACGCTGATACCCGACATATCACGCTTCAAAATTGCGTCCACTCGTGGAATGGCGTCAAACGTTTACCCTTAATCTCTTCAGGTTCAAACAATTCTACAGGTTGCGTGTTTTTTGAGTTGCAGAGGAGGTCCAGGGATAGAATTATTGCTCACACTCCCACACTCGAGGCGATACCTCGTGTGTGGTTTGAACACCATTTTCATATACCGGCGCTGCTCACGTATGCGTTCGCTTCTGCACATGAGCTCGACAAGGGCACTTAAAAAAAAAAAATAAGTATTTTACCTTTTTTTATTTTTTATTATTTCATCAGTATTTTTGAAGGGGGGGAAAAAGGAGTGTTACATTTTGAATTGGCTTGGCTGACTCAATGTTTTTGATGCGATTTTGACATTGCGCAGCAGATATGTATGTTTGATGAAACATACCAGAAATCGAGTGAGGTTCCTCTTCTGAGGTATTTTTAACATGTGCTTCCTTCCCAGAATTTTCTGACACAGAAATTGGTTATTGCCAGTGGATGGTCAGACACTTAAACTTCTAAAAAATATCTGCAGAAGCTTCCCAAGCAGGTTCTTGGTTTGATGGTTGTGTAGCCTTTCTTTCAAAATGAGAACTCCCCTTTCACACTGAGTTTTTTTAGGTGCTTTAGCGCTACAAATGGCGCCTAAATACCACCTGAAAAACTCCTGCCCTGCAGTCTGTGTGAAAGCCTAAGTGCTTTCACACTGAGACGGTGCACTGGCGGGACTGCTCCAAGAGTCCTGCTAGCAGCATCTTTGGAGTGGTGTTTACCGCACCTTTCTATTAAACAATGGGGCACTGTGGGTATACTGCCTCTGCAGAGGTGCTTTGCCGGCGGTATTAACCCTTTTTTGGCTGCTAGCGGGGGATAAAACCGCACCGCTAGTGGCCGAATCCCGTTGCAATTCTGACGGTAAAGCTGCCTCCTGCCCCAGTATGAAAGGGGCCTTAGTAA
Source organism: Rana kukunoris (assembly GCA_029574335.1). Lineage (NCBI taxonomy): Eukaryota > Metazoa > Chordata > Amphibia > Anura > Ranidae > Rana > Rana kukunoris. The sequence goes on from CM056055.1 coordinate 47,958,160, forward strand.
CCAATGGTGTGCAATTCCTGCCAGATGCAGGAAGCTGGTGTGCTGTACATTGGGGTCTATGGTAAAAATAGCTTAAAGTCAATGTTTTTGCCAACATGTCTGTTTTGTTTTTTTCCCCCGCTAGCGGCCAAATACGCCGCAGTTCCAACTGTAAAACACCGCTAAAAAATTACTGCGCTTTACCGCCACCGAACCTCCCGCCCCAGTGTGAAAGGGGCCTTAGGGGTTTTTCTCCCCAGGAGTGAGTCCTAGCCGCAAAAGTCCACTGGTTTGCCTATGTGTGTCTTCTCCACAATTTTTGACTTTTTTTTTATTTTTATCAAGCGCCTGATCATTTTTGTGGCTGTTACTTGGTCAACAACAATGTTTAGGTAGGTGGTGTCAAAGTACAACCCTTCTTGGAAACGGTATTCCCTGATGGCATTGGCCTTTCAGCAGGACCTGCCACACAGAATAGTTGAAAAATAATTTGAGGAACACAATTATGAGTTTGAAGTTTTTGATTTTGACCTTGGGGTGACCACATTTCTTAAACTGCCATTCAGAGACCCACTTCCCAAAAATCAGCTTGTGCTGTAATGAATTGCAGCACAGCTGGGGCAGCGGTTGCGCGCTCTGCCCAGAACTGACCACGCCCCCAAAAGGCAGCCGCATCGCCACATTACTCATTGACAGCACTTGTCCTGACTGGCAGAGACCTGTTTTACCTTGTCCCAATTCTGGCTTTACACTGCCCTTCTGTGATTAAACGCAAGAGGTGGGATTTGTGATTTCTCCAATCACAAGCAGGGGGGCGGGGATTGTGCCGCTCCAGACATTCCCGGCCAGGACAAGTGCTGTCAGTGAGTGAAGCGGCAATATGGCGGGGAAGGGGGGTGGCTGTGTCTGTTTAATTTCAGGACCCTGTATTGTCCTGGAATGAAGGTGCCCGGCACTTGAGACAGAGCGATGCTTCACCCGATACCTGGGCAGTCGGGGTGATCAGTGCGGTGGGGGAGTTACAAGCACTGATCACCCTGTATAGATTTAAAGTCTGACAGCTGGTCCTCTCTAACAATCCCTGCTGCGGCTTTCAGTGGTGATCGGTGCTTCTCTCCTACACATGATCACCGCTGACTGTCCCCCTCCGTTCTCTTCTGTGTGCCCCCCTCCGTGCATCTGTCCCCCTCGATATCTATCTCAGGATGGAGAGCAGAGGTAGGAGCTGGCTCCTTGGTTTTCTGAATGGATAGTCGGTGATCACTCACGTAACTGAAACAACGTAACATCCTGTGATTACGATGTCTCAGTTAATGAAGAGAAGCCGCTGTTTTCTCTCCATTCATTTTCAGTGCAGCTGAGGCTGTTGAGAAAGGGACTGGGGAATCTGTGTCCCGAGTCCCTTTCCCTGTCTCAAAGTGGAGATGTCAGGTCTGTTAAGACCCCTGATATCTCACCATAGCCCCCCCCAACAGGGCTAATAAAAAAAAATGTATTTGAAATTATAAAAACACACTGTCCCCACATTCCCCCACCCCCTTAAAAAAAAAAAGCACGGTAAAATGTAAAATAAAAAATAACTTAAATACTGACACATGTGCCACTGTCACGTGAGATTAAATAAAAGTATCGGTAATCGGTATCGGCGAGTACTTGACAAAATAACAGTACTTGCACTCGGTCTTAAAGTGGTATTGGGACAACCCTAGTCCCGGGCAATCTGGGACATGTCACCCTACTTGCCCTCCAAATCCTCCTGATCTCAATCCAATTGAGCATCTGTGGGATGTGCTGGAAAAAACGGTTCTGATCCACGTGGGCCCCACTTTACAACTTGCAGGACCTAAGGGATCTGCTAATGATTGCTTGGTGCCAGATACCACAGGATACCTTAAGAGGTCTCCTGGCATCCATGTTTAATGGGCCAGAAAAGGGAACCTACTCTGTATTGGGTGGGTGGTGAAATATATAAGTGCTTTGAAATGTATCTAAAAAGCAAAACTTTTTTTTTTTTTTATGTTGCTGTCCAGTTGAATATGGTGCTGATATTGTACTATTCACTCTTTTTTTTTTTTTTTTGCATTCGGTTTGCACAGCAGCATTCTTTTGATTATATTTTATATTAAAGCTGTGTCCTTGTGGCTGTGTGGTTCTAGAACATTTATTTTAGAAAAGCCTGTCACTTCTAAATGCCGTTCTGTGAGCTCTCGCATTGTTTGGTTCTTTTGGCATGCATGAAATCCTTCACATTTTTCACATTCTCTTTGGAAACAATTTCTGGAAGTTCAGTGACAGAAGTTTCTTCCAGTAACAGATGAGATGGCTGCTTCTGCGTCACATGCGTCTCTGGAATGTACCATGTGGGATATGAAGCAATAATTAGCTACGGCGTCCCAGTACTTTCCTCTTGTTTTGTTATGGAAAAAGCAATAGGAGTAGGCTGCTTTCCGTGTACTGGAATCCTTTTCACTGGGAGACGTGCGGCATTCTTTATGTAGCTTTTATATATGTGTGTGTATATATATATGTGTGTGTGTGTGTGTGTGTGTGTGTGTATATGTGTGTATATGTATGTGTGTGTATATGTATGTGTGTGTATATGTATGTGTGTGTATATGTATGTGTGTGTATATGTATGTGTGTGTATATGTATGTGTGTGTATATGTATGTGTGTGTATATGTGTGTGTGTGTATATGTGTGTGTGTGTATATGTGTGTGTGTGTGTGTGTGTGTGTGTGTGTGTGTGTGTGTGTATATGTATGTGTGTGTATATAATATATTCTGGCCAAAATGAGAATCACGATTTTTTTTTTGCTTAGAATGAAGATCACGATTCTCACGGCGTAAAATATTTTACGTTTATACAAAAAAAAAGGGCTAACTTTACTGGCTTTTTTTTTTTTTTTTTTTTTTTTATTCATTAAAGTAATTTTTTTCCCAAAAAAATGCATTTAAAGACTGCTGCGCAAATACAGTGCAATATAAAATATTGAAACAACCGCCATTTTATTCATTAGGGTCTTTACTAAAAAGTTATATAATCTTTGGGGGTTCTAAGTAATTTTCTAGCAAAAAAAAAAATGATTTTAACTTGAAAAGAGCTGTCAGAAAAAGGTTTGGTGTTTAAGTGGTTAAAAATTCCTAATTTACATACAGAAGATTATTCCTTTGAAGAGATGCAATGTTTAGAGTTAAAGTGGAGTTCCACCCATTTTTTTTATGTTCGTCTGTGCTGCATGCCCTAATCTCATAGTGTTCAGAATGGACAATTTTTATTTTGTTGCTTGTAGTCCTTCATTACTTCCTCCTTATTAGCCTAGGCTATTAAGTCACAAGGCTATTTGCAAGGATTTCTAGGATAATCATCATGTTTCCCAGTAGTCCTTGCAAACCTGACTGAAACCTATTACATTGCTTGTGCAGCACTGAGCATGTGCAAGATATGCAAAGCTGAAATCCAGGAAGTCATACAGTCTGGCTTCATGATGCCCACACTTAAGATGGCCACGGTCTATTTCTAGATTATATACTATACTATATAAACATATATCTAAATGCTGTAACAACCTAAAAAATGGACCTTAGTTTACAGACTAACTCTACTAGAATACATTAAGCTTGTGTATTACAGGGGTATTTATATTTAAAAGGTGAAATTGTGGGTGGAACTCCCCCTTTAACTTTCTACTGATAAAGAATGTTTTCAAAACTTGGCAGGCTGCCCAGACTGACTTTTGGCTGAGAGCAGACAGGGAGTTCTTTGCATACCAAAGTGCAGAGAGAAAATTATTTTCATGTCAAAGATCTGAAACCCTGTATCAAGAATCACAACGGAAAAAAGATTGCGATAACAATTTTTGACGATTGAAGGGGTTGTAAAGACAAAAATATTTTCCTTTTAAATTAAAGTCTGACAGTAGCTGATTAAGTAAAAAGTAATGTTTTGCATTATAACTAGTTTGATACCTGTTAAAATCGAGCTGTTTTATTCACCTCCGTCACTCCTGAATCATTGTTCTCACTGACTTCCTGGTTTGCGGTGCGCATTCATTCTTGCTACATCACGGCCTAATGGGAACTACAGTTCCTATTAGGCTTAGCCTCCATGCTTGTGAGGGTTAAAAGAGCATCTTCACGCAGGGCTGTAGTCATGGGGAGGGGGTGAGCACATTCTGCTTTCCACCATGCAGGTGCTGGTGGAAAGCAAGAAGAGGAGAGACAGGAAATGGCATTTTCAAACCTGGATTACTGTATTTTGGAAGTCAAAAGGAAAAACGAGGTAAGTGATATTTAAATGCTCTAGCTTACAGCAATCAATTGATCTAATAAAAAACAAACCTTTAGTGTTCCTTTAATCATGAAGCTTCTATATCTACCTTTTTTTTCAGATGGAGGATGACTGGGGACTTTGTTTGCCTAGCCTCCCTGATATCCACAGCCTATATTGCTTTTTCTGCATATTGGATCTTCCTATCTTTTCACTTTAATTGCATTTCTCTCGGCCTACACCCCGATCAGCCCCCTTCCCCATGCAAATAATTCTTCATTGTATTAGCCCACACTATATCTATTATGCAGGCTTGACAAAGGGGGCAAGCCCCCCCCCCCCCCTGTCCCTGAAGTGCATAGCCATGCCTATTTCCAGGATTCCACTCATGGCTTAATTTGGCCGCCTTCTTGCTGCACTCATTCAGGCTGTATGACATTTGAACCACTTTGGAGCAGTGAAGCTTGCCAGCTGTATCCATATGCTGCCTTGGACCCCAATGCAATAGAAAAGCACCTGGTCTTTGATATGCACTATTTCACTTCCTGGTTGTGAGTGGCCCCATTTTTTATTACATTAAAGTTAACAAAAAAATACCTTTATACCACACTTGGATGAGCCCTTTTTTTTTGTTTTTGTGTGTGTTCTGATTCACACTGATTCTACTTTGAAATCGTGCTACTTTACTTGAAGTAGCGCGATTTCAAAGTAGCAAGGTCAGCGCGATTTCAGGTGCTAATTGATAGACATTTGTTTGGCTTCATAGATGTCTATAGAAATCCCACATGAAATCGGCAAAAGTAGGGCAGGAACTACTTTTGCAAATCGATGCGGCGCCGCAAAATCAGTGTCTCACCGATTGGAACAGTGCCATTGCCGCCAATAGGCTGCGACTTGTCATGCCGTTTGATCTCTCAAATCGCATGACAAATCGATCCAGTGTGAACCTAGGCCAGTGCTTCTCAAATAGTGGGGCGGGCCCCCCTGGGGGGGCCCGAGGCTCCATGAAGGGGGGCTCGAGCCTCCTTCCGGACTGCGGCGATTGCGCCATTTAGAAGCCGCTGTCCCCAGCCTCCTGCGCTAGTTAGAGGAGCGGGAGGCGGGACATTGTTGAACTGACAGGCGGGACCAGAGAGGTAGCAGCCTATCATGTTGGACGGCAGGTGATTGGCTGCTAGGAGGTGGTCCTAGCAGCCAATCACCAGTTCGCCCAAAAGTCGCGCCGCCCCGTGCTGCTGCGGCTTCACTTGACGAATGTCCTGCCTCCTGCTCTCCGCGCTTAAACGTTACAGGTAGGAGTGGAGAGGGAAGGGAGGAAAAATATATGGAAATGTTAAGGACGAGGAGTGGGGGCTGTGCTGTGGGGGGAAAAGGGGGGTTATGTGATGGGGCAAAACTGTGTGGGGGGATATGTGATGGGGGTCATGTAAAGGGGGCAAAACTGTGTGGGGGGATATGTGATGGGACAATACTGTGTGGGGGGATATGTGATGGGACAATACTGTGTGGGGGGATATGTGATGGGACAATACTGTGTGGGGGGATATGTGATGGGACAATACTGTGTGGGGGGATATGTGATGGGACAATACTGTGTGAGGGGATATGTGATGGGACAATACTGTGTGGGGGGATATGTGATGGGACAATACTGTGTGGGGGGATATGTGATGGGACAATACTGTGTGGGGGGATATGTGATGGGACAATACTGTGTGGGGGGATATGTGATGGGACAATACTGTGTGGGGGGATATGTGATGGGACAATACTGTGTGGGGGGATATGTGATGGGACAATACTGTGTGGGGGGATATGTGATGGGACAATACTGTGTGGGGGGATATGTGATGGGACAATACTGTGTGGGGGGATATGTGATGGGACAATACTGTGTGGGGGGATATGTGATGGGACAATAATGTGTGGGGGGATATGTGAAGAAGGGAAATACTGTGTGTGGGGGGGATATGTGAAGAAGGGCAATACTGTGTGTGGGGGGGATATGTGGATACAGTGTTATGCAGAGGTGTACTTATAACAATTTTATAGACAAATGATACTATTTACAGTCGCGCGGGGGGGCGCGAAATGTTTTCTTCTTCTTCCTAGGGGGGGCATGACAGAAAATAATTGAGAAGCACTGACCTAGGCTCAAACACAGAAGCAATCGTCTTCTGCATAAAACCCTGTTTCCTGGAGTGTGAGTGTCGATCATTTAACAAAACAAGCCCAATCATTTTTTCATTTTTAAGCCTCTTAGCTATGAATGAATGAATGAATGAAAACTTATATAGCGCTGCACATGCGAACTGAATCGCCTCTGGGCGCTTGTTCCAGTCTCCATTGGTATCAAAAGAGATGAGTCTTGATCTTTCTCCTGAATGCTAGGTGGTTCTCCTCCAACCGAATGCTGGTTGGTAAAGCGTTCCATAGTCTGGGACCTTGGACCGCGAATCTTCTATCTCCTTTGGACTTATAGTTTGCTTTCGGTATCTGGAATAGATTTTGATTGGTGGATCGCAGAACGCGATTGGGATTATGAGCTTTTATTTTTTCGCATAGATAATGGGATACATCTTCCCATGGATACATCTATGCGTTAGACAGAGTGCTTTAAAAGTGATTCTGTCTTTTACTGGTAGCCGAGTCAATAGAAGCTTATGGTCTACTGTGTCGAAGGCTGCACTTAGGTCCAACAGAACCAGAAGACAAGATTCTCCTTCGTCTGCGGCCTCGAGAGCGTCGTCCCATATCATGAGCAGTGCTGTTTCCGTCCCGTGTCCGGGGCGGAATCCCGATTGAAATGGATCAAGTAGGTTGTGGGTATCTAGATGCTGTTGTACCACTGCTTTCTCCATGACCTTGGAGAGAGCATTTAGGCCTGTTATGGGACGGCGGTGGATTGGATCCTTGGGGTCCAGGGTGGGTTTCTTCAAGATGGGTAGAATTATGCCCTCCTTCAGCTATTTTGTCGCAAAGCGCTGTCTAGTCCTCCTTGGGACAGAGCTATTCCCGTCTCTGCTTAACGGGATCCTTCAGTCACCAGGCTGGACTTGTCTGCTCACTAGGGACAAGCTAAGGTTCAGGCCAATTTCACATCAGCCTGGACCTGCAGGAAAAGGTCACATGATGGCAGGCTGCCAGCCCAATTGGCAATGGGCATTTCCTGTCCCACAACTGCACATAGCAAAAGGGTGGGGGTGCTGGTGACCTCATTGACCTAATGACATTGTCCAAATATGGCAAATTTCACATGGCTTGTCCCAGCGTCTCTGCCCCTTTGTTCCATGCAACTGTGGGGCATTCCACTGCCGCAGCTGATTAGGCTGGCAACCTTCAATTATGCAAGTTTTCTGTGGGTTCGGTAAATGCTGTTAGACTGTCGTTTTTCCTTCCCTCATGCTTACGGCTCACATATTTTCTTGGCTCAATTATTTTGTTTGTCCCTCCACAACCTTCAACTCTCTGACATCAGTCTGGTTTGGCGGCCTGTCTCTATAGGCTGTCTGGACATGCACTCCCCAGTCGTTCAGCTTCAAGCTGTCTTTGCAGGAAATGGGGCAATCGCTATCTATAGAATACTTTCTTTTGTTAACAATACCTACTCTCCTTCAATGGGCTTTAAGTCTGTGTGGGGGACCCTTTCCATGCTGGAATGTACTATCTGCATTCGTGTCTTTACACAAACCATCTGTCCATCACAGTATATATGCAAGTGTGTATGCTGGTGAATAAATCATTTGCTGCTTATATTTCACACTGCTGTTTCACCTCCATCTAATCCAGTGGTTCTCAACCTGGGGGTCGGGACCCCCTCGGGTCGAATGATGATTTGCGAGGGGTCACCGAATCCTGGGCAGTTCCTGAAGCCCACACCACTCTCGCCAGCCTTTTCTCGTCCGCCCAGCTGGGCTGTTCCTGTAGCCCGTGGCCGCCCACTCAGCCTCTTTGCAGCCACCCATTCAGTTCATGGCATGGCTGAGGGGCAGAGACTAGAGGTCAGCTTACTGGTTTAGGAATGTGAATTGATAGGGGCTAAAGTTGACTATCTCCTGATTTTGGCATAGGTGTCACTGCTGCGAGACACCACAAAGTCTGAGACAGTGAAGCCGGAGACACAGGTGACCTTGATCAAGAGCATCTAAGTTGGCACATCAGAACTACTCCCAGCACTGATACTCGTCCCATTCCCCCCCACCAAGGAGTAATAGAAGGAATACAAATAGACTATGTGGAAGGGAGAGGAAAAGATGGGGAGGAACAAAGAAAAAGGGAGAGAAAGAAAAAAGCGCTGTACACGACTGGATTCCCGGCAGTATAAAGTCTGCAGGGTATTCCCGACGGGAAAACCGAGAACCTGCTCGGTAACTTTCCCTGTGTACACACGAGAGGTTTTCCCGTCTGATCTCAACACTTCTTGTTTGTCTATTTCCTTATTACCACAGTGCTGGGAGCTTTCTCTCTGTGGTCACTAATCAAGGAGGTGTGATTACTGTGTCTAAAACCCCTCAGCACCAATCGGTTTCGTTTTCCAAACCATCACTGCCCTGTATTGGCTCTTTACATCAGAGAGACAGAAAAAGGCATGCAAAAACGAAACTAGAAACTGCAGGTACATTATATGATTGATTTTTATCTATTTTTAATCCCCTTTTTTTTTCTTTTTTTTTTTAAAGGGAATCCGTTAACGTAAACGGTCATTTCAGCGCATTTTTTATTTACAACTCCTTTAAGAGTTTCAATTTGTATGCAATCGGGCAGGCCCTTGCACTACATGGTTTTGGTAAACCTGAAGAGAAAAGCCTACAAGAAAACCGATGGTGTGTATGGGGCTTTAGAGAAAAAACAGACAGCTAGAGAGAGGAATGGGGGGAAAAAACAAGAAATTGGGATGGAGAGAGATAAAGGGGAAAGAGAGGGTGGTACATCCTAAAATGTACCGTAACGGATTTTAATACAGTACAAGTGGAAGGGACTCAGGGAGAGCTAAATGTCCGTGGGTTAACCACTTGCCCACGGCAGAAATTGGGATGGAGAGAGATAAAGGGGAAAGAGAGGGTGGTACATCCTAAAATGTACCGTAACGGATTTTAATACAGTACAAGTGGAAGGGACTCAGGGAGAGCTAAATGTCCGTGGGTTAACCACTTGCCCACGGCGTCATGGTAAAAAGACGTCGTCATGTTTTTAAAGATGTATATCTCGGTAACGGCAGCAGCTGCTGCCACAACCGAGATATCCATCTTTTCCATGGGCACAGTCCTGTACATGATGATGCTGGTCTCCGCAGCGGATTTGCCGCAAGATCGCCGTTATTGGTGGCGGGAGAGGGCCCCCGCGCCCTCCGCCGCTTACCGGAGCCGTCGGTAGTGGCGGAGGCAATCGGGTCCTGTCGGCAGCTGTGTTGGGATACGAGTGAGGGAAAAATCGCCCCCACCCGTCCCCCATAGCTCTGCTGGGCGGAAGTGACGTCAAAACGTCAGTCCCGCCCAGCGTCTTAAAGAAACATTTTTTTTTTTTCTGACATTTGAAAATTAACTTTTTTTTTTTGCATTTAAGCCTAAATATGAGATCTGATGTCTTTTTGACCCCAGATCTCATATTTAAGAGGACCTGTCATGCTTTTTTCTATTACAAGGGATGTTTACATTCCTTGTAATAGGAATAAAAGTGATAAAACAATTATTTCGGTGTATAAAATTATAAACTTCTTTAAAATAAATAAGAAAACAAAACAAAACAAAATTTTAAACGCCCCATCCCGACGAGCTCGCGCACAGAATCTAACGCATACGTGAGTAGCGCCCGCATATGAAAACGGTGTTCAAACCACACAAGTGAGGTATCACCGCGATCGTTAGAGCGAGAGCAATAATTCTAGCCCTAGACAACCTCTGTATCTCAAAAAATGCAACCTGTAGAATCGAGATTTTTAAGGGTAAAAGTTTGACGCCATGCCACGAGCGGGCGCAATTTTTAAGCGTGACATGTTTATCATTTTACTCGGCGTAGCATTATCTTTCACAATATATAAAAAAAATTGGGCCAAATTTATTGTCTTATTTTTTTATTCAAAAAAGTGAATTTTTTTTCAAAAATAGTGCGCTTGTAAGACCGCTGCGCAAATACGGTGTGACAAAAAGTATTGCAATGACTGCCATTTTATTTTCTAGGGTGTTAGAAAAAATATATGTTTGGGGGGTTTAAGTAATTTTCTAGCAAAAAAAACAGTTTTAGTCTCGTAAACACCGAATCTGAAAAACGGGCTTGGTGGTTAAGGGCACAAATCGTCTTTGGGTGCCAACAACCCACGCTACGGAAATAATTTTACTGTTGGGGTTGCCCACAACTTGGGATATTTTATCAAGGGTCACGGCACTAGAAAGGTTGAGAACCACTGATCTAATCGGTCTCGCTGTTACAACACGACTGTTGTATGAGTCCTCCTACTTCCATATGACTTGAATGAACAAGATTTTGCTCCAACTTTCTTAGTCTGACTTGTCTTTGACAATCAAAACCATCCCAGTGTGACAAATTTTCCTGCTGCTGGAATCACCATGTCGGGATGGTTAGGATGAGGATCCGACTTAGGCCCTTTCACACGGTGCGGACCGTTTTTGGTCCGCATCGTGTGTGTCCGTCGGCTCAGCGGGGGGTCCTGCTCAGCTGTCGGCGGACAGGGCGGTCCCCGCACACTGTGCAAGGACCGCCCTGTCTCTCCTCTCCCCTATGGGGAATCGGATGGAAACGGACCGTCTGTCCGTTTGCATCCGATCCGATCCACCGGACGGAAGAAAAATAGGGTTTTCTTCCGTCCGCAAAACGGATCCAGGCGGACGCGGATAGTAGGCGGACGTTAGCGGATGCATCATCCGCTAACGGATCCGCTCCCATAGGGCCCCATTCTAAGTCCGTTTACGGACTTAGAAAAAGCGGACCGTTTGTCCGCACGTGTGAAAGGGCCCTTAAATGTTGCATGGGCTGAAGTAGGGCCAAAGTAGTGCAGGAATCTTTTTCAAAGTCTGACTTGTGTCAGACAGTTAAGGGCTCTTTCACACGTTCGTTCAGTTTTTTCCGTCCGTTTTTTCCGTCCGTTTTTTCCGTCCGTTTTTTCCGTCCGTTTTTTCCGTCCGTTTTTTCCGTCCGTTTTTTCCGTCCGTTTTTTCCGTCCGTTTTTTCCGTCCGTTTTTTCCGTCCGTTTTTTCCGTCCGTTTTTTCCGTCCGTTTTTTTTTTTTTACATATTTCGATGAAAAACTGACGTTAGCGGATCGGATGGTAAACGGATCATCCGCTAACGTCAGTTTTTCGTCCGTTCCGTTTTTTTGACGGAAGAAAAATAGGGTTTTCTTCCGTCCAAAAAAACGGAGCTTACCGCAGACGGATGTTAACGGACGTTAGCGGATGCTTATCCGCTAACGGACGCTAACCCATAGGGAAGCATTGAGGTCCGTTAACGGACGTCCAAACAACGGACGACCGTAACGGACGTGTGAAAGGACCCTTAGACTGATCTCATAGGGATTTGTTGATTTGCACACATCATGCGACAGTCGGAGCGTTTGTTGTACCAGTAAACCCGGCCTGTTATGGATTTTGCTGCTGTGGCACACTGTGTAATGTACATTGCTGTACAACATTTGTAGACAGGTGTGAAGAAATAATGTAAAGTAGGAGTGCTTTCAAAAATGTATTTTAGGGCCAGTTCACACCAGACGCATTTCTGTACAGTTGTGTGCTTTTTTTTTTTTTCTGCACAAAATGCATGCACAGGGTTTTCCATGTATTCCAATGGCTCTAGTTGACACTATGCAGTCAGTTTCTGCACCGGAAACTGACTGCATAGTGTGAACTAGAGCCAACTAAAGCCATTGCATCTGGTGTGAACTGGCCCTAAATTGTGAACCATTTACGAAATCGAAAGTGAGCAAACAGAAGAAGCAAAATTGAATCGATATTTGGTGTGACTACGCTTTGGCTTCAAACTGGCATCAATTCTAGGTACACTTGCAGTTTTTGAAGGCACTCAATGGGTAGGTTGTTCCATCCTCTTGGAGAACTAACCACAGATCTTCTGTGGCTGTTGACTGCCTCAATCCTTCTGTCTCAATGTAATCCCAGACACTCCATGAGGAAATTAGGGCTCTGTGGGGGCCAGACCATTACTTCCAGGACTTGTTCTTTACTCTCAAGGTGGTTCTTGATGTTGCCTGTATATTTGGGGAAGTTGTCCTGCTGCAGAATGAATTTGGGGCCATTCACATGCCTCCCTGATATGGAATGAAGGGTCAGTATCTGCCTGGATTTCTAAGCATTGAGGACACCATTGATCAGGCAACATTGAGCACCTTAGATGCAGTGGTCGGCTAACAAAACCTAATGCAGCAGATGACACGCCCCAATGCTTGCTTTTCTTCAACATTGGAAGATGTCCAGCAGTGCCATCAGCACAGAACTGGCAGAAACCAGTGGGACTCAAGTACACCCATCTATTGTCTGGAGAAGTCTGACCAGAAGTGGTCTTCATGGAAGAATTGGGTCCAAAAGCCATACCTCTAATGTGGAAACAAGGCTAAGTGACTGAACTTTGCATGAGAACATAGGAACTGGGGTGCAAAATATGGCATCGGGTGCTTTTGGATTGATATTTGAAATATTGGCTATAGCAGGAGGGAGTTTGTTTGCGAAGGGCTGGAGAGCAGTACAATGAGTGAAGCATAGTGGTGGTTCCTTACAAGTTTGGGGCTGCATTTCTGCAGATGGCATTGCAGATTTGGTCAGGATCAATGGTGTACTTAATGCTGAGAAATACAGGCAGATACTTATCGTGCCATATCATCAGGCAGGCATGTGATTGGCCCCAAAAATGTATTCTGCAGCAGGACAACCACTCCAAACATGCTACCATCTTCAGCGTAAAGAACAAGGAGTCCTAGAAGGGATGGTTTGGCCCCCACAGAGTCCTGATCTCAACATAGACTGTCTAGGATTACACAAAGATGAAAGGATTTAAGGTGGCCAAAGGCTACTTTCGCACTGAAGTATTTTTTGATTTAAAATAACACCTGAAGAGTCTGTAAACCTCTTGCAGCCCGAGTGCTTTCACACTAGGGTGGTGTGCTTGGACGATGGGGAAAAGTCCTGCAAGCAGCATCTTTGGGGCGGTTTGGAAGTGGTGTCTACACCACGCCGCCACCAATGAAATTATGGGCAAGGGCTTCGGGCTTCGGCAGCGGTGCTTTAAGGGAGATATTAACCCTTTTTCTTGGCTGCTAGCAGGGGTTAAAAGTGCCACGAACAGCGGTAAAGCGCCCGTTAAAACTAGCGGTGCTTTACCGTTAACAGACCTCAGACGGTAACCCTCCCCCCCCTTAGTAGTGCAGACCTCAGACGGTTTCCCTCAAGCGCGGGCTCCTCCTCCTCTGTGAGTGTAAACAGAGGGCCGCTGCCGGGTGTACTATGATGGCCGCGGCTCCAGGGCTAGGCCGAAGCCGCGGCCTTTCCTAATGCTATGGCCGTGGCGGCAATCCGCGCATAGTGTCGATCCAAAGTGGGTGATCCGTTGCACCACTAGTGATCAGTTCTATACAATGCAGAGTACTGTGTAAATGTGACTGGCAAGGTAGGGGTTAAGTGTCCTAGGGAGTGATTCTGACTGTTATGGGGCATGGCTACAAGTGACATGTCGCTGATCGCTGCTGCTCCTGATGAGGGAGCAGGTAATCGGTGTCCTGTCACTAGGGAGAACGGGGAGAAGCCTTGTTTACACTGGCCTCTCTCTGTTCTGCAGCTATGACTTGATCGCGGGACACAGGTGGACTTGGCGTCAGTGGGCACAGAGCTCGCAGCAGGGGCAAATATACAAACTCTTCTGTTCATTACTTGTTTTTTTTTTTTCACGCCTGCCTAAAACTTTTGCACAGCACTATCACATTTCCAGCAATAAAGGTGACGGGTCTTCATCAAGGTAGGGTGCTGTGGGGCTCCATTGAAAACTTGGCCTATCTGCATCCACCCATAACTTGACTTTCAATGGGCTGAACTTCTCTTTTTATAACAATGCACACAATTTAAAACCAATGAGTTCATGTATACAAATTACCACTTCTTCTGTCTTGTTGACCTGTGTGTCACCCTGTCACTCTTCCAGTAGTCCCATCCAACAAATTGGCCAGTTAGTGACCTAGTAATCTCAGGCCACATTGTCTTGCTGGTGACCTTGTAATCCTGAGCTACATTGTCCTGTCACTGACTGGTGATCCGGGGGCAGCATGATTTCTTTGCAAATTCCACAGCCCCTCCAATTGTCAGAATTCTCTTTTTAATAAGTAATGTGATATCATTAAACCGATCGTTGTTTTGTGTATGCTGGGAAGGCTGATTCACTAGCTTGATTACTTTACCTTGCGATATCCTGATGTGTATGTATAGCATAAATTTGGGTATTAAACCCCAAAATGTTATATATTGCAGTTGGCAATCCGATGTGGTGGCTGCATTGGCTTCCATTATGGGCCTTATGATAGGGTGACCAGACATCCCCAGTTTCAGGGGACAGTCCCCTGATTGAGGACACTGTCCCCGGACCAAGTCTGTCCCCGGTTTTGTCCCCAGATTGGATTTAGTAGGGGGCAGGGGCAATTTCAAAGACAGTCAGTGCAGAATTAAAATAAAAACAATTAGAATTACACACCCCCGCTCCGGGGGGGTTGTATTTTTCCCCATTATTTGTGCCCCTTTCTGATGATCATGTGCTGGTCTAAGCGGAGGGAATATTTCTTCAGTTTCGGGCGCAAATATTTCTTCAGTTTCGGGAGCATGCCCGTTCCGCTCCCGCTCGCATTGTTCTGCCTTGGCTCAAATCCTGGCCAGCCACCTGCCTATCTCCTTGCCTTCCCTGGCGGAGTGATCTTCCTCCACTCCCCATCCAGAGTAGTAGCCGGGGCACGAAGAGTAAGACTTGACAGGCTGTGAGGCGGGTGGTGACGGGCAGAGAGTCGCTGATTGTTGCCATTACTAGTAAAGAAATAAAATATGTCCCCTGATTTCATTTAAAAAATCTGGTCACCTTACCTTATGACCAAGTGAAGATATTCCTCGCACGAAAGATGCCTTCTACCATGAACTGTGCAATTGGATTGCTTAATGATCTTCAGTGTCCTTTATTACAGATTGCTCACTTTTATTCCCTGAACTTCAATGAAATATTTTCTGGTCATTTGCTTGGATTGGATTATTGTTAAAGGGACACATACATTCTATTAGGAACCTAATGGCCCAGTTAGATTACCAGCACCCTTAAGTCCTTGCGCCTGAGGGTTTGTTTTACAAAGCTGATCATTTTTGCTTTGCTGCCAATTAGAGCTGCACGTGTGTGGGGTGTGTGTTTTTTTTTATGGGGGGGGGGTGAATTTTCTTCTGTAAATACAAGCAATTTAACCACTTAGACAGCCTTTTTTGCTAAATTTGTGTAAAATGTATACACTTGTTTTTTGTTTTTTTTAGCAGAGACTCTAGAGCAGGGGTGTCAAACTCAATTTAATTGTGGGCCGCATCAGCATTATGATTGCCCTCAAAAGGGCTGGTTGTATCTGTAAGATTAGATGTCCAGTGCATCCCCCTCCCCTTTACATTAGATGTCAGGAGCCGCCCCACCATCAGACGTTGAGTCCCCCACTCTCCCTTACATCATAGTGCACCCCCCTTTCCTTATGCTGCCGCTGGGAAGAAGCTGGATGCATTGCTTGAAAGCAGAAAGTAAGGGTCTGGAGTAGGACCAGAGGGCTGGAGCTCTCCTGCATCTGGAGAGGTGCAAGGGCCACATGAAATGACCTGGAGGGCTGGTTTGACACCTGTGTGCTAGAGAATAAAATGACGTATAACTGTATTTGCAGAGCATTTTTAAACCATTTTTTTTTATTTATTTTTTTGGGGGAAACGATGCACTTCAACTAATGAGTCAAACTTTGAAGAACCATTTTTGAAGCGCTTCCCATTCATTTCAATGATGCATTTTTAATGCTCCAAAGATGCTGCTTGCAGGAGATGAGAAAAATCTAAAGATCAAGAATACAGTGTGTGAGCTGCAATATGACTGAATTATTTTGGGTTACTGTGTTTTTAAAGAAAAAAAAATAAAAAATCTGAAAAATCGTGGGTTCGTGTTGAACAATGGACGGCTGCCAGGGAGGGGAGAAAGGGAATGCACACCACCGGAATACAGAGCTGGATGTCCTGTGCGCTCTGCTCAGTCACACCCAGTTCTGCCATTGGACCGGTGTTATGTCCATCATAGGAACTGGGCCAAGGGGCGGGTCTGCGAGATAAGCCAAGTACACAGGACACTGGGATTCTGGGTGTCGGTTCCCAACAGCTAATGCAAATCGCAGGCAAAACACACCAAAAATTAAAAACATGTTTGAGGTCCTATTCCCCCCCCCCCCCCCCCGCAAGGGCCTTAAGCATCGTACAGAGTACAATTGTTGGCCAACAAAGCATCTCATTTGTCAAAAGGGAGTGTGCCAGGATCTTGTCTCGCATACCAACGGTACACAATTGTTGGAACAGTAGTGACGCACTACGTGGTACTTCAGCTCTTGAGTGCCACCCTTTGGACCCCTTTCTGCTAATTTCATGTTTGGTGAGCGTTGATTCTGAGCATGCGCGTTTGTACTTTTGTCTTTTGTGTACTGACCATATGAAAATCTGACGTCAAACTGTCCGCCGAAAGTTTACTAGCCTGTCATTCAAGATTTGTTGGCCGAAAATTTGTCAAAAGGAGAATACGTACGGTAAGATTTTAGGCCAACGGTCTCCGACAATCCCCTTTCAACAATCGTATTGTGTATACAAGGCTTAAGGCTTCTCATGTTGGTGGTGGTGTTTTTAAAGGCAGAACCCACCCAGAAAGGCAGAACCCACCCAGAAAAGCACCCACCCAGAAAAGCAATCTGCAGTGGGTCATTCAGAGGATGGGCTGTAAGTGTTCAGGTGATTGATTTTGTGTGTCTGTGTTCTTTTTTTTTTTTCTCTGGGCCAGCTGCAAGTCAAGTGCAGTATGGCCCCATTCACTTTTTTGGGAGAGTGCGACAAGCAATATGACCTGCCAACCTCTGCATGCCCCAACAATGTGTACACGCCAATGTGGCACCATGTTTTTGTAGGCTTGTGGTAAAAACAGATTGACCACCTGTTTTTACCCCCCCCCCCCCCCGGCTACCCATGTGAAATGAGCATTGGATTCTACCATCCTGGTGGCAACTGGATTGTATGGCAGCAAATTAGACTGTATAACCATACAGGGCATGGAGAGAAGGGACTGAAATCAAAAAGCACTTCAACCAAATTGGTGTGTGGCACTGTAAAGCCACTTGGAACAGATGGTTTTTGCATGTTTCAATCCATCACATGTCCTGAAAATAAGATTATTCCTCATTACGAAACAGACAGATCTTTGCAATTTTTTTTTTTTATGCCCATGCAGCAAGATGCCCATGGGGTATAATGCACATACAGCCTAATCTTGTACAGCCATAAGGTACGTTTCCCAGTTTAACAATGGTTAATAGATGTAACCACAGGCAATGACTCAATGTTTGCATATTTCAGTGTTATGATCACTGCAATCTTCTATAAACATTCCTGGATACGTTTCAATTGATAGTAAAAATAGCGGGCTATATCAAATGATCTACAGTCGGCATTGGCAGCTTTATTCTCTGCAATCTGGGTGTGGGAAACATTGGCTGTTGTAATACAGTGGTGTGGATTATCGGTCAGCCATACATCTTAACGCCAAGCTATGTTGGGGTAGTACATACAAAGTGGGCTGCTTGATGTGATTTACAATCTGCATTGGTTCGATTTCATGATCTGGATATGGGGAATATGAGCTGCTCCTATAGTTCAGAGGGCATGTAGATCATAGGTTATCCATAACTTGGAATGCCTTCCTTCACCACCAAACTTTGGGAGGGAGGTTTTAGTGGGGGGGGGGGGGGGGGTTCCCACAGAAATGCTGGATTATTTTAGTATACAAGTGAATGTGAGATCCCTAAGGGAGCTAAGGAGGAGGCGGAATCCTTGTGTAGATCCCCAATGAAACTAAGGGAAAATTACTGGTAGTATGCTATTGGCCCCCTAACCTGATGGTAGGAGTGGGAGAGGAACCTCTATCACAATTTGGACTAGCAGCAAGGATGGCAATTTGTTATCCTAATGGGGATTTTAATTATCCAGACATAGACTAGGTGGAAGGAACTGTGCATTCGTCTAAGGCTTGCCAGTTCCTAAATGTCTTGCAGGACAATTTCATTGGTCAGTTGGTAGATGCACCAACTAGAAACAACTAGACCTACTGATTACCAACAATACAGACCTGATCGTGGATGTGGAAATGAGGGGCAATTTAGGAAATGGTGATCACAGGTCAATTAGCTTCAGTATAAATCACACAAATGGGAAACCTAAGGGCAATTCAAAGACACTGAATTTCAAGAGCCAACTTCCCTAAACCACAAACCTTACTAGTAGAAGCTTTAAATTGGTATAAAACCTTAGGAACAAAAGACGGAGGAGAGATGGGTCTGCTTTAATGGCATCTTAAGGGCATTAGCCAGTACATCCCATTGGGATATTTAAAAGGGTAAACAAAAGTCGTGGATGGCTTAACTCCAATGTAAAAATGCATATAAAAAGCACAGGAGGAGGCCTTCAAAAAATACAAAACTGATGGATCATCAGCATTCAGACTTTACAAAGGATGCAACAAGAAATGTAAGGGTGCAATTAGGGTGGCTAAGATGGAATAAGCACATAGCAGAGGAGAGACCATATTGGGCCCCATAAAGAATGAAGGAAATATGGTTTCAAGGGCTGGGGAGATGGTGATAGTATTGAATTCTTTTCCTCAGTCTTCACAAGTGAATCTGTAACCAAACCTGCATTGTTTATCCTCATAACGCAGGAAGCACCCTCGTGGCTAACAGATGACAGAATTTAGAAATGGACTTGGGGGAAAACTCCACATTAAGTTGCCAGGACCAGATGGCTTGCACCAGACGGGAACTCGGTCAAGTAATTGCCAGACCATTGTTCCTAATTTTTACTGACAGCCTACTGACTGGAATGGTACCAGCTGATTGGAGAAAAGCCAATGGAGCACCAATATGTTAAAAAAAGGGCCGAAATGCATCCCTGGAAATTATACCAGTTAGCCTAACGTCAATAGTATGCAAGCTCGTGGAGGAGATAAAGGACTATATATAAGATTTTGGTAATGAAAACTGTATTCACAGTAATCTGCATGGATTCATGAAGAATTGTTCTTGCCAAACCAATCTAAGGAGGTGAGCTGCCATCTAGATAAAGGAAGGCCTGTAGACTTGGTGTATCTGATTTTTATAAAGGCATACAGTTCCCCATAAATGTTTACTGTAAAATTGGGTGCATTGGCATGGCCCATAGGGTAAATAAATGAATCAAAATTGGGCTACAAGGGTGCGTTCAGAAGATGGTGATAAATAGGGGGGTGGGGAAGTACTTGGAATTGGCAGGGGTGGAAAGTGGGGGTCCCCCAGAATTCTGTACTGGGACCAATCCTATTGTGTTCATTGATGACCTGGAGGCTGGGGTAAACAGTTCAGTCTGTTTTTTCAAATGATACTAAGCAGGGCATAACTTCTCTGCAGGATGTGGAAAGCTTGCAAGAAGATCTGAACAAATTAATGGGGTGGGCAACTACATGGCAAATTGGGTTCAATGTGGGGAAAAATGTAAAATTATGCATTTGGGTTGCAAAATATGAATGGAATCTACTCACAGGGGAGAACCTCTGGGGGATCAAGGATGGAAAAGGACCTGGGGGTCCTAGTAGATGAGCTCAAAGCTGCTGCTAACAAAGCAAACTGAATATTGGCATGCATTAAAGGGGATTTTACTCAAGATAACGACGGAGGATATTGGTTGAGAGGTTACAAGCACTGAACTTGAGAGGGGAAATTATTTCAATTTAGAAATACCATACTTGTGATCCCACAATAGGGAGAAAACCTTTCTATGGTAGGGAGTTTAATAAGACGAGGCCACGCAATAAAATTAAGAGGTTTAACCTTAAACTGCGTATAGTGTTCTTTAATCTGAGGCAAGGATGTGGAATTCCCTTCCACAGGCGGTGGTTTCAGCAGAGGCATCAATGGTTTCAAAAAACTATTGGATAAGCACCTGAATGACCACAACATTCAGGGACATACAATGTATTACTGACCTATAATCACACACATAGGTAGGACTTGTGTGTTTTTATATTACTGTGTAACTGTGTTCACATCCACCTGTCATGAGTAAAGTACGAGGCTGCCCTTGCTGGATGCCATGGACCTGGCACACATACAGAGATGGAGAACTCTGTCAATGCTTTGACATTCATTTACAGCATGCTTGTTCTGGTCTGATTTGGGGAAAACACTGAAGCCCTTATGTGCAGTACAATAACAAGGGGGTGTATGTGTATTGCAGGGCATTTTTCTGGTTCAATACTTTATTTTACAGAAATGGTGTTCACATACAACAATGTCACAGGCATCTAGATTGCCCACAGACGGGCTAGAACTGGCGCACAAGAGTTGCAGGGAAACTTTCAAATGAGTCAGTGTTCATACAAGGCCAAAGCAAACTTCTACCCTTCATAAGACTGGAATTAACCAATTTATTTTTGACCGTGGACCCCTATTGATGGCCAATTTGAAAATTGTGTCAAAGGACCCTGAAGCATAAGGCAAAGTTCTTTGCCTGCTTTGCCATGGTGGTTACCTGTGGGAAGCAGATTTGTGCTCCTTGAGTAGTTGCATGCAATTTGGGCCCCAGACCAGTCCTGTACAGTTTTCCAGGGAAGGTGCTTTTGGCCTCTGGTAATCTAGTTCAGTGGTCTCCAAACTATGGCCTGGGGGAGGGATGCAGCCCTTTGCCTGCTTTATGGGTCATTATTTCATTCATGGACACCAACAAAGGGGCACAATGCCTCCCGACATTGGCAAATAGTGCACAATTCCTGCCTTTTTTTGAGATGGAGATATCCGTTTTGGGCCAGTAGGAGATAACTGAATCAATGTAAAGGGAACAATGCAAACCATGTCCTTGATGGGAATCAAATTTAAGACTCGTGCTGTACAGCAGATGGGCTAACCACTTTATCAACGTAGATGGTTCACCACCTGTCATGCGCTCTAAAATGTCTCGCCTTGCTGCATTTGGCAGCCTTGTAGGTTGTTTTGTTTATATTTCAGTTCTTTGTCTTTGTGACCCTGATCCACTTGGCAGTCTACCAAAGCATTCTAAATGCCTACTGATCCTAAAGGAAACCTATACTAAGATGGATGTAAGCTGCCGTTGGTAAATTCTCCTTGGGAAGATCTTAGATGCTCCGTTTGTAACATCAATGTTTTTTATTGCACTGACTAGGGTTGTCCCGATACCACTTTTTTGAGACAGAGTACAAGTACCGATATTTTTTTTTTTTCCAAGTACTCGCCAATACCAATTTTTTTTTTTTTTTTTTTTTTCATGTGACAGTATTTTATCATGTGTTTTTTTTTTTTTTTTTTGTGTTTTTTAGGGGGGTGGATTGTCGGTGTTTTATTTTTATATATATATATATATATTTTTTTTTTAATCGGCCCTGTTGGGGGGTCTTTGGGGAGATATCAGGGGTCTTAACAGACCTGACATCTCCCCTTTAAGACAGAGAAAAAAAACTAAGGACACAGATTTCCCAGTCCCTTTCTCAGCAGCTTCAGCTAAGAATGGAGAGAAGCTCCTCTTTATTCATAAACTGAAGCATTGTAATCGCAGGTTAAGATGAGGCTGGGCGGAGAGGACAGCACGGATGACGGGGGGGGGGGGAGAGGACACAACACGGGGGGGGGGAAGACAGCAGGGGGGGGGGGAAGAAGACTTGCAACTCCCCTGCCTGCCCAGGTATCGGTTGAGGCATCTGAGCATTTCCCCCGAGTACAAGTACTCAGGGAAATGCTTGGTATCGGTCCCGATACCAATACTAGTATCGGTATCGGGACAACCTTGGCACTGACCCAAAACAAGCAATGTACTGTAGGAAGTAGAAACTTGACCGGACCACAAAGTAAAGACTTGCTAGATTATGACTGAAGGCTCAGCCTCCCGGTGAGCCACAGAGAGCTGGAACTGGCCACTCCACAGCTGTGTAGGGAGGAGCAGAGAGCTGTGGCTGACAGCTGCTCACAGGACTCTGAATGGCAGGGTTTGATCGCTCAGTTCTCGATGTTGCATCCACCTAGGTTAGTATGATTCTAAAAAAAAAAACTGTAAATCTTTTAAGAAACCAAGGCCTGCTGATGCATGGTGGGGGAAACGGCTGCAGAGAATACTGTTAAATAGTTTAGTTTGTTGCCAGCTGCTTACACAGTTCAGATTCTCTTTAACCTCCCTGGCGGTATCCCCGAGCGTGACTCGGGTGTTTTTTTTTTTTTTTTGCTGAGATCTGCAGGGTGCGCTGTCTTGCCTTGTTTCTGGATCCAGCGATGCATCCACGCTGTGTGAGCAAGCGGGTGCTGGCTCGATTCACACAGCGTCTCCGTGTGCCGCCGATCTCCGTTCCCTGCGACGTTACGACGCACGGGAGCGGAGAACGGCGCCAAATTAAAAAAAGTAAACAAACACTTTACATACAGTACAATGTAATCTTATAGATTACAGTACTCTATGTAAAAAATATACACCCCCCCTTGTCCCTAGTGGTCTGCCCTGTGCCCTGCATGTACTTTTATATAATAAAAACTGTTCTTTCTGCCTGGAAACTGTAGATTGCCCATAGCAACCAAAAGTGTCCCTTATGTCAAAAATGGTTTTAGATCAGCTAGAAAACAGTGATAATTTATAATCACTTGCAGAATTGAGCGATTTGTGGGGAAGTTCGTCATAAAAAAAAAAAGACAGCGACAATTCTGCAACTGAGCAAATTTCAGTGTTTTTGAGTTGATTACATTATTGAATATTTTTTATTATAATTACATTATAATTTGTTATAATTTATAGTTTTTTTATTATATAAAAAATTATGATTTTGTTTTTCAAACTTTATCATACCCGGGATGTCTTGTTTGGACAGATTTAAGCGAGTTATTCCTAAGAATTGCAGGCCTACAGTATAAAACGCCAAATTTCCATGCAAAAAATTGTACGTAATTCCAGACAGAATCATACCGCCAGGGAGGTTAAGCAGTATTCTGGGAAAGTTTGGCAGTGGGTATAGAAGTGGCATAGCAGTACAAATGTAAGTAGTAGGGCTTGCTTTTCTGTAAAGTGAACTGGTTTGCTCACCATGAAGAAAGTATAGCTTTACCTTTTTATAGCTTTGCTCTAAAGTTTGTGACTGTGTAGTGTACCGAGACTGTAAAACGAGGATCTCTAAACTAGGGGTGCACCGAATGGAAATTTTTGTACAGCTACCAAAAATAAACGATACACTAGACCGAAAATGACTTAAAGGGGTGTTCCAACCAAAAAATGTGTTTATTAAAAGTCAGCAGCTACAAAAAGTGTAGCTGCTGGCTTTTAATAAACACTCACTTACCTGCTCCTGCGTTCCAGCGATGCGCCGACCGGGGCTCCGCTCCTCTCCCCCCCTCCCCAGTCGGCGTCTCCATCCCGACTGTGGGCACCCAGCCGTGACAGCCTTCGGCTTCACGGCCGGGCACCCACTGCGCATGCGCGAGCCGCACTGCGCATGCGCGCGTGGCTCGTCGCTGATTGGACAGTCGATTGCCTAGGACCTGTCAGTGTCCTAGGCCATCGCCTACAAGGAGGGGCTGAAATAAGGCGATTACGCCTCTCGCCTTATCAGCCCCTCGGCGGAAGCAGGAAGTGGGACAGGAAGTCCCACTCCTACTGAAGCCCCCACTCCCCCCCCAAAAAAATTACATGCCAAATGTGGCATGTATGGGGGTGAGGAGTGGATTAAGAGGAAGTTCCATTTTTGGGTGGAACTCCTCTTTAATTTTTTTATATATCTTCTTTTTTTTTTTATATATAACATAGTTGGCAAAAAGTGGATTGTAAGGTTTTACACTTAAAACTCGGCTCCCCCTCGCAAGAACTAATCACCTTCACGCAAGCTTGGTGATGAGTTCTTGCGGGCGCGCTCCTGTGATACAGCCGGCGGCCATAGCCGCTCACTGTATCACTCGGCCTCGGCACGCTGCATCATTGGATGTGATTGACAGTAGCGCCAGCCAATGGCTGTGCTGCTTTCAATCAACCGATGAATGAGCCGAGAAGCAATCGCGTTCACGCCGCTGGACTTTCGAGGGGTCAGGTAAGTAAATCTGCAGAGGTTTTTTTTCACCTCAATGCATATAATGCATTAAGGTGAAAGCTTTTACCCTTTTACAACCCCTTTAACTTGGAATAAAGCACCACTAAGGGAGCTGACCTGTTCCCTCTGCGCTTTTTCTGGGTTCGTGGCTCTGGCGCTGTGAGTCACTGGAGCTGCAGTGACATCATGCACCGTGCAGGTTTAGGAAATATTTATTTTTAAAAAGTGCAAGGGGAGTATACAACCACTTTTTAAATGGTAAACTTTTAGATAGGGGGTCTTTTTTTTTTTTCTAGTAAAAACAGTTTAAACTTTTTTTTTTTTTCATTGATTTTTAGCCACCCTGGTTGAAAGCAATGCCATTAGTGTTTTGGAGCTTAGAACTACAAAATACTTGTTACAATTACTGTATCTTTTTTTTTTGACTGAGGATCTGTAGGCTATGAAATGGTTAACAGGCTTTTAACTATCTTTTTGCTTTGCTTCAGTGAATTTGAGCAGTTGGGATCTTTCATGATGGTTCCTAATCTTGTAACAATACCTGTTCTAGCCGTCTGTGGTCAGTACAATTGTACAGACTTAATCCCCATCACAGAACGTCACAGGTGCAGCCAGAAAAATGCTGCTTTGCATTTCCAAACTGACTTGGGACTTGTATAAAAATGCTGGATGTTGCACGTCACTTTTATATCAACTCCAGAAAATCGACCGGGGCTTCCGATGGCGGTAGAAAAGGTTCTAATCCTATATGGTTTGCAATTAACACAAACTGTGCGAGTTGTGGCTATTGAATTCTAATGGGGTCCAAAGCTCCCAATATTTTGATCATAATTGTATTCTAGAAATACGCCACTATTTTGTATTAAAGGGTTCGATACAGACTGGCAACAAATGCTATTTCCACTGAAATGCAAATGTTTAAATGTGAAACGCAGCAAAATGCAGCATTTTGCCTGCAGTGCAATTGCCTCCCAATAGAAAGTGCTGAATCCAGTTTACTTGCAGCTGACCTTTTTTTTATTTTTTTTTTGGAATTTGCTGACCTGCATTTCAAACGCAGGAAAATCATGCCTAAAGTCCTTTGAGAATACTTTAGAGTCGTACTTTAAAGTGCTTCTTTGTCTCACACATGAAGCACATGCAGAAATCAATCATTTAAAAAAAATGACCCCAACAAAAATAGGTTCTTGCTCTCCTTTTTTTTTCTGCCTTGACTGCTAACACTTGACTGAATGAATGGCCCTTGACTTGCTATGTGAACTCTTCTGAAGTGGAATTTAGGCTCAGGTTCACATCAGTGCTATTTGACCGTTTAAAATTGACAAGCTGCACCCCATTGCTGCCAATCAAACCTTTTAAGCTGTTGTGAAAGGTTCCTGCACTTTTTTTTTTATTGTAGCCTGCATTGACTTCTGTTAGATGAAGTTGCAAGCTGCAATAAAATAGGAGATACAAATCGCACTGATCGGGAACCTCTAGAATCACTCTAAAGCGGAGCAATTTCAAAGCCACACTGGTGTGAACCAGGGCTAAAGCTGAAGGGTGAGCAAAATAAGAGGTCACGATCGAGTTGCTTCCAATGATGTGCCCCACTGGTGGTTGCTGCTTTCTTGAAAAAATATTACTTACAGTGCAGCCTTTGACAGGATTGTCATTCCTAAAGTTCTGACAGTCAGGATCACAGCAGGTCGCTCGTTGTGCAACTTCTCTATTTAGAAAGCATCTTGTATCTTCAAATACAAGGCCATCTGTAATTTGGCCAGGGAACACATGGATGTTAGTCTTCCCCTTGTCTGATCACAATTTTTTTTTTTTTTTTTTTCCAACTTTTTTTAAAGGGCATTTTCTGAATGCAGGGGGCTGCAACATTTTTGAGTTCATAAATCTGCATTTAGACGTGCAAGTCAGTTTAAATGAAGCCTTTCAAACATGCAATAGTGTTCATTTTCTAACACTAAAGTTCAAAATCTGGTGCATATTAGCCAATCGGCTTCCAGCTTGTTCAATTAACCACTTGCTTACTGGGCACGTATACCCCCTTCCTGCCCAGGTGAAATTTCAGCTTTCGGCACTGCGTTGCTTTAAAGTGGAGTTCCACCCATTTTTTTATGTTTGTGTGTGCTGCATGCCCTAATCTCATAGTGTTCAGAATGGACAATTTTTTATTTATTTTGTTGCTTGTAAATACCTTTTTATTTTGTAGTCCTTCATTACTTCCTCCTTATTAGCCTAGAACAGTGATGGTGAACCTTGGCACCCCAGATGTTTTGGAACTAAATCTCCCATGATGCTCATGCACTCTGCAGTGTAGTTTGAGCATCATGGGAAATGTAGTTCCAAAACATCTGGAGAGCCGAGGTTCCCCATCACTGGCCTAGGCTATTAAGTCACAAGGCTATTTGCAAGGGTTTCTGGGATAGGAATCATGTTTTCCAGTAGTCATTGCAAACCTGACTGAAACCTATTACATTGCTTGTGCAGCACTGAGCATGTGCGAGATATGCAAAGCTGAAATCCAGGAAGTCGTACAGTCTGGCTTCATGATGCCCACACTTAAGATGGCCACTGTCTATTTCTAGATTATAAAGTATCTAAATGCTGTAACAACCTAACAAAACGGACCTTAGTTTACAGACTAACTTTACTAGAATACATTAAGCTTGTGTATTACAGGGGTATTTATATTTTTTACTATAATAAATATCCCTTTTTATTTTTTAAACATTTTTTTTTTCTCAGTTTAGGCCGATATGTATTCTTTTACATATTTCTGGTAAAAAAAATATGCGTATAGTGATTGCGCAAACCAAACATTATAGCGATGTAAAATATGGCAAAATTCTGCCGGGTTATAACCCTCCCTTACTCTATCCAAAATGAAAGTTTTTTTGCCCATAGTTCTACTTTAAACAAAAAATAAATAAGAAGCTGAATGGTTTCTATGCAAAGCTGCATCAGATATTGCGCTCCAGTTTTAGTAAATCGATCCCAGTGTGCTTGAAACACCTCGGTGCCAATCCATGAACCAGCATTGTGTGAATCGGTCCTTGGGTGTATGGGTGAGTGCAGGCCCAGCACAATGACTAGCTGAAATGCATTGTGTTTTTTTTTTGTCCTGTAAATTAAGTTCCTACCATACACTTTATTTGTACCCACAAACGAGCAATCCCTTTAAGTGGTTGTAAAAGATGTTTTTTGAATTTTTTAAATGACAAACCTGTCATACTTGCCTCCACTGTGCACTTTTTTTTTGCACAGAGTGACCCAGATCGCCCTCTTCTGGAGTCCCACGGTGGCTCCTTCCTGCAATGGCTAACTCCCTCTGAGAAGCTCTCTCCTGAGGGGGGGTTACCTTGCAGGCACACTCCCACGTCATACACTCAGCGTCCATAGCCGCCGAGTGTGTCTCGGCCCTGCCCCCCGGCAGCCGCGTCATTGGATTTGATGGCAGCGGGAGCCAATGGCTGCACTGCTATCAATCTATCAATCAATGGCGAGACTCCGTGGTGAAGAGGATGCTGGAGACGCGCAGAGCAGGTGAACTGGCTCAGGTAAGTAAAACTGGGGGGCCAGTGATTGGCGGGTGTTTTTTCACCTTAATGCATAGGATGCATTAAGGTGAAAAAACACGAACCTTTACAAGCCCTTTTTAAGTGTCGTATACATTGGCTGGTTCAATAGAAACCGATGTGTATAGCAGTGAGAGAACCGACTGGGGAGGGGGGGGGGGGGGAGCAATAGTTTAGGAATGTAGCTTCTCTCTCGTTTTGTTCCTGAGATGGATTATGGGAATTGTAATGTGCATGGCCTTTTCCAAATGGAAGTGAAGGAAGTCATGGAGGCTGATGAGGCAGAAAAATACAGTAAACCATTTTGGGGTCATGGAGTAGTGGGGGTGTATGATAAATGTCTTTTTCATTGTGCTTTATGGAAACTTTAACTTCATTTTGGTGTCCATTTACAGGGTCTTCCTGGGAATGGAGACTCCATTGGACGTACTGTCAAGAGCGGCATCCTTGGTACATGCAGATGATAAAAAGCGTGAGTAGCAACATTAACCAGCATGCAGTCATTTTATTATGATGTTTGACTTTTCCACCAATCTTTTGGTATCGTGTAGGTGTACAACTTCTACCAGGTTACGTCCAAATGGTTGAAGTTACACACTGTAAAGGCCTGTCCCTTTGTTAAACATGCCTGCTCTGTGCAAGGGTTATGCACAAAGCAGCCCTGATCCTTTTTCTGGGGTTCCGTGGAGGCACTCCTGGCTCCTCCTCGTTAAGTGCCACCACAGAAAGCTGCTTTTTATGGGGGCTCCAGTGTGGGCATGCTCAAGAGTCCTGCTGCATCCACTGACACACAGCAGGACTCGGCCTGAAGGGGACATATGTTCAACATGCCAAAGGTGGAGGCTTCTTCCAGATTTTTCTTCCTGGGAGTGAAGAATTATGGGGATGTGCAGGGACATAGGGCCAAGGACTTGTGTTAGCCACTGGAAATGAAAGCCCTCGTGTAGGTCACAGGTGTCCAGAATCATGGCTTACATAGTGCTCAGTGGGAATTGTGAAAATAAAAATGCTGGTAAGGGCTAGATTAAAGCAAACAAACTTGGTTTATCACGCTAACATGACCTGTCTATAGTCGTACAAAAATGAAAGTGCAGAGTTTGTTGCTCTCTCCCAGGCATGTACCCCGATACGTTTTAAGTAATGAACGACCTTGAGGCACTAATTTGGTGGTATAGACCGCATGTCCCTCTCTATTTGGAATGCATGACTTTGATGTACTGACTAATTTGTGGTATTTCCTCGTATCTTCCGAACTCCCTATACATGGGCTTGTTGGTGTCTTTATGGGATGTTCATGTAGCCACTCGTTTTTTACGTGAATGTTGAAGACCTGTGCACCGTCTGTTCTGGGACGATCGGTTCCCTTGAATGCGCTCTGCCAGCACCACACCTTCTTCTCTGCATTAGCTAGTTTATTTCCTATATTGCAGCTCTGCATTGGTTATTATGCTGATCAAGATTTGAACTTGCAAGTGAGATCCCTTTCTTGCTTTTGCAATCACTGCGTCCTGAAGAAGCCCAATGGCGAAACGTGTTGATGCATTTAGGTTCTCATCATATAATATGTATTTATGTGTGATTTTTAATATTTGCACTGTCCTTTTATTTCATGTATGTTTTTTTTCTTTTTATTGGTTATATTTTTTTATGTATCTCTATTTACTCTGCCACTAAAGTCTGAATAGGGTTTGCTTTTTGGTGTCCCCTGTTTTTTTTTCTTTATCACCTGTCTAGTCAGTCATTCATCCATTGAAAGCATTTTGGACCTTTTTGGTGGCCATTCAGTGCAAGCCATGGCTTCTATGTATTGGGCTCCTGTATAATGAATTCCTCACATACTCCCAGCATTCTGTAATGTGTTCTGTGCATAATTATATATTGGGTTCCCAAGGCCGTTACTAGATTTGTTTAAAACAAACTTTATTTTTTATTTTTCACGGCTGCACCTATGTCAATAACACCTGAACTTTCGGCTGACTTGTTTGCAGAGTCTGCTGTTTGCACACCTTTTACAAACGGCATCACTCTTTCTGCAGACAAAATATTCTGGCAGCTGGAGCATTGTTTGCACTGTTAGAGGGGTTTATATGCAAAGGCCCTTCGTTAACTGGCTTACAGCTTATTGACTTCAATTTGACCTTCACCCTCTTTCCCGAAATTCTTTAGAGCTTCACATGCATGCAGCAGGAAAACGTATTGGCTCGCTAGTACCGGATTGGATCCTTCTTTTTTTTTTTTCTACAGAACTGTCTTAATTCATGGCATAGCTTCAAAAAGATGTTGGAAACATTCCTCAGATTTTGGTCCATATTGACATATTATCACACTCTTGCTGCAGATTTGTTGGCTGCATCTGTGATGCAAATCTCCCATTCCACCACATCCCAAATGTGCTCTATTGGATTGGGATCCGGTGACTGTGGAGGCCATTGGAATACAGTGAACTTGTCCTGCTCAAGAAACCAGTGGTGAGATGATTGGAGCTTTGTGGCATGGTGCATTATCCTGCTGGAAGGGGCCATCAGCAGATGGGTACACTAGTCATAAAGGGATGGACATGGCACGACCTACCCGAGTGTTGCTGCTGACCATTTAAAGAATGCTCAATTGGTACCAAGAGGCCCAAAGTGTGCCAAGAAAATATCTCCCACACCATTACACCACCACCGGCCTGAACCATTGATACAAGTTGGGATGGATCCATGCTTTCATGTTTATACCAAATTCTAATGAACATCTAAATATTGCAGCGGAAATTGACTCCTCAGACCAGGCAACATTTTTTTCACTCTTCTATTTCCAATTTTGGTGAGCCTGTGTGAATTGTAGCTGTAGTTTCCTGTTCTTGGCTGACAGAAGTGGCACCCGGTGTAGTCTTCTGCTGTTGTAGCCCTTCTGCTTCAAAGTTTGATGCGTTGTGCGTTCAGAGAAAGTATTCTGCATACCTTGGTTGTAATGCATGGTCATTTTTGCCTTCTATCATCTGGAACCAGTCTGCCCATTTTCCTGACATCAACAAGGCATTTTCCCCCACACAACTGCTGCTCACCAGATATTTTTTTTTGGTCCATTCTCTGTAAATCGTGTGTGTGTCCCAGTAGATCAGCAGTTTTTCAAATGCTCAGACAAGCCAATCTGGCACCAACAACCTTGAACTTCAGCAAGTCTTCTTCACCATGTCTAAATGCATTGAGTTGCTGCCATGTGATTGGCTGGTTAGCCTTTTGTATTACCAAGCAATTGAACATGTGTACCGAATAGTGTGTGTGTGTGTGTACGCACTATATTACCAAAAGTATTGGGACAGCGGCCTTTTCACGCACATTAGCTTTAATGGCATCCCAGTCTTGGTCCGTAGGGTTCAATATTGAGTTGGCCCACCCTTTGCAGATAGAACAGTTTCAACTCTCCTGGGAAGGCTGTCCACAAGGTTTAGGAGTGTCTATGGAAATGTATGACCATTCTTCCAGAAGTGCATTTGTGAAGTCCTGGCTCGCAGTCTCCAAAGTGATCCCAAATATGTTGAGGTCAGGACTCTGTGTAGGCCAGTCAAGTTCCTTCATCCCAAACTCTCATTTCTTAATGGACCTTGCGGTATAAACTGAGCGGACACACAGCCCACTCTGCTCTATGGGTGGCTGATGGGTAAACAGACTGTGCTGCCTCTTTACACCTGTCTCTGTCTAAGGTAAGTGAGTGTAAAACTAATATAATTTTTATTTTTTATTTTTTTACACAGGAATGAATGGACTGTCCGGCCGGGTCTGCCTTATAAATTTTTTTTTAAAATATAACTTTATTTGACAGGCGGACTTGGTTGGAAGGGGCCTAAAAGCCAATGTCTTCTTTTACTGTTTTTTTTTTTTTCTCAAACTGCTTCTTCAGGGACAGTACTTTCCATGAAAAGTGTCCCATGTGCTGGTGGCTGTTGTGTTCAGTTGAAATCAGAAGTCCTTAAAGTGGATGTATATTTTTTTTTTTTTTTATGTCACAATGTAGAGTATAAGATTTCCTATCATCTGTGCCCAGTCTTGCCACACAGTTAATCCAGATCTGAGTAATCCTCTTTCAATGTTCAGTAAAATGGAACAGTCTTCCAGATAAAAACCTGTCTACATAAAAAGTCAGTTTTCTCTCTTCTTGCTTTGAGCGACAGGTTATTTACATATGTAGCTTGGACATGTTTATCATATGTTATGTTTATCATAACATGAGGTATAAAAAGTGAGAAATCCACCCCTCCCCCACATAACACATCCTGGTAATATACAATGAACTTTGGATCACCTCATGTTATGATAAACAAAACATAACCTATGATAAACATGTCCAAGCTAGATAAGTAAATAACCTGTCACTGAAAGCAATAACAGAGAAACAGACTTTATAATTTGGCAAGTTTTTATCTGGAATTCTGTTAATTTGCACTGAACATTACAAGAGGATTACTCAGCGCTGGATTAACTGTGTGGCAAGACTGGGCACAGATAAGAAATCTTATACTCTACATTGTGACATCAAAAAAATATATATATTTTGGGGTTTACATCCACTTTAAGGACTTCTGATTTCAACTGAACACAACAGCCACCAGCACATGGGACACTTTTCACTTTTTTTGCCCCATGTTCATACATAAGGTCGGGTTCATACTGGTGCAACATGCGCTCTGACTTTGGGCGCTCATGACGTGTACAAATCAATGGGTCCCTATGAGAGCCGTCTTAACTGGTCCAACTTTAAAAAAGGTTCCTGCACTGCTTTGGTCCGTTTTTCAGCCCATTCAAGATAATTGAAGTAGGATCCTTGTCCTAACATCCGACTTGTGACCTCCGACATGGTTATTACAGCAGCAGGAGAGGGAATTGTCACACTGGGATTGTTTTGATTGGTCAAAGGACAAGTCGGACTATCTCAAAGTTGGAGCAAAATCGTATCCTGTTCATCCAAGTGAGACGGAAGTAGCACTCATGTCACATGGCAAATTGGGATGACAGTTGTGTTGTACCAAAGTGTACCTGGCCTTAAAGCCATACCATCGGTTCCCACAAGTAAAAGTACTCTATGAATTGAGAATGGAAGTCCACCTTCTCCAATCAATGAATACTTTTCATTGTAGCAATGGCATTGTAGTACGACTTCTATGAATGGAACACCAGGGCGGAAAGGGCCAGCATAGTCCGGACTGAGTGCCTGTCACAGATGTGACCTGCCACACCGGAAGATCTCAGCTGCAGGGTACCTAGGGGCAGAGGCCTTCAGATCTTAACCATACACATGGAGACACTTCATTCATGGTAAGTATTGTCCCTGGTGCTTTTCAAAATAAGTCCCTTTACCTCTGGAAAATGTACCCTCCCATGGCAGGCCATTTTTTGCGATGCAGCACTGCGTTTATTTAAATTGCGCAGTTGTGCAACACTGCATCCAAACAAAACAATAAACATACATTTAACACAAATAGATTTATTTTGGTTGTATTTTATCACCACCGTTTGGGGGGGATATTTTTTTGACTTTCTGCTATGAAATGCATCCAATTGTCAAATTTAATTTGGGCCAATATGTATTCTACATATTTTTGGTAAAAAAAGTCACGATAAGCGTTTGACTGGTTTGTGCAAGTTATAGCGTCTATAAACTATGGGATATTTTAATTTTATATATATATATATATATATATATATATATATATATATATATATATATATATATATATATATATATATATATATATATATATATAATTTTTTTCCTAGTTGTTGTTGTTGTTGTTGTTGTTATTATTATTATTATTATTATTATTATTATTATTATTATTATTATTATTAGACAGGATTTATATAGCGCCAACAGTTTACGCAGCGCTTTACATTAGGGAAGACAGTACATTCACAATACAAATCAATACAGGAGGGACCAGAGGGCCCTGCTCGTAAGAGCTTACAATAATGGTGGCAATCAGCAACTTGTAGCATGACTGCGATATTGCGGCGCACTAACCTGTCACTTTTGACATTTTGGAAACCAGTGATGCTAAAACTGTGATCACTTATAAAAATATGCGCTGTCACTGTGCTAAGGACACTGGGTGTGAAGGGGTTAAACATCAGGGGCAATCAAAGGGTTGACTGTATGCCTAATCTGTGTTTCCCACTGTGCTTTTACTAGAAGGCTGCTTGGCACGAACACAGGATCAATGCCTTCCTTACTGATAGAATGACGATCTGCCTTGTTTACATAGAGAGCCAGAATGGCGATCTGCCTGCCTAGTGATCTGTGGGTGCTGGCGGACATGAGTCCACGGTACCCGCAGATCGGCTCCCGATATGTCTAATCACGGTGGGAGCGGGTCGACGCAGGCAGGCATGCACACCCCAAATGCACAAGTGTTGGATCACGTACTAGGTACATTACCCGGCGCAGAGCGACTGCCCCACCCCAGTGAATCTGCGGTGGGTGGTCAGGAACTGTTTGGTTTTGAAGGTAATGACTCAAATCATGCGTCCACTAAAAATACGCTGTACTTTTTTTTCTTAGAGGACCTTCATTCCCTATGTTCTTTTACTTGTGTATATATTTTTTCGGTCACTTCCTACCTTTTTATCCTTAACAGTCACATGGCCAGCGAATCCAGCATTTTGCTGTACTTTGCCATGTACCAGGGCCCAAGCCGCCAGTCTTGCACCTTCGGAAGCCTGCTGTCTTTGTTTTTTTGTTTTTTTTCATCCGGCCCTCTGGTGATATTGTGCCAGGTCCTTCCTCCTCCAGTGCTGTGAAGCTGATGTCCCCTGTGATATATGTGGCATCGACCTTGGGTTCCATGCCAGTCTTGCTTAGAGTAGAATGGAGGCAGGGGGCGAAGTGACATGTAAAAGAATAAACATGTATACAGTCAGCCTTTTACATTGTGGAGGGGAAGGAATACAATGGGGCAAATTGTTTTTCTTCGAGTGAAGGTCTGCTTTGTGTCCTTGGTGCCTTCTGTACGTTTGGGAATGTGTACATGGCGCAGGATGTGGTTGGAAGTTCTGAGAATTGTGTATGTGAGTCAGCTTTGCCAGTCACTTTGTGTCTTTTTGTGCTGCTGTGTAAATGTTTGCGTTAGGGTTTTTTTTTTTTTTTTTTAATTCCCCATTCCCAGCACTGCTTTTGACTGACTATACTGGTCTTTTAAGGAGCCTAATTGAGACCAGTGGTGTGAGTTACTTGGGTTGGTCCATGTTTACTGTGACAACAGTTACATCAACAAACTCTGCTGTAGCCTTGGGTAGTGTCGCCTTTCAATAGTCATAGGTGTGGCCACTGACGGGACGGCTTCATGTCATTCTGGTGCCTATAGCATGTTTCATGGGCTGTTGTCTTTTTAGCAAACACTGTCTGTATGAAAACCTGTGTCCTTGTGTAAAATATAAATACAACATTTCTGTACAACCCATTAATGGCAGGGGTTTGAATTTTAGTTCTGTTGTATGTTTTTTTTTTGTGTACGTGTCTGATGTATGGATGTAATTTTTACTTTTTTTTTTTTTTTTTTTTTTTTTTTATATATATATATTCTCCAAAATTTAAAGTCCTGAGCTACTAGCCAGGCCTCAAGGGTTACTCGCCACCAGTTGCCCCGTGCCTAAACACGCCCTTAAAAATGATCTCATGAAATGCTACTTGAACGTTTTATGCAGAATTGGGGTCCTTTCACACGTGCGGACCGTTCGTCCGTTTTTAGACGTCCGTTTTTTGACCGCAATGCTTTCCTATGGGTCCTTTCACACGCATCCGCTAACGTCCGTCTCCGTTAAGCTCCGTTTTTTTGAACGGAAAAAAACCCTATTTTTCTTCCGTCAAAAAAACGGAACAGACGAAAAACGGACGTTAGCGGACGATCTGTTTAACATCCGATCCGCTAACTTCCGTTTTTCATCAAAATATGTAATAAAAAAAAAGTTCTAACCAAAAAAAAAACGGATGAAAAAACGGATGATAAAAAACAGACCTAAAAAACGGTCCGCATGTGTGAAAGGGCCCTTAAGTGTTAAAAATAACTACTGTATCCGTGCCCACCAATGCAGGCTGCTTGTGTCCACCACACGCAGCCTACCTGTACAGGGGAGGAGAGGAACAGGTGATCAGAGCGCAGCGCGGGGAACACTGGATCACAGTTTTCATTTTTTTTACAGAAACCGTTTTAATTTTAATTGCAGAGTTCCCGCCGCACAGCGTCATATTCAACTCTGCCCCCTGGCCTGGGGAACTTTGATAGATCACTCGTCACCAGGATTGGACAGGTAATCTGTCTATCAAAGTCCCGGGACCAGGGCTGGACCTGACGGTGAGCGGCGGGGAACACGGCAATTAAAATGAAACCTGTTATCCTGTGTTCCCTGCGCTGCGCTCTAAACACCCGGACGGCTCTCTTCCCCCTCCTCGGTCACTGGGAGAAGGACTCCCATTACACACAGGCTGCTGGCGGTGCTCGCCCCCCCCGGCTCCCAGGGAGCCCTTCCTCACCAGACCTCAAAATCCACTCGCAAAATGCGAGCAGGCGAGTTTTTTTTTTTTTTTTTTTTTTTTTATTGACCTCCCCCACTTTCCTCCTGAAATGGCTTCTAAAGAAATCCAAAAAATGATTTCCATTTCTCCTTGTCTTGTATAAACCCATGCTGCCATTTTGAATAGGTGACATTGGACTGCATATTCTGTTCTGGCCCATAGGTGATCTTGGGCATACACTATATAAAGCCCAGTGCGCTCTTCGGAAAACCGAATGATGGTTTGTCCCCAATTTTCTTACATTTCACAGCAGGTCAAAAAGGATTGTACAAAAAGAGTTGTGTTTTTTTTTCTCTTATATGAAAATGGTACACATTGACCACTTCCTGCCCAGCCTGATGTCCTTCAGTACAAGCCACAGCGATCGGTAGTCTCCGATCACGGTAATGATCAGCATTGCGTCCAACACAGCTGATCAGTGTAAATGGAAAGTGCCAGTTATCGGCATTCCTCTCCTCACACTGACAGCATGTGAAGAGAGTTGATGAGCAGCTTTCCTGATGGAGACCTGCAATGATCAGTCTAGAGCTCACCAGTGATGCCAATCGGAGCCACCTCATCGGCACCCATCAGTGAAGGAGAAAACTTACTTAATTGCAAAATTTTATAACCAACAAACTTTTTTAAAGTTGTGTTTTTTTTTTGTTTTGTTTTGGACAAAAAAATTTAGCTGTGATTAACCACTTGCCGACCGGGCCTTAGCCAAATGACAGCGGCCCTTTACAATGTGATCACTCTATCCAATGACTAAGCAAATAGTTGTCCAACAAACCAGAGCATGTCCGGTTCAGCTTCTCCCCTCTCCTCGCACCAATTGGTACAGTGTGAGAGGGAGGCAGTGCAGCAGCGCTGTGGGCTGGATCTGAAGTGCCCACAGCACTGATCTGTGCACACATGACTCAGCCACTCCCCCATCAGTGCCTCACAAAAGTAATGGGTAGTTCACATTAGATTCGAAATTTATGTCCCTAGAACACCTGATGATACTCCCTGCATGTTGGGCCTCTGTATGTGGCCAGGCTGTATAAAATGTTTACACATGTGGTATTGCCATACTCGGGAGTAGCAGAATATATTTTGGGGTGTAATTTTTGCCATGTACATGCTATGTGTTCATATCTTTTATAAATTGACAACTTTGTTTGTAAACAAAACTTTTACCCCTGTAATGAAGATTTTGTTAAATCTTGTAAGATCTGTTTATATCTGGGGTCTCCCAGGGGGCAGCTGGAAGGCACTGGCTATGTCAGCAGTGCCCAAAAAAAACAAATACATCAAAATATAAGTTTTTACAAAGCTTTACATTTACTAATGTATGTAATTTAGGTTACACGCACGCAGCTCTGCATATAATCCTGTCTCTTTTTTTTTTTTTTTTCGTTTTGGGGAGGTGGGAGGTTCGCTTTGCTTTGTTAGAATTACGGTCTTTTTGCAAACTAGATGATCATTTAAAATGTAAAGCTGCAGAAATAATTGTCTATATCTAATATGCCGAAAAGCTGTTGCATGAACAATGGCTTATAATTCATGTTGCAGGAAACTGCCCTTTTTTGTTTGGTAGCATTGCTTGTCTCAGAGTCGCAATAGTCTTACAAAAGCACTTGGACAGAATGTTGGTGGCTTTGGAAATTTGGTAAACAGGAGCAGTGACAGATTTGGTACAAAATTACAGTTTGGGTCATAAAGGCCTCCTCTGCTGCCGTAAAGTAACCTTGTATCAAAATGAAACCTGACCCTGACCACTCAATTATTCACCTGTTTAGATTTTCAGGCACAGGGGTCACACTTGCTGGGAACTTGATAGAGACTTTGTTGAATAAGAGCCCAAGGCCTCATGCACACTAGGCTTTTTACAGGTGTTTTTTTTTTCTCCTGCCTGTAAAAGCACCTATGTTGGCCTATAGGCAATTGCAGGCGTATTGGAGGAGCATTTACAGACTAAAAAAAAAATCAAATGTGCATTCAAGGAAACTTTTGGGTAGAAAAAAAAAACTTGATGCGCCTAAAATGCTAGATTTGAGTATGGATGCTTTTCAATGGCCAGAATATATTTTCTACTCGGTAAAATTCATTAACACGTGTGTGCAATACACAGCTTTTAGGTGTGTGTGTGTGTGTGTTTGGTGTTGTGCTGCCACTGTTTCCCTACAGACAGACTGGGGAAGAGCTGAGTCATGTGACAGCTGTTAATTTATGGTGTGCATGTAATATCAGTGTAAACACACAGGATGCCTAGCGCATTACCACCATAACCAAAACCATATTCTAGTAACAAACCTAAAATTGTCACACGGTTAAGAGGCTTGTGCGTTTTTAGTGGACATGCCCCCTTCCTTGAGCTCTGAGGAAGGGGTCCTGTCTCCTGAAATGCGCAAGCCTCTTAACTGTGTGGTGTTTGAGTAGGAGACTAGTCCTTCCTGCTGAAGGTGTGTGTGTGTGTGTGTGTGTGTGTGTGTGTGTGTGTGTGTGTGTTTATAAAACAAAATGGTTATGGTGGTAATTTGCTAGGCGTTTTTGCAGCCTATTGAAGGTTGCCTACTCTGAGGAGGGCTGCATCGATGAGAAACTTGGCAAGACGTGAAGATCCTTGGTTTGAGCGCTGGATGGTTTTGGATCTTTCAGTCTGCATTAAAGGGGTTGTTAACAATCATTGTTTTTTTACCTTAATGCATCCTATGCATTAACGTGAAAAAACTTATGGCAGTCACCAGACCCCCGGTTTACTTACCTGTGGAATTCACTTGGCGGTGACACGCTGTCCCTCTCTCCACGGGGTCCCGGTTCTTGATTGGATCGACAGCAGCGCAGCCATTGGCTCCCCTGGGGTGCAGGGCTAAGTCATACATTCGGCAGGTATAGCCACTGAATGAATGACTCGGGACCACGCCCACAAGGTATGAGGCCACACTGCAAAACGAGCTGCACAATGGAGGTAAGCATGACGTTTACAAAAACAAAGCTTTACAATCACTTGAAGGTAAATTGAGGGTCAACCGATTATTAGAGCGGCCCATTGGTGTGGCAGGCAGCAGATATAATCTCACTGCCGCCTTGCTATACCGCTGTCGTGACCCCCCCCCCCCCCCAATACTTGCCAGGCTCCTCTTTAATCTGAAGTGCCGATCTGCAGCAGTACTGCACACAGGCAGCAGAAAAGGCAATTGGCTCCCGCTACTGTCAATCAAATTCAGTGAGGGGGTGGGGCAGAGGTGGATGGGGGGGTGTGCCATGGAAGCAGAATGCAAACACTCAGAGGATGAGCGGACAAAGCCAGTGCAGGACCCCAGAAGAGGAAGTATGGGGCAGCCCTGCAATACTCGGCACAGAGCTGAAAAGTAGAGTGTGTGTGTGTGTGTTTTTTGCCTTTAGGGGAAACTGCTGCATACTCAAGCATAAAAAAAGGCTAATTTTTAGTGTTCATGTCTGTGAAAGTCCATAGAGCAAAGGTTCATTATTGTACATGTATTGGATCCTATTCAGTTTAAATCTTGCACTACTTTTTACATTTTTGTTTGTATTTTTTATTTTCATTGGGTGCTGTCACTAATCTTGTATGAGTGAGTTAGTTGGGAAGCAGACGGCTTTCTTTGCAGCACATAATCTTCCTTTTGTGGGGACGGGTTATGCAATGGCAGAAGACTGGCGTAATAGACGTAATACAATGCCAGGCAGGGAACCAGATACAGCCAATTTTGCCTGAAGCTGTGTTCTTACTACGTATAGTGTTCCTTGATGGTGACACGTCCTCTATTACTCGCATAATAAGCAGGTATGAAGTTCTGATTTAAAGTGAGCCTGTCGCTACAGTAATTCTTCTAGAAAACCATTTGAAGGGATCGATCCTTTTTGCTATATATGTGAAAGTGTTATAGGCGGTCTTACTGTGTGGTCCCCTCTTTAAAATGACTTGTACCATTCTTCCCGTAACAGCTGTAATATTAGAATGGAGTTCGGTGATTTTGAAGGTTTTTGGTGGCCTTGGTTCACGCTATGATCCGCAATGTGAATTGCACAGAAACGGCACCACCTTGCTGTTCACTTTAAAGGACTCAACCACACCACACAGAATTGCATGTGAATTGGGAGTTCCACCCGCTCATCCAATTCCCCCTCCAGTGCCACAATTGTCACCTTTCGGGGGGGGGGGGGGGGGGGGGGCACAGGATACCTGTCTTTGACGGGTATCCTTTCCCACTTCTGGGAGTCTGGACCATGACCAGTGACGTCACCGCGGGGCTCCCTCCTCCCCTGGCCAATAGAGGAGAGGGAGTCCCTGTGCATGCGCAGTAGGGTTCCCAGTGTGAAGCTGAAAGGCTACACTGCTGGGCTCCCTTAACTGCAATGGCAGCACCCGACAGCTGATGGAAACAGCTGTGGGTGCTGACATCACTGGACTCCAGGACAAGGTAAGTGTCCTAATTAAAAGCCAGCAGCTGCAGTATGTGTAGCTGCTGGATTTCAACCGGAACGCCGCTTTGAAAGAGGAGCTCCCAGGCTCCCCTCAACTATTACTTCACCTGTGCAGGGATCCAGCAATGTCCTCCCCCGAGATGATTCTTCAATTGGCATCAGGATCAAGCGCTGGCATTGCAAGTAAACGGTCAGTGAAGCCTTGCGGCTTCACAGCCAGTTTCCTACTTTGCATTTGTGAGCTTCACTATGATTTGGCAATGGTCTCAGTCTTCTGGGACCTGTAATGTATCCAGAAGGCTGAGGGGGCGGGCTAACTCCCAGCTGATTGCCACACTGCATCTGACCGGAAGTGGGACCCGGTACCTGCGGATACCAGGTACCCCCTAAAAGGCTCCAAATGTGGGGGGGGGGGGGGGAGGAATGCAAGCAAAACATCTTCTTTTTGCATAAAGTTCTGATTTAATTTTGATTGGGCTCAAATCGCACCGTCCCAACAAAGGCCTGCATTTGGGCTGGTGGTGGTAAGATGGCACGGAAACCTGCTGCAGATTGCAAGGGCAGAGAGATTTGAATGTGGTGTGGGACTTGCACAGTCCACGGTTTACCACACCGCATTAGTGTGAACTGGGTCTTGTACAGTCTGGTTAGTGATGTCATCCCCTAATTTACCAATCATCTGGAACTTTTATTTAAAATTTTAGATGTGTTCAAGCATTAGAAAAAAAAATTCAGCCAATGGAGAAATTGGCAATGAGTTTTTTTTTTTTACAACTGCTCTCCACTGATTGGTAGTTGTGATATGAGGGAGGGGGCAGTAGAGCGCTGTAATGTGGTATCCCCCAGTGTGTCGGTGACCGAGGCGGGCTCCTCTTGTCTCACCTGTTCCTATTGACCACAAAGGCTGCCAATCAAAATGAATCTAAAGGGACAGGTGGGAGGGGTGGTGTACTGCAGCAACATGTAGTTTCAAGTGTTTAAATATTGGTGCCTGTAGCAATATAATCTTATGTTCAGGAAACCTCCTGTCTCTGTGATGGTAAAGGTGGCTTTGCAGGTATTCCGTATCAACCAGCAGTGAAACCTCCAACAGAGTTTAAAAAAAATGTAATTTTTGCACCAAGGACCACCCCTCCTGCGCTT
Source organism: Rana kukunoris (assembly GCA_029574335.1). Lineage (NCBI taxonomy): Eukaryota > Metazoa > Chordata > Amphibia > Anura > Ranidae > Rana > Rana kukunoris. Next base: position 48,000,431 of record CM056055.1, read on the forward strand.
ACCTGTCAATTCCATGTCCTGAAAATGTCCGGGATCTTTTTAGAATACAAGGTAGTTGTTGGCTTTCTGCACAATGGATTGAATTCCCCACAGTAATACGCATTGATTGTCTGCAGGGTTGTCATGGAATGCCATAGGTGGACTTTTGAAGCCAAACCTGTTTAATGAGAACCAGTATGAAGCAGGAAGTGTAACATGGTATACAGGATGTTGCTTGTTCAGTGTCAATGTGCTCTCTCACCAGTTGCTATTATCTGTACTTCGTTTCCATCCTCCCAGCCCTTGGGGGTTTAACACTCGCCACGTCTGTTTGCTCTGGCACAACACATGTTGACTAACACTGTCAGGCATGACTGGAGGGTTTCAATGTAAACTTCAGGGAACAGACTGTCCATCAGCGGCATCTCTGGAGAAGTGTTGGAGTAGAAACCTCTATTGTTATATTGAAGAATGTGCATCATAGCAGTCTAGCAGGAGACTTCTGCTTATTGGTAATTAATAGAAACTCTGCGCTAATGGGCACAAACACGAAATAGGATTTTTGTACTTGCGGGAAAATGCTTTAAGTCCATTGGGGGGACATAAGATGTTAGATACAGCAGGGTTATATTACTGACTACAGGATGATTGGACACTGGCAAGCAGAAAAATAAGCAAATCATAAAATATCCCTCTATCCAGCTTGCCTCAATAATATATATATTTTTGTGGCCTAAACTTTCCAAACTTGGGAGGGGGGGAGGAGGGGCAGGTAGGCAAGGACAGCCAGCTACACCTACGTGGGAAGGTCCAAGGCTATATACCCCTAACCCCGAGGATCTGGGGATGGAAATGCAGTGACAAAAGTTGCCTAACCAGCAAATCAATCTTGCTGAGGGAGGCATACCATACAATTTCTCACAGAAGGTGTGAAGGACACCTGAGACCAGGGCTCGTCAAAATCCAGGCGCTTGGTCGCAATTGCGACAAATTGTGACCTGGCGCCCAGGGAAGCTTAGGCCTGCAGAAGGCCGCAATGCGCGGCCTCAATTACCAGCCGACATTACAAGTAGCAAAACTGTTTTCACTGCCATCTCCTTCCCTCTAATTGGAACCCCCAAACAATATATATATATATGTATGTATGTATGTGTAATATATATTCTACCCTATAGAATAAAATGGTGTTGCAATACTTTCTGTCACACCGTATTTGCACAGCGTGTTTTTTTTAAATTTAAATAAGACAACGGTAAAGTTGCCACTTTTTTTTTTTTTTTTTTTTATATTGTGAAAGAAAATGTTACGCCGAAGAAATTGATACCCAACATGTCATGCTTCAAAATCTCCATAGGCAACGTTTAAAAAATTCTACAGGTTGCATGTTTTGAGTTGAAGGTCTAGGGCTATAATTATTGCTCTCGCTCTACCAATCGCGGCGATACTTCACATGTGTGGTTTAAATACTGTTTACATATGCGGACGCTACTCACGTATGCGTTCGCTTCTGCGCGTTCGCTTGGCGGAACGTGGTGCATTTTTTGGCTCCTAACTTTTTTAGCTGGCTCCTAGATTCCAAGCAAATTTGTCAAACCCTGCCTGAGACCACTAGAAGCTCAAGTGTTTGATCCCATGAAGGCAACATAGGAGTAGAATTCAAGGGAGGCATACTCATAAGGGTAGGTAGGAATAGAGGATAGACCTCCAATACCAGATGAGGGAGATGGAAGGCACTGAGGACGAAGGAAAACCTACTGACACCCCAAAGTGTCACTAGGGCCTTGAGAAAGGAATATTGCAGAGCCTGCCTATTGCTGGGGGTCCATGGGTCTAATGAACCTCCTGATCATCCCCTCCAGATTTTAAGAAGCCTCAACAGCCATGGGGCTGAAATCTTGGGCAGAACCACTAACCATCCAGAAATGCTAATTACAGGTTATTTCCAGTAGCAGTGCCAGTCTACAAAGATGGGGACAAGAACTGAGGATCTGAACTACGAAACCCTCCCCAGCTAACTTTACAAGTACACAAAGGTCTTGAAGGCCCCACAAAGCGGAATTCAGGTCCTAAGGTCATAGCTTGGACTAGCCTCACATGTTCAGTCTAGCAGGGCCTGGATGTGGCACTCCCAAAGTTAGACTTGGGTAAAGAATGATCCATGTAGCTGCTATGAAGATACCGGCTAAAACGGCAGTGAAGGAAGGAGCCTTAACGTCAGTTGATATCAGATATGCATATTGATGGAGATTGTAAGAAAAAGCCACCTTGTCTGAAGTACAATGCAGAAAATGTGGCTGGATTGTAAAAAATCTTGGTATTTGGTTACCATTTTTCGAGCAAAGAATGTTCCTAATGTTTTCATGTGTTTTAGTCGCAGGAACACCTCAAGGCATCACAAATGCTGAAATACCAGAACAAAAGCTTTACCTTGTCCCATGTGACTTTTACACCTGTTCTAATGTGCTTTGTGATTTCTTGTATGACAGAGGAATGGAGAGGAAAGGATAAATTGACCATAGTGCTTTCAACTTAGAGGTAAACGAGGATCCATTTAAACTTGGGTCAGTTTAGGCAAGTCTCTATTCTGCTACATTGATTGGTTTGCACAAATGTTATAGCATCTACAAACTGTGTGTGGAGATGATCTGCGCTTTTTAGCGGTATTGCGATGGACAGATCGGACACTTTTTTTTGAGACCATTGAAATTTATACAGCGATCAGTGCTATAAATGTCACTGGCAGGCAAGGGGTTAACACTATGGGGGTTATCAAGGAGTTAAATGTGTTCCCTAGTTGGTGTTTCTAACTGGGGTTAGGACTGACTTGTAGAGGAGACATATATATATATTGTTTGTTCCTACAAAGTAGGAACAATATGTCTCCTCCTCCCCTGACATAACAGAGATTTGTGTGTTTCTTAAACACGTTCCTGCTCTCATGCAGGTGGCTGGTGTAACTCACACCTGCCAGCCACACGCATTGGGTTCCCCACTGTGCAATGGCGTGTGCCTGCTATAGCCCTCAAAGGTACAGACGTACAATTAGGCGTTTCTTAATGGCGAACTGCTTTGCTGACGTACATTTGCGTGAGCCAGTCGGCAAGTGGTTAACCTGGAAACCTTTTTCTTTTTAATGAAGACTTCTATCTGGTACAGTATAAGATGTCAAGTCATCTGCCCAGTCTTGCCACAAAGAGTTAATCCAGTTCTGAGCTGTGTGTGTTTTCGTGCTTTTAAGACAGATCTGGCCTTGTTTTTACTAAAAGTGGTTTCAAAGTTCCACAGAAGCCAAGAAATGTGAGTAAAACCATTTTGTTCTCAGGAGAGGGAGTGTTAAGTTTCACACATTGGATGTAAGGCGATGTCCTTCAATTCATGAAGGAAACAAACGGTCAGGAAGACTGGATTTCTTGTTTTATTTTCAGGGGCAAGAAAAGGTTATAAGGCCTCCAGACGTACAATAGCTAGGTGGCTTAGGTTGGCCATTAGCCAAGCATACACTTTGGCAGGTAAAGAGGTTCCCATAGGCATTAAGGCACACTCACCTAGAGCTACGGTGGCTTCTCAAGCAGAACGGACTGGCGCGATGCCAGAGCCAATCTGCAGAACGGCAATGTGGTCCAGTTTCACCACCTTTGGAAAACATTTATAGGGTGGACATATTGGCAAAAGAGCAGTGCTTTGGGAGAGGTTTTGCACGCCGTATTTCTGCCCTAATGGGTGCTTGCTTATCTTCTCATGGTGGCTGTCGTGAGACGCTGGGCAGGTGGGGGGGAAACCAAAATTGCACATACGGTAACGTCTCTTCCTGTAGTCTTTCAGGACGGCACCAGTTGCCGTCGCGTACTGTGGCAGGTTGGCACTTTTGGGCGAATTGCTATAGGTGTACGTCTCATCGTAATATCCGCCAGCCACCCAGGATCGCTCCACAGAGCCAGAATGGGGATCTGTCAATGTTGGTGCAACGGATCAAAAAACTCGCGGTTCAGATTGTTCCTTGGATCAGATCATTTTTCGGATCACCACCATATATAGTCCCCTACTGTAATATCCGCGGCGTCGTCCCCTCTCTGTAATATCCACGTCGTTCCCGTCAGCGTGTGCTGCTCTGGGAGCTCCAAATAGGTGGCCACCGGCAGGTATACCAAAATGGGCACCAAGCCAAATCGTGTGGTGTGTTGATCTGTGATCCGAACGGGTCACAGTGTTCGGATCAATGAAGATCCATTGCACCCCTACTCAATGTGAACAGATCATTGTTCTGTCAGGGGAGAGGAGTGTTTGTTCGTTTTGATTAGGAACAACGATATCTCTGTACTCCCAGTCAGCCCCCTTCTTTTAGAAATGTCTCCCAGGGAACTCATTTAACCCCTTGATTGCCCCCTAGTGTTAACCCCTTCTATGCCAGTGTAATTTTTACAGTAATCGGTGCATTTTTACATCCACGTGTCCAATCTGTCCGCCGCAATGTCCCACTAAAAATTGCTGATCACCGCCATTACTAGTAAAAAAAAAAAATGCTATAAATCTATCCCCTATTTTGTAGATGCTATAACTTTTTGTTCAAACCAATCTGTTTATTGCAAAGAATACTTATCGGCCTAAACTGATGAAGAATTATTTTTTTTTTCTGTAATCTTTTAAATATGTTAAGAATATGCAGGGTTTTTATATTTTGTAGTATTAAAATTGGGGGTGCAACGGATCGTCACCGATCCGTGATCTGAACGGGTCACCCCGTTCGGATCGGCACACCACGCGATCTGCGGAGTGCTCTGGCGCCTCGGCCGTAGGAAAGTCCCCGGCTTCAGCCTAGCCCCGGAGCGGCGGCCATCTTGCTCCACCCCAACCAATCACAGATCGGCTGTGATTGGTTGGATGGGTTGTCCCGTCTCTGCACCTGATTGGCCCGTGTGATGAGCGCCTTCTCTGATTGGAAGGCTGCCCGGTTTGGCTGGCTGTCTTGGCGCTCTGGATGAACGTGTGGAGCTTGGGGAAACGGTGAGCGCTGCTATGAAGGACAGGGACTCTGTGTTCTTTCTAGTGTTGGGGCAATGTTGGACTGGTCTGGATTCCTAGAACAGTGATGGCGATGACAGTGCAAGTACAGTGAGTTGAATGTTAAACTGGCTATTAGTGATTACTAGTGTGGGGGCAATGTTAAACTGGCTCTTACAGTGACTAGTGTGGGGGGCAATGTTAAACTGGCTATTACAATGTTTACTAGTGTGGGGGCAATGTTGGACTGGAACAGTGATGGTGATGACGAGTGGGGGGCAATGGTGGACTTGAATCCGACCCTTTTTTTTCATCTTTATTTTTTTTTTGCTGATCCGAAAATGATCCGTGACTCCTGATCCGAGGATCGATCAGATCCGTGAGGTTTTTTTTGATCCGTTGCACCCCTAATAAAATACAGCTAGGACGGCACCACACCTGTCACATTACCTGCTATCCAGAAACACAACCTGTGCAAACTTGTCATAGTTATGCAAATGTTGCATCCCTTATACTGGGCTCCTGTATATAGAGACCATACTGGAAGCTGACGCCACGTGAGCTGAAGAATATACTTTGTTATCTAATCTGAAATATTGATAAGTATTTGAGTCTGTTTACTGGCACAGGTCAGCTCAGTGAGAACTTTTCCAGACATTCACTACCAAACTCCCATAATTCCCCAGTAGTCTTCAGGACAAGGACAGCCCTTCTGCCACATTTGTGATGGGCTCACTATCTTTGCCAGAATTCTGCGCAGAGCCTCAAGTGCATTTCCACTTGCAGTTACATATCACAATCTGCCCCCCTGCACCCCCTGTAGGTTTTCGTTCATTCAGTTTATAAAAAATTATTTTAAAAACTTTACTCTTTCTAGTTATTCGGGTTGAGCAGGTTTATATATTACTTTGTAGGCAGCTGCTTTTGTTCAGAACAGCTTGCAATGGGCAATAATTAAGGGACTTTTTTTTAACATGCGTTGCAAAAGATCTTTATCCCTTTGTTACGACACAGTCCGCATCTAGTTTACAACTGATGTTGAGATTGGCCAGCACAGTACATACAGGGTTAATTATGGTAAACATGACCCCTCTGCATTTTAAAGCTGAAGTCTAGATATGCTTATTGCATGCTTATATGGGTCCAGCTTTTGGAGAACGTCTTGTATTAAAGCAAATACAAGGCATTTTGTAAATGTGCATACTAACATTGGACCAATGTAACTACGCAGGGCTTTTTTTCAGCAGAAACGCAGTTCCAGCACCTCTAGTATTGAATGTATGTAATGGCAAGGGATGCTGGGGTGTACTGGAGGGTCTATTAATGCTGGCTGCTGGGGGATCTATTGTTGCTGGAGGGGATCTATATTTTCAGTGGAAGGGTCTATTGTTGCTGAGGAGGTAGTTGTCACTGGTGGGGGGATCTAATGTTCCTGGACATCTACTGTGGAAGAAGGGGTCTATTGTTGCTAGGGGTGCTCCATTGTTGCTGGCTACAGGGGATCCATATTTCTTCCCATCATTAACAAATTACTTAGCACCACAAATTGATACTTGCTTTTGTATCCATTATTGAGAGGTGGGTAGGGGGATGACACCAAGGAATGGCGCTTGGAGGTGGGTAGGGGATGACACCAAGGAAGGGTGCTCTGAGGTGGGTAGGGGATGACGCCAAGGAATGGTGCTCGGAGGTGGGTAGGGGATGACGCCAAGGAATGGTGCTCGGAGGTGGGTAGGGGATGACGCCAAGGAATGGTGCTCGGAGGTGGGTAGGGGATGACGCCAAGGAAGGGTGCTCGGTGGTGGGTAGGGGATGACACCAAGGAATGGTGCTTGGGTGTGGAACCAAGGAATGGTGTTTGGAGGTGGGTAGGGGATGACGCCAAGGAAGGGTGCTCAGAGGTGGGTAGGGGATGACGCCAAGGAATGGTGCTCGGAGGTGGGTAGGGGATGACGCCAAGGAATGGTGCTCGGAGGTGGGTAGGGGATGACGCCAAGGAATGGTGCTCGGAGGTGGGTAGGGGATGACGCCAAGGAAGGGTGCTCGGAGGTGGGTAGGGGATGACGCCAAGGAATGGTGCTGGGAGGTGGGTAGGGGATGACGCCAAGGAATGGTGCTCGGAGGTGGGTAGGGGTTGACGCCAAGGAATGGTGCTCGGAGGTGGGTAGGGGATGACACCAAGGAATGGTGCTCGGAGGTGGGTAGGGGATGACACCAAGGAATGGTGCTCGGAGGTGGGTAGGGGGATGACACCAAGGAATGGTGCTTGGGTGTGGAACCAAGGAATGGTGCTCGGAGGTGGGTAGGGGATGACACCAAGGAATGGTGCTTGGGTGTGGAACCAAGGAATGGTGCTCGGAGGTGGGTAGGGGATGACGCCAAGGAAGGGTGCTCGGAGGTGGGTAGGGGATGACGCCAAGGAAGGGTGCTCGGAGGTGGGTAGGGGATGACGCCAAGGAATGGTGCTCGGAGGTGAGTAGGGGATGACGCCAAGGAATGGTGCTCGGAGGTGGGTAGGGGATGACGCCAAGGAATGGTGCTCGGAGGTGGGTAGGGGATGACGCCAAGGAATGGTGCTCAGAGGTGGGTAGGGGATGACGCCAAGGAATGGTGCTCGGAGGTGGGTAGGGGATGACGCCAAGGAATGGTGCTCGGAGGTGGGTAGGGGATGACACCAAGGAAGGGTGCTTGGGTGTGGAACCATGGAATGGTGCTCGGAGGTGGGTAGGGGGTGGAACCAAGGAATGGTGCTCGGAGGTGGGTAGGGGGTGGAACCAAGGAATGGTACTCGGAGGTGGGTAAGGGGGTAGACACACAAAGGTGACTTGGAAGGAGGGAGTTCCTGCACCCATTCTCTCTCTAAAAAAAAAAAGCCCTGTAACTACGCAATAAAGACCATACCTGGCATTCAGCTTCAACGTTGCTTCGAAGGAAAAAACTACGCAGCAATTTCTGCAAATAAAGTAAGCAGCTGAGAGCGCCGACCCAGAGTGTTAGTTATGGCGGGGGGCATCTCCCTGTCAGAACACAATAGACCACTAACAATCAAATTAACAGTTTCCACACAGAGCTCTTTTTTTTTTTTTTTCAACCCACTGAAACTAGTGGTGTGTAGTAGGCTTTACTCTAAACCTTTTTAGAAGGTTGGGCATTGATAAGTGTACACGGCTATTAAGTAAATGTATCAAAATGTCCGGTTCAGCAGGGATTAGCCAAATTTCAATCCATGTATGGGCAGGATGAATTTACCAAAGTCGATCTATCAATTCGGCTTGAGTACAACCAGCCTGTTGTATTTTTGGCATTCGATTTATTGCTGGCAGCTATAACCGCTAGCAGTAATCATTGTGTTCTGCCAGCATGAAGAGCTCCATACCCCAGCTAAACTTCCACCAGCTAACTTGCTGCCTTAAAGTCGTTTGAAAGTCTGAATGTTTTTTTAAATGCATAAAGGTAAAAAATCTTCAGTGTGCAACAGCCTTCTTAATACTGAGGTCCATCTTGATCCAACGATGTTGCAGGGTTGGGGCACCATTGGCTGAGGCGGGGGTTGGGGCACCATTGGCTGAGGCGGGGGTTGGGGCACCATTGGCTGAGGCGGGGGTTGGGGCACCATTGGCTGAGGCGGGGGTTGGGGCACCATTGGCTGAGGCGGGGGTTGGGGCACCATTGGCTGAGGCGGGGGTTGGGGCACCTTTGTCTGAGGCGGGGGTTGGGGCACCATTGGCCTCCCATTGCTATCCAAGTCAATGAGCCGATGAGGAGAGGGGGTGGGCCCAAACCACTGCTCTGTCTGAATGGACAGACTGAGCCGAGGCTTGCTGTGGGGGCACTTGGCAAGAGGGAAGGGCCAGGAGTGCCAACGAGAGACCCAAGAAGAGGAGGATCTGGGCTGCTCTGTGAAAACCCACAGCATAGCAGGTAAATATAGCTTGTTTTTTAAATTAAATTTTTTTTTTACTTTAGTATCATTTTAATGTGGCTGTAAACCATTTACAGACAAGCCTAGATTAAGGCTTACCTGTAGGTGCAACAAATATCTCCTAAACCTCCACAATTTAGGAGACATTTCCAATAATGACGGCCGCCGATGTCTATGGCGCACTTTAGAAACTGCGATCGTGCCGTGACTTTTTTTTTGGGGGGGGGGGGGGTTTACAACCACTTTAAGCCTAGTACACGGTGTGTCATGAACGAAAAATGTGTAGCTTTGGAGATCCTGCACTAACAATCAGCTGTTAGTACAGCAATCTCCCCACTGAACTATTGTGTTCTGACGGGAATCCCATCCCAACACACTGTTTGGCTCTGTCGGCCATTATCTGAGAGCGCTATTAGGCAGACCTTTTTCAATTGTTCCCCTCCGACAGAGGCCTGACCGGCTGCCGTACACATGGGCCGAATGTCAGCTGGTTTCTAATGAACAGGCCGCTACCACACGATATTTGGGTGGTGTGTACGGGGCTTTAATTAGAGAGGATGTGGTAAGGTCTATATCGGGGGTAGGCAGCCTGGGGCCCTCCAGCTGTTGAACTAAATTTCCCATGAGGCATTGCAAGGCTTGCAGTTAAAATGACTCCCAGAGACATTATGGGACTTGTAGTTCAGCAGCTGGAGGGCCCCAGGTTGCCTACCCCTGGTCTATATCCTATAAAGAGGGGAGGCGAAAGCTTTTCACTGATTGGCTGAATTTCGATCCATAGATGGGCAGTAAGGTTGATCTGCCAATCAACTTCTGTTCAGAGCTACCAGCTTGTGTGTGTGTGTGTGTGTGTGTGTGTGTGTGTGTGTGTGTGTGTGTGTGTGTGTGTGTGTGTGTGTGTGTGTGTGTGTGTGTGTGTGTGTGTGTGTGTGTGTGTTTCAATGAAATTGTTGAATAAATAAAAAAAACCTATGGGCTGCTTTAGTGATCCTTTGCTAAAACACTTGCATTATCTGTAGTTGACTTGTAGGGTATTTTTTTTCTCCTGTAAACATTATCTACTAAAACCAAAATTACTGAAAGTGCTCGAAAGTTTGTACTTTTTTTTTTTTGATCTTCTCCTTTGTACATTACCTTCCAAAGTTCAGTCTGAAGGCCCTTTTACATTTGTAGGGCAATTGGGAAAATCCCTTCTACTAGTAAAGCAGTACAGAGGGCGCAGCTGCAATTTACAGTCGCTTTATCAAACGCTTCTGAACTTTGAGTTGTGTTTGGGATAAGACTTTCTATTCCAGATCATTTCCTGAGTAATAAACTACCCAATGTCTGTCTGGATATAAATATTTGCATTCAGTTCCTCCGAGTTTACTGCAGGTTACTAGACAGGCTGGTGAAGTATTTCAGGAATTCCTGTTGTACCAATAGCATACACTAGGTGGGGCTATATGAACGCGGCTTTCACTTTGAGGAATGTTGCGCTCTGTCATCTGACGTTTACCTTTTATTGGCCATTTTTGTGTGTCTTTAGGTTTCATTGATTGTAAAGCTGGTATCGATGGCTTTGGATGTTTTTTCCCTTAAGTGCAAATGCCCACTGATTTTTATTTTTTTATATAAAATAAAAAAATAAAATAATAAAAATAGTAAAAATAATAGTAAAAATTAATTTTATTATTTCTGGTTTTATATTCACTTTAATTTGTATTGATTGGTAAGGAATACTGCTGCTCTGTAAGGCCTGATGCACGCTGGACGTTGTGATCATCTCTCCTAGACACCTACAGGCAGCAGCAGTTTGGCAGAAAAATCTGATTGCCGCTTGTAAACTCGCATAACTCATTTAGGCACATCATTTATTGGCCAGAATTTCATTCTGTTTTTTATATATTTTGCTAAATGAGAAAAGACCAAATATTTGGACAAATGCGTTCATAATGAAGTTTAGGCCAAACTATTTATTCTGTTACCCTTCTTTAGTGAAACTAACCCAGATTCATGTTTTATTTAGTCTGTAGGAAAGTTGGTCCATAGTTTGTGGACTAACTCATCTATCCTGATGTACTGACACCCCCATCTCATTTTATTTTTGGAAAATAAAGAATTGAAAAAAAAAATCACTACCAGTGCAGTACAGCGTCGTACAACCTTACATGGCAGTGATCAGGGACACTTACTGGTGACAGTATTTTAAGTTTTTTTTTTTTTTTGTTTGTTTGTTTTTTTTCTTTAGGATTTTTTTAACCACTTCCATACCAGGCCTGTTCTGGCACTCCTTCCCTACATTAAAAAATCTTTAAGAACAAAAGCAAAGCTGCGCCCTTTTAAAATTGCATCATAATATGGCGAGGGTTAATGAAATCCACAATCCCTTATTATAGGGCCAATAAATCCTTGTGACAAAGTTCTTTAGAAAAATCATCCATAGAGATCAGCCCCGATCGTTCAGACTGCATCACATGAAAGAAATCACCCAGTGACAGAGGAAAACCACAACGTGATCCCTTCACCAATAAATGGATGGCCGCTTACCAGAGGGCAAGCCACATAAGCAGTCGGCTATAACCCAGTTGTGGCCTGGGATTGGCGATCAGAGGAGAACCGACGGGACACTAGTCGGCAACACTCAGTCATCCAAGGAAGAAGATCAAAGTGCACCATAGTGTGAATCCGTTTTCAGCAGTAACATTTTTTAAATAAAATATTGTACTTGCGTACAAAAAAGTATAAACGGCATATAAAACTAAAATGCCGGCAATCGATAGGAGCCCTCCCTCTGAAGCGTGGTGACGTTACAGCGTAGTCCCCAAGACGCGTTTCGTCATCAACAGACGTTGTCAATGGGATGGGCTACCGCAGTAAGCCACCTTAGTATTCTACCCTCTGGATGATTTTTCTAAAGAACTTTGTCACAAGGATTTATTGACCCTATATAAGGGATTGTGGATTTCATTAACCCTCGCCATATTATGATGCAATTTTAAAAGGGCGCAGCTTTGCTTTTGTTCTTATATTTCTCTGTTATCCCACGACAGCTGCTGCCCTTTCCTAGCTTTTTATTTTATTGTTTTATTCTTCATTAGCGCAGTTTTCTTGCTTACATTAAAAAAAACTTTTTTTGCTCTAAAATTACTCGGAATCTCCTGGAATTTTTCAATTTTTTTTTTTTTTTTTTTTAGGAAAAAAAATTGTAAAGTTAGCCAAATTTTGTATAATACCCAACATGTGACACTTTAAAATTGCACACACTTGTGGAATGCCGCCCTCCGAACAAGCTCCGGAGCGCAGCAGAAGGGGACATTTCCGCCGGTTGGTTAACACCTGTGTATGCACCCCAAGTGTTGCATTGCTCCTTCCCTCTCCCTCCTGGCTGTTTTCTGCCTTGAGTTGGTTTAGTTCTGTCTGGAGGTTTCTCCACTTGTTTTGTACCCTGTTACACCCACATGTGGGGTGTGACATTGTGCAAATGAGATTCCCCCACCATCGCCATCCAACCTTCCTGTGACCAGTGTGCAGGGGATTCTACTCCCACCCCAGCTACTGTCACTTTTTAAGTTGGGGCTGCCGTGTGGAGCTTTGACTGCAGTCGCATCATTCGGAGATCTGTGAATGAGCGAACTATAAGTCCCATCACGGCAGATGAACTGGTAGTTCTCAATGGAACACGCGTGGTGGTAATCCCGCACTCGTAGTCCATTGACCCTTGCCTGTCAGTATGGACAGGAAGCTGGAAGAGGCTGCAGGAGCCCCTGCCATTCACTGATCATGGGTGAAATGCTTTACAGAGTGTGCAAAAAATATTAAATGCACTTTCTTTTTCTTAATGGTGGACTTGGTCTTTTTAAATTAAAATTGAGTGCGCAGGATGACCTGCAGGGGGAGCTGCTGTTCAGCTGAATGGATGTTCTTGGCTTTTGTTACATATTACTTGATTTCTGGTAGAGAAGAATTGTTGGAACAGGTGTTGCATGTTATACAATGTGGCACTACTGCCTTAAAGCGAAACCCCGGGAAATGGGAAAACAATAACTTAGCAGGGAGGATTCCCCCATCACCAAATGTTCAGACAGCAGGCAGACTTCCCCTCCATCAGAACACACTAATCAGCATTGCAGGCTATAGTGGGCAGAGCTCATCAAGCACAGAAAATATGACAGGCTGGATTGACTTCTGGACAACCAGCCTTGCCCATACATTCCTGGTGAACCAGTCAAATTGTGATTTCATGTATGGCCAGCTTTACTGTGATCCTCCGCTCCCCTGATGGATGGCGTTTCCCCGTCCATCAGGGATTTCTTCTCACTTCTCCTGGGGACAACCTTTTACCAGACAGGAAGTGAAGGATTCTCTCAAACAGAGCCGCCATCGGCAGGAAATCCTGATGGGAGTCCTCGGCTATCTCCACTTTTCCAAAACGAGAAACAAAACCTTTTGGCTACTTGGCTGACCCTTTGATTGATGTTCCCAGCTTTTTTGAGTTCCTCCTTAATCGGATTCCTGAGGCTGTCCTTTTTATTGGGTCACTAGATCTAGTAAATATACAAAGGTTATATCTGGGTTTCAAGTCCCACTTTCTACTGTTTCTACTATGTTCACTAGTTCTAGCTCTGAAAAATGAAAGGGCTAGTAAATGTAAGACGAGACATTTTTTAACTAAAATAAGACCACTAGAAGTTATAATCTGAAATCTGTACACAAAGGTTCCTGTGCTGTGATTTCATCTTCACTGCCTGGGAAATATGAGGCAGCCTCCGCAGTCAGTGCTACCCAATATGTACAGCATGTCCATCCAGGCAGTACAGCCAGCCCTCCTGTAGTGGACCCGAGCCCCATCACTTCAGAGGGCCCACTATACTGCTTTATTGCAGACACTTGAGTCTTGTGGACCCCCTGATGGCTTTAACTGAGCTCCTGGAGGATCAGTGCTAGTATCTGCACCCCCCCCCCCTGCTGTTTATGGGGCCTACTGATGGTACATAAGGGGTCCATTGGAGATGGGGGTAGTAAATGTATATTTACCAGCTCCTTCCACTGAAGTGTAGTAAACTGAATGATGAAGTTGTCCTCTGTCCCTTTCTCTGTTCCAAATACGAGACATCAGGGTCTGTTTTGATCCCTGATATTTCACGAAAAGGGCCCCCAATAGGAAAGGGGGAGGGTAAAAAAAAAATGCTTAATGCTTTGGAGAGCAGTCGACATTTGAATCTCTTCAAAGGGCATTTGACGTTGGCATTGCTGGTTGTCTTCTCATACCAACGGCCTACAAGATGGCGCCAGATCACAGAAGGAAGCATAGGCCTGCAGAAGGCCGCAAAGCCGCAGCCTCAATTACCAGCCAGCACGTCCCGACACGATCGTGCGGCAGGGGGTGCACTGAGACACAGGATACCCCAGCTGTGCCGCACCAGGTCGCTAATTCTAGTCGCAATTGCGACCTGGCGTCTGGGGTTTGTCAAAATCATAACTTCTGCTAAATACAGCTCAAACACAATGCAATATAGGATCTGTCTAAAAGGTTTGCTACGTGGTAGGGTTGTGCAAACCTTAGGACTGGATGGACAAATGCAAAGTAAGCCCGGTAATTTTTATTTTGTCTGCTGCGGTTGGGCAACACTGCAAAATCTCTCCGCTCCCAGCTTGTGATTGGTTAGCCATAGAGCAGCAGGTGGTCCATGTAAGTGTCTCTGCTCTTTTCTTCTATCAGCGTGTTGCGTGTCGGCAGTGTGTGCTGGTAACCTGACTGGCCACAAGAACTAAACCTCCTTTTAGACGGTGCTGCTGTGTAAAGGATTATAATCTTAAAGGAGTGACTCTTGTTGAGAAGAAAAAGCATTCCCCTCTGGGTGATCTCTGTACATTGCAGGGATTATGACAAACTTTGTTTCAGATTCCTACGTTGTTCTGAATAAATGTCTCTGTGTGAAAAATGAATGTGAATGGGAGTGATTTCATAATTGTCTGTCAGCTTGCAGGGTTCAATTATGGAAGGTGGCAGGGTCTGCATCCCTTCAGACGTGATTTCCCTTTTTTAGGGTATCTCGCCAAAAATAAAACTTTAGCTGCAGGATCAGATTTGTGCCGACTTCTGGGAAAATCTGTGAGCCAATCGCACTAGCAGGAAGTGACATTTCTGGGGGGTGTTCTGTACACTGTGTCTACATTCTGTACACAAATGGTGTTGGCATTTTACAGAAAATTGCAGAGCTGCAGATTGAAAAGGAAAGCTTGTTTTTAAGTCACGTGTGATCCATTTTATTTTTCCCTCGAAAGTGGATTTACCCTTTAAGCCGATTGCAAAATGACAGCCGGATGGGACTTTCATCCCAGTCATATGTCTTCTCCCGGAACACTCCTGCCACCAACTGTCCAGTCATTGCACATTTTCCTGGAATGAGCCCCTAAAGCAAAGCGCCCCCCCCCCCCAAAAAAAAACAGGCTCTGCTTGTTTGCAGAGTATTGGCCTGGGCACAAAGGAAGGCAAAGTGCCAAGTATTAAGTGGTTAATTCGAAGTAACGTTCAGGTTTTTATATAATTTGCTTGTAAAATGCAATGATTTGTGAAGGTGTGTGTGTGTGTGTGTGTGTGTGTGTGTCTTGCCCGAGGTGTGGTTTTTACAAAGTAAGGGATGATGCACACGGGAGTGCGGATCGTATTTTGGAGCCATGGGTGTAGAATACAGACATCTGTACACATGAATGACGGGATACAGCTGGTATGGGTATATACGCTGGTCCTAGTGTAAACATGCCTAAGGCTACGTTTAACCACTTCAATACCAGGCACTTTTGTACCTTCCTGCCCAAGCCAGCTTTTAGTGCTGTCCCTTTTAAATGACAATTGTGCGGTCATTCTACACTGTACCCAAACTACATTTTTATCATTTTTTTCCCACAAATGGAGCTTTTTTTATTTTTTAACAAGTAAGTTTTTTTTTTCTCCTTCACTGGTAAGGTGGCACTCATGGGCATTGATAAGTGGCACTGGGCTGCACTGATGGGTACTTATGGGTGGCACTGATAGGCTTGACTGGTGGCACTGGCAGGCATTTTTCATTGGCACCGATTGGCATATCCCTGGTGGTCTAGGGTGGCATACCTGGTGGTCCAGTGTGGTGGCCACCCTGGGTGGGCATCCAAGGAGGGCTGCACTGATAAACGGCGTAGACACCCCCCCCCCTCGTCAGGAGAGCAGCCAATCTGCTCTCCTCTATGATCATCTGTCAGATGTGAGTTCGGGAAAGCTGATCAACGGCTCTTCCTGTTGTGATCAGCCATCATTGGACACTACTGATCACATGATGGTCTCCGTAAGACTCTTTACCTATATTGGAGTTGCGGTGTCATACTGAAACGCTGCAACAACACTCGCCGATATGCACGTCCCCACGGGTGCGCGGCGGCTGTTATCCTGCTGGACGTCGTATGTTGCCCAGTCACGATAACTGAACTACTTCCCGGCTATCATTCTGCTATAGGCAGGGCGGGAAGTGGTTAAAGTGACTTAAAGGTACACTGCAATCAATAATAGGTAAAGCCAACAATCCGGTTCAGATGTGCCTTGGGGTTAGCATGTGACTGATAAAGGAGTGAGGGGGAACATGCACATTGCCATTGACCCTGTGAGCCTCTCTGGATTCATGCTGGAGTCCATTTATAGGATTGCTGCCTGAATGAAGCCATTTTGGCACAGCTGCATGGCAGCTCAGTGATGGGCTTCACTTGTGGCTTGGCTTAGGCCTTGTGCACACAGCCATACAGGGGCCACAGAGCCTCTATTGCTATCCTGGGACAGGCAGATGTGGCTGTATGCAGTTATGTGCTGGGGGGGGGCCTCGTAAAGCACCCACAGGGATGTTTGTGCCAAGCGCACATTGTATGCATCTGGAACATTTGTTTGTGCAACTGAAGGGAGGGACGTGGTGGCAGCAGGTGAGTGGATGCCAGGCTGGTGGTTAGAATCTTTAATATTTGCAAACAAAATTAAGGTTTCCAATTGTAGAATAAGCCGTCGGGTTCATAAAACGGCAAAATTAGAACAGATAATCTAAGGTTAACCACTTGCTGGCCACCCCCTGTACTTTTATGTTGGCAGAATGGCACGGCTGCGCAAAGTAACGTTTATTTGCGCCCCTGCCGCAAGCTCCGCGCCCATGGGACCCGCAGACTCTGTCCCGCGATCGTGTCACAGAGCAGCAGAACGGAGAGAGGCCAGTGTAAACAAGGCATCTCCCTGTTCTGAATAGTGACATGACATTGCTCGTCTGCTCCCTCATCGGGAGCAGTGATCAGTGTCGTGTCTCAGTAAGCCCCACACAGTTAGAATAACTACCTAGGACACACTTTCTAGCCCCCTAGTGTTAACCCTGCCAGAGCACATTTATACATTAATTGGTGCATTTTTATAGCACTGATCACTGTATAAATGTTGTCAAGTGTCCAATGTGTCCACCATAATGTCGCATTCATGATAAAAATCACTGATTGCTGCCATTACGAATAAATAATAAATTTAAATTACAAAAACAATAAAAATGCCATAAAACTATCCTATTTTGTAGATGCTATAACTTCTGCGCAAACCTATCAAACGCTTATTCAGGTTTTTTTTTTTTAACAAAAATATGTAGAATACATCGGCCTAAACTGTTGTATATATCGAAGGAGAATGAGTTAAAATATGTAATTTATTTTTTTGTCTTTTTTCTTTTTTCCTTACCCTGTATAAAAGTGTGGGGGGGGGGGGGGGGGGGGTTGAAAAATTATAAAAAATAAACTGAGAAAAACATTGTTATATTTTTTTTTGGGGGGGGGGGGGGACCACAGAGGTGATCAAATGCCACCAAAAGAAAGCTCTATTTGTGGGGAAAAACCTGTAAATTTTGTTTGGGGCTACGTCACATGACTGCAATTGTCGGTTAAAGTGACGCAGTGCTGAACCGCAAAAAGTGCCCCGGTTATTTGTCAGCCAAATCCTCTGGGTCTGAAGTGGTTAATCTATACATAGCTGGATGCTACACAACTAAGCTCCATTTCATGGTGAATAAACTAAATTAAAGCAGAGTTTCACCCAAAAATGGAACTTCTGCTTTTTGGACCCCCCCCCCCCCCCTCTGGTGTCCACATTCGTCACCTTTCAGGGGGGAGCAGATCCTGTGTGATCCAGGTATTTGCTCCCACTTCTAAGCATAGATTGCCGCAGTATCCATGGAGAATCTACACCATGTCCGGCACCTGCTTTCTTCTGGGAGACACACAGGTCCCAAAAGACAGCAGAAACCAGTGAAATTGCGCAGTGCGACTCTTGAAAATGCGCCGTAGGGAACCAGGAAGTGAAGCAAGGCTTCACTTCCTGATTCCCTTACCCAAGATGGCGGCACCTGAGACAGATTCCTGTCCAGGGCATCATGGGCGCCCTGGACAGGAAAGTGCCCATATTAAGTCAGCAGCTGCAGTTTTTTTTTAATATCTGACTTAATATGGGCATTTTCCTGTCCAGGGCGCCCATGATGCTGGCATTTTTTTTTTGTTTTGTTCCTGGCTGAACTCCGCTTTTAATGGATCTTAAAAAAAATATATATATATATATTTTTTTTTTTTTTTCTTCTCTTGACAGTCTCTCACGCAGCCTCCTACAGATCTCCTCCTTATTTTTTTTTTCTTTCTTGCTGCGATCTGCCTTCCTGGTAGAGGGTGGCTACGTTTGTTCTCTATGGTCCCAAGTTTGGCTAGGAGTTAAATGCAAGTGGCTTCAATTGATGTTGCTTGCGATGAACCAAAGTGAGAGGGAAAAGGAGAGGTTCAGAAGCTCATGGAGGATTTTGCAAGGAGGCAGTAAAACTCTTATTAAAAAGTCAGTTTATATCTCTGACTATGCTAAACTGTTCTAAGTGGATATTTGGTTGCTATGGGTCACGGCATGTAACACCTTTTAGCTTTTGTGCTGCGTTAATAAATAAGGTTGTGTGGATTTCTCCATAAGGCTGTTAATTCCCACCAGTGTGATTGCTGATTTTAGATCTTCCCTGTGATGACTCAACTGCATCTGTATAAACATCTGCAATCTCTCAGTGAGGTCTCTTCCTAACAAACCACATCCTGGTGTGAGCAGACACAATAAAAAAATCCCCTGTGCTGCCGGCCAGATCAGCCCCACAATCTGACACCATACACAATGTGCTCTGCGCTCTGCTCTGCGTGCGCTCTGCTCTGCACTCTCTGGAGCTTTCTATTGCCACATTTTGCATCACCCCCGGGACATTGATTTTCTTGGCTCCATACACAGGGGTCTGACAGTCTTGTAGTGCATTTATCTTTGATAACCAACATAAGAGGATTTCTTAATTGGACAGACACCTTGTGGAAGGTCACAGCCGAATGCTAAGTGGGATGTAACCTTACATTTGAAATGGCTTCTCTATGGTCACAATATATTGTGTCCAGGGGAAGATATTTCAAGTAAATCAGAGCAAGAATTGGCTAGACTGTATAGATTTTTCAGCAAGTTGGTAATTATTTTTTTGGGGGTAATAGTTCTTTATTAATTATGGACAAAGGTAACTGTCCAATCGGTTGTAAAGGTTGGTGTTTGGTGAACTGACCCTTTTAAGCCCTGGTGCCTGACCTGTGGCCCAAGGGCCACATGCAATCAGTTTGGCACTTTGTGTGGCCCTCGGCGCCCCTGCCGATACAAATTTATGTTTCCCTCTTGCTCTGTTTATAGTGGTCATTTCTAGCAGTCTCGCATATTGTGTCTCCAGTCTGTCTCCTGAAGCATGACCCCAGTCTCCAACTCCTGAAGAATGTTAGTCTCTTAATGTGCCCTGCAGTCTCTGGGCCTGCCTCCTTGCATCGGCGTTGGAGCTGGGCAATTTTTTTTTTTAATGGACGCCGCGCTGGTTCTGAGGCGCTGCGGACAGGATTTTTTAGGCGAGGCCGCAGCTTCGGCCTAGTCCACGGCATCTGGCCTCACGGACTAGACCAGAGCTGCGGCCTCTCCTAAAAACTACTGCCCACAGCTCCTCAGGCTGGTGCGGTGTCGGAGCCGGTCCTGGGGGGGAAGAATCTAAAAAATAGATTTTCTGAAAATCTGAATCGATCTGACCTTGCAACTCTAATCACGATTCAAATCAATTTTTTTCCCCAGCCCTAATCGGCGGGCCTTGCAGTCTCTGGGCCCGCCTCCTTGTATTGGCGGGCCTTGCAGTCTCTGGGCCTGCCTCCTTGTATTGGCGGGCCTTGCAGTCTCTGGGCCTGCCTCCTTGTATTGGCGGGCCTTGCAGTCTCTGGGCCTGCCTGCCTCGTATGGGCGGGCCTTGCAGTCTCTGGGCCTGCCTCCTCGTATGGGCGGGCCTTGCAGTCTCTGGGCCTGCCTCCTCGTATGGGCGGGCCTTGCAGTCTCTGGGCCTGCCTCCTCGTATGGGCGGGCCTTGCAGTCTCTGGGCCTGCCTCCTCGTATGGGCGGGCCTTGCAGTCTCTGGGCCTGCCTCCTCGTATGGGCGGGCCTTGCAGTCTCTGGGCCTGCCTCCTCGTATGGGCGGGCCTTGCAGTCTCTGGGCCTGCCTCCTCGTATGGGCGGGCCTTGCAGTCTCTGGGCCTGCCTCCTCGTATGGGCGGGCCTTGCAGTCTCTGGGCCTGCCTCCTCGTATGGGCGGGCCTTGCAGTCTCTGGGCCTGCCTCCTCGTATGGGCGGGCCTTGCAGTCTCTGGGCCTGCCTCCTCGTATGGGCGGGCCTTGCAGTCTCTGGGCCTGCCTCCTCGTATGGGCGGGCCTTGCAGTCTCTGGGCCTGCCTCCTCGTATGGGCGGGCCTTGCAGTCTCTGGGCCTGCCTCCTCGTATGGGCGGGCCTTGCAGTCTCTGGGCCTGCCTCCTCGTATGGGCGGGCCTTGCAGTCTCTGGGCCTGCCTCCTCGTATGGGCGGGCCTTGCAGTCTCTGGGCCTGCCTCCTCGTATGGGCGGGCCTTGCAGTCTCTGGGCCTGCCTCCTCGTATGGGCGGGCCTTGCAGTCTCTGGGCCTGCCTCCTCGTATGGGCGGGCCTTGCAGTCTCTGGGCCTGCCTCCTCGTATGGGCGGGCCTTGCAGTCTCTGGGCCTGCCTCCTCGTATGGGCGGGCCTTGCAGTCTCTGGGCCTGCCTCCTCGTATGGGCGGGCCTTGCAGTCTCTGGGCCTGCCTCCTCGTATGGGCGGGCCTTGCAGTCTCTGGGCCTGCCTCCTCGTATGGGCGGGCCTTGCAGTCTCTGGGCCTGCCTCCTCGTATGGGCGGGCCTTGCAGTCTCTGGGCCTGCCTCCTCGTATGGGCGGGCCTTGCAGTCTCTGGGCCTGCCTCCTCGTATGGGCGGGCCTTGCAGTCTCTGGGCCTGCCTCCTCGTATGGGCGGGCCTTGCAGTCTCTGGGCCTGCCTCCTCGTATGGGCGGGCCTTGCAGTCTCTGGGCCTGCCTCCTCGTATGGGCGGGCCTTGCAGTCTCTGGGCCTGCCTCCTCGTATGGGCGGGCCTTGCAGTCTCTGGGCCTGCCTCCTCGTATGGGCGGGCCTTGCAGTCTCTGGGCCTGCCTCCTCGTATGGGCGGGCCTTGCATCTCTGGGCCTGCCTCCTTGTATGGGCGGGCTTGCAGTCTCTGGGCCTGCCTCCTCGTATGGGCGGGCCTTGCAGTCTCTGGGCCTGCCTCCTCGTATGGGCGGGCCTTGCAGTCTCTGGGCCCGCCTCCTCGTATGGGCGGGCCTTGCAGTCTCCGGCCATGAAATATTCACTGAATGTTACATACAGCCCTTTGATGTAGAGCAGTGTTTCTCAACCTTTTTCCAGTCGGGGCGCCCTTGAAAAGTATTTTCAGTCTTGAGGCACCCCTGTCCAAGACTTGGTTCACGTCGATGTGTGTTGTGGAACACGCGCAAAATCGCGCTTGTTCCTGACACACAGACAAATGCTCTGCTCTTTAGGGGTGCCATTAATTAATGGTGCCCCATCCATTGGCAAACATGGGTTGCTTTTGTTGTGGCACAATTAAAAAAAAAAAGGGTTGGGGACTTCTTTCCCCGCATTACTGTGGGTAGGGAAATTAATGGGCTGCCCTACTCGCAGCACACATCCACACAGAACCAAGAGCTTGTTCACATATCAGGCTGGAGGGGCAGTAAAACCACATGGTTGAGCTGTTTTTACCTCCCCCAACTTTTGCCCCTTTAGCTGCAGAGGCAACAGCTGGGGGTGTAAACATGCTGTGGCTGCAGCTGGAGGTATACCCAGGGTGAATGGGGCTGCACTGCAACTACCCCGCAACTGTGTGCATTGCATTTACTGGCTTAAAACAGGTGCTGAGGAGGCAAGATATGCCTCTTTACTGGCTGACAAATGCCCCTGAAAAGCGATATGAACACAAATTGCTTTTCAGAGGAGCAGCAGTCCTTGCTGCTATCTCGAACCCTACAAAAGTAGTTCTGATGGTACAGGAATAGGGGGGGGTCAGGATTAAAAGTAACATACATACAGACAGATGCGCACGCACACAAACAGACACACGTACATCTGTCTGTCTGTATGTATGTTACTTTTAATCCTGACCCCCCTATTCCGGTACCATCAGAACTACTTTTGTCACACACACACACTAACAGACATGTGTACACATACACTGAAAGAAGAACAGTCAGAGCTGCACAACAACCAATCAGATCCAGAGTGCTGTAGCCATAAATGGAGGATGTGGGGTTTCAGTGACTGAGACAGCTGGTTATTCATAGCAGAGCCCCCCCCCCTCACCACCTTACCCTTGGCCTCACAGTCTGCGCAGTACTTGTCCTCCTCCTTCAGCATACGAGACAGGATGGCCTGGTGCTGCTCATTCAGCTTCAGGGCCTTCTCCCTCTCTGAGCGGGTGGCAATGTCTGCGGGCAGGGGAGCAGTGTCGGTCACGGTGACTCTACTCTTTCTTCTTCCCCCTCAGGGAAAAGCGTGCCAGGCAGAGTTCAGGACGGTACCCGCAGCTCTCACGTCACAGAAGCAGTGCGTGCGTCCGACCCTCCCATAGCAACCGATGATGTATTCGGTTGGCAAGACGCGGTCGGGAGGCCCACACAGCCAGCACAGCTTCCTGAGTGCCGGGAAATGAGTTTTACACAGCGGACCAACACCGCTGTAAAGTCAAATGATAACGAAGTGCCCAGCAGTAGTGTTACATCAGATAGCAGCCATAGCTGCCAATATTTGGGGTCATTTTGCCGCGGCACACCTGGGGACTCTTCGCGGCACACCAGTGTGCCGCGGCACACTGGTTGAAAAACGTTGATGTAGAGAGCCACGCTTGAGTCCCCACAAAACACAAGTTGACCACTGATTTAAAGCCTAAAAACCTACATATAACCAGGTATTTTACACTGGGTTTCCGACTAGTAGCATCAACTGGTATCTTTCTGTACTTGCTGGAAAAGAAAACCAATGCAGCCACCATATCTTAAGCGCTGGTTCACACAGGGGCAACACGACTCTGGGCGCTACTTTGCAAGGCGACTTCAGCTCTCCTCCTGGACAGGTACCTTTGCCAGTGGCCAATCAAACAATAGGCTCTGTGGGTGGGAGGGATTTACCTGAGAACTAGTTTCTTTCTGTAGCCTCCAAGTCGGGATCCGACTTGGAGGCGACTTCCATTGAAGTCAGTGGGTACAAGTCGCCTTAAGTAGTACAGGAACCTACGGCGCCCGCCTTCTCCCTCCAGCTCTGTGCGAGATTAGTCCGTTGATCTCCACTGAGCTGGCTGATGACGAGCGCTCTACTCACTGAGCGGGGAGGGGCTTGTCGGGCGCCGCTGTTTCCTATGGAGCTGTCTGGTGAAAACTGACAGCATGTCCATTTTCATCAGATCTCACCTGATCCGATCCGCCATGGACGGATGGGGACGTATCCCCATGTCTGTTTTTAGCGGATCGGATATCGGCGGACATGTCTCCGCTGACATCAACGCTCCATAGAGATGCATAGAGTGGGCGTTCAGGTCTGCCATCAAAACTGACAGGTGGACCTGAACGGTCCGTCCATGTGAAAGGGGCATTAGGGTTAGTAGGATGCAATATATAGTTCATAATGCTCTGGAGCCGAACTGGTTAAGTGAACAGACTGATTTGTTTTCCCTCTGATGGAATTACCATTTAGATCAGGGATCCTCAAACTACGGCCCTCCAGCTGTTGCAGAACTACACATCCCATGAGGCATTGTAAAACACTGACATTCAGACATGACTAGGCATGATGGGAATTGTAGTTCCTGAACTGGAGGGCTGTAGTTTGAAGACCCCTGATTTAGATCTTTGTATATTGCTATCATGTCTCCTTTCCGGCATCTTTTCTAGGGAGAATACGTTTTTTGTTTATTCATTTTTTTTTTATATAAGTTTTGGTTAGTTTTGCTTACGTTTTTAGTGTCTGCGTTTTAAACCTTTATACTTGCATCTGTGTGGTGCTGCAGCTGTCTCACATTGGTGCCAAGACCAGGAACTGAGTAATACCATGAAAGATGATCAATCGGCTCTCCATCCGCTCACAGCAGAGAGCAGCACCTGTCGGTCACCTCTCTGCTCCTACAGCACTCACCGGAGTGCTTGGCTGGGGAGGGGACAGGTGTGGCTGAGTCTGGCTCTTAGCTGTGTGCTGAAAGGTGAAGCCAGCTGTTAGTCAAGCAATGGAGTGTATCCTGACAATATTGTCGGCATCCTTCTGGATACTGATCTTTGACTGCATCTGTAAACCACTTAAGGACCGCCTCCTGTACATATACGTCGGCAGAATGGCACGGCGGGGCACATCCACGTACAGGTATGTCCTGTACTAGTACCCAGCTGACTCGCGGATCCGATCACCGCTAGAGTCTGATCGGTCCCCGGAGCTGAAGAACCGGGAGAGCCATGTGTAGACATGGCTTCCCCGTTCTTCACTGTGGTGGTGTCTTCGATCGCGTGATCCCTTTTATAGGGAGACACAATCAATGACGTCACACCTACAGCCACACCCCCCTAGAGTTGTAAACGCACACATTAGGGAACACATAACCCCTTATGCGCCCCCTTGTGGTTAACTCCCAAACTGAAAATGTAATTTTCACAATAAACAATGCAATTTAAATGCATTTTTTGTTGTGAAAATGACAATTGTCCCAAAAATGTGTCAAAATTGTCCGAAGTGTCCGCCATAATGTCGCAGTCATGAAAAAAAATCCCTGATCGCCGACATTAGTAGTAAAAAAAAAAATATATAATAAAAATGCAATAAAACTATCCCCTATTTTGTAAATGCTATAAATTTTGTGCAAACCAATCGATAAACGCTTATTGCGTTTTTTTTTTTTCATTACCAAAAATTGGTAGAATATCGGCCTAAACTGAGGAAAAATGTTATATATTTTTGGGGGATATTATAGCAAAATAAAAAATATTGTATTTTTTCAAAATTGTCACTCTATTTTTGTTCATAGCGCAAAAAATTAAAACCGCAGAGGTGATCGAATACCCACGAAAAGAAAGCTCTATTTGTGGGGGAAAAGACGCCAATTTTGTTTGGGAGCCACGTCGCACGACCGCAATTGTCTGTTAAAGCGACGCAGTGCCGAATCGCAAAACCTGGTCGGGTCCTTTAGCTGTTAAAGTTTATTCCTAATGACAGATGCTGAAATTATACACTGAGCCACATGTGACATCCCACCCCCCCCCCCCCCCTTCATGCAGCATTGACAGGCTGTTGAACTTTTTTTTTTTTTTTTTAACAGAAAAAGTTTTTATTGTTTTTTCAAACAACAAACATACACACAAACCAATGACAGTACATAGATAACAGAGGTAACGAAGTGATTGCACCAGGGCATATCAAAAAAGGACATAAATTACACACATAGCCGGTGATACAGAAGCTAAGGGGACACAGACAACTCTACCCCATAGTTATAAATATTAGTCGCCACTCGTGAGGTTCCCCCCCGCAAGGGGGGGATGGAGAACCATCAGGGCAACCCCTCCAGCACCGCCGACCCCCGCCCCCCAAGAAAAGGGAGGACGAGGGGGGGAGGAACAGAGAGGGGGGGGGTGACTCCAAGGAGGGGGCGAGGAGAGGGGGTGAGCGAGGAGAGGGGGGGAGCGAGGAGAGGGGGGAGGGAGGAGAGGGGGAAGGGGGGGGGGGGTAAGGGGAAGGTGAGGAGGGAGGGGGAGGGGGAGAACAGCCACCCACCACACTTTACAAATAGGATGCGCCACAGGGGACCCGTCAATTACTCAGCTAGACGCATCGATCCAGTTTGACCAGATCTTGTCAAATTTTGCCGGGCAGTTTCTGCTTTCATACGTTAGTCTGTATAATGGGAGGACTCTGTTGATCGTCCCCAGCCAGGAGGAGACAGTTGGGAGGTCAGTGCCCCGCCAACGGAGTAGGATTTCCCTCCTGGCGTAGAACAGGGCAAAGGTGATGCCCAGTTTGGTATATCTGTCACATTCAATCTCACCCAGGTAGCTAAGGAGGAACAACTTCGGGTCCATCGTGAGCTCCACCCCGTAGCGGTCCGACAGAGTATCCGCCACCTCTCTCCAGTACGCGTCCAATTTGGGACAGGACCAAACCATATGAATGAACGACCCAGTATCCCCCGAACATCTAGTGCACAAGGAGCTCCTGGAGGGGTAGATCCTCGCCAGTCTCTGGGGGGTGTAATAGGCCCTATGTAAAAATTTTAGTTGGATAAATCGGTCTCTAGAGGCAATCATGGACGGGAGGAATGAAGAGACGCACTCCTCCCAGATCTCCTCGTCCAGGTCAGGTATGTCAGCGTTCCATTTGGCCAGGATTCCCACTGTGTCCGCGTCGTACGCCACCGTAAATCGCAGGTAAAGGGATGAGAGAGGTTTCCCCATAACACCCGAAATCAGGAGGCGCTCGACCGAGTCCGACTCGAGCGCAACCGGATCCGGGAATTGGGCCGCAAGCGCGTGTCTCAGTTGTGCATATCTAAATCCCAGGGAGGGGGGAAGCCTGTAGCGAAGGGCTAGGTCCCGGAAGGACAACACCACCCCGTCCGGCATAATATGCCGGAGGGCTAGGATGCCCCGCCGCGCCCAGACCCCCGGGTCAGGGACCATGTTCAGGTGGGGAAGGAAGGGATTCCCCCAAATCGGGGTGTGTGGGGATATAGTATTGGGCTTCAGCATACGCGCCCTGGAGGACCGCCACACCTGAATCACAGTAGCCATAGGACCCGTGACCGATGGATGTGCCCTACGCCCCCGAAACAGAAGGTTAGATAAAGCAGCGTACGAGCCTAGGATAGCCGCCTCGAGGGACACCGCTGGGTTCCGAGGCGCCTGGGAAAACCACCAACGGGCCGTCACCAGGACCGCCGCCCAGTAGTAGGCAAGGAAGTTTGGGAAGGCCAGACCCCCCTGGGATAGGGGGAGATAGAGGAAGCGCCTGGCGACCCGGGGAGGGCTGTTCGCCCATATGAACGCCGTCACTATGCTGTCAAGTCGTCGGAAGAAGGATTTCGGGATAGTGACAGGGGTCTGGCGAAAGAAATAGAGCAACTTGGGGAGTATCACCATCTTTATGAGGTTACCCCGTCCGACCGGCGAAAGGGGAAGTGTACGCCAGACCGCACAACGTCCGGACAGGTGTTCTAACGCCGGGAGAACATTTTTCTCCATGTAGGACCTCGGCTCGAGGCCCACTCTAACCCCCAGATACGTGAACTCATCCACCCAGCGCAGGGAGGTGTGTGAGTCGGAGCGAGGGAGCGATGGGTGGAGAGGAAGGAGCACTGATTTGTCCCAGTTGATTTTCACCCCCGAAAATGATGCAAATTTTTCAAAGTGGGACAGTGCCTCACCAAGTGAGGCAGACGCATCTGCCAGGTACAGAAGGGCGTCATCAGCATAGAGTGATAGTTTCTCCTCTAGGGATCCCACCTTGATCCCTCGGACCCCCGGGTCGCGCCTGATGTGCGCGGCCAGGGGCTCCAGGGCCAAGGCAAATAGAGCCGGGGAAAGTGGGCAACCCTGCCTGGTCCCCCGCTCCAAGGAGAAGGGGGGCGACAGGGTCCCATTAGTGCGGATACGTGCCCTTGGGTGAGCATACAGCATTTGTATCCAGGATAAAAACCGGGGCCCAAAACCGAAGCGCGACAAAACCGCCCAGAGGTAGCCCCACTCGACCGAGTCGAAGGCCTTCTCAGCGTCGAGCGAGGCCACCACGCCTGCGCCGTCCGGGACCGCCACCGCGAGGTGGGTGTGTAGACGTCGAAGGTTAATGTCGGTCCCCCGACCCGGCATGAAGCCCGTCTGGTCTGGGTGGACCAGGGCTGTAATAACAGTGTTAAGCCTATTGGCAAGGATCTTCGCAAAGAGCTTCGCGTCAACATTGAGGAGGGAGATAGGACGGTATGAGGAGCATAAAGTGGGATCTTTACCGACCTTGGGGATTACCACAATGACCGCGTCACACATCGAGTCCGGGAGTACACCCAGATCCGAGGCCGACGCAAACAAGGATAACAGCCTGGGGGCCAGGTCTTCTCCGTAAGTCTTGTAAAATTCAACCGGGAACCCATCCGGGCCCGGCGTCTTACCCCCTTGCATCGTTTTCAGGGCGGCTTGTATCTCCTCGATCTGAAATGGCGCGTCTAGTTTACGCGCCGCAGAGGACGTGAGGACCGGGATGTCCACCTCCTCCAGATAGGCCACTAGGTTCGGGAGGTGATACTTTACTCTAGAGGTGTACAGTTGCTGGTAATACTCCGCAAAACATCGGTTGATTTCCTGCGGAGTTGAGTGTAAGTTCCCCTCCCCATCCCTCACCTGGGCAACAGCAGAGGCACCTGAGTGCTCCCTGGACAGCCAGGCCAATAGCCTCCCCGTCCGCTCCCCTTGTTCGAAAATGCGCTGAGTCTGATGAAGAAGCTTCTTCTGAGTCAAGGCTGTCCGGAGGAGGACTGCCTGTTGCGTTAGGGCTTGCAGGGAGGAGTAGTGTTGCAGGTCTCGGGTGTTGACATACAGGGCCTCCTGTCTAACCGCCTCCCCCTCCACCCTGGTGAGTTCCGCCCTGCGTTCCCTCCGAACCCCCGCAATCAGGGACTGATAGTGACCCCGGGAGGAGGCCTTAAAGGCATCCCACACCGTGTTCTCCGCAGCCGTACCCGGGTTTTCCGCCCAATAGGACCGGAGAGTGTCATGAATTTTGGGCTCCACCTCCGGATCCGAGATCCAGAACCTGGAGAGCCGCCAGAGGTTGCTGGCCGGATCCGTCGTCAAAGTCAATGAGAGGAGGAGTGGGGCGTGGTCCGAAATCCCGCGAGGGAGGATAGTAATGTCACGTACCCGGGGTAGTACTGGCGTCCCCACATATGCTAAGTCAATTCGGGAGAAGGATTTATGGGTGGCTGAGTGGCAGGTGAAGGCCCGAGTCCCCGGGTTCCTCCAGCGCCAAACGTCCGTGAGCCCGTACGTGTCAGCCCATTCCGCCAGTCCCTGGCGAGTGGTGCCCGATGGGGTGAACCTGTCCATACCAGTGTCTGGGACTAGGTTGAAGTCACCCATTAGGACCACATTTTCACAGGGAAACTGCGCCAACTTGGCCGCGAGTATTCCCAGGACCGCCAGGGAGGCGGGAGGGGGCAGGTACAGGCCCACCAGTACCCAGGGGAGATTGTAGATCATAGCATGGACCAACACAAATCTGCCATCGGGGTCAAGAACTAAATCAAGGAGCTTAAAGGGGAGGGATTTGAGCACTAAAACA
This sequence comes from Rana kukunoris, assembly GCA_029574335.1. Classification (NCBI taxonomy): domain Eukaryota; kingdom Metazoa; phylum Chordata; class Amphibia; order Anura; family Ranidae; genus Rana; species Rana kukunoris. Next base: position 48,030,079 of record CM056055.1, read on the forward strand.
CTAACCCCTCTGGCATAGTTAGAATAAGTGGAATGGTAGTGGTGACCTACCCAGGGCCTTTTAAGGCTGAGGGTTTTGCTACCCATCAGATGTGTCTCCTGTAACACACAAACATGCGGGCTATGTTTTTTAATAAATTGGAACACTAGGGACCTCTTGACTGGGGAGTTCAGGCCCTGTGTGTTCCAGGAGAGGACATCAAGAGCAGCCATTGCAGACCACTAGGCAGGTAACCACAGGGGTAGAGCTACACTGGAGCCTCCAACCAATCACCCGACCCAACACCGGGGCGAGGGAGAGTCGTCGGCCCAACTCTAGAGCAATCAATATGCAAGAAATCAACAGTACTGTCATAACGTATAACACAATCAAACATAACAGGGCGCCAACCGGGCTTCCCAACCCCCCCCACCCCGCCCCCCCCCCTAACATGGAGGAGGACTTGCATCCCAAAACAAACCCCAGCCCTAAGGCCGGACACGAGGGCAGTGTCCAAGCGGTTACCCGCTACTGTAAACAAAACAGTTGGTGGTCCTGAGAATCCACAGGAGGATGAGGTGTGTGGATCACCCGGATTCCCGGGGGTGCAGTTCTTGAGTACTAGTAACAAGGACATCCAACAGGGAGTCAAAAAATAAAACTAAAAATAAAAAGGGGGGAAAGACATGTGTGAGTCAACTTTCAGGGGGAGGAGGTGGGAGGAGGGGGGGCCCCCCCTCGACATGTCTGCAGGACAGGGGACATGGGGGTGGTGAAGGGGGATGGGGAGGAGGATCAGCTATAGCTTCTGGTCCACTGCTGGGGAGATGCAGGCGGGGGGGGAAAGGCGGCAGCCAAACAAGGTGACAGGGTGGGGTCCGGCCCCCCCAACCCCCCAGGAGCAAAGGGGGAATGCCTCCGCAGCGTTAGCCAGGTAGGGGTGTTGTGGTGATGGCAGTCAGTAGGCCTCATATCTGCAGCGGGCCCGCCAGGACCTTAATGAACCCCCAATACCCCAGGGGGGGACCCCTGAATAGTGTACTCACAGTCAGTTGTCAAAGTTGAAGAAGGGGTGAATCACCGGACTCTCAGCCAGGGAGGGATTCGGCCCAGGCCGCTGCATCTCTCGGGGAGGTGAAAAAATGGATTCTCTCACCATCTTGAACTCTGAGCCTGGCAGGGAAGAGCATGCTGTACTTGATCCCCCGTTCTCTCAGCATGGCACGGACGTGGTCAAAGGACTTGCGCTGGCGCTGTGTCTCCACCGAGTAGTCTGGGAAAATCAGGAGCCTGGCGTTCTGGTATTTGAGATCTCCTTGCAGACGCGCTGCTCTGAGAAGAGTGTCTCTGTCGCGGTAGTGGAGGAATTTAAAAATAAAGGTGCGCGGCGGCGCTCCTACAGGGCCTCTGGTCGCCGGGATGCGATGGGCCCTCTCAATAGAGAAGTAGTGGGAGAACCGGGCGGCCGGGAGGATAGTGGGAAGGATTTGCTCCATGAAGGCTACAGGATCGGTACCTTCTGCCCCTCCGGGAGGCCAAGGACACGGAGATTATTGCGGCGATTCCTGTTCTCGGCGTCTTCCGCTCTGTGCTCCAGGACCCTCACCCTGGCCTTCAGGGACTGGATGTCAGTGTGATGGTCCCTCTGGGTGTCCTCCAGGTCCGAGACCCGTCTCTCTGCTTCCGCCACGCGGTCCCTGAACGCATCCAGGTCGCGGCGTATGAGCGCTGTGTCCGCCTGGACATGATCAATCTTGATTGTTAGGGCTGATTGGCAGGTGGAGATCGCCGCCATAAGTGCCTCAAAGGCCGCCGACCCGGCCTGGATCGCATCGTCCCGCGGAACGTCCGGATGGGATGCCATGTGGACAGGAGGGGGAGGCCGCAGAGGGGCAGGCGTGTGTTTAGGCCCGGACTTCGGCGGGGTAGGTCCTGCGGCGGTGTTGCGGCGCGTCCGACAGCCCCTGCTATTCCGGCGCATTCCCTAGGAGACAGGGGAAGGATTTGTGAGAAGGTGGCCCGGAATCCACACAGGGAACAATGCAGGAAGGATTCTCAGAGCGGGAGCTCGGTCACTACACGTCCTCTCCCGTCGCCATCTTGGACACGCCCCCAGGCTGTTGAACTTTAATTCAGACAACACATAGTATGTCTTTTTTGCATAAAAAAAATATCTTTTATATCCTTTTTATCAAGGGTATTTGTTCATCATCCGCAGCCTGAGTCTTCATCTCGCATTCAGTAAAAGCTGTTTCCATTGTAACAATATGGCCATTTAATATTGGCCTTGTATCAATAAAAGACGTGTCGCTTTTCACAAACTGACTGCAGTCTTAATGGCAGAAACATTGTATTATAACTTTTTCATTGAAGCATCAAAAATACAATAGACTTTACCAAACCGATCCTTTCCTTTGTTGTACTGGATAGTTTGGGATGATGTAATCTTTTGTCTGTATTTAGTTGTATTCTTTGCATGTAAGGCCAGTGTTCTATCTAAGCTCTCACCATGTTAGACAATGTTCAATGGATATAAAATGTCTACACACCCCTGGTAAAATGTCAGGTTTCTCTGATGCTTTGTAAGCTCTCTGCGGACCATTGCTTGCGCCTAAATGTCGGGAAAGACCTACTAGAACAGCTGAAATTGATTTGGGGCTAATCAAAGGCACTTTAAGTTATGGCATATGTGTAGAGTCCTATTTAACATGAGTTTGAATGTGATTGCTTAACCACTTCCCGCCCGGCCTATAGCAGATTGACGACCGGGAAGTGGTTCTGTTATCCTGACTAGGCCCCGTGGGGGCGTGCAGCACGGTGATTGCGGCATGTCAGTCTGATAAACAGCATCTCCAATCAAGGTAAGAAGCCTCTGGCAGAGGCTTCTTGCTACGTGATCAGCTGTGACCAATCACAGCTGATCATTGTGTGAACCAGGAAGTGTCGTTAAACACTGTGCTGATCAGCACATTATCAACACGGCACCCATCAAATTTACCCATCATAACCCTGTCAGTGTCCATCAGTGCCATCTATTAGTGTCCAATGCCGCCTGTCGGTGCCCATCAGTGCTGCAGATCAGTGCCCATCAATTCTACATATTGGTGCCTCCTCATCAGTGCCCATCAATTCTACATATTGGTGCCTCCTCATCAGTGCCCATCAATTCTACATATTGGTGCCTCCTCATCAGTGCCCATCAATTCTACATATTGGTGCCTCCTCATCAGTGCCCATCAATTCTACATATCAGTGCCCGTCTGATGGAGAAAACATTTTATAACAAACTTTTTTAGTTTAGCAAAAATATAAACCGCAGAGGTGATCAAATACCCAAAAGAAAGCTCTATTTGTGGGAAGAAAATGATAAAATTTTAGTTTGGGTACAGTGTTGCATGACTGCAATTGTCATTCAAAGTGTGACGGTGCACCGTCATACTCCGCTCCCCATCAGACTGCTACGGAAGTGCTGTGGCGAGCAACTGTGCATGCGCGATGTGTTCCAAACGCATCTGGGATGCGTTCCAAGGCATTTACGACAGTGCACACCAGCGACAACTCGTTCGGCATCTAGGCTCTTTCCTTAACATCCCCGTGGATTGGAGGATGTTAAAAAAAGAGCCAGGAGGCCAAGCGAGCCGTCCGAGCGAAGCGAGGCCGACTGGCCACTTTCCCCTAAGTCCACGTCGCCCTGAATGACGGCTTCGCTGGTGTGCAGTGTCGTAAATCCATTGGAACGCATCGTGCATGCGCAGTTGCCCGCCACAGCACTTCCGTAGCATTCTGTGATTGGGAGCCAAATATGTTGCGTCAACAGCGCTGAAAGCTCAAAATGTGCCTGATATTGATGTGGTTAAAGGGGTTGCAGCTTGCCACCTTAATGCATTTTATGCGTTGAAGTGAAAAACCTCTTGTAGTGCAGCAGAGCCCCCCTTATACTTACCTGAGCTCGGTCATTCCTGCAACGAGGGGGAGCACACCAGCTCTAGACAGTGCCTCGTGTCCTGATTGGATAGAAGCGCAGCCATTGGCTCCCGCTGCTGTCCATCTAATCCAATGATGCGGCAAGCAGGGCAGAGTCCGTGCCCGCATGGGTGCCCAGAGGAGAAGCCAGGAGCGCCACCAAGGGACCCCAGAAGAGGAGGATTGATGCAAAATCAATTGCACAGAGGAGGAAAGTATGACTTTTTTTTTTTTTTTAAATGGAACATTTACATATCCTTTTAATTCTGAAAACGGCTACATCCCCAGTTATCGGTTATAGGAGGATGTGCACTTATGCAACCACATTTTAGTGTTTTTTTTTTTTCTCTCTTCTACTTCTTGTCCCATTGGCACCAGAGAGGTTACTACAAAGACAGGAAGTCTTTCCAACAAGAACACTGAAAAACCTGTCAGAGGCCACTCCAATTAAAAGCATTTAGCCTGCTGCAGTCTTTAAGTCTGATGGCTGAAATCTTCTTTCCTGTGGCTGCATCTGTACTACTGATCTCCAAAGACTTCTATGAGGCGGACTGTAGTAGAGGAGATGGTTGGGGAGCTGGTTCTATAGAAGTTTGTGAGACATAACCATGCTGGTGTGATCAGTGGTCAAAACCGACATTTGAGCCATGAATTCACTGCTCCCTGATTGCCCATGTAAAGCCTACAAAACAGCTGGACTGGGCTGTTTACATGCTTTGATGCTTTGGCATTTTCAGTTGACAGATGGCACTGCTTTTCAAACTCACCCATTTAAGCCCAGAGTGGGTTGCACTGCAATTCCAAGCCAAACTTATTGTAGGCCCAACCTGAAAAGCGATTCACTGCAGATCACTTTTCGAGAATGGGACAGTGCAAGTATTTTTGCCTACTTGGGTGAAAATGCATTCTGTCAGCATTACACAAGGGGGCAGGGTCACTCGCACACTTCTTGGGAAGCACCAGCCCTCCCAGCTCACCTGTTTTGCAGCGGCTCCTCCAGATGGTGTCAGTGTAGAGTATATGGTACCAGGGGATTAGCTGGTGTCCCTGGCAGGCAGAAGATCTTCAGGTGCAGCACAGTGTGTGCGTGTAGGGGGGGTGGTCCCTCCTCCTCCTCCTCCTCCTCCTCCTCCTCCTCCTCCTCGATTTGGCATGTCATTTTTTTGGGGGGGGAGTGGGGACTTCCTGTCCCGCTTCCGCCGAGAGGCTGGTTAGGTGATTAAGCTTAGTCGCTTACAGCAGCCCCTCCCTGTAGGCGATCGCATGGGACACATGACAGGTCCCATGCGATCGCCTGTCCAATCAGCAGTGGGCCACGCCGCTCGCGCATGCGCAGTTCTGATCGCGCATACGCAGTGGGTGCCCGGACGTGAAGCCGAAGGCTGCCACGGCCAGGTGCCCACAGTTGCAATGAGGACGCCGGCCGGGGAGGGGGGGAGAGGAGCCCCGGTCGCCACTTTACTGGAACGCTGGAGCAGGTAAGTGATTGTTTGTTAAAAGCCAGTAGGTACACTTTTTGTAGCTGTTGACTTTTAATAAACAAAAATATTGGCTGGAACACCCCTTTAAAAAAAATTACCTGTTCCGACTTCAGAACAAACCTACAAACCAAACTTGTAAAATAGGGACATTAAAAGGGCTAAAAAATTTTTTTTGCACCAAAGGGGATTATTGCTGACAAGGTCATTTAAATTCATGATCTTAATTGAAAAGTCAAATATATATATATATATATATATATATATATATATATATATATATATATATCTTTTTTTTTTTTTTTATTATTTTTATTATTTTTATTTTTTTTATACAAAATTGTATTAACTTGTTTTCGGCCAATTGCATCCTGCATTTTTAGTAGTCGGCCTATTGATTGACTCCTCACACACAGGAATGTTGGAAAGTGCATTTGATCAGCGCATGCAGCCAGTCGTCTGCACGTCAGTGAGGGATCCTGGAGGAGTCCTGTCAGAATGCAAGGGTACAGTGGAGAGTGTGTGTGTGTGTGTTTGTTTTTTTTATTTTTATATTTCAATTCTATTATTTTATTTTTTGACTAAATAACTATGGTCAGCCGTAGATGCGATGCCATATTGCCCCAACAGCTCTGCTATCACACATGATGGTTGATTATAGCCTATAATTTATTAAATGATATTGGCTCATTATCTATGTTGTAAATTTAACAATACAGTCCTTTGCGGACGTTTTAATATACTTGTAGTAGCATAAGTTTGTGCTGCCACTTGTTGCGTGTGTTTTTCCCTAGTAGTGACATGGGTCTACCTGTGTCTGAGACCGCTCTGCTCTGTCACCGCCTGCTCTGACAACAGGCTCTTGTGCACAGCCTCCTCTTACAAACACTGAGCTTTCTGGAGGCCAATCTTGTTCTGCATATCCCTGACATGAGAGGCTCCAGGGATTCACTGAGCATGCTCAGCTCCACTTGCCTGCTAGAGAGAGGAAGCTGACTTACATTGGAGTCATACCAAGCATAGGCTGCATGTCAGAGCAGTGAACTTGCAGCAGGGCTGTGAGAACTGACTGGCTTTGTCCTTTACACTTTTTATTTCTCTTTTTTTCTTCCAATCCTTTGAAAACCTGCAAAACGTGAACCTTCTGGTGTAGCCGGAGACTCCACAACATTGCCAAGGCACAACCGTCACCGCTTGCTCTGAACGGATTCCCTGACAGTTTTTTCTCTCCTCTTCATGTACTTTTCTCGGCTTTTGTTGTTGGAGGCTGGGCCTTTCCTTCTTGTGAAATCTTAGGGAGAGCCGGGAGCTGATCCCAAGCAGTCTGCCTCCTTCCTCTGTCCGCTTTTCCATTTTTATTTTATTTTTTGGTGGGAAAGCGAGAAAGCTGGTCTTTCCTGCTAACCCGATAAATGCTGTTTATGAAGATGGATCTGTTGAACTACCAGTACCTGGACAAGATGAACAACAATATTGGCATTCTGTGCTACGAAGGTAAATACTCGGCCCCACTTGGGACAGTTTTATTTAGTCGTACGTTGTGGGAAAACTAGATTTCAGCTTTTATTTTATTTTTTATATATATTGAACATCTTGTACATATTCAACTTTAGTCTTGTTACAGTATATATCTTGTGTGCCTTTAATTTACTTTTTTGTCTCGTAAACCTGTCTTACATTTAATCACTTTTAAACGATTAGTTTAAAAAAAGCAACGTTTATTTTTTTATTTTATTTATCAACCTTTTTCTGTTTTTTTTTTTTTTTTTTTTTTTTATAATTTTTTTTTTAATTGTTGGTTGCGTGTGTGTGTGTTTTTTTTTTTTTTTTTTTTTTTTTTTTTATTTTAACATTTTTCTGTTGTGTTTTCCGGTGGTTTTTTTTTTTCTTTTTAATGTATTCTGTGTAGTTGGTTGCACCCTTCTGTGTTTTATTTTAATTTTTTTCTTTATGGCTGGTTTTGGGGTTTTGACTGTTCTATGTTCATGTTTAACTTCCATAAAATGCGTTGACCATGTCCAGGGAGATATCTCGGTGTATGAGAAAATACTTTTTTAAACAGGCTGTCAATTTTTGTATAATTCTGCGATTTGTACCAGGCATTGTATAAGCCGTCCTGTGTGTAAATCTGAAATGCATTCAGCATGTATATATTACCGGATTGAGGCAAAAAAGGGTTTGTCTCGCAGCTCTGTGAGAGGTCATAGATCACAATACTGAACACAATCTCCCCTTTGTCTGGGCTCGAACTTCCTGTCCTGATCAGCCATTGAAGGATGTGTCCCACACACTAGTCCCTTGTGGAACGTACTATACAATGCTGTGCTGCCATATTATTTATTTTAAACTTTGGAAATTTGCTGATGACTCTAGTTTTCACCTACTTTGTAACATTTGTATTTTCTTTGTGTGTGTGCGTTTCTCTTTGCTGCATAATTGTCCTTGCTAATCCTGGTTACCTAATTCCTTGGGAATTTTAATTCTTTTGAACTTTAGAAAACTGCCATCATGTTGCACTCTAAATTTAACCATTTAATTTTTAAAGTTTTTTTTTTTCCTTTGATTTGTTTTATTTTAATTCCTTTTTTGAAGAGATTTATTATTATTATTATTATTGTGTGCTTTATTTTGGTGCAAATATAGTATTTTGTATCAAGTGTAGTTAAGGGGTGGTTGGGTGTTTTTATTTTTTTATTTTTTATTATATAGAATAGTTTGTATTGAGAGGTCGATATGATAGTCTGGGACAGTTCCTAGTGTTCCATATAGACACTAGGAACAGTTGTAGGGGGGGATGGGACTATAGGTGTAATTTGTACAAGGACATGCCAAATTGAATAAAATCTCAATTTAAGTTACAAGGGTACTTTAAAAACAATATTATAAAATAAAATCAATATTATAAAATACATGAACAGCTTTATGGTCATTCAAGACGCGTTATTGTAGCTCCTATGGTTGTTTCTACATCTTAACCCTACATGTTTCGCCAAATGGCTTCCTCAGGGACAAACATGGTTTTGTGACTACTATATGAATGAACAGATGGGAACAGTTGTTGCTTGCTACTTTCTTACTTTATTACCCAGACGGGACATAATTTTAATAGAAAAAAATCAAGCATTTTTTTTTGGGGGGGGGAGGGTCTTTAATTTAGGATTAGACCAAATTCCTTCATGACTCTGGTCTGAGGATTGCTATGGCCTTCAAATTATTGTAATAAAAATAGGCTTTGCGGAAAGAATGTTGTAAATGCATTATACCAATCTCGTTTGTTTCTATAGTCTTTTAGATGAAAAGCAAGAAATCACAATTTTATTTATTTAGCATCCATGCTAGTGATTGAGTACTTGGGCTATCCATTAATAGCTAAACCATTGACTCAAATGGCTCCCTGTGCTGTAGGCTACATGTAGTGCGATCTCTTTGAGTCACCAGTTGACTCGATTGCTCCCACATGCGATTGGTGTAGCTTACACTTTCGGAACCATTTGTTCGTCTGTTCAGCCCTTACTTGTTAATTGCTAGAATAGCGACACTGAGCGATGAATAATTACCCGTGTAGCTCGAGCCTAAATAGACTAGACCTTGTTCCTAAAACTTTAGAGTAGCTTTGGTGTAATGGTTTTAAAATGGCTTGTTTTACTGGGATTTGTCCATCAATTCATTAGAGTGGACGTTGTGCTGGGTTTGCAAACAGTTAAGTTTTTGCTGTACGTGCAGTTTTGGAGCAGGGGAATGGCCTGGTACGGAGGGGAATCAAGAGAGGCACCCGGCGAGTTTGGCAGTCGGCTTTTCATGCTGTGACCATATGCAAACACAGCTCAGATTTCTATACACATGCACTGCCAGTCTTTCTCTGCTCACTACTTTTTTCTCACAGTGAACAAAAGAGCAGAAGTGGAAGAAGACAGAAGACTAGACCATTGGACGGTGTCAGAAGCTGGCCAGGATTTCTTCTTATGGAGTATGAATTGCTTAAGATCTCCATACCTATTAGATTCTAGTAGTGCAGCTGAGACCTTGGAATCTTCTGTTTGCATCATGTCGGTCTAGATTTTTTCCACAATCTTGTAGTGCTACAATTCAGTCTTGCTGAAGGGATTGTGAGCAACAAGACTGTATAGTGTAAAAGTTCATGAATTTGTTACTGGAGCAGCCCTAAGGCCTCATCTACATCAATGGGCTTCACTTTCAGCCATCCTTTCTCCACGCCACCTTTGCACTCATGCTTCTGAAGGAAGTACGTGGTACTTCTGGGTATGGAGGAGCATGCGATTTGCTCCATGTGATGGTGCCGTTGCACATAAAGTCCTGTGTAAGCTACCACTCTAGTGACCTGGAACCTAAACAAGGCTTATGAGCCCAGCAGCTGAACAGATCAGCTTGGAAGCAAAAGACAAGAGTACGATTTCACAGAAGGGATTTATTTTATCAAAGTGTAACACTGCATTTTAATTTAGCAACTGATCTGGCCATTTTCCTGCTTCTTTAAAGGCTTTTCTTGATTGAGCTGGTCCAGAGTTTGCTACCCTAGGTTTCCTTGTCTCGTTCGGCTTCATACTCTTGCAGAGACGCTCCCAAGTCTACATGCACAGGCAGCCAGGGAGGACTAGAAGGGGGCCTGCATGTGCGGCCCAGGGAGGACTAGAAGGGGGCCTGCATGTGCGGCCCAGGGAGGACTAGAAGGGGGCCTGCATGTGCGGCCCAGGGAGGACTAGAAGGGGGCCTGCATGTGCGGCCCAGGGAGGACTAGAAGGGGGCCTGCGTGTGCGGCCCAGGGAGGACTAGAAGGGGGCCTGCGTGTGCGGCCCAGGGAGGACTAGAAGGGGGCCTGCGTGTGCGGCCCAGGGAGGACTAGAAGGGGGCCCCGCGGTTGCGGCCCAGGGAGGACTAGAAGGGGGGCCTGCGTGTGCGGCCCAGGGAGGACTAGAAGGGGGGCCTGCGTGTGCGGCCCAGGGAGGACTAGAAGGGGGGCCTGCGTGTGCGGCCCAGGGAGGACTAGAAGGGGGGCCTGCGTGTGCGGCCCAGGGAGGACTAGAAGGGGGGCCTGCGTGTGCGGCCCAGGGAGGACTAGAAGGGGGGCCTGCATGTGCGGCCCAGGGAGGACTAGAAGGGGGGCCTGCGTGTGCGGCCCAGGGAGGACTAGAAGGGGGGCCTGCGTGTGCGGCCCAGGGAGGACTAGAAGGGGGGCCTGCGTGTGCGGCCCAGGGAGGACTAGAAGGGGGCCTGCATGTGCGGCCCAGGGAGGACTAGAAGGGGGCCTGCATGTGCGGCCCAGGCAGCCAGGAAGGACTAGGAGGGGGTGTGCGTGTGGGGCACAGGCAGCCAGAAAGGGCAACGGGCCAGCATGCATGGGTAGTGCTTGGAATTATGGGACCTATAGTTCCAAAGACCAGTGGGTTGTGTATAAAGCTATAAATTTGCAGGTTTGGGGAAATGGTGGGGGGAAACCCAGAGGCTGTACTTGTAAACACAGCAAATCATGTTTTTGAACTATTCTTGAATTAAATCATAGTCCTCCCTTCAAATGGCCTTTGAAGATCTAATTATGATTTAAACTAAGTATTTTTATTACTAAAATATTTCCTGACATTCCTGGTTGGTTAACTTGGCAGTTGAAATGCAGGTATTGTTATAGTAAGGCTACACATAACTTTTTTTAGCTGGAGAGAACAGATTAGGTGTAGAATTGCTTGCCAGCTGGAATGCTCCTATAAGATGTGTGCCTCTCTATCATGTGACACGGCTCTCAGTATCTGACCCCAGAGCAACAACAAATATTGGGTAACCATATTTCCTCATGGAAAGCATTTGACCGTATGGAACGCCGAATTCCCTGCCATACATGGCTGAATCGCGCCATTACTCCACCAATGCTACATAACCTGGTGTAATCTCCACGTGCCGGCTATTGTATTCTGATAGCCCGCACCACTGGATGTCTGAATACCCAATATTTGATTGCATCTGGGTACAGTTACTGTTCGGTCATTTGGTTTTCAACCCAGCTCCTTTCATTGCCATAAGCTTGCCTCACCAAGCTGGTGCCAGGATGGTTACCCACGGCTTAAATTTCAGCCGGAATGAAGAAATACCAGCCGTGTATGGCTAGCATTCGATGTTGCAGGATCCTGTGGTTTCGTTTTTCTCACTTGCTAAAAGACCTGTTTACATAAGCGAGGTGTTTGTATTAATAAATTGCTGTATTGTGGCCGCCTTTGCATATGTGGAAACACAATAAGTGCTTTAAGTAGTACTTGTGTTCACTTTGAGTAAAAATGTATCCTTTTTATATAAGGTTTCCTTGGCAACAAAAACAATGTAGCACATTCATCCCACAATTCATCTGCATACTGTACATAGAATATGTTTGCATTTTTCAATACCTAGGTGTGAATGGCCATCAAGCCCAACCTGCCTGTTCGGAAATTTCTGAAATATTCCCTTTTGTACTCCTTCTGATGGATAGCACAACTTTGATGCTATGATTACACAATATATGGAATGTGTTTGCATACGTCTTTTTAAACACTATTATACAATTGCTTAATAAAATCCATGCGTCTGTCAGTACATGACCCAAATGGTTCCTTGTAATGCTTCTTCCTCACACACTTGAGCCCTGCTGTACAGGGACTACAAGAGACTTACACAGTCATATTCAGGATCTTAACACCATTTGCTTTATAAAAAAATACATTAAAGCAGAGTCCCACCCACATTTGGCATGCACATTTTTTTGTGGTGGGGGTTAGACAGGTACGCAGCACCCACTTCCTGTTCTGGTTTCCTCGCCCCCTAGGTGGCGACTCCTCCCTCTGCAATTTTCTGGCACAGGTCCCAGTAGATTACCTGGCCACTAAGAGCACAGTGCGAACCCAGCTGTCAGAGCCGTGTGCCCACACTTGCCATGCCGACCGGGGAGAGGACTAAGGCAATAGGCGGTTGCATTGCTGGTCCTATTGTGTTTTTTTAAATTTGTGTGTTTGGCAGGTGGAATGCCTGAAGAACCCAGCATGCAAAGTTATCCTGGCATATTGCCCTTTTCTAACAAAAAAGGTTCTTGCACATAAACACTATTTCAGTCTACTAAAATGTACTGGAATGTTTCGTCAACTAAAATGCCATTTTAGTTTTAGTCGAGACCTGAAAGTTTTATGTAAAAATTAACAGTGGTTGTAAAATGGCATTTGAGTCGACTGAATAAAGCCTCGTACACACAGACTGTTGGCAGGGGATTGTCTGACACTGTTGTCCTAAAATCTGACTGTTGGTACTCTCCTTCTGACAATTGTTGTCCAGCAAATGTTGGATGGCAGGCTGGTAAATTCTCAGGGGACAACGGTCTGTCTGCATGCACGCATGCTCGGAATCAATGCTCACCAAACACGAAATTGGCAGAAGGGGCCCAAAGGGTGGCGCTCAAGAGCTGAAATACAACGTAGTACGTCACTAGGTTTGTGTTTGTTGGCTGACAATTGTGTACCTTTGGTATGCAAGACCAGATCCAGGCACACTCACTTTGGTCAAAAATCAGATGCTTGGTTGGTCAACAATCGGATCATGTGTACAAGGCTTTAGGTAAAATCGAAATTTGACATCAAAATTCACTGACACAAGTGAGCTTTTATTAAAGTGCAAGTTTACTTTTACAGAAAATCTGTAAGGTGAACTTGCACTGGACCCTCTTCCCCATCCCCTCTGATCCCACTAACCTTGAGACCCCTTTCACACAGACGGTGGGTCCGTTGCCGCTTTTCGGCCGATAGAGTGGTGCTTTTTAACCCTCAAGAAGGGGTTAACGGCACCCATGTTTTGGAGCTTTTCAGGTGCTTTCGCTATCTCTGCCCATTCATTTCAATGGGCAGGAGCGTTGTATACAGCGCTCCTACATGGCCCCAAAGATGCTGCTTGCAAGACTTATTTTTCCCATCCTGTAAGCGCACCACCCCAGTGTGAAAGCAATTGGGCAGCATGAAGGGCAGTTTTCAGGCACTATTGTTGGTGATAAAGCACCTGAAAACTGCCTCAGTATGAAAAGGGGCTTAGTCCCCCGATCTCCTGCTGTGACACATCTTATAGCCGCTTTACTGGTCTGGGGGATATGTAATCCCTGTGATTTAATCTCCTAAATGTACCTCATAAAGGTACGTACAGGAGGCATTCTAATCTGAACCCACATAGCCCATCCTGTCAGCGGGGAACTTGCACTTTAAGGCCTATTCAGTGACTGACACCATAATTGCCTTATAATTGCATATTGCCTTGTTTTTTAGTTGAGATTGCACTGGGCAACTCATCCCAACACACATGTTGTGACTGGGCCTTAAACCATGTATACAGAGCTGCAGTAATTTGTGCGTCTTTTGCGGCCCATCTGTAAACAACGCACATCGTGTTGTAGATTTGCTTTTATTGAGCTTGACGCTTGCTTGAAAGGGTTACTGTAGTCTGCCTGGACTTTCCGAAAAAAGTAGGTTATAACCGAAAGCAGTTTAGAAATGTGAAACATGTCACAATAAGAGCGCAGAGAGTTTTCCCGCCTTTCTGGAATGTTCTGTGTTCTCTGTACTGTTTCTTCACATTCCACAAATGTAAACAATACAGCTGGGAGAAATTCTGCAAACCTTGTGCATTCCTTGCACTGCTAACAGGAAGAAGATCTCCCTGTGTGTCCCTCCTTGCTGGGGGGCCGAGGGGGTAACTGAAGTGAAGACACTTTAGAAAAAGGCGCAGCATGCCTGTGTTTTGGAAAGTTTGATCAAATAAAAGGATTTCCGCTCTGCGGCCTTCTGTCAGCATCTGGTGGACTTTGTTGCGGCCTGTTTAAAGTTCACTTTGATTTAGTTTGAAATTAAAATCTTGCTGGGGAACGAATGTGACTAAATCTTACCCTGTTGGTCACAGTTGGATGTGGTTTTAGGTTTTTATTTGGATAAATGTTGTGTATTGCCCCGTCGGCTAGATTTACCCTTTGGCACAGTTGACCTGTGCCTATACTGCAGCAGAGTCCTAAGGGGGCAGCTTTTTCCTTGTATAGATATTGACCTCAAATTTTTATTTTTTTATCCTTCTGCTACAGTATTAATTTTGCTTTTTTGGCAGCTAAAATGGTGGCGTTGGCATTTGGGCTTTGAGGAAAAAGGTGCCGATAATGGCACTAAAAACGCATGCGATTTTTACCATGATTTTACGCTGCGTATTTGTGTTTTTTTTTTTTTTTTTCATAGGTTTTGTAACTCAAAGTAACAGGCGCATTATTGATGCGTTCTTGCTGCATTTTTAATGGAGAGGTGGAGGTTTTTTTTTTTTTTTTTTACAGACCAAAAATGCAGCAAGCAGGATTTTTAACACCCTAGGAAGCGTAATGGACCAGTGTGAAGACATACATAGAATTTAAAGGGATGCATTTTTATTACATTTTTTAAACTTTTCTTGCTCTATAGATGCCAATAATGGCCGAAAATACATTTTTTTTTAAAGCGGAGGTTCACCCTAAAATATACCCTCTCCCATGTGATCCAGCATACTGGTGTCAGCGCCAGTATGCTGTTTTTTTTTTTAAATCCCCCACTTACTGTGAAATCTTTAATCTTCATTTGTTTCCCCCGCGGTGGCTGGCGCCTATACAGCTTGTCAAAGGTTCCGAAAATACCCGATATAGGACTCGGGTATTTCCGGCGCAATGCGGCGCCTGCGCACAGACCTAGGAGCTGACTGCGCAGGCGCCGTGTTTCTCAGAGTCCTATTTCGGCTTTTTAGCCACAGGACTCGGAGAAATACGGCGCCTGCACAGTCAGCTCCTAGGTCTGTGTGCAGGCGCCGCATTGCGCCGGAAATACCAGAGTCCTAAATCGGGTATTTTCGTAAGATGTAACGCGCTAAACAAGCGCCATCCACCACGGGGGGGAAGAAATTAAAATGAAAGATTTCACAGTAAGTGGGGGATTTAAAAAAAAAAAAACAGCATGCTGACGCCAGTATGCTGGATCGCATGGGGGAGAGAATATTTAAGGTGAACCTCCTTTAAATTCATTATAATAGTTGCAATATAATACAATTTTATATATACATACATAAGACTGAAAAAAATCTGTCAATCACTTGGTCGAAAATGAACGATAAAAAAAATGTATAATTTTTAGATACTTTTTTTTTTTTTTTTTTGTTTTCGACCAAGTGATTAACCTGGAATTGCCAGATTGGATTTTGTTTCGGTCTATGTTGTGTATGTAGCACCACACTACAGAAAGGTATGGAATTCTCCCCAATGGGACACAAGTTGGGGGGGGGAAGTGACCCAATAACGCTTTCCTACATTATCCCCAAAACTTTTGCACGCTTTGTATATGCTTTGGGCTGCATTTACATGGCTGCACAGGGGCAGTTAGGGCAGACCATTGGCAAACTATAGGAAGATTTCTTGCTGGCATAGCTAAGCGCACGCTGTGTACGAACGTAGCGGCTTTCAGATTTGTACTCTAGCATTGATATGTACAATTTCACCAGCTACATGCAAATGGAGCCTCTAACGCTGACCTTGGATGCACAGAGTCCTGACCACAGCAAATCAGTCAATTTGTTTGCAGCCATAGCACAGTGTTGCTTAATCCAGCCACTTCTAAACGCAGCAAACATGTGACTGTAGCTTATTTTCATCTAATTCTGTATTGCCTGGCATGAAATAATTTTCTACTCCCAATAGTATGGCACTGCCTTCTCTTCTTGCTGGTAGATGTGTTCAAGGAGTGAGAGAAGGAGACATAACTCGGAGCCTTGCCTCTCCTGAAGGGTGGGGGTATCCAGGAAGAGGCAGCTCGCAGCCTCGGGTCACATGACATGCGTTTTTGATGTGGGGGTGGAATCTGAAGCACAACATCTGTAACTTGTTTTTCAGGGAAACTCGGTCTGCAAGGGTTTTTTTTTCCTCCTCTGCTCCTCTGTGTAAAGTTAATAGAAGCAAAGGGTTTGGGGGAAGTCGGATCCTGAATCCATTCAACATGACATTTGTAATCGAAAACTGGTTGATATGGGCCGCTGAGCTTCAGCTTTTCTAATTATAGTTTGTGATTGCAGGGAAGTCTGGAATCCCAGCGGACACCATTGTGAGTTAATGTTTATCTTCTGACAAATGAGTCGCTCCAGTTGTGCCATTTCTGTTACTGGTTTTAATTGTCTTATTTTTTTATTTTATAGTTGCTGGGAATTCGTTTATTTTAGCAGTTAATCATTACTCAAGTCTGAAGGATTGTTGGACGTAGACATTAGTTCAGGCTGGTTGGTCTTACAATGTGTAGCCTAGTGCAGTAATTGGACAGACAGATTCTTCCTTAAAAGGCGAGTTTTCCTTTTCACCAAAAAATGAAAAGGTGAGCAAACATCCTGGCAACCCCCCTGGTCCTCATTACAGAGGGCACGATGCCCTGTGCTGCCAGTGTAGCCGTCCGTACACAACAAAGTCCTGAACTGTATCCATTAAGCTGGCCATACATTATACAATTACCTTAAGATTTTTCTTCCCTGAACTGACCATCAAACACTTGGCATTTTAAGCACTATGAAGGATTCTAAAACTGGGACCGTGTACAGACTGCTACACTGGCACCATGGGTCTTTACAAGCACTCTGGGCAGCAGGGATCACATGGGTGCCCAAGATATTTAGCGTTCACCTTTAATTTTTTTTTCAAGAAAAGTTGAACTTTCCCTTTTTCAGTCAAGTTTTATCCAGCAGGCTTCTTTGATGAACTGGTTTTAGCAAGGGTTCCCTGAGGGCTGGAAAATATTTCAAGAGTTCCTTTGGGCATGCAAGGCTTGAAACTCTAGCGTCCCCTTTTTTATTTCATGTCGCTTGCTGTTGAGGCTTAGCAACTGGGTAACTAAATCCTAAACGGAAATGGCAGAAACTGATGGCATGTGATCTGATTGTATAGGAAAACAAACATGGTCGCCTGGCTTCTGAAAGCCTTGTGGGTGCCTTGTCTTGGGGCAGAGAGTTTGTTGTCCTTCAATGAGATGAATGGGTTATTTGTTTTATAGAATCATACTTGCCCAGGTACATGCATCATCGGTCGGATGCTGCATCTGTCCTCGGCACCTCTAACACTGAAAACCGAGCGATCAAACACCACCGATCACTCTGTTTTCACAGCTGCTGTAAGTGAGCAACTCTCTGCTCTGTCCCCCCCCCCCCCCGCTCTCACTGAAGCACTGGGCTGTGGAGGGGGTTTGAGCAGCTGGCTTAGGCTCTCAGCAGCTCACCGAGAGCCTGTGCCAGGAGTCAGTCATAGCATATGGGCAGCCCCGACTCCATTGCATGTAAGAAACAGATATGAATGCTGCCTGTGCTTGTGTGAAGGTAGGTACAGACAAATTGAAATTTGGCTGGATCGAAGGTATGGTTGCCACCTTTCATTCAAGCCAAACCCGAACACTTTAGTGGCCTCGGACACCTTTGGGTGCCTCAAGGACAGTAGTAATGTGGTGCGCATAGCGTGCCACAGCAGACAGTGGGTGTGGCCAAATTGCTGTTGCTGACATCGCCCTACACCCAGCTTCAAACCCAGACACTTGATTGAAAACCTAATCGACAGGACTGTTGAAAAGCCCTCATTAAATCACTGCAGCGCTGTTCAGTATATTCTGACAGTGGAGAGTCCCTGCTGCCAGAGTACAGCCTGTGGTTTAATGAAAAACTAAGTTTATTTACCCCGCTGTAAGAACTGGACAAGGCGTTTTTGTATCTTGGGGGGGGGGGGGGGGGTGAGCCTGTACTTTGCCCATACTTTGCCCATACTAAAGCTAAAGTAGCAGGTTTATCTTCAGTGGTGTCTGTACCTAACCACCCACGTTGCCCCCATAGTGCGTAATGTATGGTCAGCCATTACTGAACCAATTACCTTATCCACGTTGATGGTGAGTTTCTCCCATCTGTATCTTTGTATTCCAAAAGCGGTGCTCCCTCGCCATCAGAATATACTGACCAACGCTGCAACCCATTGGCAACATGTTTTGATTGAATGCTGTTGTGTGTTTTTTTTTTTTTAAGCAGGACAATTTGACAAACTGGTCTAACAACTGTCTTCTGTTGAGCAGACAGGGATTACAGCACATGGACGGTTCCTGCTGAACCAGCTGAATTTCAATTCTTGGATGGCCAGCCTAATTGGGCAATTTTCATTTCATGGGGGCTTGTAGTAAAGCTGGACTTGCACAACTAGGTTTTTGTGAGAACATGCTTATGAATATTCTCAATGCATTTGTCAACTTGACAAATGTTGTTCAAAAGTACTTTAACAATAGATGTTCCTTTGCCAGGTCAAAAAACGCATTCACTGTAAGGCTCCATGCACACTGAAGCTAAAAAAGGCTATAGAAAAACGCCAGTAGCTTTGCTGGGAGTATTTCAACGTTTTTAGTGTTTTTGCAATACCTTTTAATCAGCTTTTTTTCAGTGTAGTTTTCTTTTTTTTTCAATGGATAAAGAGCTAAGAAAAACGCTGACGCCTGCGTTTTTTAGCATTTTTTTTTTCCCGCTGGAAAAATGGCACTTTGAACGCAACTTTCAGGCATTCAGAAAAAAGACAATAAACTCCAAAGCTCATTAAAAGTAAAAAAAACGCCAATGTGTGCATTTTCTCAGGTTTTATTACTTTTCAAATATAAACTGTTCATTACTTTTTTAAAAGGGCTCCATTCAAGTGACTTTAGTGACCAAACGCAGGTTAGCGCGCCAAAAACGCAATTTATTTTTTCCCCCCAGCATACTGCAATGCAACCTTTGGATCTTCTATAAGCAACGGATCTCATCTATGTTCTGCCTGCTCTGAAAAATAACAAAATGCAGAACCCATGTGGGGCGTGTGAGGTCTAACCCAACACTTGTGACATTGTTGATCAGCATGCGCCTCTATGTAAATTACTGTAGTATGCCGTTGTCTCAGCTAGGCCGGGGCAGTGAAGGACACTGCTCATTATTTTATTTTTATAAGACTATAATGAAGTGCTGAAACAATGACTTTTCTTGTTTGGAATCCTGAGAAAGGAGCGTCTCGTTCATGGGTGACCTTTCTACTCATTTCCATTTTACACAATTAGGGGGCTGTGGGCCGCGGCTTCCCAGACTGACAGTGCTCATTTTTAAGCCGATTATAAAGATTAGATCGAAATGTAAATATGTCTGACTTTATGGAAGTCTTTCCAATTTTTTTATTTATTTTTTTTTATTTTATTTTTTAAACCTTTTTATGTAAACTGGTATTTCATGTGACACAAATTTCAGCTGATTTGCTGTTGAAACCACTGAAATTTGGGCTGTAGGTGGCCCTGACAGTACCACCCGGCTCAACCAAAGGTCGATTTAAAAAATCAAGCTGGGTGGAAATTGTCAGACAAATGGTGATGGCATCCAATTGGAAACAGTCATTGTTTAAAGGGGTTGTAAAGGTACAATTTTATTTCCCCCCCCCCCCCCCCTAAATAGCTTACTTTACCTTAGTGCAGTCCTCCTTCACTTACCTCATCCTTCCATTTTGCTTTTGTATGTCTTTATTTCTTCTGAGAAATCCTCACTACCTGTTCTTCTGTCTGTAACTCCACACAGTAATGAAAGGCTTTCTCCCTGGTGTGGAGTGTCATGCTCGCCCCCTCCCCTGGACTACAGGAGAATCGGGACGTCCACTAACACACCGCTCCTTTCTCTATCTGCAACAAAGGGCTTCCTGACTTCAAGGGAGGGGGGCAACAGAGCGTCCTGACTTCAAGGGAGGGGGGCAACAGAGCGTCCTGACTTCAAGGGAGGGGGGCAACAGAGCGTCCTGACTTCAAGGGAGGGGGGCAACAGAGCGTCCTGACTTCAAGGGAGGGGGGCAACAAAGAGCGTCCTGACTTCAAGGGAGGGGGGCAACAGAGCGTCCTGACTTCAAGGGAGGGGGGCGAAAATGACACTCCACACCAGGGAGAAAGCCTTGCATTACTGTATGTAGTTATAGACCGAAGAACAGGAAGTGAAGAATTCTCAGATGAAATAAGGACATTTAAATGCAAAATGGAAGGATGAGGTAAGTGAAGGAGGACTGCACTAAGGTAAAGGAAGCTATTCAGGGAAAACAATTGTATATTTACAACCCCTTTAAAGTGAGGTTCTCTCCTCCTGCATTAATGCTTGTTTAGTGTGTGAACGCATGCAAAACCGCGAGCACCATAAATGCTCATATCCATGACTTGGTACAGTAGTATGAATGAGGGATGTTTACACTACAGCAAGTGGATTGCATTGGATGATTTCTACTCTTTGGTTTCCCATCACTTTAGTTACAACGGTCACCGGGAACCCGCTCACATTTTTGTGCCTTCCTCTAGATCAGGTGTGGGTATGGGGTTCTGTATATGGAGGTTTTTCTCTTTATTTTTTCTGGGTAGAGTCCCCCCCCCCCCCCCCTTCTCTCGACCAGACTAGCTATGTCTTTACACCTTTTTTGGGGGTTTGGACCCCTTCCACACTCGAGGCCTTAGCCTAGGTTCACACACATCCCTGAGTGTTTGTTGCACCGCGGTTGAAGTGCAGCTCCAAAAAAGTACTGCACTTTTTTTGGTGCAATGCGGTGCGATTTGAGCCCACTGAAAATGAATGGGCTTAAATAACACTGCACTAAATCGCATGCAACTTGCAATTTGACATGCAATGTACAGTGTGAACCGAGATTATTTGCATGTGTCAAACATTAAAGCGTTTTCTTTTTTTTGGTTTACAGTGTAAAGACCAATTCATTGTTTTTTTGCCCTTTCTGTAAAATATTAAATTACTTCTGAACTTCTTGGAAACCTGCTTGTTAATGGCACCAAGCATGTGTGTGTTTTTGTACAAGTAGTGATCAAATAAGCCCGGAAGCCTTTCCTGTCCTCAGACTATAATAGGGGTGAAAAGGCCAATTCTCTTATTACCAAATATCCAGTTGCTTCGAACTTCCCGATGAAACGTTTTTTAGATCTTTTTTTATCAGTTTCCGGATACACAATACCTTTCAGGGATATAGACTGTCCTTCTCCAACACAAATGGTAACAGGAGGCCAGACAGGATGTCTCTCTATTGTGTGACAATACTTGTATGATTCTTTTCTCTGATTTCTGTCCCTTTTATTGCAAGGACAGTCTGTATAATGATCATAAAGAGCCCAACTACCCAAAATGGATCTTTCAGTTGTAAGTGAATCACCACCTACCTTTCTGTCTCTTGGGGGCAGCAGTGAGCTCTTAAGGTGCTGCATTGCATGGAGCCTCAATTCTCCTGCAGTGTGAGTGCTGTGTTCCTAATGTAGTCTTTAATAATTTACAGTAAATTGAAGATCCAGAAAGAGAGTTGGCAATGATCATAGGAGTTGGGCAGAGTAGGGAACTCCATGCTATGAATAGATATTTGGCAAGATCACATGGGGAAAATTGGTGGCAGTCACACTTGAAAATTAAATGATTACCACTCCAATGCCCCAATCTGTTATCCCAGACTGGCCACAATCACTGGGTATCCTAAGGGGTTAATTGTTCTGATCCTCCCCTTCCACTGTCCCCAATCCATCGCCTGTTGAGACGACCTTTGGAGTCACTCTGCACATGCTCAATTTGTGTATTGCTTTTTTTCTTGGATGGTGCATGCGATCAGCACAGGGCCAATTGGCACTGTCCAGAGGGTCAGGGATCCTGCAGCCTCATAGGACAGTCGGAGGCATATAAAAACTACTCCTACAAGCTGGTAGTAATAGGACTGCTATACACTGCTGATGAGAAAATATATATTTGCCAGTTTATGTACTAAAATAATTGCATGTTCATGCAGTGTATTGTGGGAGACCAGATATAGTGAATGCAGGATCCTGAGTTTAGTAACCTAAAGTACTATTTTTTAAAGTGACCATTTTGGGGCTGGGGGTGTAATCTAGAAGAACTCTCACCAACCCCCCCCCCCCTTAAATAGAGGCACTTTTATATTCTGACAAGTCTGGGTCTCCTACAGTGCTGAAGTCATTCCAAGCCTCGCCCACATTTTACCCTTTTGATGCCCGTGTCCTTTGTTGCGTGCAATAGTTCCAACCTCTGACCCCTACATCACTGCTGTGTCCCGTGGGGACACTGGGTCAGAGGATAGAACCGAATCATGCATGGTGGGGAACAGAGCAAGTGTTTGGACATTCATCGGATGGACTGGAAGAGGCTGGACGGTATCCCTCTATTCCTGTTCTGGTGGCAAATAAAATTTTCGGTTTCCCCTCATTCGTTCATATCGACAATGGTGACCAGGACATTTAAGTTTATATTGCTATCTAGGGCCAATTAGGAAGATTCCCCTGCTGACAGTGGTTTTATTGCCTTGCCCCTGTAGCCAAACCAGTGGCAGCTGGTGCGGCAAATTTTTTGGGGGGGTGCAGCACAAACTAACATCACCCACCAAGCAGGAGACCTGAACGGCGGCGATTCATTCGCTATGGTCACACAAGTGACCATAGATTAGCCTTGGCCTCTAATCGCGTGCTTCAAAAGAAGAAACATTGGAATCCATGCGTCGGTCACCCCACATGCAGATTAGGGGCCGGACGCATATATGAGGAGGTGATACCCCTAATGGGTGGGCCCCCACTGATCCGAACCATAACAAAAGCCTTTAGTTATACTTGCCTAAAACAGTTTTGTCTGGATTTGTGATTTATTGTAAAAATTGGTGTGAAATGAAGTCTACGTGGCCCGTAGACGCCAACCATATCCTAGTGCACATAATAGAAGGGGGAAGCCAACTACTACAAGGAGCAGGTTGTAACCTTTTTATTGTCTTATTAATATGAAGTAATGCCGGTTCTAATCAGAAGTGACGCGTGGTGCAGGGATGGCGGTTTATCTTTCAATTCACACAATTCGGAAGCCTGCTGAGTCTCTCATCTCTGATTTGCATATATTATCAGAAGAAGGGATCAAATAACTAAACGTTGGAAGAAAAAAAGCACTTTTTGAAGCAGGTGGCCAGCGTGATAGGAAGGAAAGTGTAACATTGGACTAAAAATGTAAATTTGAGTTTTTGATTCCATGTTTGGGGTTCTGGCTACAAATGTTATTGAATAGTTTAATGACCGACTGTCTTTCAAGTGATCACCCTTTAATGTCTAGATATGCAGTGACAGCTGTTAAAACCTCCTGTCAGAATTCTCTTTGCGGCGGAGGCTGTTGAGGCGCTTTGGAGCGATTCTATAGAGCCTTTGGTCTGTATAATCGCAAGGAACCATCTGTGTCAATGCCGAGTGCTGCAAACGCAGATTTTGTGCTTTCGCTGAGTTCATTGTGTCTTGGCTTAATTACACACCCTATAGAAACCCAAATGTATTGTATGTACATCCGTACATAAACTGCTCTTATTTGCTGAGTTTTGGCCTGTTAAATATAGCATTGAGAGTGTTTTGTTAAGCTGGCCGTAGATCTATTGAAATGTGTCCAGTTCAGCAGGGACCAGCCAAATGTCAATCCATGTTCTGCTGATCCTGCTCGACCGAAGTCTTATCAAGCGACCAATTTCTGTTGAATAGGCTTGTTGGAAAATGTTCTCAATTGGCGGCTGCGGTCCATTGCAAAGTCTGGCTGAAGAATACTAGGGGTGCAACGGATCAAAAAACTCACGGTTCGGAACATTACTCGGATCAGGAGTCACGGATCGGATCATTTTTCGGATCGACAAATAAAAAAATCTTCCATACTGTAATATCCACATCTCCCCCACTGCAGTGGCGTCACTAGGGGTGGCGTCACCTGGTGCAGAAAAAAAATGGTGTCACCCCCCCCCTACCAACTATAGTCCCCCCTCAGTAAAGAACACCCTCGGTGCAGACCCCCCCAGGTAGTAAGACAGCCCCCCCCCCCAGGTAGTACAGAGACCCCCCCCAGCGGTGTGTCCCACGAGTGCTGGCTCCTCCTCCTCTGTGGGTGTAAACAGAGGAGGGCCGCCGCCGGGTGTACCAAGATGGCCACGGCTCCAGCGCTAGGCCGAAGCCGCGGTCTTTCCCAATGTTAGGGCCGCGGCTCCGGAGCTAGGCCGAAGCTGCTGCCTTTCCTAATGCCTTTCCTAATGTTATGGCTGCGGCTTCGGCCTAGCTGCGGAGCAGCGGCCATAACATTAGGAAAGGCTGCAGCCTCGGCCTAGCTCCAGAGCTGCGGCCATAACATTAGGAAAGGCTGCAGCCTCGGCCTAGCTCCAGAGCTGCGGCCATAACATTAGGAAAGGCAGGCGGCTTCGGCCTAGCTCCGGAGCCGCGGCAATCCCCGGATCACAGTGTGTGCCAATCCGAAGGTGGTCAACTGTGATCCGTTGCACCACTTCTTGACAGGGAAGCCAAAATGCTCCCATACAGGGGATTTAAATGACGCGAGGCGTTCAAGTTCCTCCGCTCGCCATGACCACGCTTTTTTTTTTCAGAAATCAATCCTTGGATCACGTGTGTGCGGTTCGGATCAATGTTTTTAGATTCGGATCACGGATTAATGACGATCCGTTGCACCACTAAAGAATACCATGTTTGTCTAAGCAGGGAGGTATCCTCTAACCACCTTGATTGTGTCAGCGGGCAAAGTCCAACTAAGGCGACGCAAATTTTCTTTACTGCAGGAAAGAAATTTGCATGATTTTGCCATCAACGGAGATGGTGCTGGGGAATCCCTCCTGTGGAGCCATTGTCTGTCTGTGCCTGGCAGATGTGGGCACGGGAAGCTTTCCCCACCAGGAGAAGACGTGATTATCAATGGCGGCTATAGCAGCCGCTTGCAATAATCTGAAGCAAATCCGGCAGGCTGGTTGATAGATTTTTTACTTTGTACATTCACCCTGCCCATTAATGGTTTGAATTTTGGCCCATTTCCTGCTGTATCATATTCGGGATTCAAACTGTGGTCAGCTTTATATGCGTGTGTTTTGAGTGCAAATAATGTTATGCAGGCAACAAATGGAGCAAATTTCTTTCCTGCAACCTCAATTTCCCTCATCAATACAGACCGTTTTGACAGAGGAATCCCTTCTAGTGGGGGAACCCGTCCCTGCCGGGAGAACTGTCCATTGTTAGTGGCTATACCAGTGGCTAGCAATAATCTCATGTAATATTTGGCAGGCTGGTTGTACCCAAGTTGATCACTCAGCTTGGGTACATTCTGGCTGACAATACATGGTGAACCGGCCAAGATTCAAACTGCTTATAGATGGTCTTGGGCATCATATACCCTAACAGTTTTATTACCTGTTGATCCTGCCGTAGATCAGTCATTCCTTTTAAAGGAAAGGGGGTTAGTTCACCACCTGAGTTTTTGTGATGTTGTAAACTAAGGTACAACATCCACCCCCATGCTACTGGTTCCCAGACCCCGTCTTCAGATTATCCTTCACTGCCCACGCTAGCTGATGAAGGGGTCCCAGCATTTGAAAGTCACTCTCGGATGGCTCAGAACTTCAGTGGTCAGCAGTGTCACATGACAAATGCCTGCCCACCATCATGCTACACTAACTGCATGGACAGCCGAACACTAAGGAAGAAAAGAAGGGCAGCAGGGATCAGTGATGTCGGGAGGGTGTGGTAAGCGAATTCACCTTTTCATTTATTGTGAAAAAGTAAACTATCCCTATAACAGGCCAAGCTTTCTGGCAGTTACAGGAAGCCCCAGTCTCTGTTGCTAAATAGTTTGGGCAACTGTCGGTCAATCTTTATCAGATTGGAACAACACATGATTGTAGCTTACAAGGCAGTTGTGACCACAACTGATAAGACCGTAGTAAGGAGATGTGCACACTGCATATGTATGTTCTAACATTTTAATTTGACAAAACTGTAATGAATGGAGTCTGGATTGTGGCTTCACATGATTCTTCTGGTCTCCTTGGGAGCATTAAAGATCATGTATTCCTACAGGAAAAAAACTGGGCAAAAAAATCAATTTCAACTTTATACCTATTTACTAGACTTGTTAGAAACTCTTATCAGCCCTGGACTGTCTTATCAGTTTGGCTGTCTCAGTGCTGCAACAGAGCAAGAACTGAACACAGGGCCTGAGTACACAGTTTAGATTATACTGATGTCATTTTATGTGCAGTCCACTTTAGAATGAAAACGTGTGTTTTTTATTGTGTTTGTGTTTTGTGTATTTTGTTTTATACTTGCCTGCTCTGTGTAGTGGTTTTGCACAGAGAAGCTCAGATCCTCTTCTTGTGTCCCTCTTCAGCGCTCCTGGTATCTCCTTCCTGTTGGCAGCTCCCACAGCGGACAGCTTGCTTTAAAGTGGATATAAACCCACTATCATCCTTTCTAAACTACTGCCATAGTGCTGATCTATAAGGATATAGATTCCTCCTGCATGTATCCTTACCTGTCAAATGTCTCCCCTCTGTCTGTTATAAGAACTGAAAAACTGCAGATTCTGTGGGTGGGTCTGTTGTCTGGAGCTCGGTGGGTGGAGTCGTGATGTCAATAGACTCCCCGCCCTCCTCTACACTCCCCTTGTCAACATGCAATTTTTTCCTGTGTATTCCTTACACTAAATTCTGCTATGATCACCAACATCCAGTCAAAATCCAGAAAAGTAACCACATGACTTCAGAAAAGGAGTGGGGGTGTGAATTAAAAATGCCTGTCTCCAGGCTAGTGCATGAGATATGTAAATAACCTGTCACTCACAGCAAGGGGGCAGAACGGACTAAGGTTTTTCTCTAAGTCTGTTTTATTTCACTGAACACTAAGAGGATTGCTCAGAGCTGGATTAACTCTGTGGCAAGACTGGGCACAGATGATAGCCTCTATTATGCATTGTGACAGCAAGAAAAATAATTCGGGTTTACATCCACTTTAAGGGTAGCCTAGCCACAGCTCCCTGTGTCTATTAAGATGCAGATCGGTGACCCAGCCCCGCCCCCTTTTTCTCCTCATTGGCTCACTGGCTTTGCTGCACGCCCACCTACACATAACTTCAGTGCTTGCAAGGGCCTATACTTCGAAGTTTCATGCTCGCCAAAGTTTTGTAACTGCCTGAGTGCTAGCCTGTGTATATACCCCTGCATTATATTTTTCTGTTCGGTCAATCATTAAGCAACACTATAGCCAAAGTGTGTGTGTGTGTGTTTTTTTTTTTATTATATATATATATATATATATAAAAAAAATATTTTTTATATGCATTGGTGGTCAGTAGCACAAACCCAAAGCTTGGCCTTCAAAGGGTCCGGATCACCGGATGCTGTGTGGATATTAGGAGTGAGTCCGACTTTCTCTTGGATATTTTGATTCCCTTTTATACCAAGAATCCAATGGGCTTCTAAAACCTATAAATGTGGTTGGAAAATGCACAACCCCATGGCAGGTTAGACTTTGGTGTTGGATCGTCCAAGCAGCCGGGGGCTTTGACCACAAGCTGAACTTGTTTTGGGCAGACTGACATCTTAATCAGCATTTTCCTAATGTATGATGAAGACAAAACGTTGTTCCCATGTTATTGAAGTAAGCCCTATTTCAGACATGATGGGTAACTCGTAGATCAGTTTCAGAGTTCGGAAAAAATCTTGAAACATGAAAATGTTTTTGGAATGTGCTGACACAATTTCAGTGTAAAGGATACGGAGTCCTGTGAGCCCAAGGCAGTTTTCCCATTCCTCTCTCATTCCAGTGATTTTTATATGAAAAACACTTGTGATTTTTGACATGATTTGCAGAGGGGATCTAGGGCTAATTTAGGCGCACAGAATAGACTTTCCTTAACTGAAGTAAATCTGCTGAACAGGCTTTTTACTAGCTAAATATCAGACATTTAAAAATCTGTCTTCATACTGAAGGACCAGGGCCGATCCGCCCTATAGGCTTACTATGCAAGCCGCTTAGGGCCCTGCAAAGCTGCGGAGGGCCCCCCAAACTACTTGAGGCCCCGCCTGGTGAGAAGTGATTTTCAGCCCCATTTTGGCAACTCGCTGGCTGCATGGGAGATGTCATTTTGCTTGGGGCACCAGGGAGGTCAGGATCGACACTGCTGTATATGTGGGCCCCAGGCAGAGCATTGTGTACTCATACTGTGGTACTAGTCCTGACTCCAGGTGAGGCAATACTAAAATCTGGGGCCACAGGTCACCCTATCGCCACTCTAGGTCTGTCCCTCTTATGTGGTCGGGCGCTATCTAAGTGGATTGGTGAAAAGTTATGGGTGACGGCATCACAGGTCAGGTAGAGGGCCCCTTAGCAGAATATTGCTTGGGGCCCCAGGGAGGTCAGGATCGGCACTGTGAAGGACCCTGTCATTGAGGATATGAGAAAAACCCAACCAATCTACCGCTGAAAGGGTATGTATTTGCCTCCATTTAGAAGTCATCCACCAAAGTAACTCAGGAACCAAACACTCCTGGGGGTGAAATTCACCACTGAAATCCATGGAGGAACCAATCCTTGGGATGAAATCCTCCACTGAGAAGCCAACCTTCCTGGGGGCCAAATACCACACTGAAGACCCCCCTCTGATCCCTGTCAGACTGGACACAATAACATTAAAGCAGACCTAAAGTCATTCATTCTTTCATAATTCCATCTCTTCTGCCCTTTTTTAATTTTCGATATTTTTTTTTTTTCCTGCCAGTAAATACTTTATACAGCCCACTTCCTGTCTGTCTGGTAAAAAGCCTAGACTTATGACATCATGCACAGCTTTCTCTTGTGAGTTTGCCAGGAAGGGAGGGTGGTGAGTCATAAGAGGGCCAGTGAGAGCTTCAGAGCTGGAGGTGTGTCTTTAAATCTAGGATTAGTGAACAGGCAGGTGCTTCAGCAGCCCACAGTTAAAATTGATGCAGCCAGACTCGGTGGAGGGAGATTTTTGCAGCATATTTGGCAAGTACAGAATCTCGGTATATATAAAATGTGCAAAGTGGTTGGAAGGAAGTTTACAAATTTTATGTGAGCAGACTGCAGTTCCTCTTTAACCTCTTCAGGAGAAACCACGAAGTGGAACCACGAGATCGCCACTTCCAGAAGTGTTGGTTCCTCAGTTTTCGGCTAAGAATTTCTCTTGAACAAAGCAGTGTTCTGGTGGTGCAGGTAGGTAGTTATGCAGGAAACGCCTGTCTTGTTTTTTTTTTTTTTTTGTCCTACGGTCAAGTTTATTACAAGGCTACTTTCACATCTTTGCTTTTTTATGCGATTCCATGTATATTCAATACATTTTTACAATGGGTTACCATTCATTCCTGAGAAAACGGCACCGAAGATGCCACAAGCAAGATGTATAGGGTGTACTCGGGGCTAACAGCAGAACCTCAAGGCAACTAGTGATCAGTGCTCCATGAATGCTTTTTATTGTTTTTAATTCTTGCTGTTTTTTTTATTTTTTTTATTTATTTTTTTAATACAGCACCCAGTTAGAGCAGCAAGAGACAGTTTTTGCTGTGGTTACTGCACTTGGCAGTTTGCATTTATTTTTTTATAAGGCCAATTATTGTATAAGGGCGTATTGGTACTTTCTGATGCGAAGCGCGCTAGTCCAGTGCGCGGCACGAAGCGCGCTAGTCCAGTGCGCGGCACGAAGCGCGCTAGTCCAGTGCGCGGCACGAAGCGCGCTAGTCCAGTGAACAGCACTCTGCGCTAATCTTGATCTTTTTACTTTGTCCGGACAACAATGTGAACATCCTTACATGAAGGGAGAGCACAGGGATCTAGTTTTCATTGTGCCTGGCCATTTACAGGCAGTGGTCCTGGTGGAGGAGGTATTGCTTAGTTGCAGCATAGTCTGTGGGAAGATCTAGACCCTGACTGTCCTGTTGAGCATTGTACATCGATCACAAGACTGGTTGAATAGAATTTTAGGTCTTTTTGCAGGTGTAGGTTTCCCTTGTGTGAAGCTGTAGATTTTTTTTTGCTTGTTTTTTGTCAAGTTCAGCTAAACTGAACAGCGGCCTCCAGGTTGTCCTCCAGGTTGTCCTCCAGGTTGTCCTCCAGGTTGTCCTCCAGGTTGTCCTCCAGGCTCAATTTTCTTTGGTGTACCCGTAAGCTACTCCACATGGTGACTGCAGTAGCGGCACCTCCCAGTAGGTCTTTATTATACTTTGGTTTTTGGTGAAGTGTGGGTGTTGCTGGTGGTCACTGGAAAATGCCACCTTTTAGGCCTCATTTCCACTGGCGTTTTTACAGCCACGTTTCTGAGCGTTTTTTACAGCTTAAAAACGCCTGTCCATGTTATTCTATGGCATCATTCCCACATAGACGTTTTTGAGCTGCAAATGGCCTAGGCGTTTTTGAGCTGTAAAAAAAACGCAGGAGCAGGGCATTCTAAAGCTCCTAAAACACAGCTGTAAAAACGCTTGACCTTAAATGCGCAAAAACGCGCACCGTGGTGCTTTTGAGCTGCATGGATTTCATAAAAAAATCTCATATATATATATTATCCTAGAGATTTTTTTTCAAAAAAACGCCTAACGCTAGCGTAAAACGCGCATGCAAAAACGCGGTAAATTTCGCGTTTTTAACGCAAATTTTTCCAGGCATACCTAGCTGTTTTACAGCTCACTTTTAAAACGCCAGTGGAAATGAAGCCTTAAACTTTAGATGTTGGTTTCTTTGGTCCCCCCTGGTTGGCCTGGAAGTATTAGGTGGCATTTCCAGTGGAGGATATTGCTGATTGCAAAACGCTGCAGATACAAAAAATTCTATTACATTTTGATCATCTACTTTCACACAATGCGTTTTGTGCTTGGAGCTCACGCTCCTATTTTGTGGCTTTTCCATCTTTCAGCTACATCATTTCATGTATCATTACCTTTTTAATAAATAGTCTTTGGGCACCACAAAGATAACATTCGTCTTGTGTTTATTTTTTTGGCCATCATCCATAAGTGAGATGCAATCGCAGAACAAATCTAGAGGTTAGAAAAGCAAACCCATCTATCCGAGTTACTCCTTCAAAGGCAGAAATGAAATGGAGTGTAAAAATACCAGTAATTATTTCAGCAGAGAAGTACTTAAAACTTTTGATCTGGATATCTGTCCTGGAAACCTAACCCCATCATGCTTTTAATGTTTGAAGTTAAGAGAGGAGTAACAGCTTTGTAGGCTTTGATCATTCCGGCTAAGAACAAGTTTTCTTTTTCATCTCGACCACTCTGCTGTCTAAGGTGACTCCGAGACCCTCTTGCAAGGGGTCAGACTTTAACGCTCAGCAGAAATCTGCATTTTACTGGGATTTAGGGATGCACCGTTACCAGTTTAAGGCAGAGTATAAGCACTGATTACTTTTTCTCAAGTACTTGCCAATACCGATGCCTATGTTGTATCTCTCACCATAAAGGCAGTGGTAGGACAGGGGTGTACATATGTTCGGTCTGGTTTGACAGCAGGAATTCGGCTTCCGCCATTGCAAATTTATTTAGCGGTTTAGGTGTGAATTATCGGTGTATGACCATGGAAATCACATTTAAACCGTACCAGGCTTTTTAAAAACACGCTGCGGTTGGGCCTCACTTGTGAACCAGCTCCATCTAAAAAGGCTGCAGGTTCACGTTATGCAAATCGGATGCAATTTAAAACTCATCCAATTTGCATATATGTGAACTGGGTCTTGGGCTCGGTTCACACTAGTGCGGTGCAGGAAACTCGGTGCGGGTTCCTGCATTGAACCTGAATCGCTGGCGGTTCACACTGCCCTCTGCGAACCACTGCAGGTGTCAATGCAAAGTGACGCCCCCAGATCGGATCGCAGTGTGAACTGTGAATTTGGACAGGAATCGAATCTCATGGGCGTGGACAAAAAAACGGCCTGCACGAGTTTGGTCTGAATGCAATTCATATTCAGCCGTACAGTTTGGCTGAATTCACATCGCACAGGCATTGCATGTGATCTGCACAGCGGTGTGAATACAATGTCTGGCATTGCACGAGTGTGAATCAGCCCTTAGTCTGTGGACTTGATGGCGGTCCTGGTTTAGTATCGGAGCCTTTGCAATATGCAAATGCTTGGTATCGGCACCGATGCCGGAATCGGTGCACTGCAGACTGTTGGTGGCCAAGCAGAAAGATAATGATGCTACATACATTAAAAATAGTGAAAGCCTCACACAGAACCGGACAATCTTCGAAATTGTCACTTTGCATCATACATAAAATGGGTGATGCACCAAAAGACGTTCCCTGTATGCTAGCGGTTCTATATGTGTGTGTGCATTGAGGTAGATTATTTTATTAGCAACCTTGGTAGGCTAAACAATTCAAAATGCCAGGTTCCTGTAATAGAAAACATCTCGTCTCTGTGGCAATCCATGGCCTCTGCCTTTATGCTCTGGTTCATTGTTGCATCTTCAGTAAGACTCTAAAACATTTGACGTATTTGAGAGTGTTGGATTCCTGGCTCCCCGGCTGCGTGCTATAGTTGTACCCTCCAGTCCCTATACTAATGCTGTACCTTGTAGTGACCTGTGGTTATACGTGCACACTGATTAACCTCCCTGGCGGTATCCCCGAGCGTGACTCGGGGTGTGTTTTTTCTGCTAAGAACGGTATTCCCGAGTCACGCTCGGGGTAGCCATGCAGAGCCTGCAGCGCGCGCTGGCTTACCTTCTTCCTGGATCCAGCGATGCATCCCCGCTGTGTGAGCGAGCGGGTGCTCGCTCGATTCACACAGCGTCCCCGTGTGCCGCCGATCTTCGTTTCCTGCGACGTTACGACGCACGGAAGCGGAGAACGGCGCCAAATTCAAAAAAGTAAACAAACACTTTACATACAGTATACTGTAATCTTATAGATTACAGTACTGTATGTAAAAAATACACACCCCCCTTGTCCCTAGTGGTCTGTCCAGTGCCCTACATGTTCTTTTATAAAATAAAAAGTGTTCTTTCTGCCTGGAAACTGTAGATTGCCCATAGCAACCAAAAGTGTCCCTTTATGTCAAAAATGGTTTTAGATCAGCTAGAAAACAGCGATAATAAATTTTAATCACTTGCAGAATTGAGCGATAGCGATTTGTGGGGAAATTCGTCATAAAAAAATAAAATAATGACAGCGACAATTCTGCAACTGAGCAAATTTCAGTGTTTTTGAGTTGATTACATTATTGAATATTTTTTATTATAATTACATTATAATTTGTTATAATTATTTATAGTTTTTTATTATATAAAAAATTATGATTTTGTTTTTCAAACTTTATCATACCCGGGATGTCTTGTTTGGACAGATTTAAGCAAGTTATTCCTAAGAATTGCAGGCCTACAGTATAAAATGCCAAATTTCCATGCAAATAATTGTACCGCTTTTGGTACGTAATTCCAGACAGAATCATACCGCCAGGGAGGTTAAACAAGCACCCCACACCCCTGGAAGTGTTAACTGGTGTAGAGTAGGGGAAGGAATTGTCTTGGGCCACACAGTTAACAAGGATCGCTGATGAGCAGATAAAGTTGGGCAGATCACAACCAATCACTGATGTAGACAAAAGTACCTGTCTGAGTAATAAAACTTTTAATTACATTTTTTTGCAATATTTTTTTTTTTATTGTTATAAAATGAAGAGTTCAACATACAACTAGTGTGCTGTTTTTGGTAAACTAACACCTCAATATCTGGTTCGACGGATGAGTAGCAGTTCTCAAGGTACTCGTCAGATATTTTGGTTCTAATTTTGCCTTTAATGAACTTCATCCTTGAAAATGGTTGCTCACAAATATAGGTGCGACCAAAAACTAATGACTGATTGTGAGGAGTGGGAGATTTCTTTGGGAAGCCCAGAAAAGACAGTAACATTTTGGTCACATGTGTTCACAAAGTGTAAATTCATTTTTACGAGGAATAAAAATTGTTTACGTTTACGATTGTGTGGGCTGCATCTTGGACACCCCTGGGTAGTGTCTACTGGAGGCTGCAGGGTTGGAACACCGGAAAGGTTGGTTACATGATATCCAAAGGGGGGGTTTTAAGTGCTTGTACTGCAGTAAAAAAAAATCTTAAGATTTTTCCTGCCCAGGGTTGCATTTAAATGTATCTGAGCACAAAAAACAATTCAGTACATCCTTTACCATACACAAACTTTTTTCATCCATTAAAAAAACAAAACAGCAAGTACAGTAAATGCATGAAGATATGCCAAAAATCCAGTGAACTCTTACATTGGGGAAAAAAGCCCCAAAGTCTGTCGCCTCCAGTGAAGCATGGTGGTAGCATCATGCTGTGGGGATGTTTTTTCAGCAGTGGGAACTGGGAGACTTGCCAGGATTGAGGGAAAGATGAATGCAGCAATGTACAGCTTCACTTTAGGGAAGGTACTGGTCAGGTGATGAGCGCTGCTTGGTTTCTGGCAGACATGTTTGCCATTCAGGCCAAAGAGTTCCATCTTTGTTCATCTTTCCAGAGAATTTTGTTTCTAATGGTCCGAGTCCTTCAGGTGTCTTTTTGGCAAATGCCAGGCAGTTCATTTGGCCACTCTACCATAGAGGGCTGATTGGTTGACTTCTGGAAGGTACTCCTCAAACACTGAAGCTGTCGGTGACCATCAGGTTCTTGGTCATCTCTCTGAGGCTCTTCTGCCCGATCCACTCAGTTTAGCTGGGTGGCCTGCTCTAGAAAGTCCTGGTGGTTCCAAACTTTTCATTTACAAATGGAGACCATTGGGACCTTCAGTGATGCAGACACTTTTCTGTACTCTTCCCTAGATCGGTGCCTCTATACAATCCTGTCTTGGAGGTCTATAGACAATTCCTTGGCCTTCAAGACTTGGTTTGTGCTCCGACATGCACTGTTAACTGTGGGCAGATCAATAGGCATTTGTGTACTTGCAAAGTCTTTGGAAAATGTGCATGTACCATATTTGCCAGCATATAAGACGACCCCCTAATTTTCCAGCTAAAAGGTTGGTTTTTAGATATACTCTCTTTTCTAAGATGACCCCCTTCTGACTAGTCTGTCTAGAAGCTGAGGGGTAGCCTCACTGTGCTCATTGCATGCCTCGCTGTACTAATCTCCATACCTTATCCCTGTATGCAGAGTCAGACTGCGGGCGTCCATTGTTCAAAAGCCGCGCCGCCTCCTGTTCTGTGATGGGCAGAACACGGTTTCCCAGCAGAGCTTGCGTTCAGCCTATCATGAAAGAGGACGAGGAGGAGGCGTGGCTTTTGAACAATGGATGCCCACAGTCTGACTGCATACAGGGAGGTAGTATGGTACCTGACTTTGCATAACCGGCGTATAAGATGACCCCCCCCCCCCTTTTTGGGGGGATATTTAAGTACAAAAGGTTGTCTTATACACTGGAAAATACAGTTGCAGGGATTTTTTTTATTTTGCTTTGACATGCATGTGAAGGGGTTCTGATGACAGACTGTATATTGGCTTCTCTGCATATAGTTCTGTAATGTAGCATTTCACTGTTTAGTGGTGGATGCTGCAGCCTGTTGCCTATATAGTACACCTCCCACTGCTCTTCCGTCTCCTTTTTTTTTTTTTTTGATTTGTGGAAATGTTCAAGGTGATGTGCTGTTCTAACAGGACGTACAATCTACGTTAAACCCACATTTTTCAGGAGCAAGCCTTTCCAGTTCATTAAACACCTCTGAACTTACCCAGAATCCTTTGCCATGTGTGTGATTTTCAGGTATTTCTGACAGGTTCGAACAGGTCACACCAAGACGTTGGACACTTTGTTTTGCACCAAATCCCTCTGACAAAGCCCTGTCGGTGTCTTGATCGGGCCCCGGCATGCTTGAAGCTGCATGGATTGCTGACTAAAAGAATATAAAATACATGTTACAAGTTGTTGAAGCTGTAAATATGCGCAGCACAGGATGTGGCTTACCAATACTGACATCCTAAAAACGAGGGACCTGGATGGAAATACAGGAAAGCCGTCTGTTTCTTATGTGGGCAGCACTGTAGCACAGCTGAGCTTGTACAACCTTAGTAAATTGGGTATGACTGTATGGGTTTAATGAGGAAGCATGGCTCTTAGTCACATGTTTACTTGCCTGGAAATTCAGAAATCTACTTTCTAAAATACCAGCATAAAGTTTATCTAAACAATCAAGTGCTTCATCTTGTCAGTGATTGACTGTTTAGGATTGGCAGAAGTAACACTGGGAGGAAGATGTTTTCGGCTTTATTTTTGTCTTGGTTTATTTTATGCTGTGGGGGAAAAAAATGTGGTCAATGTGGGAAAAAAAGAGAAAAGGTCCCCTTTTCTAGTAAATGTTGCATAGAGGAGCTATGGCAAAATTCTTTGTTGTAAATTGAAGCTGTAATTATATTGCGCCACACCAGGGGGTTTATGGGACTTTGTATGACAAATCTATTTATTCTATAGGCTGCATGCACATGGGGACCTTGTTTTGTGTTCTGTCACGTTGGAACAGGAAGGGGCCATCCCTAAACTTTTGGGAGCATGAAGTTGTCTGAAATGTCTTTGTATGGTGACTCCTTGAGAGTTCCCTTACTGGAACGAAGGGACCAAGTCCAACCCCTAAAAACCTTACACCATAATCCCCCCTCTTCCACCAAATGATTTGGACCAGTACACAAAGCAAGGTTCATTAAGACATGGATGAGTGAGTTTGGAGGGAGAGAAACTTGGCCTGCACCTCCAATCTGGTAGAAAAACATGGGATAAAAGCCTTCATTCAACATCCGTGTCTGCCCTCACATATTTGCTTCCGGAAGAATGGCCAAACACTCCTAGACCTTGTGGACAGCCTTCCCAGAAGAGTTCTAGCACAGTGGTCATTAACCCGGTCCTCAGGGCCCACTAACAGACCAGGTTTGCAAGATAACTGAAATTCAACACAGGTGATATCATTTGCTGCTCAGTGATTGCAGTATTCTATTCTACATCTCCCCAAGGTAATGCCTAAAACCTGGCCTGTTAGTGGGCCCTGGAGACAGGGCTGTGACAGCTGTAATAGCTGCAAAGGATGGGCTAACTCAATATTGAACCCTATAAAATAAGACTGGGATGCCATTAAAGTTCATGTGCGTCTAAAGGCAGGCATCTCAATACTGTTGACATGGTGTATATCGGCAGCACACCATGGATCGTCCAGGTAAAGTCCAAACATCTAGTAAAGTAATCACATGAAGGTATACACAGCTGCCATAGTAATGAATGGCTGTATGTATGCATTTTTTTACGGCTACCTGTGCTTAAAGGTGTTCAACCAGGAGTGCAGATATTACCAGTCAAGGGGCATATGTCTTTACGCACGCACTGGTTTATGCAGGTAGTGGCATGCAGCCATTCATTACTATGGTCAACTGTGTGTAGCAATGTGATACAAAATCAATTGGCACAACCACAGTAATATCACCTGCGCTCCAAATATTTTTAAGTGTGTTGCCCTCGAACACCAATTACGGTAAGTGAATTCACAACGCGCAATGACCTAAATAAGACAGTGTGGCAAAACCCAAATCTACCATATACTAAATGCTGCAAAAAAGTGATACTGTAAAAAAGCGAATATTCCAATGTACTCTGATACAGTTTACACACTGCAAAATGGTGTAGTAAAAAAGGCAACAAAATTTTTTTTTTTAATATAATTGTTCACAGGGTCTGATCACTTGCAACTGGAAATGTTTCCATGCCAGTAAAGGAAAGTGTAGATTTCTGAAAAAATCTGAAAATGATTGCTGTAGCCCGTACAACACTTGGCATGGGGAATATTAATTCATATTTCCATTGTTTAGACCCTGCACAGCCACCCGCTATCAATATACAAGACGCAAAAGATCTATTACACCTAATTGGTAGCAATTGATGGCTGCCTGGAAAAGCTGTGGACATGTAGAAAGAAGTGCAAGTGCTTCATATTCCATCTTCAAGCTTGTAGGCTTGCATGGATGTGAACATTTCTCATTGTCTGCAATGGCCAATTTCAAACTTGAGCATAATGGGAAAAGAGATGTACCGTATTTTGTGAATGTACTCCCTATGCAGGGAAGACATTATATGAACAACCAAAGGGGCAATATGTGTGTGTGTGTGTGTGTGTGTGTGTGTATGTATAATATATATGTGTGTGTGTGTGTGTGTGTGTATATATATATATATATATATATTTCTTTCTCGTACATCACGGGACACAGAGCGGCATATTCATTACTATGTGGGTTATATGGAGTACCTTCAGGTGTGGACACTGGCAATCTTCAAACAGGAAGTCCCCTCCCTATATAACCCCCTCCCCTAGAGGGAGTCCCTCAGTTTTTTCGCCAGTGTCTTAGGTGTTGGTCACGGAATAGCTTTGCTCCACATCCTTGGGATTAAGGGCGGGCTACCGGATCTGTCCAAGGAGCCTCAGTGCCAAAGTGGACAGTACCCGGGCCCCAGACCGTGGGGTTTTGCCTATAATGCTCCTCTTTGGAGGGCTGGACCCTGGGCCCAGGACTTGGAGTTTGCAAAACCATAAAGTTCCTGTTTGCCAGGGTGCTATATAGGTCCAGGACAGTGGGTACCTTCATAGGACCCCAGGGCCTGAAGGTCTACTACGCTACCCACGGAGATGGGAGAAGATTGGATCAGTTTGCTGGTCAAACATCCTGCAGCATGGAGCAGGTAAGGGGGAGCCTGCGGGACTTGGTTCGACAGCAGGCTCCCCGGGGTAACCTAAAAGGGGGGATAGCCTAAGTATGCTCTGCATGGGCAACCGTGATCACTATGTCTAAAAGACAGGATGACACCCTTTCTCCCCCCATCACTAGGCCCCCCTGTTTAAATATGTGTTGCTAGCTAACCTGCTGTTTCTTCCTAGGGCTAGTAAGGATCCCTAGGGGCCTTGAGAGAGTCCTACCTGGCCGGGGGTTTGAATCTGCCGCCTGTTTCTGCGTGCCTGGATCTCCAGCAGCGCGGCTCCTCCATGTTCCTCCTGTTTCCGGCATACGCGCGCGCGCGTCTTATTGACGTTTTTCGCGCCGTCCAGACAGGAGGGCGGGGGGGGGCAGGCCTGCGGCGTCATACAGGCGCGCCTTTGTGCTGTTATAGACAGCAGGCTCTGTCAGTGCTCAGTCTGAGGCTGATCTTTCAAGGAGAGGACGCAGAGCGGCAGAACAGTGACTCCCGGTGGCGGAAGAGGGGTAGTACATGTGGACTTTGTTCCAATGCCTTTATTGTTAAGCCAAGAATCCCCCTTATTTTGCAGCAGGTTGGAGGCTGGCAAACTTAAAGTAGGGTCACTGTATGTTGTCAAGGAAAATATATAATATATAATATATAATTATTTAAAAAAAAAAAAAAAAAAAAAGAAAAAACCAACATACGGGCCCATCAGTTTTTGGGGACACTAAGTGATCTATTCTCCCCTAAACTCTGAAATTTGTACTCCTGCCCACTACAGTCTGTTGTGTGGGCGGAGTCCCTCGATTTTGTATTATGGCTTCCAAGGGTTCGGGGTCAAAGGGTACAAAAAAGACCAAAAAACAAAAGGGTTCCCTTTCTGATTCTGATATGCCGATTCTTTCCCCGCAGCTTATTAATTTAAGGAGCGCCTTGGATAAGCCATTAGGGGGATCTGGTGCGAAGGCTGGCCCAGATCAGCCCAGCCCTGTGTTTATCACAGAGGAGATGCTAGCCGTATCCCTAGGGGGGCTAGAAGAGAGAATAGCGGCATTGATCGCTAGAGCTATTCCTGGTAAACGGGTTAGATCCCCATCACCAGGGGGTGTATCCTCAGATGCTGAGATTCTCTCTCCGGAGGAATTAGAATCACAGGAGGATCAACTGGACCTGAACCAAGAGGGTTCAGGGATGGAGGGGTCTACCTCTGAGGAACCATTTTCAGACTCCCAGACAGAGAGACTGTGGGTACAGTCTTTGACGGACATGGTCCGCTCGGCATTTAGTTTACTATTGCCAGAACCTCAGGTTCCTCCGGTATCCTCTCTGGGCTCTTTGAAAGCCCCGTTAAGCAACGCAGTTTTTCCGGTCCATCCTCTCTTGGAGGAATTGATCTTTCGGGATTGGGTACGGCCGGACAGGATTTTTCTGCCACCGAAAAGATTTGCGGTCATTTATCCCATGGAGGAAAAATTCTCCAAGAAGTGGAGGCTCCCAATAGTGGATGCAGCCATCTCGTGTGTGAATAAATCACTAACTTGCCCGGTGGAAAACATACATATGTTTAAAGATCCGGTTGATAAAAGATTAGAGACACTTTTAAAAGCATCCTTTGCTACGGCAGGAGCAGTGGTGCAGCCAGCGGTAGCTGCAATTGGAGTTTGTCAGGCATTAAAAGACCAGACAAAAGAGATGTTAAAGGACATGCCTACCCAACAAACAGAGGAGTTTGCTGACATTCCCAGAGCTCTGTGTTTCGCGGTAGATGCTATAAAAGATTCCATCCAGCAGGCTTCTCGTTTATCACTATGTTTGGTGCACATGAGAAGGCTCTTATGGTTGAAGAACTGGGCGGCGGAGCCCCCATGCAAAAAGCTTCTGGCAGGATTTCCCTTCCATGGAGGACGACTCTTCGGAGAAGATCTGGATAAATATATTCAGACTATTTCAAATGGCAAGAGTACCCTTTTACCGGTCAAAAAGACATTCCGGGCTCCTACATTTAGGAGGCAGTTTTTTCCTGTCTCGGGGCCCTCTAATTCCAGGCAGTATCGACGGCCGCCTGCACGATCCAACGTTATCAGTAGATCGCAAGGACAGACCCCTGGGGGTAAGAAGTTTGGGAAGCCAAGATCCCCGACAATTGGGTCCGGGCATCTGTAACCACAGGTTACAGACTGGAGTTTCTAAGATATCCTCCGCCTCATTTTCAAGAATCAAGGCTACCAAGGGATCCAGCAAGGAAGGCCTCAATGCTGGCAGCTTTGGATCACCTGCTTTGCCAGGACGTAATTATAGAAGTGCCAGCCCAAGAGCAAGGCCTAGGTTTCTATTCCAATCTCTTTGTCATACCAAAGCCCAACGGCGATGTCAGGCCAATCTTGGACCTAAAGAGGTTAAACGGTTATCTAAGGGTGCGTTCCTTCCGGATGGAATCCATCCGGTCAGCAGCCGCGCTTCAGAAAGACGATTTTCTGGCCTCCATAGACATAAAAGATGCTTACCTTCATGTACCAATCTTTCAGGCGCATCAAAGGTTTTTACGCTTCGCGGTGGGGCAGCGACACTTCCAATTCAGGGCGCTCCCTTTCGGGCTGGCCACGGCCCCCCGGGTATTCACGAAGATTCTAGCCCCAGTTCTGGCCAATTTAAGGATCCAAGGAGTCACAGTCCTAGCATACTTGGACGACCTTTTAATCATAGATCACTCACGGACGGGTCTGCAAAAGGCAGTAAACCTCACGGTTCGGTACCTCGAAGAATTCGGCTGGGTCCTAAACCAGGGAAAGTCAGCATTCCAGCCTACAAAGCAGTTGGAATACCTCGGCATGAGGTTAGACACAGAACATCAAAAGGTGTTCTTGCCCCTTGTAAAGATCAAGGCGATAAAGGGGTTGGTTCAGTTGGTTGTAAACAAGAAAAGACCAACTATTCGCCTGTGTATGCGATTACTAGGCAAGCTAGTGGCCACATTCGAGGCAGTACCATACGCTCAGATCCACACTCGCGTCCTACAGGCAGCCATTCTAGCAGCCTGGGGCAAGAGGGCACATGCCTTAGAGTCCCCTTTGACGCTATCATCAAGGGTCCGACAAAGCCTGGCCTGGTGGTTGAACCCTCAGAACCTTCTAAAGGGAAGATCCTTCAGCCCTGTTGTCTGGAAGGTAGTTACCACAGACGCCAGCCTGGCAGGCTGGGGGGCGGTCTTCGAGGGGTTCTCCCGCCAGGGATCTTGGGTGAAAGCAGAGAGGCAGCTCCCCATCAATATCTTGGAAATCAGAGCTGCTCGCCTAGCCCTGTTGGCGTGGACCTCCAGATTAAAGGGGTTCCCGGTGAGAATCCAGTCAGACAATGCCACGGCGGTGGCATACATAAACCACCAAGGGGGAACCAGGAGCCAGGCCGCTCAAAGGGAAGTGAACTTGATTTTTCAATGGGCAGAGGTTCATGTACCCTGCATTTCAGCGATATTCATTCCCGGAGTGGACAACCTGCAGGCAGACTTCTTAAGTCGCCAGAGTCTGGTGCCAGGGGAGTGGTCTCTGCATCCCCAGGTCTTT
The DNA here is from genome assembly GCA_029574335.1 of Rana kukunoris. Classification (NCBI taxonomy): domain Eukaryota; kingdom Metazoa; phylum Chordata; class Amphibia; order Anura; family Ranidae; genus Rana; species Rana kukunoris. The sequence goes on from CM056055.1 coordinate 48,072,623, forward strand.
CAGACAATCTGCCAGAGGTGGGGAACGCCAGACGTAGATATAATGGCATCCAGGTTCAACAAGAAACTAGACAGGTTCGTGTCGCGAGCGAGGGATCCTATGGCCTGCGGAACCGATGCGTTGGTTTGCCCTTGGCATCAATTCAAACTTCTATATGCGTTCCCTCCGCTACAGTTACTCCCCCGCCTGTTGCGCAAGATCAGAGTGGAGCACAAGCCAGTCATTCTAATAGCTCCAGCTTGGCCCCGGAGGGCTTGGTACTCACTAGTCCTGAATATGGCAGTGGGAGACCCTTGGACTCTTCCTCTACAACCAGACCTACTCTCACAAGGCCCGATCCTCCACCCTACATTACAGCGTCTAAATTTGACGGCCTGGAGGCTGAATCCCTGATTCTCAGGGGTAGGGGTCTGTCTAGGCAGGTAATCCCTACCCTGATTAAGGCTAGAAAGCCGGTCTCCAGGGTAATTTATTACAGGGTGTGGAGGAACTATATAGGCTGGTGTGAATCCAAAAGATGGAATTGCCGCAAATATACTATTGATAGGGTGTTAAGTTTTCTCCAGCTAGGAGTGGATAAAGGCCTGGCACTAAGCACAATCAAAGGACAGATCTCAGCTCTGTCAGTGTGGTTTCAGAGGCCGCTGGCCACCCACTCGCTGGTAAAGACCTTCTTACAGGGGGTCTTGCGTATTAATCCTCCTGTCAAGTCACCAGTTTGTCCTTGGGACCTAAATCTTGTCCTGTCCACTCTACAGAAACAGCCTTTTGAGCCTTTGGCTGAGATTCCTTTACTCTTACTGACAAGAAAACTGGTTTTCTTGGTCGCCATAGTTTCGGCCAGGAGAGTGTCAGAATTAGCAGCCTTATCGTGTAAGGAACCATATCTTGTTCTGCATAAGGACAGGGCAGTTCTCCGGCCCCATCCTTCCTTTCTACCAAAGGTTATATCCAAATTTCACTTAAACCAGGATTTGGTACTTCCATCCTTCTTTCCAAAACCTACATCTAGAAAGGAGGGGTTGCTGCATACCTTGGATATTGTCCGGGCCATGAAGGCCTATCTTAAAGCTACGGAAAAGATCCGGAAAACAGATGTGTTATTCGTTCTACCAGATGGCCCCAAGAAGGGGCAGGCAGCTGCAAAATCCACCATCTCGAGATGGATTAGACAATTAATCATTCAAGCCTACGGATTGAAGAGGTTGCCCCCTCCGTTGTCGGTAAAGGCCCATTCTACCAGGGCCATGGGCGCCTCTTGGGCAGCACACCATCAGATCTCTATGGCTCAGATATGCAAGGCGGCAACGTGGTCATCAGTCCACACGTTTACAAGGTTTTATCAACTAGACGTGAGAAGAAATGCGGATACTGCCTTTGGTCAGGCAGTACTACAGGCTGCAGTTTGAAATCCTCGGGATCAGAAACACCCTTGGTTATATAAAAAAAAAAAAAAAAAAAAAAAGAAAAAGGTTCTTCTTTCTTGACTAATTTGGAAATATTATTATGATTTGAGTTTAGCTCTAAAATTGAATCCTTCTTTGGAAGATGTCTCCCTCCCCTCATTAAAGCATTGCTTTCGGACATCCCACATAGTAATGAATATGCCGCTCTGTGTCCCGTGATGTACGAGAAAGAAAAAGGGATTTTTAAATACAGCTTACCTGTAAAATCCTTTTCTTGGAGTACATCACGGGACACAGAGCTCCCACCCCTCTTTTGGGTGACCATTTTGGGAGGCATACTGCTTGCTACAAAACTGAGGGACTCCCTCTAGGGGAGGGGGTTATATAGGGAGGGGACTTCCTGTTTGAAGATTGCCAGTGTCCACACCTGAAGGTACTCCATATAACCCACATAGTAATGAATATGCCGCTCTGTGTCCCGTGATGTACTCCAAGAAAAGGATTTTACAGGTAAGCTGTATTTAAAAATCCCTTTATATATATATATATATATATATATATATATATATATATATATATATATATATATATATATATATATATATATATATATATATATATATATATATATATATATATATATTATATATACACACACAGAGGCTACAACTGTCTCTCTGAAGATATTGCTCATCTTTTGGAACCAAATCCTTCCTTTATCATTTTCTGGCCTGATGTTATAGGTGTTTGTTTTGCGCTCCTGGCAAAATGTTTTCAGACTGCTCTCCATGTCAAGTGTTCTTCTTGGAGGCCATGTATAGCTGCCATCTTTTTAACCAGTCTCTTCCTAAATAAAAACTTAATTAGGGCCGAAACAACTAATCGATTAACTCGACAACTAATCGTTTATGAAATTAATCGGTTACAATTTTCATAATCTATTAATCGGCCAGTTGAAACAACTAAAATTAGCCCTTTATAGTACAAAAAAGCAAATCGCTACTGTAAATATTACTTTCACTGTCCCACAGTAAAAGAATGAACCCCTTACAGTAGCGATTATTTGCTCTTTTTGTACTTGTTTTTTTTTTTTTTTTTAACCCCGTTATGTTATTAAACATCACAGGCCGGGGTTCACGCCTCTGTTTTTTGGTGCTTTTTGCAGAAACGCACTACAGTTCATTTACATGTTTTCCTATGGGACACGTTCACATCCATGATTTTTTTTCAACTGCGGCGTATTTGGAAAGGGCAAGGACTTGACACAAAACGGTGCTATTTTTTTTGGTTCAATATACTTCAATGGAGAAGCTGCAGAAAACATGTAATGTGTTTTTGCGGCAATTTGTGTTTTGTAATCTGCCCAACAACACTTTTTTTTTTTTTTTTAAGGCTATTACCCGATTAATTGAAACAATTGGCCAACTAAACGATTATGAAAATAATCGTTAGTTGCAGCCCTAAACTTCATATGGTTTGGGATTTTTTTTAACAAACCCTTCTATTCTTCCAGTTTGTCATTTCTTGTTTCACTTGGTTTATTTTTGGTTCCAAGTACATATTGATTCCTCCATTGCTCATGGTTCCCATATTGGAAAGGGACTGCCCAGCACACAAATGTTACGACCTTTAATAAATGAGCCCGAGTTCTGCAAGTGCCAAGTTTCTTCCCTTCCTGCTAGGGGCCCCTCGCTTTGCTGTCTGTCCTGTAGCTGGTGGCGATGGTTTCACCGCCACTTCACACACAAAATATGACCGGTCATTCCTGGAGAAACAGCTTTTACATGAGTTTTAGTAGCTTTGTCATGGGAGTGTTTCCAGGGGAAAAAAAAATGTTGTGGACTGCTAATGTTGTTGAGATATACCCTCAACAATAAGTGGTCCCTATATATTTTTTTATTTTCAACTTAAGTGTGTAGAAGAAAAACGCATCAACCTCAACCTGCGTTGGTGTGAACCATTCCTAAAGCCAAATTACTCAAGTACTGTGGCCAGTGGCAGTACAAAATGCCCCAGAATCGAAGGGGAGCCTACATTCTCAGGCTGGGTGGGCAGTGGGATTTAAGTTGTGGTCAGTAAGAGGCATAATGTCTCATTACTGGTATCGGTGGGAGGAAGGATGCCCCGTCATTGCATTCAGTGGGAGGAACGGTGCCTCAGTGTTGGTGTCTGTGAAAGCAATGGTGTCTTTGTTACTGTCAGAAGGTGGAATAGTGCCACAAAGGCAAGCAGTTTGGAGACCACTGCCATAAGGCAAAATAATCAGCCTGGGGGGGTCATATATTAGACTTTGTTTGTTATTTTAACCGTATATGTAACTTGTGATTACACTGATGTATAAGCTGGAGGTATAATCCTATTTTTTTTTTTTTTATTTCAAGGGTTCTGTTTGTCAAAGTACTGTACTAAAGTTTTTCGTAGTTTTGTTGTTTTTTTTTTTTTTTTCTTCGTTTTTTTTTGAGACCTATATTTAAACTGAGGCTCTCATCACATCCTCTGTCTTGCAATAAGGTTGGCTGGATTCCATCAATAAATTGCCATTGGTAAAAGTATGTTGCGGATGTTTTTATACAGGTTTGCCATCATACTTTGCTGTATATAGATTATGAAATGCCACCTTACAATTTTGCATAGTTTCTGAACCAGCAATATACCAAGGTTCACTTTTGCATATGCAAAAATTAGTGACACTTGGTTAAAGCAGGACTAAACTTTTTTTATTTATTTTTTAATACTTTTTGTAGATACTTTGTGTTGTATCTTTTTTTTTTTTTTTTTCATTTGCATTGGTTTTGCCTGCCAAAGCTGTCATTTTTTGTAATGGTCTGTTTGCTAACTTTGATTGCACTTTAACATGTCGTGTTGCAGTGTTTCCATACCCTTAGCCACACATGGGTTTGTGTCACTGAATATAGTCCCTATATTGGCATTCATGTCATTTTATTCAGTGTTTGATGTATGAATAATGACCACATACGAGTTATATATATATATTTTTTTCATACTGTGGTTTTCATAGTCGCTTATCATATTACTCATTGTTGGCACTTTGGTGTTTGCGACTTTCATGCGACTTCACACCGCATGTGGTCTTTTGTATACACTCACTGTGTGTTATGTTTATGTTGTGCCTCTTTATTAGGAGAGATGGGTATTTTTTTCACTATATTGTTTTCTACCATCTAGCCTTTAAGGTTTGGTTAGGTTCTTCCAAGTTGTGGCGTGTTTTCCAACGCACCGGAAGTAAAAACCAAGAGTACCCGAAGTGACGATGCGGTCAATCGCGCAGCCTCAATCCATTTTGTGATCAACACGTGAGTGGTATACTCGCAAACTTGCATTGTTGCACAGCTATTACTTTTTTAACTTGGTTCTCAACCTTTCTAGTGTTGTGACTCAATAAAAATTCACAAATTGTGGGGACCCCTAACAGTAAAATTATTTTCGTAGTGTGGTGTCTTGCAGCTGTGACACCTATGCTGATATCAAGAGATGGGGTCTCCTTCAGCCCCTCCCACTTCACTTTCCCCACCAGTCAGCTGACTTAGTCTCTGCCCCCAGCCATGCCGCGAACTGAATCGCTGCAAAGAGGCTGAGTGGGCGGCCGCGGGCTCTTGGAACAACACCACTGGGCAGCCGAGAAAAGGCTGGGAGAGCGGTGTGGGCTTTAAAAACAGGCCAGGATTTGGTGATGTCGCGGATTTGGTGACCCCTGGCAAATCATCATTTGACCCCCAAGGGGGTTCTGACCCCCAGGTTGAGAACCACTGATCTAGGCAATCATTGGACCGTGCTGACCTGGGACCTGAAAGTCTGAATTGGTACTGCAGTGTATAACTTTTTGGGTTTTCGGAGTCTCCCTGTTCTGTTTTATCAAACAGAAAATATTACTGCTCCATTACAAATGTTATGCCCCAGTATTTCCGGGGGAAAGAAAGGGGTGCCGGCTCACCAGCAGTCTAAAATCCAATTTATAAGCCTACCACATAAGAGGTAGAAGGAAAGCCACTCCATTATAAAATCTATAATAAAGGTTTTAATGATGTACAGACGGGTCCACCTGAACCTTCTAACGCATTTCAGTCAAATTGGGTTAATTGGTGCTTGGAGGTCCATACATCATAGAAACTGTCCATATTTCTGATCCCGGAGTTACAGGTGTTGTGTACAGTCGCTTGTATGAAAATGATCAGCTGCAGCTCTTTTTGCGCCCAGTCCTGTTTATCCTTTCTGAAATGCATGTCAGTGCTCAAATGTGTAGTTGACCTACAGCTGCAGCCTACCATTGATTGGTTTGAGAGGCTGTACAACACGCCTATGACTCCCAGAAGCAGTGTATGGACCTCTATGCCGGTGTGCATGAGCCCTTCTGGTTTATAGAGACGGAAATGTTACTCTGCTGTAGATTTCACTTTCCTGTTGCTGCGTACCACATACTTTATATAAACTCTGGGTATATAGTCTTTCCCTTGCACATGTATTGCAATGTAACCGAGGCCTTCTAATCATGACTTTTGCGCATGGCTCAGCAAGGTGTTTTATGCTTTTTCCAGTTGATGTAAATCAATTGGATTCCAAAGCCAGCTGCATGCTATAATATACTTGGGAGAGATTGAATCACTGGCATGACCTTTGATGTGGTCTATTTTTATTCTCTTGTCCATATTTTAGGAGATTTAGCCTTTTGTATGTGTTGAGGTTAAACACGTACCACTGTGGCCTTTTTATTTTTTATTGCTTCTTTTAATTGTAATTATCAAAGAACCACTGTACAGAAGTTGCATCACTTTTCTAAGCAGATTTTATGTACAGTAAAGGAGGTTTTACTAGTATTTATGGATATAGAACGGTTTCAGAGCAGTCCAATACGGTCTTGTTTTTATTTAGTGGTTCTTTTACACCATGCATGAGTATTTTTAAGAGGAATTGCCCTTAAGTGGTTGTAAATCTCACACATGAAATATGAACAAGGCATAGCAGTGGTTCTCAACTCCTGTCCTCAGGACCCACTAACAGGCCAAATTTTAAATACCCTGGAGATGCGGACTAGAATACTGCAATCACTGAGCAGCAAATGAGATCATCTGTGATGTATTTCTGTTATCGTGCAAACCTGGCCTGTTAGTGGGCACCAAGGACAGGAGTTGAAAACCACAGATGTATAGTGTACTTGTCTCAGTCCAGAGCACTAAGTGTCATTTCTGTCTGTTGCTTCATTCCTCTGATTTAGCATGAGTCAATTCTGACAAGTTCTGATCTTCACTAGCTTGAAACGCTGATCTTGGGACAGCTAAGCATATTGGGAAAGTGAGTGAAATGTAACACTTATCTGCATGCGCTTTGGGTCATTAACCCCTTCATGACTGCAGTGTGTGTGTATATGTGTGTGTATGTGTATATATATATATATATATATATATATATATATATATATATATATATATATATATATAATATATTATGCGTGTGTGTAATATAATATATATTCTCTATCCGTAAAGCAGGTGAGCCTTAATGCCCAGATGCATCATAAATACGTTGCTGCCTTGTTCCGAAAAATGCTCAATCAATCCCTAGATTTGTGACCGGCTGTTTAAGGTTAGATCCTGGTCAACTCCCAAAGATCAGGAGCCATTAGAACTCCTGATTACATTGGCACAGTTCATCCAGTTGCAGTGCCACTTGATCAGAAGTGCCTCCTTCCGGCCTCAGCCTTCCTGGCCCATTTGGAACCCCAGCTTCGGCATGCGTAAAGAGGTTAACTCAGTGTTCAAGTAAAAAGTCAACATAACACCCAGGCCTCAAGCAGAGGAGGGGGGCCCAACGGCTACCTTCACTGGTCTCTCATGATGGGTTTCCTTTCAAGGAGAGCGAATGATGGAGTCTGCCACTGTTAACCCCCTAATGGAAATCCTGGTTGCCTGGCTATCATGGTGATGTGCCTTTTGGTATTAACCTCCAACCTGTGGATTTGGAGTTCTGACTTGGTGGTTCCAGGTCATTGTATCAGAAATAATTTAAAGGATCACTGAAGGAATTTTTATTTTTTTAGCTAAATAGCTTCCTTTACCTTACTGCAGTACTGGTTTCATGTCCTTATTGTTCGTTTTTGCTTTCGAAGTTGCTGTAATCCTGCTCTGTGCTCCACACTTCCTGCTTGTCTGTTTCCTTATAACCACAGTACTGGGAGATTTCTCACGGTGGTCTAAGCTGTCATTACTGTGTGTCTAAAACTTCCCAGATCAATCAGATTCATTTTAAAAACAAAACACTGCCCTGGATTGGTTTGTTTTTGTTCTGTGTGTCTATTTCTACCTCACAGAAACATGAAGCCAGTTCAAAAGTGAAACTAACCTGCAGGCACATTATGATTGATTTTTATCTATTTTTAATCATTTTGAAATGGGATCAGTTAACTTTTATGTCTCTATACCCTGTAAACAGTCATTTCAGCAAAAAATGTTTTTTCCTTTAGTGACCCTTTAAGTCATAGACACCAGCCAACTAGCTAAGATCAGTAAGGGCAGCTTCCCCTTTTTTTTCTCATGATGCCTTTCCTCTGAAATACTTCTCCTGCCTCTTGTTCGTGGTAAATAATCAATGCAGAACATGATCCAAGAAAATCTATTTATGCTTGTTAGGCGGTTAACACAGTATTTGAGTTTATTTTTTTTTTCTTCTCGGTCGTGAAAGCTGTTAAAGCTAGAAATCGAATATTCTTCCTGGTGAGACTTGTTAAACGAGGAAAGCTGTATCGAGCGTGGCACTGAACAAGGCTTGGTTATTGGCTCTAGCAGCCTTTGTGCAATGGAAAGTTCCAGTCTGCTCTCGGTGCCAGATCCTAAACCCCGGCCCTGTGGTGGTTTGTGGGTCACTTCACTTTCTCTCAGGGTAAAATAATCCTCTTGTTTCAGCTGCCGTCCTGCAGCGTCTCAATGTACTGCTGGAATTCTCTTCTATCAGCAAAAGTAGCAGGGCGACCTTAGGATCTTTGAAAGTGAAAGGAAAAGGGATACGTGCCATGGGAAACACCCGGCATTCTCAGTGAAATTTGTATGATCTGAGACGCAGGGTTTCTGCTTAAAGGGGGGAGAAAACTGGAGGGGGGCTTTTTCATAGTAAGCTTTATATATTTTAATGTAGAGTTGTTCAGGATTTGTATAGCGCCAAGTATGCACAGTGCTTTACAATACAAAGGGAGACCATACACCAACCATACAAGAGGGTTAGTAGGGCCTTGCTCCTGCAAGCTTACAATCTAAGGGCCCTTTCACACGTCCGTTCAGTTCGTCCGTTTTTTGGACGTCCGTTAACGGACCTCAATGCTTCCCTATGGGTTAGCGTCCGTTAGCGGATGAGCATTCGCTAACGTCCGTTAACATCCGTCTGCGGTAAGCTCCGTTTTTTTGGACGGAAGAAAACCCTATTTTTCCTTCCGTCAAAAAAACGGAACGGACGAAAAACGGACGTTAGCGGATGATCCGTTTACCATCCGATCCGCTAACGGCAGTTTTTCATCAAAATATGTAAAAAAAAAAAAAACGGATGAAAAAACTGATGAAAAACGGACGGGGAACGGAAACGGATGTAAACGGACGGAAAACTGACGAAAAACTGATGAAAAAACGGATCAACTGAAGGGGGAAAAAACTGATCTAAAAAACTGAACGGACGTGTGAAAGAGCCCTAAAAGAGGGGCTGGTAAAACAAAAGGCAATAACTGAGGGAAGCGGATGATTCGGTTGTTGGCTGGAAGCAGGATAGGCCTCCCTGAAGATGCGTTTTTTCAGGGATTGCCTAAACGTGGGCAGAGTAGGAGATAACCGGGCAGAGTAGGAGATAACCGGGCAGAGTAGGAGATAACCGGGCAGAGTAGGAGATAACCGGGCAGAGTAGGAGATAACCGGGCAGAGTAGGAGATAACCGGGCAGAGTAGGAGATAACCGGGCAGAGTAGGAGATAACCGGGCAGAGTAGGAGATAACCGGGCAGAGTAGGGGCAGAGTAGGACCGGGCAGAGTAGGAGATAACCGGGCAGAGTAGGAGATAACCGGGCAGAGTAGGAGATAACCGGGCAGAGTAGGAGATAACCGGGCAGAGTAGGAGATAACCGGGCAGAGTAGGAGATAACCGGGCAGAGTAGGAGATAACCGGGCAGAGTAGGAGATAACCGGGCAGAGTAGGAGATAACCGGGCAGAGTAGGAGATAACCGGGCAGAGTAGGAGATAACCGGGCAGAGTAGGAGATAACCGGGCAGAGTAGGAGATAACCGGGCAGAGTAGGAGATAACCGGGCAGAGTAGGAGATAACCGGGCAGAGTAGGAGATAACCGGGCAGAGTCAGGTAGTGAGTTCCAGAGGATGGAAATGAGCATGGGAAGAGTAGACAAGGGAGCCAGGGAGCAGAAGATCTTTGGAGGAGTAAAGAGGACAGTTTGGGTGATATTTGGAGAGAACATTGGTGATGTAGTTTGGGGCAGAGTTGTAAATTCTTTGTATTGTTCGTGTTTGCATTTGATTCGTTGTGCAATGAGAAGCCAGTGGAGCAATTGGCAGACATGGCAGGCACTGAATGGATAAGGTGGAGGAGTCTAGCAGCATTCATGATAACAAAGGGCATAGCTTGCAGAGAGGTAGGCCAATGAGGAGGGAGTTGCAATAGTCAAGGCAAGATAAGGGAGTGGGTAAGTTTATGTAGGGGTGTCAACAGTTAGTGGGCATATTTTGTAGATGTTTTGGAGGTGAAGTCTGCAAGATTGGGACCGTAATTGGATTTGGGGTGAAATGGGCTAAAGTTCAGGATTACACCTAGCACCCTGACGTGTGGGGAGGGACTGATGGTTGTATTGATCTTGATTGGGGGGAGGGGGTGTTTCACAGGCTGGAGGAAAGATTGAGTTTGAGGAAATGGTGTGACATCCGTGCTGATATGTCAGTAATGTGAGAGGAGGGTGTGACATCCGTGCTGATATGTCAGTAATGTGAGAGGAGATTGAAGGCATGAGGAGTAGAGATTTTTGTCGGCATAGAGGTGGTACTGAAGATTCGGTCCCCTGGTCTTATGGGGGTGCTGTCCAGGGAAGTGGCTGCAGCCCACAGCAACCAATCAAAAAGTGGTCACGGAACCAGAAAAATGATAGCATGTTGCTATGAGCCATGTTCCTTGTAATATTGGCTTTATAAATCTAACCCATTATTTAGTCGTAGAGTCAGAACCCTTTGGTTCTTCTGCTGTTCTTGAACTAGAAGTGATAGCATCCCTTTGCAGCATACACATTTTAAATCCGTAGTCTGGCGTAAGGCTGGGGACCCACAGCCATTAATAGACTATGAGCCACTGCGTGTCTAAAGCCAAAATGTATGGCAGGTTACCAGGCCTTCGATGTGGTGGCTGCATTTGTTTTTTCTTTTTAATGCTTTTATTTATTTTGGTTTTTCAGTTAACCTCACAGTATCTATGGAATGGAGGCAGTCATGTCAAAAAAACGGGCTAACTTTACTGTTTTTTTTTTTTTTATTCTATTTATTTTTATTCATAAAGTGTATTTTTTTTCCCCAAAAGTTGCACTTGAAAGACCGCTGCACAAATACCGTGTGACATAAAATACTTCAACAACCGCTATTTTATTCCCTAGGGTCTATGCAAAAAAATATATATAATGTTTGGGGGTTCTAAGTGATTTTCTAGCAGAAAATGCAGGATTTTTAGTTGTAAGGAACAAGTGTCAGAAAAGACTTGTGCTGGCCATACACTATACGAAAAATCGTTTGTTCGAAATTCGTCGTTCAGACTGTTTGTTTTTCGAACAGTTAATGGGCACAAAATCGATAATCGTTGGGATGTTTTTGAGCTGAAAAAACGAAGGATAAGTTTGGTAATTTTTCTGCCGAACGGAAGGTTAAAGGGGTGTTCCAGCCAAAAATGGTGTTTATTAAAAGTCAGCAGCTACAAAAAGTGTAGCTGCTGGCTTTTAATAAACACTCACTTACCTGCTCCTGCGTTCCAGCGACGCGCCGACCGGGGTTCCGCTCCTCTCCCCCTCCCTCCCCGGCCAGCGTCTCCATCCCGACTATGGGCACCCAGCCGTGACCGCCTTTGACTTCACGGCCGGGCACCCACTGCGCATGCGCGAGCCGCACTGCGCATGCGGCTCGTCGCTGATTGGACAGGCGATCGCATGGGACCTGTCATGTGTCCCATGCGATCGCCTACAGGGAGGGGCTGGTGTAGGCGATTAAGGCTTAATCGCCTAACCAGCCCCTCGGCGGAAGCAGGAAGTGGGACTGGAAGTCCCACTCCTCCTGAAGCCCCCAATCCCCCCCAAAAAAATGACATGCCTAATGTGGCATGTAAGGGGGTGAGGAGTGTATTAAGGGAAACTTAATTTTTAGGGTGGAACTCCTCTTTAACCACTTCAGCCCCGGACCATATTGCTGGTCAAAGACCAGGCCACTTTATTATTATGCGTCGCTTTAACTGACAATTTCGCTGTCGTGCAACGTGACTTCCAAACAAAATTGGCGTCCTCCCCCCCCCCCCCCCCCCCACAAATAGAGCTTTCTTTGGTGGTATTTGATCACCTCTGCGGTTTTTAGTTTTTGCGCTATAAACAAAAATAGTGTCAATTTAAATTTTTTTTTTTTTAACTTTTTGCTGTAATAAATATCCCCATATATATATATATATATATATATATATATATATATATATATATATATATATATATATATATATATATATATATATATATATATATATATATATATATATATATATATATATATATATATATATATATATATATATATATATATATTCCTCAGTTTCAGTTTAGGCCGATACGTATTTGTCTACATATTTTTCGTTAAAAAATCGCAATAAGCGTTTGGTTTGCGCAAAAGTTATAGCGTTTACAAAATAGTGGATAGTTTTATGGCATTTTTATTAATATATTTTTTTTTTACTTGTAATGGCGGCGATCAGCGATTTTTATCGGTACTGCGACCTTATGGTGGACACTTCGAACAAATTTTTGGGACCATTGACATTTTTTTTATAGCGATCAGTGCTATAAAAATGCATTGATTACTATAAAAATGCCACTGGCAGGGAAGGGGTTAACACTAGGGGCGTGGAATGGGTTATGTTCCCTTGGTGTGTTCTAACTGAAGGGGGGGTGGTACTGACATGGGGAAATGACTGATCGCTGTTTATACATTGTATGAACAGACGATCCGTCATTTCTCCCCCTGACAGGACCGGGAGCTGTGTGTTTACACACACGGCTCCCGGTTCTCGCTCTGTAACGAGCGATCGGGGGTGCCCGGCGGTAATCGCGGCTGCTGGGCCCGCGTGTCTGCTTCAGGGGCGAGCGGGGGGCACGCGTCCCTATTGGCTGCTCGGCGAAATGACGTATAGCTACGTGATCTCGCCCAGCAGAGCCGACCTGCTGCCGTTTAACTGCGGCGGCTGGTCGGCAAGCAGTTAATGTGTTTCCCGTCCGAACTTTCTGCACTACATATATGTAAAAAAACAAATCGTTTAGTGGACATAAATAAAAATAAAATTATCGGTCATTACATGATGGCAATATCGTTTGCGCTCACGGCCGAACGTTCGTTTTTCGAAAGTTAATTCGGAGGATTTTTCGTAGAGCGTATGGCCAGCATTAGTCTTTAAATGGTTAAACTGAGAACTTCTACACACTGAGTTCAGTTCATTGACAAGTAGAAACATTGTATCTCTTTTCTCACACTTGGCAGGCTGCCCAGAGACAACTTGCATTGACTTCTATGATGCAGATGTTTGCAAGTCACACTGAAGTAAATTGGCTTTTTTTTAAAACAATAGGCCGATGCCAATTAAAGTGCCGAAAATCGGTCGGCTTCTAACTTGACGCTTACACATCGCTAACTCTTCCTCACTCTTGGTAGCCCAATGGAGCAATGGGACAGAAAAGGAAGGGAATTGTGTGTAGCTGATGGGACTGGTTGCTTTGCCCAGTATTGGTAAAGAACAACTTGACTTTTAAGTATAATTTACAGACTTCATGTTACTGCAGTAAAGTAGAGCTGAAAGATTTGCTTAGTGTTTTGTGACTGAGTTGTGTTTTAAATCAATGTAGAGTCAATAAAAATATAGTTGTGCAGCATTTTCACAAATCTTTATAAATTTATCAACAGGTGAAGCGGCGTTACGGAATGATCCCAGAATGCAGCCTCTTCAGATGCCTAATCCACTCGGCAATCACCGGACGGGCCCTCCGCCAATCAGCCCCAGCAAACGGAGGTACACGGACCAAGGAGATGACGAACTAGACTGTGAAAATGACCATGTCTCCAAAATGAGCCGAATGTTTCCTGCTCACTTGTAAGTGCCCAATGTAAAAAGATGATTTTGTAACTGCTTTCCTTTTTCCGGCTGTATATCCCTTTTTGTAAAGGTTTGTGGGCTGTAAAATGAGAATCTGACCTCCTCATTCATACTGAAGTTCTGGTGACATTTCTGAACGGATTTGTTGTGCAGTCAGTGCACGCCTTGCAGCGGTGGTTGTTGGAATAATACAATAAGCCAGACCTGGCAACATCCGTGTTGGTGGGTCCTGTTATCGGGGTCAGACAGGGGCGGACTGACCATTGAGTCACTCTGGGACTGCCTGAGGGCCCCATGCCACTAGTGGGCCCCATCAGGGATGTCAGGCTCAGTAAAACCAGGGACAGTATGTAAAAATCTTTTTTTTTTTTTTTTTTTTACATCTGTCCCTGGTATGTGATAAACTGACATGCTTTTGATGTGACAATCCCGAGATTTTAGCTGCACTGCCTCCTGGCGTAGTGGCCATCTGTAAAGCAGGGGCCCCATAATCTTCTATTGTCCGGGGGCCCCATGAGTTGTCAGTCCGCCCCTGGGGTCAGATTTATTTCATGCCTTTTTGTTACTGCATGTCTGCATCAGTGTTTGGTTGCAGTGCCATGGTACTAGGGCTAATTACTTGCCGAGATAATACCTGTAGTAGAAATAGTATAGAATACTCATAGTGATGCAACACTGTTGGCGATTTGCCAACCTATTGTATTGCCTGCCTCTGTGCTTCCTGGTTTTTCCACCAAGTTCTCGCTCATGCAGGGCTGTGGACTGGGTATTTCTCCTGGCTCCACACTGGTGAACAGAGCAGCAGATTAATGACAGGTTGCTAGGTTTATGCGGGTATATGGGGGTTGGGAGTGTGCTAAAGCAACCTGTTGCTTTTTTCCCTTTATGAACGTCACTTAGTGTTAGTAATCCCACAACCGTAAGATCAGTCTGTATATGTAGTAAAGCATGCTTGTTATAACAGAGGTTAACCCCTAACGCCCGCTGCATGTACATATACGTCCACAAAAGGGCCTGTACAGGCAGATGGGCGTATATATACGTCCCTGCCTTTGCGCTGGTCTGGGGTCCAATCGGGAACCCCCCCCCCCCCGCTACATGCGGCGGTCCGAAACCCGCGGGGAGCGATCCGGGACAAGGGTGCGGCTATTCATTTCTAGCCGCCCGCTCGCGTTCGCTCCCCGGAGCTTAAGAACGGGGAGAGCCGTATGTAAACACGGCTTCCCCGTGCTTCACTGTGGCGGCTGCATCGATCGAGTGATCCCTTTTTATAGGGAGACTCGATCGATGACGTCAGACCTACAGCCACACCCCCCTACAGTTGTAAACACACACAGGGAACACACAAATCCTACAGCGCCCCCTGTGGTTAACTCCCAAACTGCAACTGTCATTTTCACAATAAACAATGCAATTTAAATGCATTTTTTGCTGTGAAAATGACAATGGTCCCAAAAATGTGTCAAAATTGTCCGAAGTGTCCGCCATAATGTCGCAGTCACGAAAAAAATCGCTGATCGGCGCCATTAGTAGTAAAAAAAAAATAGAAATAATAAAAATGCAATAAAACTATTCCCTATTTTGTAAACGCTATAAATTTTGCGCTAAACGCTTATTGCGTTATTTTTTTATTTTTTTACCAAAAATAGGTGGAATACGTATCGGCCTAAACTGAGGAAAAAAAAAATGTTTTATATATGTTTTTGGGGGATATTTATTATAGTAAAAAATATAGCATTTTTTTTTCAAAATTGTCGCTCTATTTTTGTTTATAGCGCAACAAATAAAAACAGCAGAGGTGATCAAATACCACCCAAAGAAAGCTCTATTTGTGGGGAAAAAAGGACGCCAATTTTGTTTGGGAGCCACGTCGCACGACAGCGCAATTGTCTGTTAAAGCGACGCAGTGCCGAATTGTAAAAACGCCATTTAGCAGCATATTGGTCCGGGGCTTAAGTGGTTAATCCTCTACATTGGGTAAAACGGCTGTTTGATCCTGTCTTCATCCCCCCCCCCCCCCTTCCACTGTCCCCAAACCATTTCCTGAAAAACTGAGGCTAGGGGGAAAGCTGCACGTGCTCAGTGGGGTGTGTCATTTTTATTTTCCCTTTTTTGGGAGAGTGCATGTGATCAGCACTGTCCAGAGGGCCAGGGGTCCTGCAGCCTTATAGGACAGTCAGAGTAGAATGAAATCTCCTACAAGCTTTATTCAGACAATGATAGAAGTACAAGACCGCTCTAACTGCTGATGAAAAAGGTATTTAGCAGTTTAGATTTACTAAAACAATTGCATTTCCATGTTCTGTGTACTGTGGAAGACCAGATATAGTAAATGCAGGGTCCTGATTTTAGTAACACTGAATTAGTAAGCTGAATTATGTTGTGCGTTTTTTCATAGTTCGATTGGTCCAAGCTAGACCAAATCGAAGTATGCATATTCCAAACTTGGAATTGATCCTCCTTTTGGATCCTGTGGTAAGCGGCTGCCATGCCACATAGTAACCACAGGTGGAGGATCGGGCTCTAATAGACTTCATCAAAATAGTGGCTACACACGGTCTTCACACAGACTCCCTGTTGCAAGAATGTGAATGAGGACTCTTGGGCCCTTTCACACATGCGGACAGCATGTCAGTATTTCATCCATCCGTTTTCAGATGAAATACAGACATGCATGTATCCCTGAGGGATAGCGGCTGTCAGCGGATGAATGTCCGCTGACGCCCGATCTCACCACTCCCTGCTATGGTCCGATTTTGCAGACGGAATGAAATCCTATTTTTCCGTCCGTCATCGGATCGGGGTGAACACTCAGACTGTTCGTGTTCATCCGATCCCCCTATAGGGGAGAGCGGACATATGACAGGGCAGTCCCTGCAAAATGTGCGGGGACCGCCCTGTTATCTGCCGGCTCAGTGGGGGATCAACAGAGCGATCCCTGCTGAGCAAGCGGATGGAACTTTTACTAATCCTCACGGGATCCATACACATGAAAGGGGCCTTAAGCCCTGAAATGGATGAACCACGCCTGAGTTCTCTACAGGTGAAGAGCAGAAGCTGAAGCCAACTTTTATCCATCTCCTTCACTTTCTTGCATCATAGTCCGTGTCGGTGTGCAGACATTTTGTTGAAGTC
Organism: Rana kukunoris; assembly: GCA_029574335.1. Taxonomy (NCBI): domain Eukaryota; kingdom Metazoa; phylum Chordata; class Amphibia; order Anura; family Ranidae; genus Rana; species Rana kukunoris. Next base: position 48,089,536 of record CM056055.1, read on the forward strand.
TACTATAGCAGGACAACCCAATTCTGTCTTGCACCAGTCTATTCACATGATGATCTGACGGGTTTAGGGGGCATTTGGGTGGTACTATTTATAGTATTGTCACCCTCACTTGGGTGTCGCCGCCTATTTGGCACAGGAGTTCTCGTGATTTGAGGAGGTGATGATCCTGAAGTTACTATCCTGATTCTCCATCTTGTCCCATCAGTGACTACTTTGTGTGTGTTGGGGGGGGGGGGGGGGGGGGGGGGTGGGGAGAATGGCAAGTGTTCTCTGGTGGTTGTGCTTAGCAGGCAACCCCTGCTGGCAGGGAGTAGCTGCTCTGCCATGCGACCCAGAAGATGGCAGTGATCTTTGTAGCAGTGGTGACTACTACAGGGACTCCCTGCTTTCACAGGGAATGGCCAGGTATGGAATATGCATACTTGCATTAGTCCAAGCTCAACCAATAGATCTATGCAAAATACACACCTGGAATGCTGCTTTTTATTTTTTTGTCTGTCGTAAACTCTGCTGCAGCTTTAAGAGTTTAAAATATTAGCGGACTTGAAGGATTTAAATGAGATTGCACAGACGGGTATATACAGGCTTTATTCTGTTCCCATGGCTTAGTGCTGTCTGGAATCAGATAGGCGGTAAATGTATCCTACACCAAATGTCTGCTGGGCCTGACGAGAGGAGCCAACCCTCCCACTCCTGGGTGGGAGAGAGCACAGCTGCGCCTCTGACACAAGGAGACCTTGCAGTTGTCGTTGGGTTTATATGAAGTGTGTGTTCTCCTGACAAAGCCTTCATGCAGATGAATAAAAACCACCAACAAATGGCCAGACCAGGCCAAGGGGATTGCATGTGGCCTGTGAATGTTTGTTTCTTTGTCTCGCTGGCACAGAGTTGGATGTCAGGATGCCTCTCATTCCTTTGTGAAGGAAGCAATCAGAGGTCATTTGATAACTGAGAACTGTGCTTGGCTGTCTGAGTTCCAAGCACTGAGCTACATTCCATGCATTCCTCCGCTTCTGGCCTGCTCACATCCATCATAAGACAGGCAGTGTTTTATTTGTCCTTTAATAAATCATGGCTGTGTTAGTCACTGCCTGGGCCGGCAGTCTGCAGGCCAGGAATGTGTTACAAATTGGCCAGCCAGAGCCCAAGGTAGTGAAACAATAAGGGCTCACAACCAACAGTCTTATTTATGTTTTGTGCTTTACACAACTGTTGACATTCCTTTGCCATGTGTCTCCAAGAAGAAAACAAGCTGAGGATTGAAATGGCAAGGAAGAGGGTTAAATGAGGCATTAACTCGTCCTAGACCGGACAGGAGATGTATTGTACTGCATATATATATATATAATGTATGTGTGTGTATGTACATATACGTGTGTATATATAATTTACTTTTTAGAAAAATTACGTTTTAATGGTATAATATTTAAATGCAATATACAACGTGACAAATGGGTGTGTTTTTTATTTATTTATTTTAGTTATCCATTTTATTTTAGGCTTTATGTGCACTGGTTTATTGTAAATGCTGTTTATTCTGACAGGAGAAAATCTGCATTAAAAACTTGCCTAAACTGCATTTTTTTAAACCAGTTTAGATGAGTTTAGCAGCATTTGAATATATGGGAATTTTGATTTTATTCTGGCCATTTGAAACGAATAAACTCAAGTGCTAAACCCACCTAGTATTTTGACGGTTTTTTTTTTTTTGCCATTTTATTTTTATTTTATGCCCAAAAGCTCCCCTGCTGAACGCAATTCTTCTGCATTCAGAGGAGGAGCTTGGACTGCCTCTAAACTCTGCAGTTCCTAAACCCTAAAAGCCTATGGGGGTCATTTACAAAAGGAAAATCCACATTGTACTACAAGTGCAAAGTGCACTTGAAATTTCACTGAAAAGTGCAGTTTCTGTAAATCTGAGGGGGTAGGTCTGAAGTCAGGGGAAGCTCTGCTGATTTTATCCAATCATGTGCCAGGTAAAATGCGGTTTATTCTCCTTGCATGTCCCCCTTAGATTTCTAGCGACTGCACTTCCAAGTGCAATTTTAAGTGCACTTGCACTGCAAAGTGGATTTGCTTTAGTAAATCGACCACTATGTGTACATGGACACCTAGGCTTTTATTGAGCTGCATTTAGGGCAAAAAAAGGCAAGGCCTCATGTACACTAGCCTGCGCTTTTTGCCAAAGCTCCGAAACGCGACTCCATGAAAGCCTGTGTCAATGTACACAAACTTTTAGCAGCATTTAGGAGCTGCTGTGTTTTTAGATGAGCTTCAACCTTCCTCTCCTGAACGTGGCAGAATCTCACGTTCAGAAGAGGAGTGTTTTGACCACGGGCCGCAGAAAAATGTGGCAAAGTGCTGCGGTTTTGCCACGGTAAGGCTTAATGTACAAGGGATGTATTTGAAACTAAACGAAACGTGGCTAAACGCGAGTCGCCGTGTTTACAAGCTGTTGCAAGCATTTGGTGTTTCAAATGCCTGTGAACATCCTTCCTGAATGGATTTCTTTCTTTTCCAAAAATGCTTCTAAACTGAACTGCCAAGAAACAACCCTGTAAACATGTACTGATAACAGAGGAGAGTTCAGGGGCAGCTGAAAACGCCCAACTGCTCCTAAATGTCCATTTGCCAGTAGCAGTGTACATGAAGCCTTGGTGCCGGTTTACACTAGTGCGATGCAAGAACCCTGCCAATCCAGTGTATGTTCCCACATCGCACCGGAATCGCACAGTAGTTTCCAATGAGATCTGCGAACCTCCTGGGGGTGTCAATGTAAAGTTGAGACCCCCAGATTCTCGGATCACTGTGCGAACTGTAAAATGGTGCAGGAATCGGATTGCATAAGTGTGAACACCCATGTGATCTAACTAAAGTCCAGTGCGGACCAAAAAGGGTCCTGCACCATGTTGGTGCGAATGAGATGCGATTTCAGCCATAGTTTGTATGGCTGAAATCGCATCGCACAGACATTGCATGTGATGTGAACAGCAATGCGGTGTGGATCGCATGCGCTGTCTTGCATTGCACTAGTGTGAACCTGGCCTTAATGTAGGCCAGTGTACATAAGCAAAAAATCTTCTCCTAAATGTGAGTTTAGGAGCGGCAGTGTGCTCAGGGCCTTGGGTGCCAAACCATAAAGCACAAAGTTTAGCACAATCTTTGTTCACATTCACACTGGTGCGATTTGACAGGTCCAAATTGCATGAAAAGTCCCACCACATTGCTGGCAGTGGAACTGTTCATATTATCGCAACTCATGTCGCATCAACTTTGAAAAGGGTTCCTGCACTGCTTTTTATACTGATTTCACTGCAACTTGCAATAACAAAGTCACAAGCTGCAATGAATTTGGAAGTGCAAATGGTGCTTTGAAATTGCTTTGAAGATGCACAATTTCAAAGCCGCACTGTGTAAACCAGGGCTTAGTCTGTGTATTGGGTGGATGCTGAAGGAGTCTTGGATCATCTGTGATTTCAGGTTTACTTTCCAACATCAGTGTGTATATAATCAGCCTTACGAAGCTGCTAATATACAGTATGTTGCATGTCTCCAGTAGCTTTGTACTGTCAAGGCCTAATGTGTACACACTGACACATCCCGTACCAACACAAGCAATGTTGGTGCGGCAATCTCCCCTGTTCTATTACATTTCTGACAACTGTGAGCCTCTTCCCCAATTTTGCTCCCATTACCTGCTCACTCCTAGCAGCTATTGGTCAGGGTGGACTTGGCTGTGTGGTTACTTTTGTGCACATAAAGCTGCTCCGGGGTCGCCAGACGTCAAAGGGCCTATTTAAAAAGCAGAGTCAATTGGATTGTCTGTGTCGTGATTTACATCATTTTCCCCCGCCCCCCCCCCCCCCCCCCCAACAGCAGCCAGTCTGTTTTCCTTTCAGGCTGGGTTCACACTATACTACACGACAGCAGTAAGAAGTTCATCCTACTTTGCGCTGCAACATCGGTCTTACATTGGTCCTACATCTATCTGACTTTCATGGAACAGGATACTACTTTAAACAGACTTTGCGACAGTCTGACTTGTTCTTTGACCAATCAAAACAATCCCAGAGTGAAATAAATTCATTTTTACTGCTGCTGTAATCACCATGTCGGATGTCAAAAGTCGGGTGGTTAGGACAAGGCTTCTACTTTGGTCCAACATTGATCCTACTTCAGCCCATTGAATATCATTGAAGTCGGACCAAAGTAGTACAGGGAGCTTTTTCAAAGTCGAACCCACTTGTGTCGGACCAGTTAAAGAGGAGGTTCACCCAAATAACATCTATATCAGTCCAACTTCTTAATACTTCCAACTAGGGTTGTCCCGATACCATTTTTTTTTTAGGACCGAGTACAAGTACCGGTACTTTTTTTCATGTACTCACCGATACCGAATACCGATACTTTATTTTTTTAAATGTGTCCCCATATGCAGCCATGTCCCTCCACACATATGCAGCCATGTCCCCCCACACATATGCAGCCATGTCCCTCCACACATATGCAGCCATGTCCCCCATACCTAGATGATTCCGCTGCTGCGTTAATCAGCGTGCGGGGAACATTACAGCTTTCGTTTGAATAGCTGTGTTCCCCGCCGCGTATAGACACTCCCCCTTCCTTGAGATTGGACAGATCACCCGTCCAATCCCGAGCAAGGGGGAGTGTCTATACACGGCGCACACAGCTATTCAAACGAAAGCTGTAATGTTCCCCGCACGCTAATTAACGCGGCAGCTGCAGCTTTGCGGTATGCGGGGGCGGTGTTGGGTTTGCGGCGCAAATACTCTGTCGGTACCGATACTGGTATCGGGATAACCCTACTTCCAACATGCGTTTCCGAAAGAAGCCGAACATGAAGCTCTATACGGCGCACCGACTAGGAGCCGTGTAGAGCTGACTGCGCAGGCGCCGTATAGAGCTTCTTCATGTTCGGCTTCTTTCGGAAACGCCGTGACTCGTGACGTGCCTACGCAATACGGGGGGCGGGGCCTTATCCGCCAGGGGGGAACTCTTTCTGAAAAGACGTCGATCATCTGGGTGACCTCCCAGAGGACATTCCTCCTCTGCATAGAAACGCCTACTCCTGTGGGGAGAATTGCCCAGAAGCCAGATTGCAAATATAGATTTTTTATTTATTTTTCTCAAAGATTTTTATTTGACATATAAAGGTTTACAAGTGACAGTATGAAAATAACAGACTACAAAACATGTGAGTACAGGTAACATGTCACTGATAACATACAGTCTGACTGCATTGCTGTGATGCGAAGGAGGATGGAGGGGACCGTCCCTCTACTGATCGGTATACCTGCGTAAACTGCAAACAAAAAACAATACAAAGCATAACCACATTGAAACAGTTCGGGGAGGATGGGGGAGGAAGACAGTTGGGCGGGATATAACATATATCTGATGTATCGGGGGCCTCCGGATCATTAGGGTTCTACCCAGCATCCGCCCACCCCTAAAGGGGACACACTGTGGGCGGGAGGGTACTACCGTAAGAAGTGATTCATGGGGAGTCATGCTAGATCCGGAACAGCGTGCACTAGGAGGGGTGGGGTAGGGGAAGGGGCGTAAATGGGGGGGGTACCTCGGCCAATGAGTTCAGGGGAGGCTCGTTCCAGACAGCCCGGACAGGAGAATAGGGGGTGTACAGGGGATATAGATTATACCGTATGTACAGTGTAAAAAAATAATGCGGACTGTACATGTTAGAAGTATAAAGAAGTTGGTCTGATATAGACGTTATGTGGGTGAACCTCCGCTTTAAGACGGCTCTCCTAGGCACACCTTGATTTTCAAATGTCATGAGCTCCCAATGTCAGAGCGTTTGATGGACCAGTGTGAACCAGCCTCAGGCCTGATGCTTGATTGGCTGAAATTGGCTGTATTTATTTAATGCATTTTGGTGAATGAAGCCCAGCTTGGTTTTATAATGAAGTAAGACTTCTCAAGGGGCTGCTAATGTAATTGCTGAAGGCGAATGCAAGGTCTGTTTCGTCTGTGGCAATGAAATTTTCATCCAGAGCTACGTGTCAATGAAAGAAAATGACAACATTTGACAGTTATTATACATGGGGTGTACTATGATTAATTCCAGGTGTTTGCAGGATTAATAGCTGCTTTGTTTGGAGAAGGAGATTTACAGATTTGTTGAGTCCATTCATCTAACATTATGGTTTGTCGATCAAGATTAATGTGCAGCATTGTTGGTACTTTCGAGGTCTGTTTGGCCGGATTTTTACCTTTTCGGAGTTTGACAGAGTGTGAGAAAACAATTCACTCCTACTTGCATATGTGCCATGAAAATGACATGAATGGTTTTGGCAATTGTGAATCTGTATAGATTTATATTATTGTATTAATAAAATGCAACTTTGTAACATGACAAATGGGAATTGTGTGTGTATATAATGTACGTTACACCTACACAAACCTGCATATACTTTGTACCCCAGATATCGATCACAAAACATTATCGAAGGAGAGAAGGAAATTGTAGTGGTTGTTAAAATGCAATAGCCATAAACAAAATGGCCTAGAACTCCCTCTATAGAAGTCGGGTTCTGCAGAGTTGACTGTTGGTGACCCTGACACAGCTTCTCTAAATTGGCCCCTCTAGTAATTTCGACTTTTTAATTTTGACAGTTCCAGGCACAACTAGACACGATTGGCATCCAGGGGAGAGCCAGTAATCTGACACACCTGGACGTTTCGGCTTGAGATGGTTCTAGCAGTACCTGTAACAATACAAAGGTTTGACTCATCGGGGGGTCCATTGTTACCATAAATGGAATCCTGTTTGCTTTGCTACAGTAGAGATCGAACAAAGACCAGAGCAGTGCTGAGGGTTTTTAAAGCGGAAATAAACCCATCCATAAAACTTGAATTTACTGCACGTGTCAAATGTAACGCTCTCATTGGTTGTGCTCTCAACCAAACTGTCGAACCATCCAATGGCTGGTGTCATAACTGATCACATGTGCAGCATCATGGCAGTTGTAGATTATACAGAGGCCAAGATGGCTGAAAATAGGGGTGTTACTTACACTTTCAGCAAATTGAGCATATTTTGACCAAACATGGACCACTATGGGCCATTGGTATAAGCTGGCCATACAATTTTTTTCCTTAAGATTTTTCTAATGTATGGCCACTATTTTCGACAGTTGATGTTTCGATGCATCCCTAGTTAAAACTTTATTGCAATGTCAAAGTAATATTTCAGTAATTTTCTATTGGCATAGCACAGTGCGATGTGTTGGATTGTGTCGCGCCATGCTGCACTAAAATACTGCATGCCGTACTTCAGTGCCCACCACCACAGTCTGATCGCCCTGTCTGTGTTTTGCTGCATCGGTGTGAACGGGACTTGGGTAGGACTGTCCACTACATAACTAAATTGTAAATGTATTTTTAGGTAGGCCCTGTCTTTAAAAATGATAAGCTACTAGGAAACTAACCGGACAGTTTTAGGAAGAAGAATGTGAAGCTCTTTTCCCCCATATCATGATCCTCATATTGAATGGCAATGGGCTCCATGATCTTCTTCTTTGGGGAGCTCCATGATCTTCTTCTTTGGGGAGCTCCATGATCTTATTCTTTGGGGAGCTCCATGATCTTCTTCTTTGGGGAGCTCCATGATCTTCTTCTTTGGGGAGCTCCATGATCTTCTTCTTTGGGGAGCTCCATGATCTTCTTCTTTGGGGAGCTCCATGATCTTCTTCTTTGGGGAGCTCCATGATCTTCTTCTTTGGGGAGCTCCATGATCTTCTTCTTTGGGGAGCTCCATGATCTTCTTCTTTGGGGAGCTCCATGATCTTCTTCTTTGGGGAGCTCCATGATCTTCTTCTTTGGGGAGCTCCATGATCTTCTTCTTTGGGGAGCTCCATGATCTTCTTCTTTGGGGAGCTCCATGATCTTCTTCTTTGGGGAGCTCCAAGATCTTCTTCTTTGGGGAGCTCCAAGATCTTCTTCTTTGGGGAGCTCCAAGATCTTCTTCTTTGGGGAGCTCCAAGATCTTCTTCTTTGGGGAGCTCCAAGATCTTCTTCTTTGGGGAGCTCCAAGATCTTCTTCTTTGGGGAGCTCCAAGATCTTCTTCTTTGGGGAGCTCCAAGATCTTCTTCTTTGGGGAGCTCCAAGATCTTCTTCTTTGGGGAGCTCCACGATCTTCTTCTTTGGGGAGCTCCACGATCTTCTTCTTTGGGGAGCTCCACGATCTTCTTCTTTGGGGAGCTCCACGATCTTCTTCTTTGGGGAGCTCCACGATCTTCTTCTTTGGGGAGCTCCACGATCTTCTTCTTTGGGGAGCTCCACGATCTTCTTCTTTGGGGAGCTCCACGATCTTCTTCTTTGGGGAGCTCCACGATCTTCTTCTTTGGGGAGCTCCACGATCTTCTTCTTTGGGGAGCTCCACGATGTTGTAGTTTTGGGGAGCTCCACGATGTTGTAGTTTTGGGGAGCTCCACGATGTTGTTGTTTTGGGGAGCTCCACGATGTTGTTGTTTTGGGGAGCTCCACGATGTTGTTGTTTTGGGGAGCTCCACGATGTTGTTGTTTTGGGGAGCTCCACGATGTTGTTGTTTTGGGGAGCTCCACGATGTTGTTGTTTTGGGGAGCTCTATGATGTTGTTCTTGGGTCTCCGGTTCTTGAGCAATCTTTACAGACTGCATTATATCACTTTAATCATCATATTTAATATCTAAAACCGGTTCCACTTGACATGGTTTCCTTAAATATTCTGACAGGAAATGAGTGTGTTAAACATTGGCTCTTTGGTTGGGTGGGGGTCGTTCTTTGTGCAACAAGTCATTCCTTTAGCAGCAATGTAATCTGGTGAGATATTGGATTACAGGGAATGGCAATGCGCCTTTGCAGTCAAATGCCCTTTGCACTACGGTATGTAGCTTGGACTATTTTTGTATTCCCTGGATTTATGTTTAAAAGTCCCTTAGTGTGTTCAGCTTGGTTTTTCCTGGCACGAGTGTTTTTATTTGATGTAATGCATGCTTTTTTCATTACCTGGAGAAAAGGGGGCCGTTGTGAATTTGACACGTATATACAACATTTTTGTGCCGGATACTTCACTAGATAAAACCCTGTAATTGGAAGGGGGAGGGATATATCTTAATCTTTTCATTTTATATATTTTTATTACTTTATAGGCTCATATAGTGGCAATAGTTTGTGCAGCTCTTTATAAAATGGAGGCACAGTACATTTCTAATGATTCAATACAGAAGGAATCAGAGAGCCCAGCTCTTCGGAGCTTACAATTCAATCTAGGTATTTTAGTGTTTGGTTCTAATGCCCTTTTTTTTTTTGACATGTGTTTTTTTTTTTTTTTTTATTATTGTACTGTTGAGTATCCGGAAATCTTTTGTTGACATGCAAGGCTTCTTTTCTCTTCCTTTTTATGTTTACACACAGGAGCAACACTAATGAAATGTTGTAGCTTTAAATAGAGGTCCGAGGCCTGACCTGCAGTTGTGTGGTTTTCTTGTTTGTCAGACTGGAGCCATTTTCTCATTTTCACAGTTCAGCTGAAAACAAAGGGCCCCTTATCCTTTCCAAACGCTCTGCACTTAGGGCTGACATCAGCCTTTTCCCAGCAGTCAGTGTTTCAAAATTAAGAGTCCTTCTGCAGATCAGGGAATGGGTCATGCAGCCTCTCCTGGCAGCAGGGACCGCTGAGGGCAGCGAGGATACCAAACCCACAATCACACAAGCTGCTCTCAACACACAAGGGAGGCCTCTGTACAGGGTAGGGATTGTCAGGATAGGAATATGGGAGCTCTCATGGCCGATGTCTTTGAAAGTGTAAGCTCTAGGTTTCCCATACTTTATCCTTTTATTAATCACTTACCAAATCTAGCACCTGCTATGGACTAACTTGATCCAGGCCCACAGGGCTAGGACTACACTGGTGATTAAGGCCCCTTTCACATGTCCGCCTCCGTTCGTCCATTTTTACAGGTCTGTTTACGGACTTGTAATGGATGCCTATGGGGTCGCGCCCGTTAGCGGATGATGCATCCGCTAACGTCTGCAATGATCCGCGTCCGTCTGGACGTAAGAAAACCCTATTTTTCTTCCGTCCGGCGGAACGGATCGGATGAATACGGACAAACATTCCGCTTTCATCCGATTCCCCATAGGTTAAGGGTAGTCCAAATTTTTCATTTTTTTCTGCTTTAAAATTACCCCCCCCCCCCCCCAACCCCTCATATAGCTTGCATTTTCAGGAGAAGAGCATTTCGGCAGGAAAAATGCCTGACGTGCTTGGGAGAATGAAGTACTTGAGCGTTCATTTCCACAGCCAGAATAAATATTTTGGCCTATGGAATGAATGAACACCCAAACGCTTGACACACCTAAGTGCATATGCAAATCGTGGCTGTTGGGTGCGTATTTTTTGTAACTCTCCGCCCCCCCCCCCCCCCGCCAGGGGGAAAGGGCGTTTAGATGAGCCAGGCAAATGCCCAGTGTATATGAGGCCTAAATGAGGTAAAAGCTCTGCAATAGGGACAGCCAGCAATTAAAATTCTGCAGAGGCTGTCAACCAAGGGTGCCTTCTGGATTCTTCAGGGATGCCTTGACAAACTGCTCAAATATTGTCATGCCAGAGGATGGATCAAACCTACGTGTTTTTTTTTTTTTCTTGCATGAACCAAAAGTTTTTTTTTATTGTGCAACATTAAAAACCTTGGGCACAGTGTGGGCCAGCCGAGGACATCCTAACCACGATTACTTCATGGGTTAACCTGGGGGACGTCAAGCGCTCAATGTCATTGTTGTCCCCTCTCCTTAGCACTGGAGGTCATGTTGGCTAATGGAAATACTAGTTGGTACTAGCGTGCAAAGGTGTATTTGCTTTGTTGGAATAAATCACCTTTGGAGTTGGGTGTCCTACATGTGTAGATGCTGCTGTTGGGGGATATGAATTTCATTTTTTAAATTTTAGAATGTGAAAAAAACGTGCAAAATTTCAAAACCTCTCTAAACCTCCACTATATCCAGAAATAGGTTTTGGCTGGAGTTGGCCTTTAAAAAGCTCAGTATGTGTCGCAGAAACACTCACTTAAGGTGAGCGAAGACTTTGGAAAGGATAAATATAGAGAGCAGTTGCTTGCCTGGAAAGGTTTTCTCCAGTCCAACGTCTGGCTTTATGGGCCTTGTGGGACTGTCAATCATGTCACCTGATGAATTGGAGAGACACTGGAGAATATGGAGAACTCCTTCAGGAAGTCAGGTGTTCATCTCTGCTTCCAGCCATTGTATTTATGGGCTGCGAGTATTAAAAGTTTAACTCCTCACATTCTAGTCGTCAGCCAGTAGGCTCATTTAAGTGTATATAAATGGGTTTTAAAGTCGCTTCAACCAGAATTTTTTTTTTTTTTTTTTCATTTTTAGTTCTTGTGTCCTTGGCAGACAATGTCGTAAAGAAATCTTTGCTTCAAGCAGTGTACCCACTATCCATAGTTTGCGCTCTGGTGTTGGTGTTTTGTATTTGAGTAGTAATTACCCATAGAAGTATATGGGGCAGGCTAATTTTATTCAAACCGAGCAATAGGTCCAGATGAACACCCACTGGACTAACTGCAGCGAGAAGAGTGACTTCTCTGCAGCATTCCTAGCAAAGGACACACAAGGTACATACAAAGTTAATGCGTACTACAATAGGTTTACAGCTACTATTGGCTACTTTTTTTTTTAGGATTAGAGCTTTACAGATGTATTTTTCCAAGCTCTGAAAGTAATAACTTTAAACTGATTTGAAGAAAAATTTCCAATCGCAGAGCTGCTCATATGTCAAAATACAACGGATGATTTTCTGTCCATTTTTGAAACTTTGAGTGCTGATTGGAAGCGGAGGAATTGACACGGTACTGCTGGGTGTGGAGGAATATGTGCTTCACTCCATGTGACGGCACTGGGCCTATCAGCACCGTATAAATTCCTGGAGAGGGGGAATCTCCCCCATAGGCGAAGCACAAGTAGACTTAAAGGAGTTGTAAAGGATTTTTTTTGCCTAAAATTAATGTCTGCAAGGTAGACAGACAGAATAGTAATGATTCTGTTAACAAACAAGTAAATACCTATTAAATTCCTTCATCTATATCGCCTCCGGCATTCTAGTTTATGTTCTCTCATTCACTTCCTGGTTTGCATCACTTGTTCATGTAAGAACTACATTTCCCAGTATGAATTGCGTCACGCCCAGTATTTCACACCTCCTTGAAGTCTCTAACACGTAGCGAGCGTCCTGCCACACAGATGTACTGACCACCGCAGTCAAGTCCCCCTTCACGGTGGTCAGTAAAAGCAGACAAGCAGGAAGTGAACAGAACAGAGAAGGAATAGAGCAACTTCTGAACAAAAACGATCAATGAGGAAGTGAAAAGAGGAATGTCTGCAGGTAAAGGATGCTTATTGTGAAAAAAGTTTTCCTTTAGACATAGTGGAAGCCATAATATGATTTTCTGTCTAACGTTTTGTCAGTGAGAGTAAATCTCTCATTGTGCGTGTAGACGGCTATAAAAACCTGACTAGGTTCTAACCGACCACCACTCTGTTCCAACACTAGTGAAAGTTTTGCTTGGAACGCAACTCTAAAAAGGTAATGTGGATCTCTGGATGTATTTCAGATGCGTATGTAGAAGTTTGGGTTCTAATGTGGCTGAAAGCTACTATTGGCCAAAAACTATAAAAACATTGCCTCTTTTACATAGTAAAGTTGACTGAAGACACCAGTCTACCTTGTGTAATGTGTGTGTGTGTGTATCACTTCCCATATCCATATCCTTGTATATTGTGTTCAATAAGATGTCCATCTGGAATTTCAAATTGTCCATTTCAAATTGGTGGCTTTACTTCCTGAAACTGATTGTGGAAGCGTGTTCCACATACTTACCACTCAAACAGTAGTTTAAGGTTGAACCGCTTCAAATCCAACTTCAATTGTCTGAGTGTCCTGTAATTCCATTTGCTTAATTTTGAGAATTCATAACGTTACAAGTGTTATACGCAAGTTAACAATGTAAGATGCAGCAGGAAATGGGTTCATATGAAAGGCGGTGTACAGGTGGTAAATGTGTTGTAAGGTGACCGGACATCCCCGGTTTCCGGGGACAGTCCCCGGATTGAGGACACTGTCCCCGGACCAAGTCTGTCCCTGGTTTTGTCCCCAGATTGAGGACTCTGTCCCTGGTTTTGTCCCCAGATTGAGGACACTGTCCCCGGACCAAGTCTGTCCCTGGTTTTGTCCCCAGATTGAGCACACTGTCCCCGGACCAAGTCTGTCCCTGGTTTTGTCCCCAGATTGAGGACACTGCCCCCGGACCAAGTCTGTCCCTGGTTTTGTCCCCAGATTGAGGACACTGTCCCCGGACCAAGTCTGTCCCTGGTTTTGTCCCCAGATTGAGGACACTGTCCCCGGACCAAGTCTGTCCCTGGTTTTGTCCCCAGATTGAGGACACTGTCCCCGGACCAAGTCTGTCCCTGGTTTTGTCCCCAGATTGAGGACACTGTCCCCGGACCAAGTCTGTCCCTGGTTTTGTCCCCAGATTGAGGACACTGTCCCCGGACCAAGTCTGTCCCTGGTTTTGTCCCCAGATTGAGGACACTGTCCCCGGACCAAGTCTGTCCCTGGTTTTGTCCCCAGATTGAGGACACTGTCCCCGGACCAAGTCTGTCCCTGGTTTTGCCCCCAGATTAGATTTGAACAGGGGCAATTTCAAAGACGTCAGTGCAGAATTAAAAAAAAAATTTGAATTGCACACCCCTGCCACTCCTCCTTGCTTAGGGGGTGTTTTTTTTCTATTATATGTGCCCCTTTCTGATGATCATGTGCTGGTCGGAGCAGAGGGAATATTTCTTCAGCTCCGCTCGCATGTTCTTCTGCCTTGGCTCAAGTTCCAGCCAGCTGCCTGCCTATTTCTTTGCCTTCCCTGGCGGAGTGATCTTCCTCCGCTCCCCACCCAGTAGTAGCCAGGGCCGGAGAGTAAGACTTGACTGGCTGTGAGGCGGGTGGCGACGGGCTGATTACTTAATAAAAAAAAATGTCCCCAGATTTAATTTAAAAAATCTGGTCACCTTACCTTAGCAAGCCAATTAGGTGTTGGTTTACTGTAGTCGGATCAGTAAAATGTGAATTTCTGGTAGGTTGTTGTGTTGTGTTTTGCTAGATCTGCGCTCAGTCTCCATTTTGTGGCTCAGCCCACAAACTGTGGATTGTTAGCTTGTTCTCAAACACTCATTGTCTAAAAGCCTGTATAAATGATGTGACAAATCCTTCTGGACAGGTCTGTGTGGAAATTGGCTAGCATTAATAAAACACGTGGAAGTAACTGGAATTTGATCTTTCACAGCAACTAAGGGCTCTTTCACACGGAGCGGTCCGTTTTTTGGTCCGCTCCGTGTGTCCGTCGGCTCAGCGGGGGGTGTCCGCTGAGCTGTCAGGCGGACAGGGCGGTCCCCGCACACTATGCAGGGACCGCCCTGTCTGTCCTCCGCTATCCCCTATGGGGAGTCGGATGGAAACGGACCGTCTGTCCGTTTGCATCCGATCCGTTCGGCTGGACGGAAGAAAAATAGGACATTCTTCCGTCCGAAAAAACGAATGCGGAACCCATAGGGGTAAACGGACTTGTAATGAACGGACAGGCGGAGCGGACGTGTGAAAGGGCCCTAAGGAAATATGAAAAGGGATGACAAGGATGGGAAGAGCGCAGTGAGAGCCACCATACCTTGTACACAAGAAACATGAATGTACAGGTCAATGTGTCAGACTACTGAAGGAGCCTCCTTTTTTTTTTTTTTGCGATTGAATCCCTTCTGTCCCTGTAATGGCTTTGATTTAGAGGTGGATCACATGATTTGAATGGGAACTTTTTTATTTTCTTGGCTATTTTACTCCGCTTCAAGTTTGTGTTGCTTCTAGACTGTTTAAAACAGGGCTTGATATATTTGCTTGGAATCTAGGAGCTAGCTAAAGGTTAGGACTCAGGAATGCGCGTGCAGAAGCAAACGCATACGTGAGTAGCGCCAGCATATGAAAGCGGTGCTCAAACCACACATGTGGTATCGCTGCGATTGGTAGAACGAGAGCAATAATTCTAGCCCTAGACCTCCTCTGTAACTCAAAACATGCAACCTGTAAAAAAAAATGTAAACGTCGCCTATAGAGATTTTAAAGGGTAAAAGTTTGTCGCCATTCCACGAGCGTACGAAATCTTGAAGTGTAACATGTTGGGTATCAATTTACTTTGAATAACATTCTTTCACAATATATAAAAAAAGCTGGGCTAACTTTACGGGGTTATTTTTTTTTCCCCAAAAAAGTGCACTTGTAAGACCGCTGCACAAATACAGTGTGACAAAGCAACGACCGCTGTTTTATTCTCTAGGGCAGGGGTGTCAAACTGGCGGCCCTCCAGCTGTTGCAAAACTACATGAGGCATTGCAAGGCTAACAGTTACAAGCATGACTCCCACAGGCAGAGGCATGATGGGACTTGTCGTTTCGGAACAGCTGGAGGGCCGCCAGTTTGACACCCCTGCTCTAGGGTGTTGGAATAAAAAATATATATGTTTGGGGGTTCTAATAAAGGGAAGGAGATGGGCGGGCAGGGGAAGCTCCATTAGCATTGCTGGCTGTCTTGTCATACTAACGGCCACCACAAGAGGTCACCAGATTCCACAAGGAAGCATAGGACTGCAGAAGGACGCAAAGCGCACAGGGGCCACACAGACAGGATACCCCAGCTGTGCTGCCCCAGGTCGCTAATTTTAGTAGGACTTGGGATTTCCCCACCATCAGAATACACAAATCAATGCTGCAGTCTATAATCTGCAGTGCTGATCAAGCAGCTTTTTTCCAGCAGGATGGCTGATCAGTAGATCAACTTCTGTTCAACCACAGTGGTCATACATAGATCAAAATGTGACCAGTTCAGCAGGAAATTTTGACCTATATATATATATATATATATATATATATATATATATATATATATATATATATATATATATATATAATTTTAGTACAGTACTTGCAGGCATAATTTTGAAAAAAACCTAGTTTAAATACATTGACGTACATAGCAGACTCGGTGGCATTATAATGCTAGTTGCTGTCAAGTAAAGTAAGTTTCTTTAGCCTCTCAGTGTATTCTGCTATATAGCACTCTTTCAAAAGTAATGTATCTTTTTTTGAAAATGATCTAAGTTGTAGTCATGTGAAACTCGGGAGGGAAAAAGTGATTATCTGTAGAGCGGGAGGAAGAGGTGGGCCTTATATTTCAGGCTTTAATGAAAGAGCCCTATAAAGAACCTTTTTCATTTAGCAGATTTCCCAGATGTTTCCTGAACTTCGTCAGATGTTACATTTACTAGAAAGTTTAACTCCTGGGAAGACGGTTGTTGTGGAGATTGTTGCTACAGACATTCTTTCCGGGGAAGGTTTTGGAACAAATTCTGCTCCGCTTGGAGCCTTCAATAAATTGGCCTTTGCACGCACTAACAGCTCTGAAAAGGAGTGAGGCTGCAGAAAAGGGAAAGCTGACCATGGCCCATTTTCATTATTGATGTGCCAAAGAAAACGGGCGCAGCCCCTCGCAGCTCAGCACTCTCCCCTGTAAAATCCTGCTGCTCGTCTGTCCTGCATTGAGAACACTGTACACAGATACGTTAATAAAGGGGAAATAATTCTACCTTTGCAGAATTAAGTAAGATGGTAAGACATTGGCCCTTGCATTATAGGATTGCTTAAGGTCACTGTGATTTCACCATTATGTTCTTGGCGTAATTGCATTCTGTGTTAAATTCATTTTTTTTTTTTTTATGAACAAAGAGGTTTTAGTTGTAAATGCTGCTTCGATTTATTTTACTGTCCTCCACATACTTTTTACAAAACCAAGACTCCAGTGTGCTGTAAAAACATGTTCACAAATGATACTCTTGTTGTGTATCATCTAAGACCCCTTTCACACTGAGGCGCTTTGCAGGCGCTATAATGCTAAAAATGGCACCTGCAAAGCGCCCTGAAAGAGCCGCTGCTGTGTCTCCAAAGTGCTGCCGCACTTTTTTTTGGCCGCTAGCGGGGGTTAAAAGTGCCCTGCTAGTGGCCGAATGCCCCTGCAAATACGACGGCAAGGCCACTGGGACGCGGGCAAAGGTAAAGCGCTAGTACCAACTCCCCAGTGTGAAAGGGGTCTTATAGATTTGGCCACAAAGTTGGATTCAATCACGTTTTACCGACATATAATCTGCCTAGTAAGTCCCTGTGCGATTTGTCATGCAATTGGACACAAATAGGGTTCGACTTGTCATGTAATTTTGAATTGTCAAGAGAACCATTCAAAACGGTGCGACTGTCTTGCACAGATTTTAAAAGGTTCCTGCGCCATTTTTGCCGTTTTCATGTGCAACTTGCATTGACATCTGTGTGTCTTTTTTGACTACTGCAACTCCCTCCTCACTGGCCTACCTTCACACAGGCTATCCCCCCGTCAGTCTATTATAAATGCTGCTGCTAGACTAATACACTTCACTAACCGATCTGCGACTGTTGCTCCTCTCTGCCAATCGCTTCACTGTCTCCCCTACCCCACCATATAAAATTCATAATGCTAATCAAAACATAAAAGGCCGTCCAACATCACCCCCCAGCTAAATCGCCAAAATTGTCCTCTTCACTCCAAGATCTCCTGCGCTCTAACCCCTTTGCTCGCCCTTCAGGACATCTCCAGAACCTCTCTGTCCTCTGGAACTCCCTGCCCTAGTAGTATGTCTGGTCAGCTCCTACCGTCCTACCTGCCTTTTAGGTAATTCTTGAAAACTTGCTTATTCAGGGAAGCCAACACCGCCTCCACCTAAGAACTGTATGTGAGTCACCTCCAGATCTTTCCTTGCAGCTATTACCTTTTGTACCACCTCCCCCTCGCTTTTAGATTGTAAGCTCTATGAGCAGTGCCCTCCTATTTTTTCTGTATTGTAATTGCATGGCCCCCCCCCCCTCCCAAGTAGTGCGATTTCAAAGCCTCATTTCGTGTAAACGGGGGCTCAGTGAAAACATTTTTGTCCAAAACATTGCTGGCTTAAGAAGAGACAAAGAACGGTCAGATGAGCTTTTACACTTTTAGGTGGATAAATGAATCCTATATATTTTAGAATATAACGGCAGTAAGATTTTTAAAGTGTCACTTCATCCAAAAGTGATACTCGAGTATGGATGGAGTATCGGATACAATAGATAAAATGAATTCGGCTAACGGAGGATATGACCTCTTCATGATTTTTGTTTCTCTTGGTTGCCGTCTCTCTTGTAGAAGTGATTCACATATACTGGTACATCTAAAAGGTGCCACCCCCCAACCCGCTTTATAATTGGAGTTAAGAAAAAAAAAAGCTCAGAAAATTGAAATCTTATTTATCATTTGTATTTTATTTTTTTAACATCCCCCCCCCCCTTCTCTACCTCCATGTGGAACCCAGAGCAAACGTACACCCACACACAAAAACAAAGATTGCCTAACATTGTGCACGGCGGAGTGAGAGCAATGATCTAGGCCACTATTCACTGGTAACTCTATATTGATGAGCTGTAATGGCTTTCAAAGCCTTGCCTATTGACCGTTTTAGGTAGTGTAGTTTACGCTAGTCTTGAGTCTTCATATTTGGGATGTTAGAATTATGTAATATTTTTGCAATTGTCATTATTTTAGACCTCTTGGAGAACTAACCACAGATCCTCTGTGGATATAGAATGCCTCAAATCCTTCTGTATCCTTCTGTATCCTTCTGTATCCTTCTGTATCCTCATGTATCCTCAGACAGATTTGATGAGATCAGGCCTCTGGGGGGGGGGGGGTGAAACGTCGCCTCCAGAGATCCTTGTTCTTTACGCAGAAGATGGTTCTTAAAGCAGAGTTCCGCCAAAATAATTTACTGCAGCTGCTGACTTTTTTAAAATATGGACACTTACCTGTCCAGGGTGCCTATGATGTCCTTGCCCGTTTGTCCCTCGGGTGGAGGTGCCACCATCTTTGGTAAGGGGATCAGGAAGTGAAGCCTTGCGGCTTCACAGCCTGGTTCTTTACTGCGCATGTGTGAATCGTGCTGCGTGATATCACTGGTCCCTGCTGTCTTCTGGGACCTGTGTGTCTCCCAGATAATAGGGGGGCAGACATGGTGTAGATAGCCGTGGATACTGTGGCTATCAATGCCTGGGAATGGGAGCAAATACCTGGATTTTACAAATATCTGCTTCCCCTAAAATATGACACCGGAGTGGGGGGGGGGGGGACCGGATCAGCGGAAGTTCCATTTCTGGGTGCAACACTGCTTTAATCGCATTGGCTGCATGGAGTTTGGGAGTTGTTGTCCTGCCACACAATACATTTGGGGACAATCACCCTCCTTCCTAATAGTATGGCATGGATAAATGCCTGCATTTCAAAGCATTAAGGACGCCATTGATTGGGCAACCATAGATGTAGTGATCAGCCAAGGATACCTAATGTAGCATATGAACGGCACGTCATGCTTGCTTCCATTTGACATCAGAAGATGTCCAGCAGTGCCATTAGAACAGAACTGGCATAAATCAGTGGGGCTGAGGTACAGCCATCTACTGTCTGGAGAAGTCTTGCCAGAAGTTGTCTTGGAAGTATGCCATTTTGGCTGCAATTCTAGCTTGGGACAAGGCTAAGCGGCTCAATTATGCACAAAAACCTAGCATTTGGGGTGCAGTCCGCATTACTGTATCTGTCCAATTTTGTGCTATCATAAAGTTCATAGTTAAGACCACCGTTTGTCTTATTTCCCTCCTCCCTGTTGAACTCCTTGTGGCATCTTCCCCACTTTGTATCTTCATAATCCTTCATGTTCAAGAGTTGACGGGATAGGCACCACCTAAATCTGTGAGTCGGCATGCCTATTGGTGCTGACCAACTCCTTGGTGCAGCACTCCTGATCCTACGGTACCCAACCTGGTGTTTTTAATATTTGTTACAACAGGTGCTCTCGACTGAGTCAAAATTTGGAATATTTGCCTGTACAAGGAGGCAGTTTGTTCACAAAGTACTGGAGAGAGCGGTACAGTGAGTGGTCAGGATCAATGGTGTCATCAATGTTGAGAAATACCGGCAGATACTTATCCATCATGCCATACCATCAGGGAGGCGTGTGTTTGGCCCCAAATTTATTCTGTAGCGGGACAACGACCCCAAACATACAGCCAATGTCATTAAGAACTATCGTTGGTGTAAAGAACAAGGAGTCCTGGAAGTGATGGTCTGGTCCCTAGAGTCCTGATCTCATCTAGTCTGCCTGGGTGGTATGAAGACAGGTGGAGTTGAGGCAACCTATATCCACAGAAAATCTGAGGTTGATTCTCCAAGATGAACCACCTTCCTGCTGAGTTCCTTCAAAAATTGTGTGCAAGAGTACCTAGAAGAATTGGTGCCGCTTTGAAGACAAAGGGTGGTCATGTGGGTGATTTTATTTGGGTTTCTCTTCTGTTCAAATACACCATTTTGTTGCTAAAAATTAACACTTCACTTTCTGTAAGCATTTTTCACCTGCCTAATACTTTTGCACAGTACTGTATGTTGCGATTTTTGTGTGCGGCTTTATGGGAAATTTACTTGCACTATTTAGAATCCCGTGTTGTCAATGACTGCAAATTGTGGAAATTGGTTGACATGAGATTTGTTCATGACGTCACGATTTGCAAAGTCTGCTGCTATTTGTGGATAAAATCTCCTGTCCTTCGTCACAATTGGTGACAGTTTCTTGGCCTTGGTTGGAACTTGAACTGAATTTGTTTTTTACACACACACACACACACACACACACACACACACACACACACACACACACACACACACACTCTGCAGTAAAGCTAGTATTGAAGTACCTCACTATTTGCCTGGACTCGGCATTCTCTTTACTCGTCTCTCCTTCACGTTTGTCATATAATGCAGTATCAGAGAGGACTTTTAATTTGACATGGGGCCTGCCAGCCCGTTATGTGCAGAGCGGAGAGCCTGCCAAGTTTGTGAGGCCCACGGCTCTCTGGTGGGAGGATGCCGAGTTGTCTTCGTGCTCTTTGGCAATGATTAAAGTGAGGTTAGTATTAAAAGAAACTCTTTAATTTCATCCCCTTATCCTATATTCTCTATCCCAGATGGCAGTTTCATATTCTCATCTGCAGTTCATTTACAGCGTGAGACAGCAGGCAGGGAACAGGGCCGTGCCGCAGAGGAAAGGGCCTTAAAGTGGAAGGGCAAGCCTTGTGTCCTCATTTCAGTAATGTAGTTGATGGTGGGAATAAAAATCTGATCACCTGTAGTCGGGTCAAACCAGTATTTCCTGTTTATTATATCATGCCAACATATACCATAGGGCTTTACAGCGTCAAGGGGAGAGGAAATTGTCTCCAGCAACCAGTAAGATGATAAAAGTGAGACTGGACATGGTTGCTATGGTAACACAATACATTCTTTCCCTATGGTTTCTATCAGACATTTGCCTCATTGCTGTGTGATGAGTCGTTGGCATGTGGTGACGGCAATCTAGATTTATGGTTTATTATGTGCACTGCCCTCATCTATGGAAACAAAAATGATGTCAATCGTGAGATAGGAAGCAATTATCGTTGCGCTCTTAATTTACTATTATACACAATGACCCCTTGCTGGGTCTTTCATCAGCCCTTGGCATGGCAGCAGCTAGACACAGTGGGCGACTTTGGAAATGCAAGAGGCTTTTATAAAATACATTTGCTTTCACTGCTCATGTTGAACCTATCATGAACTTTTATGAACCTGTATATAAAGACATTCAAGATTCTTTTGTGGATTTTATATATACAGTGCGGAAAATAAGTATTTGAACACCCTGCTATTTTGCAAGTTCTCCCACTTGGAAATCATGGAGGGGTCTGAAATTGTCATCGTAGGTGCATGTCCACTGTGAGAGACATAATCAAAAAAAAAAATTCCAGAAATCACAATGTATGATTTTTTTAACTATTTATTTGTATGATACAGCTGCAAATAAGTATTTGAACACCTGAGAAAATCAATGTTAATATTTGGTACAGTAGCCTTTGTTTGCAATTACAGAGGTCAAACGTTTCTTGTAGTTTTTCACCAGGTTTGCACACACTGGAGGAGGGATTTTGGCCCACTCCTCCACACAGATCTTCTCTAGATCAGTCAGGTTTCTGGGCTGTCGCTGAGAAACACGGAGTTTGAGCTCCCTCCAAAGATTCTCTATTGGGTTTAGGTCTGGAGACTGGCTAGGCCACGCCAGAACCTTGATATGCTTCTTACAGAGCCACTCCTTGGTTATCCTGGCTGTGTGCTTCGGGTCATTGTCATGTTGGAAGACCCAGCCTCGACCCATCTTCAAAGCTCTAACTGAGGGAAGGAGGTTGTTGCCCAAAATCTCGCAATACATGGCCCCGGTCATCCTCTCCTTAATACAGTGCAGTCGCCCTGTCCCATGTGCAGAAAAACACCCCCAAAGCATGATGCTACCACCCCCATGCTTCACAGTAGGGATGGTGTTCTTGGCATGGTACTCATCATTCTTCTTCCTCCAAACACGGTTAGTGGAATTATGACCAAAAAGTTCTATTTTGGTCTCATCTGACCACATGACTTTCTCCCATGACTCCTCTGGATCATCCAAATGGTCATTGGCAAACTTAAGACGGGCCTTGACATGTGCTGGTTTAAGCAGGGGAACCTTCCGTGCCATGCATGATTTCAAACCATGACGTCTTAGTGTATTACCAACAGTAACCTTGGAAACGGTGGTCCCAGCTCTTTTCAGGTCATTGACCAGCTCCTCCCGTGTAGTCCTGGGCTGATTTCTCACCTTTCCTAGGATCATTGAGACCCCACAAGGTGAGATTTTGCATGGAGCCCCAGTCCGAGGGAGATTGACAGTCATGTTTAGCTTCTTCCATTTTCTAATGATTGCTCCAACAGTGGACCTTTTTTCACCAAGCTGCTTGGCAATTTCCCCGTAGCCCTTTCCAGCCTTGTGGAGGTGTACAATTTTGTCTCTAGTGTCTTTGGACAGCTCTTTGGTCTTGGCCATGTTAGTAGTTGGATTCTTACTGATTGTATGGGGTGGACAGGTGTCTTTATGCAGCTAATGACCTCAAACTGGTGCATCTAATTTAGGATAATAAATGGAGTGGAGGTGGACATTTTAACCTCCCTGGCGGTATGATTCTTTAAGATTTTAGGTGCTAAAAGCGGTACCATTATTTGCAAGGGAATTTGGCGTTTTATACTGAAGGCTTGTAATTCTTAGGAATAACTCACTGAAATCTATCCAAACAAGAGTCTAATAGGCATCCTGGGTATGATTTTTTTTTTTTTTTCTTATTAAAAATTATAATATAATAAATAATTATAAAAAAATTATAACAAATAATAATATAATTATAGTAAAAATTATTCAATAATGTAATCAAATCAAAATCACTGAAATTTGCTCAGTTGCAGAATTTTTGCTGTCATTATTTTTTTTTTTTTTTATGACGAATTTCCCCACAAATCGCTATCGCTAAATTCTGCAAGTGATTCTGATTTATTATCGCTGTTTTTTAGCTGCTCTAAAACAATTTTTGCCATAAAGGGACACTTTTGGTTGCTATGGGCAATCTACAGTTTGCAGGGAGAAAGAAAAGTTTTTATTATATAAAAGAACATGCAGGGCACTGGGCAGACCACTAGGGACATGGGGGGTGTGTATTTTTTACATACAGTACTGTAATCTATAAGATTACAGTGTACTGTATGTATAGTGTTTACTTTTTTAAATTTGGCGCCGTTCCCCCCCCCTACGTTGCGACGCTCGCAGGGAAGGGAATCGGCGGAACACACAGCATCAGGCGGACATCCGCCCGCCGTGTACTGCGGGGATTCATCGCTGGATCGCAGAGAAAAGGTAAGTAAACTTTTTTCTGCATCCAGCGAGGCAAGTCCGTGTGTGGCACGGGGTTACCGATCGTAGCTTTAAAATCTCACCCCGTGCCACACACGGGAAGACCGCCAGGGAGGTTAAAGGCAGACTAACAGGTCTTTGAGGGTTAGAATTCTAGCTGATAGACAGGTGTTCAAATACTTCTTTGCAGCTGTATCATACAAATAAATAGTTAAAAAATCATAAATTGTGATTTCTGGAATTTTTTTTTTTGGATTATGTCTCTCACAGTGGACATGCACCTACGATGACAATTTCAGACCCCTCCATGATTTCCTAGTGTGAGAACTTGCAAAATAGCATGGTGTTCAAATACTTATTTTCCGCACTGTATATATATATATATATATATATATATATATATATATATATATATATATATATATATATATATATATATATATATATATATATTCTCATGTACAACTGCGACACATGTCATATTGTAATTGAATGTTAAAAATTACCTTTCCAGTCTGCAGCTCTTCTTTTTTTTTTTTTTTTCTATAAAATACAATATGGCTACCTGGAGGTGTTCGGTATACATTCTGTGTACAGAACACACCCCAGAAACCTTTCTTATGTGATTGGCTCACAGATTTCCCCAAAATTCAGCACTATACAAGTTGGATATTCGGCATCCCCTGCAACAACGATGTCATTTTTGGTGAGATACTCCCAGCAGGAAATACCTTTTACTCTCATTAGATCCCTGCAGGTGCAGCATCTGAGAATTATGAAACCACTCCCATTAAATTTACCACATGGACAAATACACTGGTCGGGTTCACATATGTACAGCTGTATTTGCAGTCCAGGGACTGGTGCATTTCTTTTCACCGGTTCAGATGCGATTTGTGCCTGAATTCACACCTGAACCAGTCCAGACCCAAAGACACACAGGATTCTTTGAAACAGCACTATGGCCGCCCCAGACGTGTGAACTGGCTCCTTTTGAGAGACCGTAACTTTCACATGTCATGCGAATCGGGTGTGGTTTAAAATGCATCCAATTCACATATGTGTGAAACCAGCCGTAGGGATTTCATGAATTTCTTCAGAATAAAAAAAGTAGCAATCTACAACAGTTTTTTGTGTTTGTTTTTAAATCCTTGCAATGTACTTTGAACACCCAGGGGAAAATGTTGTGTTTTCCTAACAAAAGTGGCACTGTCCTTTAACATAGATGACAGGGATAAAATAATAAAGATAAAAACTTTGGTTACTAAAGTATTGGAAGTGATTTTTGTAGATCGCACATGAGTTTTTTGGTGTAATTCAAGATTTTTTTTTTTTAATCCTATCTAGAACGAAGAGTCTTAATGGGGATTTCAGAAAAGATCTGCGCGACCGAAGTCGCAGCCCGATAGAACGAGCAGCTGCTCCGACAATGGGGTTACATGCAAATCACCTGTACAGCTCGATTCCAAGCATTAGTATGGATCAACCTCTCGCCCTCACCAAAAACAGTGATCTGTCCCGGAACATGGGGATAACGCCCACTATGAACCCTGTGGAGCGACAGCAGGTAAGAAGGTGGCTCAGCTAACATTTAGCAAGAAATGCTATATTGGCCATGAAACAGAGGCAATTATCTTCCATTATAATTAGGGGTGCAATGGATCAAAAAACTCATGGTTCGGATCGTTCCTCGGATCACCACTATATATAGTCCCCACTGTAATGGCCACGTCTCCCCCCACTGTAATTGCCGCGTCATCTCCCCCACTAGCTCCGCTCTGGGAAGCTCGCCTAGGCCGCTGCTCCGGAGCTAGGCCGAAGCCGTGGCCTTTTCTTATAGGCACAGTATATTGTGAAGCAGATGGAAGTGTAGGGAGCTTTTTCAACAGATTATACAGCAGGCACCCATTTGTCTTCAGGCCTTGTAATTTATTTTTTTAGAAATTTTAATTTTGTAATGGTTACCAAACCCCAAGAATCTTTTTAACAATCTTTGGGTGTGTTAAGTGCTTTTACGAATAAAGTCCGTAGAGATGCTGCTCTCATTGAGCTTCCCACTTACTAAACCCAAAAACAAACAGAATACATCGCAGCTTACCAGTCCTTGGGTGGTGATGTTTTTTTTTGGTCCGCCCTTGTATTTATGGAGGGTGACACAAGAAAGATGTTTATGCTTAAAAATTTCCTTTAGTGATCCTTTTAAATTTGTTTTTAAAGGCAATATTTTTTTTCCCCCCTTAATGCATTAAGGTAAAAAAAACTAGTAGCTCGCACCACACTTGAGCCCTTTCTCGATCCAGCGCTGTGCATGAGTGATGAGGCTTTCTCTCCTCATTGACTCGACACAGCAGTGAGTTATTTGTTCCTGCTGCTGAGTGAGCCGGGGGTGGGGCCAAACTACACTCTGTGTGCCTTTTTAGACTGAGTCGGCTAGGGAATGAGCATGCACGCGTGCCCCCGTAGTAAGAGCCTTGCTATGGAGGCACTCGGTGGGGGATTGGAGGATTTCGGCTGCCTCCTTCCACCTGTAGCCGGGCCATTCACAAAACGCAGTAGGCTTCACATGCGCAGTAGCGCACTGGCTTCACTGCTGGTTTCCCTTACCCGAAATGGTGGCTGCAACAACCCATAGCCGATGAAAAATCAACTTTGGTGAAAACACTGCTGGATTCATGTACAGTTGAGTATCCTAATATTAAAAGCCAGCAGCTACAGTATTTGTATAAAAAAAAGAGCCCGGTGCTCTGCTTTAATTTAATTTGTCAATGAGGGGTTAATCTTAAAGGTCACCTGTACGAACAAATAGAGGCTACTATTGTGTACCCCCTAAAAATGCTAATCTCCTGACCCAGTACTTTGACTTCAGTAGCCATATGCTGGTACTAGGTCAGAATCCCCAATTTGTGGCAGTAAATTAGAATCTATTGAAGCCTTTGGATCAACATAACAGTCAGCCATTGAGTATTTTCTAAGAATTCATCGATGGCAACCAATGTATTTTTAGGCACAGATTTTGGAAAAATGTCCCCTTTAATCTGCCCTCCATATATCTGTTTCATTAAAAACCTTGGGTGGATAAGGTGTAATCCATGACCTTAAGTGGTTTCACCATTGCTGGCGTTGTCTTGTGTCTGATATGTTGTACTGAATGTTTTTTATTCTTCTAAGGAAGGAGCTCAGTGAAATGAATTTGATGTTTTAGGGATTATGGTTCTATTTTTAGCTTGTACTGTTAAGCAAAACAAACAGTCCTGTTTTTTCTTTTTTTTTCTGAATTAATAACTTTTCGGTCATAAGAACATTGAGATTATCCTAAGTACTAATGCCTATCAGGCAGTGCGGTTCTCTGATCATAGCATGTCTAGCTGGCTGCAGGCATAAAATGGCCATCAGGCGTACTCAGTCTAAGCATGTAAATGCCATCCGACAAAATCCAAGGCATCAGGTTGCCATGGCGACTAGTAATTGCATCCTGGCACCTTGGCTTTTGTCAGCCCATTCACTGTTGGCACCAGGCACCGTTAAAACCCTCCACACTGCTGCCATACCCTGTGTACCTGTCTGTCTTGTGTAACATCATGTGGCAGCCTTGGTCGGTGCTGTGTAAAAGCATTATGGTGGCAAGGGCTCCTGGCCAATGCTTAGTGTGGTCATGTGACAGCGTTGTCACATGACCAAGATAATGCTTCTCCACAGCTTCCAGGGCTGTGTATGGATGTTTCAAGTGTATGGAGATGCGCAGCAGTGGATGTTACACAAGACGGCCTCACTGCTGCCATCTCTTTTGTGAAAGTTGCTGAGGGTATTAATGAGTTTTCCCCTAGAACAGGTTTTTATTGTCCTTTCTGGCTAGCCTATAACCTGGTGTTAAGTCAGGGTTATTGGCTGACCACTTTGCTGCAAATTGGTGGGCGCAAATTTACTTGCCTTGCCCCAGACGCTGCCAACCCACGCTTTGCGGAAAAACAAAAACTGGCTCCTAACTTATTTTTTTTTCCGCTGGCTCCTAGATTCAGAGCAAATTTGTAAAGCCCTGATCAAAGCACATTTTAAAAGGGTCTCGTTAAATTATCTTGGGTCAGCAGACACACTGTCTAGTATGGGCAAAGTGCGTGTTCATTTTAAGAGATTCCTGCTCCCCAAATTTTATGGATTTCCTCTTTAGAAGGCATTGTAAATATCCTTTACTGTCCTTCATTGCACTTCACTTATTCCAGAACCCACGGAATCCTCTGCAAGTGGCTGCTTTGGTGCCAATTGATGTCACATGTTCCCCCACACCCGACGATGGCAGTGTTTGAGGCTGTAGTAGCAAATTCAGGTTATTCTGGTTACCCGCAATTTTTTTTCCTAAAACGGGTGCAGGTCAGCTGTAGAGAGGGAAAAAAAATCAAAAGCTCTATGGCTGCCTTACTGAACTTTAAAACACTTCTCAAGGAAGAGGTCTGTCAGTTGCACCATGGAAACGGTTTTTGGGAGACACTTGGTGGTGCAGGCAACTTGGCATGAAGCAGATCTGCAGAGTGCACTGTTAAAATAAAATGCTCATACTATTGTTGACGCACTGTAGAAGCAGAAATCGTAAGCATTACATTTATATTGAAATATTTTGTGCCCTTTACGCAACAAAAGGAGTAACCATTTTTTATTCTACAGTAAAATCACGTTGGGTGTATTGCTGTATATTAACCCTGGCTTATTATCACTTTAGAACCGGCCATCGGTGATCACCTGTGCACCGGCAAGCAACCGGAACTGCAACCTTTCTCACTGCCCCATCACACATAGTGGTTGTGTGTCAGCCATGCCTGCAAACTACAGACGACCGTCAAACAGTAAGTAAAGCCTATTTCCATCAAGTGCATGGTCTGTTGGTAATCCTAAAACTGTAATCGTTGCGGTTTACAGACTAAATTCAGAGCGTGAGATTATATATTTGTACTGCAAGTTGCTCTTATTTTTTGTTATTGTATCTATTACCTCTATCATAAAGTGTTTTCAGTGTCATTGGCCTTCAGTAAGAATATGACCTAAGCCAGCCCTCAAAATTTCCACTTGCATTTGGCGAGTGGAAAATGATTGCTAGCGAGCGTGGGATGCCTCAAGGGGGGGGGGGGGGGGTTGAATAGAATCTGTTCGCCCAGGGGAAGAGTGTAGAAAGGAGAGTGGCCAACTGGATCAGAGCAGGGATTGCCCACTGTAACCGCTTTCATTTGATTTGCTGTCCACTCGTCATCGCCTCCTGCCCGACTAATTTGATGGAGAGCACACCGGTCCAATGCCGAAATGTGACATCAAAGTAGCCGAGCAAGGAGGCATGACTGTATGTGTTGGTGAGTGCACAGCAATTCAAATGAAAGCTGTTACAGTGGGCAATTCTTGCTATGTGATCTGGACGGCCACTCTCCTCTTCCTCCACACTCTTTCTGGGCACAGGTTGCGCTGCATTGGTGGGCACAGGTCGTGTTCTTTTTGTAACTTAATTTTGCATAAAACATTTAAGTGTCATTTCATGAGAATTTTTTAGGGTGTTTTTATGGGCAGAATTGGAGACAGGGTAGGGGTTGGGTGGGGCAATTGCTGGCGAGTGACCCTCAGTAGCTCAGAACTTGAAATTTTGAGCCCTGGCATAAGCTACATGGTTGACTTTTTTTGCACAGGTGCTCACACAGTTGCAATGATCTGTGGTGCAATCTTTTTTTGTCTTCTATAGCAGTTATGGCCATGCCAAACCACGATCCATTGTAAGGCCATGCAGTGAATCCAGTGTCCCCTATAAACTGTTCTCCATTGTATAGAGCACACGTCACCCATGTAGATTAAGAATGAGGGTAAGCTGCCATATTCAACAGTGTTGCTTTATCCAAATATTGATCTGTATTACTTGCTGTGTGATGAGCAATATGCTGAGTATATATCTAATCCCTGTTTTTCCTTTTGTCCACCTAGCTACAACTGCTTGCGACCCTGTGGTAGAAGAACACTTCCGCAGAAGCCTCGGCAAGAACTACAAAGAACCAGAGCCGGTTGCCAACTCTGTGTCAATCACCGGTTCCGTGGATGATCATTTCGCCAAGGCGCTGGGGGACACCTGGCTCCAGATCAAAGCTGCCAAGGATGGGGTGTCCAGCAGCCCTGAATCTGCCTCTCGAAGGGGCCAGTCCTCTCCTTCCTCTCACATGGTCAATCATAATCACTCCCCGTCTGTACTATCGTAAAGGAGAATGTCTGCAAAATCAGGAGCAGCTACTTTCACTGGGCTTTCAAAATGATAACCATTAGTGTCAGGGGAAGGAGAGTTTTAATTTTGTTTTTCTTGTATATTTGCTTGGCACAAAGTGGATGCCTCTATCATGTTATAGCAGGAACTATTGTTTTCTAATGTAGCATCCTAACTTCCTGCCTCTGTTACCAAAGAAACCTCTAATGCAAGCCTGCTGCCCACTGACTGACCCACCACAAAAACCCATTCACATTGCGTTATCAGTTGGTTGACCCAAGTGCTGTCAGCTTACCAGCTTCTAGAACTAGAAAGCTCTGTGTATTTTAACTATTCTTTCTTTTTTTTTTTTTTCATTGAGTAATTGTATTGTATGTATTTACTTGAAAAGAATTGTCATGTCTGATTTGCACTATTGAGAGAGGATCAAGATTTCTTGTGAGAAGCTAAAATTTAGAGGGCAGACTGCTTATGAGTTAAGTACCTTTTTGCCGTTGCAATACGGCAGCTTTTTTGTGTGCCAATCGAGTCCGGTTCTTTAACATTTAGCGGCCACATTGAGACATCTCAGTGATTATTCTCAGAAAGCAATTGGGTGATCCTACCTTTTAAAAGGACAGCCTAAGTGAGTATTTCAGTAATTTGCTGCAGATGGGCTGAGGCACACTGTGGTTTCTGGTATCCCTTGGGAAATTGTCAAGATTTTCCGATGTGAGCTTCTGGCCATGCCCACCCGTTTCAGATTCCATCGGGGGGGCTTCTTTTTCACTATTTGATCAGTTTATCTACAGCGATCTAATTCGTTTTTTGTTTTTTTTCTGGGAAAAGTGACCAGAGGGCTTCCTAGAAGTCTGTAAAATATAGTAGGTCATCAAGGTATGTCTCTCTTGCAATTGGATAGCAAAAATGACAGAAGGTACCCACTGGTAGTCTGCCATCACTGCAGTTTGCGTGCGTCGAGGTCAGAAAAGATAATAGTGCGTTAAGTGCATGTTTTTTTTGAAAACGTAATAGCTGGTAACTATTAATACTGAGACAAGTAACAATCGGAATACTTATTATCCTCTTCAGATGTAGTTTATTTTTTAACAGTATAGTCTTCTGACATACTTACTGCTGGTACAGTTGTACTCATTGTAATATTTTATTTGGTGTTCACATTTAGCGGTAACCAGCTAGAGCCTCAGGACAGGCCTTGGTGAATTGATAATTGAGTTCTGATAATGCGTGGTACAGGATGCTATGTGTTTGGTAAGCGATTGCTATAGTTGCTTTGCGTTCTTGTGTATAGTCACTAGTGTGATAGCAAAACAGTCTGACAGGTTAGCTTGAGGACTAGTCGCACCCCCTATTTCCTACCCCATTATAAAAGTTTTTTTTCTTCTCAAAACTGCGGAATGAGTTTCAAGTAAACTGGCGACAAATTTGTACATTCCTTTTTGTCAGGAAACCTACCACAAGCATAAGTTTTATTTTTTCCTGGTAGATATAAAATCGTCCTGAGCTGATTTTTCTGCATAACTTTTGCCTTGGCTTTTCTCCCCCTTGTGTAACATCTATATACATTCCAGCCTCCCAGTGAAAATGTAAAGACTTCTTTCTTCTTCTTTTTTTTATATATACATACAAGGGTGTGTATATTTTATTTACAAGCATATAACTGGTTAACGTTCAAAATGCAGGAGTGATTTATTTTTATGGGAGGCCCCTAAGCACATGTGGCCCCACCCCTCACACTCCAGCTGCTCCAGCCAATTATACGGACAACGCCATCACAAGGTGGGGGGCATATATATTCTATACTGTCCTCAACTCAAGACATTTCACTACTATGTTACTGGGTAGTCAATGCTTAAGTGTTTGCCATTCAGTGTAGACAGAAAAAAATATTTAAAAAATCACCAAAAAAACAACAACTTTTAAATGAACACTTTTTTTATATAGGTAACTTTAAGACCATCGTTACGCTGTGCGTAAAGAATGTACAGAAAATAAATTTGTAGGTATTTTTTTTTTTTTGGAAACGATTAATTACGATTGTTAATGATATGTAGCTATTTAATTTGCCCTTTCTTTAAATGTAATCACAGTTCTGTGTTTTTTTTTTTCTGGTTGTTTGGAGTAAAAAAGTTGATCTTTTTTTGTTTAGATGTGTCTGTAATACAGTGATGTGCAGGTAAACTTGTATACTATTGTAACGCTGCATTAATATTGGATAGCCACTAGCATGTCATTGCGAAGTCTGCCGAGTGTTGCAGGGATCTGAAACATAGACGTGGACACATTGCTGTTTGTTATCCTGGACTTGTGTAAAGATACAAAATGGTTAAAGTCGTACAGAATCGATGTCCACATGGACATCGGACTCCTTGTGGTCTTTTTGTAGCGATCCTGGGTGAAAAAGGCAATCTGATCACTGCAGCTGTACAGTAAATGTGACTCATTAAAACAATCTCATATTTGTGTGTTTTATATCTATCTATCTATCTTATACAAGAGCAGTCTTCTTAACTTACATGACTCTGCTGCCCTATCTGAGATAGGTGCCTTGTATACAGCACAGGTGGCCAAACCACACTTAAATAAAGACAAGCACTCGACAATTTTCTTGTGTTTTTATTTTTTAACTCCTAATTCATGGCATGGACATACACAAATTTTTATGGATTGTCTGTTATGCCAGTTGGTGTGTTCCTAACTGTCGATGACATATTGTGTAATGTCACTGGTTCAGATGTATGAAAATGGACTCTTGTGTTTATATTTAGCAGGATACATCAGACTATTGAAGCTGTACTAGTGTAAAATAAGATACATGGCTAATACAATATTAACTAAAACCCATTTTGTAATGGGAGGTGGCTATTTTTGTGTACTTTGAAAATGGGAAGTGTTTTATTTTGTATTTTTTGGGTGCAACATTTGGTTTGGCCTTGGCCAGGAAAGACGAACACTTTTTTTTTGGACCTTTGTACATCTCCATTAAATGAACAATGAGAGTTATGTACCTGTTGCATAAATGCACTCAAAGAGCAGCCAATTTGTATGCCTAAATGGTTCTTTAGAAAGTAGTGGCACCTATGCCTGTTGTCCACCCAGTCTAGCAGCTTTTTATGCTCAACAGGTGCTCTTTAAATCTCGACTTTCATCCACTAGATCTGGTGGGAATCGAGGCATACAATTCCAGGTTTTAAGATCAAAGTGTTCTTGATACCAGTGATGGACAAAAATGTTAAAGTCTGGTTTTCCATGGAACAAATCATGGGACATTTTTCTACATTTCCATGTTTGTAAATCTGTAATATAGCATTCTGTTGTGGCCTTGTATTGTCTGGAAACGGAAAGGAGGAAAAAAAAAAGTTTGGCAGGCCATCTTTTTTTTTTTTTTTTGTATGTTTTAAAGTAGCCTTAAAGAACAATAAAGTGCTCTTAAATCACACCCCGTGTGGATGTTTGATTTCTATAGTATTTGTTTTCTCTCAATGTATACTTCTAGGCAGAGTATGTGTGTTTAAACATGGTATACACCTCCCCATTCCCCTCCATATCAGTTCCAGGCTAACCCAAAAATGTAACACAAGTGACCCCCCCCCCCCCCACATGCCTAGTGACCTTGAACACACTACAGCCAGGAAAGGCTGAGCAACCTTTTCCAGGTCTGTGAATCAAAAAAAAAAATACAGCCGGGATCTAGATGTATAGCTTTAGCTATTGCATTGATCAAGACGAGACCACATGGGTAGCTCACTTATTGTCATCCTCATGGGTTCATTTTAAGGCCCCGTTCACACTGGTGCGACATAGGATTTCACTTTTGAGAGCACAAGTTATATGTCAAATTAAATGTTTCCCTAATGAGCTCAGTCTTAACTGATCCGACACAAGTTGCTTAGACTTTAGAAAAGACTCCTGCACTACTTTGGTCTACCCCTGGAAAAACGTTTCAGATCTCGAGGAACCACTAAAATATCTACAGCTCACGGAAAATTGGTAAGATCAGTGAGCTGTTGAAAACTTGCCTATTAATCTGAAACTTCAGCTTTCCTTTTTCTACAGAGATGATCCATTCTGGGTACAACTCAAATGAGATGAGGGGGGGGGGGGGGGCAACAGGGCAGAGTACACAGTTTAAGGAGGGCACACTACATTGTGTATGGCGCAGGGCACATGGGATGGGGCACGGGACACAGCTGGGCACACTACAGTTACCGGCTTTTCTTCTGGCTTCTGGAATCTTTAGGCTTTCATAACTCCTCCAGTGCTGCACTGTTCCCTGCCAGTCCCTCCCTCCTATCCTGTCCACCTCATGTCTCATGCAACCACTGGGGAAGGACAGGAGGGAAGAGGGGCCAGCGGGGAACAGCATGCTACAACCAATAGTATGCCAGTCACTTCCTGCCCAGCTGTCTGTGTGATCCTCCTGTCAGCTGCCTGTGACTGACAGTCAGATCGCCATGGAACCCTGGTTGAGAAATGCTGCCATAGAGTGTAAAAAGTCACATAAAGTCAGACTGAAGTTGCAGAGCAAAGTCCGATTAAAAGTCGTGTGACTTTCATGTCGCAGCAGTGTGAACCTGGGATGTCTCCTGCCCTTAGTAGCATGAGCAATTTGCCTGTGGGAGCTGAGAGTCTCCTATTGCTTTTTTTTTTTTTTAAATAAGGATGCCTCCCTAATTGCAGGGGACACCTGCTGGGGTTCTCG
Organism: Rana kukunoris; assembly: GCA_029574335.1. Classification (NCBI taxonomy): domain Eukaryota; kingdom Metazoa; phylum Chordata; class Amphibia; order Anura; family Ranidae; genus Rana; species Rana kukunoris. Next base: position 48,124,438 of record CM056055.1, read on the forward strand.
CATGTAATTGGGAGTCGGGTGCATTCACAGGTGTGAATTCACCCTGAATATTAGCATGGGCATTAGATGGCAATCAATCTTGATTTTGCAAGTCCAAATGCCAAACAATACATCTTTATTAGATGCGAATACCAACATGAATGCTTATATCTAGTGCTGCATTGGGCTGGGGAGCCGGGGGGCGTTTTCCCTCTGAGTCTGTACTTTTAATGGCCTTGTAGAGAGACTTCCCCATTCAGACCAAGATTAGATCAGGACTCTCAGTGACTGACAGCTGTTGGGTGTTCTAGTCCTGTGATAACTGCACCAGACAATAGGAAGTCTTCCAGCTCCAACTTTCTTTGCAGCTCTGAGATGTCATGTGACTGAATGCCAAGAACCACGTTGGAAGTCCATGCTGGATGATTTGAAAGGTGTATCAGAATAAGCCATGTGGTTTGGGAATACCTTTTAAGTTGGCCCAAAGGTTTACAGTCGTCCCCTGCTCATCATCCAAGCTTGCATGTTATATAGACAACGTCAGAGTGGATATTCAGATGGGGCTTTATTGGCTGTCTGTCATAGCTTGAGGTGACAATCTTTTATGGAACACTGTGACATGTTCAATAATTACATTTGCTCTATGAAGTAATGATGCTTACAACTTAAAGTGCTAAATATTGAATACATGTTGATTTGGCTGGATTGGAAGCAAGATGAACTTCAGAAATGAGGGGGTTGGAGGTTCTGGTTTTGTCGCTGAAGGCGTGTTGTACATTCAGAGACGATCGACGGTTCAAAATGTATATCAAGTAAGTACAAGATGCTAGTAGTGAAATGGAAATGCCTCCCAAAATGTTTTATGTACATACAGTGGAAAATGGTAGTGGGACAGACCTTCCTGTCCTAAAACCTGGTTCTCGAGTCTTAAAGCGGAGGTCCACACAAAAATGTAACTTCCGGTGTCACATTTGGTGCCCTTCAGGGGTGCAGATACTTGTCTAAGACAGGTATTTTCACCCACTTCCAGGCATAGACCCCCGCATTATCTGTACGAGTCTACGCCATGTCCAGCGCCCCCCCCTGCTGTCTTATGGGAGATGCATGGGTCCCAGAAGACAGCAGGGACCAGTGGCATTGCGCAGCGCGAATCGCGCATGTGCAGTAGGGAACCATGAAGTGAAGCCGCAAGGCTTTACTTCCGATTCCCTTTCGAAAATGGTGGCGGCGACTGCTCGGCTTTCGGGTGCTGACATCACAGGCGCGCTGGACAGATAAGTGACCTTATTTTAAAAGTCAGCAGCTGCAGTATTTATAGCTGCTGACTTTAAAAAAAAAATTTGGGCGGATTTCCGCTTTTAAAAGCTAAACCATGTGGCTATGGAATTTTGTTAGTAACAAGAAAAGCAACAGATCTCCTAGCAGCCAGTATCAATTGACCGCCCTCAAGACTAGATCCTCCTAGCAACAATTGAGCCCACTTAAAATAAAAGCCATGGGTATTTGGCACAGTAGGTGATCAAATACATTACTAGTACTTTGGAGTATTGTGCCAAACAAGTATAGTAGAGCTGCAAAACCAAAATGTGTAAAAATTGTGAGCCTGAAACAAACAGAATTTTCCTAAGGGTCCTTTCACACGTGCGGACCGTTTTTTAGATCAGTTTTTTTATCATCAGTTGATCAGTTTTTCATCAGTTGATCAGTTTTTCATCAGTTTTTCATCAGTTTTTCATCAGTTTTTCATCAGTTTTTCATCAGTTTTTCATCAGTTTTTCATCAGTTTTTCATCAGTTTTTCATCAGTTTTTCATCAGTTTTTCATCAGTTTTTCATCAGTTTTTCATCAGTTTTTCATCAGTTTTTCATCAGTTTTTCATCAGTTTTTCATCAGTTTTTCATCAGTTTTTTCGTCCGATTTTTTTTTTTGGTTGGAACTTTTTTTTTATTACATATTTTGATGAAAAACGGACGTTAGCGGATCGGATGTTAAACGGATCGTCCGCTAACGTCCGTTTTTCGTCCGTTCCGTTTTTTTGACGGAATAAAAATAGGGTTTTCTTCCGTTCAAAAAAACGGAGCTTAACGGAGACGGACGTTAGCGGATGCGTGTGAAAGTACCCATAGGAAAGCATTGCGGTAAAAAAATGGACGTCTAAAAACGGACGAACGGTCCGCACGTGTGAAAGGACCCTAACAGTTCACATTAAAAACAAGGTCTAGCTGCAGAGGCCACATCCTGGCTGGCACCCCAGTGTCCTGCAGTCCTAACTCATTTTGAGTGTCTGGAGTTGGATCTCATACCATTGTGTTTAAAAATGGCAGTTTGTTTTAAAAAGAAGCTCAATCATAATTTTTATTTCCACACCTGCAAATGCATTGCATAGTCTATTCGAATCAAAACTTGAAGAAAAATGTTTCAAATTTGTTATTGCTTTACAGAAAGTGAAGAAAAAGGAATATTAGACTTTTCCAAAATATAGCAGTGTCTGCATTTTTCATTACAAACTCAAACCTTTACTATAAACTTAAAAATGCTTGTTTTTATTTTTTTAAGCTTTCCTGTGGATCACTGAACTAATATTTGATTGTATAACCATGGTTTCTGTGAACTGCTTCACATCTGTGTTGCATAGAGTTGACCAACTTCTGGCACTTGTGAAAAGGTATTCCAGCTCGGGACGAATGGACTACACTGCCTCTACATTTCTTGGTTTTACCTCAAACTGCACTTTTGATGTCATCCTACAAGTTTTCTATTGGATTAAGGTCTGGGGATTGGGCTGGCCACTCTATAACATTGTTTTTGTTGGTCTGGAACCAAGATGCTGCTCTCTTACTGAGGTGTTTGGGGTCGTTGTCTTGTTAAAACACCCAGTTCAAGTGAATTTGCTCTTTGGAATGAGGCAACGTGACCTCTTCAAGTATTTTGATGCATTTAAACTGATTCATGATCCCTGGTATGTGATTAATAGGCCCAACACCATAGTATAAGAAACATCCCCATTTCGTGCTGCTCGCACCACCATTGTTCAGTGGCTTGAATTCAGTGTTTAGGGGTCGTCTGACAAAACTGTCTGCAGCCCCTAGACCCCAAAAAGAACAACCTTGCCTCCATCAGTCTAATGTGCCATTTCTCTGAAGGCCAGTCAATATGTAAGGGATCTCGGCACGTGTTGTGATTTTTTTTTTTAAATCAACAATGGAACTTTGCAGGGGGCTTCTTGCCAGTAGCGTGGCTTCACATAGGCATCGTCCAATTGTTAGTGTCCAAAATGTTTCATGAACATACAGTGGAAATGGTGGGGGGCAGACCTTCCTAAAACCTGATTCTCGAGTCTTAGCCATTATGGCTATTATTCGATCTATTTGAATGACTGCTTTCTGTTTTTTTCTTCCATGTCTTTCTGGTTATTTTTGTTTTCCCCCTCTCCCTTAATAAAAGTACACTGTTCTTCTGAACAATGTTTGGAACGAACCATTTTGCTCATATTTTCAGAGAGAAATTAACTATACCGAGCATGTTCAACATTTGCTGCATTTGTCCTTTTTAATAAGGACCACCTGTGTTTGTTTTTTCCAGACTGAATGACCTCACTGATTGAACTTCACACTGCTATTATTTTGAATGCACCCATTTCAGTTAATTATTTAATTACACTGAATCGGCAGCATGTGTGTCATGACTGTTGGGTCTGTGGTCTTTCTATTAATTTACTAGTAAGTGTAGTGGAGTATTTGCCATGTAGAAATATAATTTAATTCCAAAAACAGTGATTGATCTGGTTAGTGATGTTGGACTGCTATTATTTTGAACACAACTATGTATATAATGGATAGTTTTAGAACTATTATGCCTGGAGGTATCCCACCCCTCCAAGATATCTGGATGTACTGGACACTCGGCAAGAGCACAATGGCAACAAAGGTATCCAATGCATCCCCTCACCGATTCACCTAAAATACAAACAAATGGCAACCACTCCTCACTTTAACTGGCCTTTGCAGCAAGGAGCACATGGAAGGATGATGCATGTCGAAGACAAATTTCCAGCTCACTTGCCAGATGGACTAAAATGTTACCTGCATTCTACATACAGAGGGAAACTTCTAGAAGGAAAAGATGTCTTCAGCTGCCATCATTAAAGTGATATAAACCTTGCAAATTACTCGGCATTTAGTTTCTTATCTCGGAATCCTTGTCTGTGCTCCAGTTTAGGCTGATACAATTTTCTTTTTTTTTCTTTTTTGGGATGTAAACTATTCAGAAGCACATGTACTGTTCTACTTGCAAATGGATTTGTAATTCTGTACAGCAGGATGTGTGGTGACACATATGTTAATTCTTATCTATTGTGCCTTAAGCAGGGGTAGGTTATACTATATATATATATATAGTTATATAGTGCAGAAAATAAGTATTTGAACACCCTGCTATTTTGCAAGTTCTCCCACTTGGAAATCATGGAGGGGTCTGAAATTGTCATCGTAGGTGCATGTCCACTGTGAGAGACATAATCCAAAAAAAAATTCCAGAAATCACAATGTATGATTTTTTTTTAACTATTTATTTGTATGATACAGCTGCAAATAAGTATTTGAACACCTGAGAAAATCAAATGAAGGGAGCTGTGGTGGCTCAACGTGATTGGCACTGCGCTGACAAGCCATTCACCTCTGCAGCCAAGGGTTCGGATCCCGGTCTTGGCTACATGTGAATTGAGTTTGGTGGTCTCAGCCCGGCTCCCGGTGGGTGTGCTATGCAAGGTACGCCTGTGCTTAGTACGCCCACCCCCCCACAAAAACCACCACACTTGCACGCACACGAAATTGGTTTAAAACACACGCACTTTGGCCATGCGGTCTCCTAAAATAAAGAGAGGTGAAGGACCTACGGGGCTGGCTGGGTGGGCTAGGCCCCCCTCACTCCCTCATAGGGGAAGTCCCTCGGCCCCAGTTGGGCTCCCAAGAGGAGCAGGTAGGGCGGGGTGAGTGGGAGGCCCCCCTTCACACCCGCCATTGCCACCAGGGGCATGGAGAAGGATGGCGATTGCCTCCGGGGGGAGGGTCTGCCTACTCCCAACTCCTGCAGTCCGGCTCCTCTCTCTCGAGTTCACGCACAAAAAAAATACACTTTAAAAAAAAAAAAAAAAAAAAAAAAAAGAGAAAATCAATGTTAATATTTGGTACAGTAGCCTTTGTTTGCAATTACAGAGGTCAAACGTTTCTTGTAGTTTTTCACCAGGTTTGCACACACTGGAGGAGGGATTTTGGCCCACTCCTCCACACAGATCTTCTCTAGATCAGTCAGGTTTCTGGGCTGTCGCTGAGAAACACAGAGTTTGAGCTCCCTCGAAAGATTCTCTATTGGGTTTAGGTCTGGAGACTGGCTAGGCCACGCCAGAACCTTGATATGCTTCTTACAGAGCCACTCCTTGGTTATCCTGGCTGTGTGCTTCGGGTCATTGTCATGTTGGAAGACCCAGCCCCGACCCATCTTCAAAGCTCTAACTGAGGGAAGGAGGTTGTTGCCCAAAATCTCGCAATACATGGCCCCGGTCATCCTCTCCTTAATACAGTGCAGTCGCCCTGTCCCATGTGCAGAAAAACACCCCCAAAGCATGATGCTACCACCCCCATGCTTCACAGTAGGGATGGTGTTCTTGGGATGGTACTCATCATTCTTCTTCCTCCAAACACGGTTAGTGGAATTATGACCAAAAAGTTCTATTTTGGTCTCAACTGACCACATGACTTTCTCCCATGACTCCTCTGGATCATCCAAATGGTCATTGGCAAACTTAAGACGGGCCTTGACATGTGCTGGTTTAAGCAGGGGAACCTTCTGTGCCATGCATGATTTCAAACCATGACGTCTTAGTGTATTACCAACAGTAACCTTGGAAACGGTGGTCCCAGCTCTTTTCAGGTCATTGACCAGCTCCTCCCGTGTAGTCCTGGGCTGATTTCTCACCTTTCTTAGGATCATTGAGACCCCACGAGGTGAGATTTTGCATGGAGCCCCAGTCCGAGGGAGATTGACAGTCATGTTTAGCTTCTTCAATTTTCTAATGATTGCTCCAACAGTGGACCTTTTTTCACCAAGCTGCTTGGCAATTTCCCCGTAGCCCTTTCCAGCCTTGTGGAGGTGTACAATTTTGTGGACATGCACCTACGATGACAATTTCAGACCCCTCCATGATTTCCAAGTGGGAGAACTTGCAAAATAGCAGGGTGTTCAAATACTTATTTTCTGCACTGTATATATAATCTCCCAAGCTTTGACCATCTCACAGAGCACTGTTCAATCCATCATCCAAAAAATTGAAAAAGTATGGTACAACTGCAAACCTCAAATTTTAAGGGGTATGCATACTTTTTCAAGGCACTCTATCTAATCTACTGTATAGCTCTGGTTCAGCAGTGAGATCAATGTGGATTGCAGGAGAGTTCAGTGGGATTGCAGGAGAGTCGGGTGTGTTAAGAGAAAGCAGTCCGACTCTCCTGTGTGCTTGCAGCATGGGTTTTGTATCCCCTACTGCAACACATGTAGTTCATCACTGTATATGCAGCCTGACTGCATTACAGTAATTAAGAGTTTAATTAGAAATTAAAGATCTCCATAGCCAATCTGAATTGGGAGAAGATGGCGATAGGCTCAAGGAACCATGCCTAAAATGTGTATGCCATGTTTGGGCTTCATCCACCTATGTAACCATAGATGGCCCAATAGTGGACCAGTGACAACCATAAACCATTAATGGATGCTTTTAGCCTTAAAAGCAGATAACTAGTTGCAGAGGGTTACAGATCTGTGCATTATGCTATTAAATAACTTCTAAATCTCTTTATACATTGTAGCAATGTGGGACACATTGAGCTTTCGGTGTAGTTTGAGCTGACATTACATAAAATCCCAGTCTTTAGAAGCAATCTGAAAGGCCGATTCAGAGTGGAAACAATTCAAGGTCTATTTATAACAGCTCACAAATTCAGCATTTCTTTTGGGAAGAATATTTATATCACCCCCCAAACAAAACCTCCTTTCATGCAGCCTCGGAGCGTGTTAAAAATCCCTATGAGTCTCTGTGACGTAGGATTGTAACAAAGGTCTATTCAGTGCCCTCTGTCTATTAATATTTTGAGTCATTTACCGTACAATGCATATGACTAAGCTTGCAGAACACTTCACATTCTACACTAGCAATATTACCTCTAATTCTTGCAATTACCATCAACAAATACAGCCAAGCCCTTACTATTTTTCTAATAAGATAAAACAAAACAAAAAAAATCTGTAGTGTTATAAAACTTGGTAAGTTTAGACCCCCCAACCCCCCCCCCCCCTAATGTCTCACTGGTGGCACCAGAAACAGGATCGTTAGAGAGGGCACAAAAAAACAATCACCTGGTTTCGACTGCATCACAAAGGAGGTTTTGAAAACGCACAAGGCCTTCTTTTGCCTGCAAAAAATGTGCGCTTTTATTTTATTTATTTTCAAAAAGGTGAACTTCGCTTTCAAATATTTTGGCCATAAAAGCCTTTTCTAACTGTTGAATTACTAGTGAAAAGAAGAGACAATCATTCTTGAACTGGGGTCATAGCTGGGTTCCTGAGAACTAAGTGCTTTGTGCCAGCTATAGGCCGTGGCAACGGCTATGATTTTATCTCAAAATCACGGAAAATAATACAAAATGGAAATTATACTTTATGGTACTTGTCTAGAGGTGATTTTAATGCAAATATTTTAATTGAAACACACCAGAAAATAGAGCATGGTTAAAGCGGAGTTCCACCCAGGAAAACAACATTTGACCATATAGCTTAAAAAAAGTAAATAAAAAAAAAAGTGAAAAAAAAAAAAAATACTCACCCGAAATACCTGTTGCTATGCGGAAGTCCGTAATCTGCCTCTTCCACACCGCGGTGTCTTTTCTTCTGCTTGTGAATGGGGCGCGCTGCTTTCTGGGAACTGTGTGTGTTCTCAGAGAGCAGCCGCCCATTCACAAGCCAGCGTGAGACTCACGCAGGCGCAGTAGGAAATGGGCAGTGAAGCCGTACGGTTTCACTGCCTGTTTCCCATTGTGTGAATGGCGGCGCGGGAAATTGCAGCTGGAACACCCCTTTAACCACTTCAGGTCCGCGCTATTAACAAAATATGTGAACAGCGCGGACCTGAGGCGCCGGGGTCACGTCTTTGGACGTGATTTGCTTGTAATTCCCCGCGCGCGCCACAGGGTGGCGCGCGGCGGGGAAAAACAGTCCCGACGCATCACCGAGGATCCGATGCGTGTACCCGGCGGCCGCGATGTCCGTCAGGTACACGCGATCGTCGGTGAGAGTGCAGGGACGTGGAGCTCTGAGTGTAAACACAGAGCTTCACGTCCTGTCAGTGAGGTGACAGATGCTGTTTCTCTTGTACATAGAGAGACAGCATCGGTCACCTCCCCCAGTCACCCCCCTCCCCCCATACAGTTAGAACACACCCAGGCAATACATTTAACCCCTTCCTCACCCCCCTAGTGTTAACCCCTTCAATGCCAGTCACATTTATACAGTAATTAGTGCATTTTTATAGCACTGGTCGCTGTATAAATGTGAATGGCGCCAAAAATGTGTCAAAAGTGTCCGATGTGTCCGTCGCAATATCGCAGTCCCAATAAAAATCGCAGATCGCCGCCATTACTAGTAAAAAAAAAAATATAAAAAAAAAATCATTATGTCCCCTATTTTGTAGGTGCTATAACTTTTGCGCAAAGCAGTCACTTATTGTGATTTTTTTTTTTTTTTTTTTTTTTTTTTTACAAAAATACGTAGAAGAATACGTATCGGCCTTAACTGAGAACAAAAAATATAAAAAAAAAAAAAAATGGGATATTTATTATAGCAACAAGTAAAAAATATATATATATTTTTAAATTGTCGCTCTTTTTTTCATTATAACGCAAAAAATAAAAAACGCACGGGCGATCAAATACCACCAAAAGAAAGCTCTATTTGTGGGGAAAAAAGGGACGCCAATTTTGTTTGGGTGCCACGTCGCACGACCGCGCAATTGTCCGTTAAAGCGACGCAGTGCCGGAAGCTGAAATTTCGCCTGGGCACGAAGGGGGTTTATGTGCCCAGTAAGCAAGTGGTTAAGAACAAATTTGTTTAAGGGCTAATTTACACTATATAATATAGAAAGGTTCCCTCAAGGTTTTTTTTTTTTTTTTTTTTTTAGCAGCAATGTAAACAATTAAATTAATTCTTTATTTGGAAAAATATTGGAAAAATGATTCAATCAAACATTAAAATATGAGCTTTGGTTAGGGGATATCAATACCATTCCAAATTACTCAAAAGAGGCGAATGATTCTAATTTAGTCCTAACATATCCTGACATATGTGATATGTTAGGACTAAATTAGTATCCTTCGCCTCCTTTGATATAATGATATTGCTGGGGATTTGCTGCAGGTGCTGGCCTCCTCCACCCCCTGAGAGTGTCTCGTGTGACTCCTTGTAAGCCATATTGGGTCGAATAACATCCTCCCTTGGAATGTGAGCTGCTATGGGACCTCTGGAATCATCAAACTGCTTTTAATACATTCTGGTCAGGAGATCTCCCATTTTTCTTTAACCTTCCAGTGGTAATTATACCTTACTTCTTTTTTCCTTAAACCAATCCCCAGAAAAGGACCACGACTGTATGGGTTGAAACGCGTTGGGACACCTCCACAACAAACATTATCACATGTAATGTTGCGTTATAATCTTGTGTTTGCAATATCTGTAATTTGGAATGGTATTGATATCCCCTACCTGAGCTCATATTTTAATAGCAACATGTTTGTAATTGAATACATTTGTTTTGATGAAATTGTTAGCATTGCTGCTATAATATAAAAAAAAAAAAAAAAAACCTTGGGGGAACCTTCCCATATTGTTTATCTTTAGGGTGTGCAGCACTATTACCTCTCCCATATGTGTCTTCCATGCTATTTACAATATATAAGGTGACAGACATTTTACCGCATTGTTAAACTGTCTGCCACCGCAGAGACATACAGAAACAATTGTTTTCTATGTGGCCCATTCACACTGCAATGCAGTCTAGTGCTAAAATGCAGACATGCCACATTTTATCACATTGCAATGTAAGGCAGCACAGCATACTGCCCTAGATCAGGGATATGCAATTAGCGGACCTCCAGCTGTTGCAAAACTACAAGTCCCATCATGCCTCTGTCATGCTTGTGGCTGTCAGAGTCTTGCTATGCCTCATGGGAAGCTTAGTTCTGCAACAGCTCTAATTGCATATCCCCACCCTAGATTGTAGTAAAGGAAGTGTATGTTTTGTACTCTTAGCATAAAGTTTATTCAAAACACAAAAAAGAGAGCTGTGTGATGCGCTGAATCAAGCACACTGCCCCCCTACTGCAGCTGGCAATGCAGTGCAATGACTAGCACCGGCTGCTCTGATTTGAAGTGTGAATTCACCCTTAGACCCCCTATTAATATGAAAATAATATATAATTCCAGTATGTGTCAAAAGGGGCAGGGGCAACATCCCCCCCCCCCCCCATATTCAGACAATATGTTGGACATTATACAGTAGAGTTACTTGCTTCTTGTTTAGACCTTCAAAGTGTCTGGCACAGGAAAGTCTGCCAGCACAAACTTCCTTTCCAATTCTGACATGTAATGCGACCAACTGCCAGAAGCTGCAAAGAAAGGTGTATGGCACTAAACCAGATCCATAAGCCACCACCCAGTAATCAATGCAGCACCATAGCACACATTGAATATTTCTCTTTTTATGGCCCCCAAAACCTATTCCTCAGCATGAAATGTCTCGTTAGTTGTGTTTACCCCCTTTAGTCAAGTTATGCCAATGCCAACTTCCAGAGCAGAGCCCATACATTCGTTACTTTAATTTTACCACCTTACAATTATAAGGATTTTTTTTCTTTACTTTCTCACCAAGTATTTCAACAACATCACCCAATCTGCAAAACCACAGAGATGTATTAAATTGATTCATTGTCACCATGTGGGTGTTATTCAACAATTTCATAAGGCTGAGAACTGGTGTAACAGATAATCGCTTCACTAGGGCTGGTTTCAGGTTCCGGAAACTGCAGGATAGCTGTGCCCACACATGACCTTTCCCTATTTATGAATATTGAGAGTCTGGTGGTTGCCAGTGGAGGCCAAGCCAAGACTTCCCGGCAGATTATGTGTTGGTTTGTTCATCTCAGAAGGGAATTGATGTATTATTAAATGACTCAGAAAACAATTGGTGGCTTGTCTGCATATACTGCAAGTAACAATCATATATTCTGTGACATGACCACTACCCACTAAGCAATTGTTTCTACACCCATACTTACCAGCTCTTGATAATTTCTGGTTAAATGTATACATTTATAATAAATTCAGTCACGATAGTTTATTTTCTGCAGTCAGGATAGCTGAAAGCTGCCAAAGGGGTTGTAAAGTTACATTTTTTTTCCCCTAAATAGCTTCCTTTACCTCGGTGCAGTCCTCCTTCACTTACCTCATCCTTCTATTTTGCTTTTAAATGTCCTTATTTCTTCCTAGAAATCCTCACTTCCTGTTCTTCTGTCTGTAACTCTACACAGTAATGTGAGGCTTTCTCCCTGGTGTAGAGTGTCGTGCTCGCCCTCTCCCTTGGACTACAGGAGAGTCAGGACGCCCACTAACACACAGCTCCTTTCTCTATCTGCAACGTAGAGAGCGTCCGGACTCTCCTGTAGTCCAAGGGAGGGGGCGAGCACGACACTCCACACCAGGGAGAAAGCCTCACATTACTGTGTGGAGTTACAGACAGAACAGGAAGTGAGGATTTCTCAGAAGAAATAAGGACATTTAAAAGCAAAATCGAAGGATGAGGTAAATGAAGGAGGACTGCACTAAGGTAAAGAAAGCTATTTAGGGGAAAAAAAATTGTACCTTTATAACCCCTTTTAAGTCCTTCTTGACGCTGCTCAAAGTAGAGGTGAAAACATATCCCTGTGTCCCAGAATATGGGGTCCAGGCTTGTCCTGATACCAATCCAGAGGACTAGTAAATTTAATAAGGAAAGGATCTGTGTTACTCCCGACTAGCCCAGGTGAGCGCCTACGACCTACATGTCTCCACCACACACCCTGTGCACTGGGGCTTAGGCATAGTGAATTTTCGAAATATTTGCAAAAGAGGTGACAATAGCATTTTATCTGCTGTAATTGCAGACAAGGGGGGTCAGCTCCTTTAAAATTATCTAGCAAAGCATTACCTGTTGCCTGAAACTGATGCTAGTATGCTAAACACAATAAAGCAATCAACTCTTTTTTTTTTAAATATATATTTTGTTGGATGTTATTCGTTTTGTACGTAAAAAAAAAAAAAAATAAAGAAAACCAAAAATACAATAAGCAAATTTGCAGTGTCTCTCAGAAAATGACATGTAGGATTGTGCAGATGATTTGGGCACTCCAGTACAAACATTTACATTAGTCCAGTAGGTGGAAACAAGACTGTAATGGTTTTATACTGGATCTAGCGAGTGCAACATGAGGGGGTTAGAAATCCACTTTCCCCAAAGCTTATCAATTTAGCTTTGGTTTCTATATGAGTTTGAATGTAAGTATATACAAAGTAAGGGAAGTATTAATTAGTTTAAGACTAAAAGCCAGTGTAGGCAAGACTGTCTCTTTCCAGGATGGTAAAATATTTTTTTTAGCAAAAAGTATAGGATTCCCAACAACCTAGGTTTGACTCAAACATCTGGGGCCAGATTCATAACGTATTTACGTCGGCGTATCTAGAGATACGCAGCGTAAATACTAAGAATAGCCGGTGTATCTTTTTTGGTATTCAGAAAAAAAGATACGCCAGAATTCTGCTAATATACGAGCGGCGTAAGTCTGTTACACGGTCGTATATTAGTTGCAGTTTTATGCTGGCCGCTAGGTGGCGCTTCCGTCGTTTTACGCTTCGAATATGTAAATTAGGAAGTTACGCCGATTCCCAAACGTACTTGCGGCCAGGCGTCATCGTTTTTTTTTTTTTTTAAAGTGTATTTTGTGCGTGTACTCGAGAGACGAGCCGGACTGCAGGAGTTGGGAGTAGGCAGACCTCCCCCCAGAGGCAATCTGCCATCTTTCTCCATCCCCCCGGGTGGCAATGGCGGGTGTGAGGGGGTCCTCCCACACAGCCCGCCCTACCTGCTCTGCTTTGAAGCCCAACGGGGCAGAGGGACTCCCCTATGAGGCGCTCAGCCAGCCCTGTTAGTCCTTCGCCTCTTAGTGACCACGTGGCCAAAGTGTGTGCATGTTAACCCAATTTCGAGTGTGTGTAAGTGTGGTGGTTTTGTGGGAGGGGGGTGGGTGTACTAAGCGCAGGCTTACCTCGCATAGCACACCCACCGGGAGCCGGGCTGAGACCACCAAACTCAATTCACATGCAGCCGAGACCGGGATCCGAACCCTTGGCTGCAGAGGTGAACGGCTTGTCAGCGCAGTGCCAATCACGTTGAGCCACCACAGCTCCGGCATCGTCGTTTACGTTGTTTGCATAAACGTTATTCCGGCGTAAAGTTACCCCTGCTATAGGAGGCGTAGCCAATGTTAAGTATGGACGTCGGGACAGTCAAATTGTACGTAGTTCGCGTAAATCGTTCAGGCATGGGGCTGTACGTAACTTACATTCACGTAGTTTACATTGACTACTGGCGACGTGATTTCACGTATGCGCACTGGGATACGTCCACAGACGGCGCATGCGCCGTTCAGAAAATACGTACATTGCGTGGGGTCATGATTCATTTACATGAATCACGCCCCCACATTAATAATTTGAATTCGTCGCCCTTACGCCGGACACTTTACGCTACGCCGCCGCAACTTATGGAGCAAGTGCTTTCTGAATAAGGCACTTGCCCATAAAATTTGCAGAGGCGTAGCGTAAAGAGCATACGCTACGCCCACAGATATTTACGCAGTTTTCTCTGAATCTGGCCCCGGGTGTTTGTTCTAAAACTAACTGAACATATGGGGCGTTTGTGGGAACTTTGAGTGCTGTGGAACGCCCCATAATGCACTGCGACATTGCAGCTCATAGCTGTATGAGGATTGGCTAAAGCATGCACCTGACCTAAATGCTTTGGCCAATCACAGCGTGCTCTGCTGAGAGAGCGCCATCATTGGCCAAAGGCAGGGTGCCTTTGGCCAATGATGGCTCAGGGGGACTAAGTCCACACCCCACACTATATAAGGCTGCTTACCGTGCGGCCATGTGTAGTGTTGGCGTGGACAGAGAGATAGCTTGAGTTAGATTAAGCAGGCAGGTTATTCAGTAAGTGGCTGTGTATTTGATATATACACACACACACAGTCAGTCTAGTATGTACAGTAAGACCTTGGATTGCGAACATAATTCGTTCCAGAAATATGCTTGTAATATCAAACCAAATTTCCCCATAGGAAATAATGGAAACTCAAATGATTTGTTCCACAATCATTTATTCATAAGTCCTTCAGTTTATAGTCCATAGAAAAAGATTATAGCAATGTGATCAGTTGTGTAACCATAAAATGTCCATCCACCAATGAAAGCCTCCACAAGAGAAATAGAAGCAAAATTAAGCAGGAGCTACAGAGTATAAAAGAGAAGAGAGGCGCCTCTAATTGTAGCAATATGTTGCTAAATGTTGTACATGTATATATATATAAAAAGTGTAGCCTATTTATACAGTGTATTCGGTGGTGCACTGTTTCTAATACACTTTAGGCAGTATATATATATATATATACACACACACACACACACACACACACACACACACACACACACACTCTGCATTCAGTGTAGCCTATATCTACAGTGCATTTGGGGATGGGGTGCATCACACCACAGAGCTCCGCGGGTTCAAGGCACTGCTGTTGTTCCTTGGTGTGGTCCTGTTTTTTGACACGTGTGCAGAAAATCACACCATTGCTGTTTGCAACCTGAAGCGAATCAAGCATGGCCAGAACAGCAGCTGCTTGGGCACAGCATGCTTGTATTGATGACCTGCCATGCAGTCCATTGGCAACAGCACTTGAAAGACCCACATCATAAAAAAGGGCAGATTTCTCCTTGCTCTTCATCTGGGATCTCCATCCCCACTATACCTCCAGTCCTCTCAAAAACCTGCACTTAGAGGAATGAAGGTATAGCAATGGGTGTCTCAAGTGCTTGCAGCCAATCTTCTAGAAGTACAGCACCAATTGATTTTAGCAGGAAAATTTCCCTACAGTTGCTGACCTGTAAAAAGAAATTCGGTCCCAGCCAACCACATGCTGGGCTTCTAAATTGCTATATTTTTGATATAATATTTCTGTTACGTACCTGACCTGACGTGCAGAGGGAGACCTCTCGTACAACCCCTAGGTCAGAGATCACTAAAGTTGAGACAGTGGTTATAGGAGCATGGTGGGGTAAGACTGCCTGCAGGGTTCCCTTTAGCTGGAAGTGGTGGTGCCAGATAAGCCGGAACAGCTGGGCAGGAGTCCTGCAGATGCAGGGCAGCGGGTGTAGGTATGCTGCGGGTACAGGACAGCAGGTGCAGGTATTCCTCGGGTGCAGGGCAGCAAGATGCAGGACAGCAGGTGCAGGTATGCTGTGGATGCAGGAGAGCAGGGTCAGACAAGCCAGGTCATACACAG
This sequence comes from Rana kukunoris, assembly GCA_029574335.1. NCBI lineage: Eukaryota > Metazoa > Chordata > Amphibia > Anura > Ranidae > Rana > Rana kukunoris. Next base: position 48,140,112 of record CM056055.1, read on the forward strand.
AAGAACAGTCAGCATAAACAGCAAAATGAAGACAAAGAAAAATGGATAGCCACACTCCGAAACCTGATGGGTGGTCTTTTATTCAATGGACAGCATGTACAAAAATAGGGTCACAGCAGTGGAAACAAGGAACAGCCAACGCGTTTCGCACTGGATCAGTGCTTATTCATGGCATAGTCAGAGTCCAGGCGGGGTTTGGCAACAGGTAATCAGGCCGGTAGACAGGAGGAAGCAGGGTCAAACAAACCAAAGGTCAGGATAAAGTCCCTCGTGAAGAAGGTGAGTTTGAATCCTCCGCTGGTAAGCGCGACAACAGAATCCTTCACCACACACACAATGTGCTTACCAGAAAAGATGGACCTCTCTGTGGGAGAAGGTCATGTGAGCATGTATCCAATAAGGGATAATACGAAATTATCAATGCAACAGGTGTGTCTCCAAACAGGTGAGCAGAAAAACCAGGGCTGGCCTGCAATGTCCGTGATCTCCACTATATGTTGCTGGGTGAAATTGCATTGGAGTGCATGACCAAAATAAATAAAGGAAACAATCTAAATGGCCTCCATATGTTTATTTGAATAATACAGGAAGAGGAACTTATGCACGGACGTGACCCGCTGCCATCTCTCCGCTGGATTGTTATATTCAGCTTCTCCGCTTGTTCGACACTTTTGTTTTATCCCTGTGCTACCATCAGCGTATACGCTTTTGCGCTGATTGATTTTTCCTATTAAGCCAAAGGTCAGGACTGGAGATAGTAGCGTGGTCAGGAAGCCGGGTCAGTACTGGAACAGGATACAGGCTCAGAATTAGGGTTTTGGGGACAGCTGCAGATCAAACAGCAAAGACCTAGCGCCTCTGAAGCATCTTTATAGGCCACTAGGCGTCAAAGCCTGTAAATAAAACATTTAAACCAGTGGCGCCACTAGGGTTGAGTGTCACCTGGTGCGGTAAAATGTGATTTCACCCCCCTCCTGGCTAGGCTTCCCAGCACCCTGCAGGCATTGCACGGTCACAGGGCGCACCCCAAACCGGCCCCTGTAAATGATAGTATAGGGTGGTATAGTGGCAGGTTAGGGTAGTAGAGGGCGGTATAGTGGTAGGTTAGGGTAGTATAGGGTGGTATAGTGGCAGGTTGGGGTGGTATAGGGCAAGTTAGAGTGGCATGGGGCAGTTTGGGGTGGTATAGGGCAAGTTGGGTGGTATAGAGCAAGTTGGGGTGGCACAGGGCAGGTTTGAGTGGCAAGGGGCAAGTTGGGTGGTATAGGGCAAGTTGGGTGGTATAGAGCAAGTTGGGGTGGCACTGGCCAAGTTGGGTGCTATAGGGCAAGTTAGGGTGGCACAGGGCAGGTTAGGACTCTATGTTGTGACACTGTGTACTGCAGTAACTTACAGCATGCTTCATGCCTGCAGATAAACACCTGGGCAGGTGGACCGGGCTGCTGTGTCTTTGCCTCTATCTTCTTCATCTGCGGGATCGGCCATAGTGAAGGCAGCCTCCCCTAAGGAGATCTAAGGAAACTAAAAGTGGTGGTGGGGGATGTCCACTGGGTCTGGTTGAAAAGCACCCATGAATGCAGATGAGAGATATTTGGAGGAGGTATGAACCTCCCCTCTTTACTGTGAAACAAACTAGAAATAAAAAAATATCAACTGTAACCATGTACAAAAAAATTGAAAATACACTCATGGAGCCATGTGTAGGAATGACGTGGGTAAGTAAGATGGCTAAGGTGGAGGAGTAGGATAGCTGAAAAAAAAGTTCAGTCTCCAAACAAACATGCTGAAAATCGATTTTGCAGGATGAGAGGGGATGGATAACATGCATACATTTTGAGTATAGCTTTAGATCGATTCTTTAATTAATAATAAAATGTACCATCATCCAGGATCTTATAGAGAAAAGGAGGAATCGGGGAATAGAGTGGTTGCGGCTGCTAGCACCGCCAACACACACCCACTATTACCCAGAAAAAATTTGTCTAAATGGACTGCATAACATGCATAACAGTCACCATTCCAAGGTACATTCACCATTCCAATTGCTTTTCCCAACTCACCGTTAAAAACAAACCATGGCCAGAGGGCCAAATGTCAATAGTGGCTTTAAAAAAAAAATGGATAGACAAAATTAAAACAAGCCATTTAGTCAAAAAGTGAGGAGGAATGTTCATGAACTATCAGCCAGTGACCATAGAATGGAAGGGTTGAGTGTGCAGCATTTATAGAGCCTGTTCTTGCTGGGAGGTTATAGAGTTTTCTTCTGGGAGGACCAGAATCTGGACTGTTGGATGCTACCAGATGCTGCTGGTAAGTCCTGTAGGATAGCCCCATCTATATTGGATCCCGGCGGAACACAGAACTGGCCGAACTGGTGCATAGCCTAAAACTTCTGGAGAGTCACCTGTGCCAAATCTGCTTATAAGTTGTACTTAAAACCCTGGAACTGGAGTGAGCAGGAGTTCCGTGAGGCTTGTAGAAGCCATTCTTTAGAGTCACGCTTAGGACCAAGGGCCCTATGGAGACCCGATCCATCTGTAGGCAGGTCTGTAGCCAATTCCTGGAAAAATGCTGTCACAGTACCCAGTAGATCTTCTTCCGGGAGGCCCCTGATGCATAAGTTGCTTCTATGAGCCCTATTATTTCCAGTTGATCGTATAGTGCCACCAGGTCTCTTTGGACTTCGAGGTCTTGCTCATGATCTTCCAGAACGGCCATAGCAGCATCCATCCGGTCTTCCAGGAAGGCTTGCAGTGTCCAATCTCCCTGATCTCATTATTAAATGCCATTGTATTGAGTACCAATGCTTGAGGTCATCTCACAAATCATCCAATGCTGAGAGAAAAGAGAGGCATCTGGGAAATGACCGACTGCAGGCTGATCTGCCAGTTAAAGATTCTGTCTGTCTTTTGATTCAGCAGTAAGTTTGGGTTAGCTGCGGTCTCTCGTTGAGCCAGAGACCATCTTAGTAGAGGCAGGGTGGATGATGCAGCGGATCGCCCATGGGATTTGAAAAGCCAGCTCATCTCTGGCAAGCTACTGGTAGGTATAGTCAAAATTCGGGCTGGGTAGCAGAGCTGGAAAGCTGGTATAGCGCTGGTGATAGCCCAGTTCATGCCCAGGAGAAACAGAATGACTTCAGCAAGCGTACATATTGTGTTGCTGCACACAAGCACCCAATAATGTCCTTTTTTTATAAGAGGTGATTTGATTAATTGCATCTGTCTCAAGTGGCATTTTCAAGCTCATGAGATAACAGTGTAGGGGCCAGCAGACTAGGAGTGGACATTACAGGGGCAGGTAAACCATTAAAAATACAAACAGTAGCTGCCAGCACATGCCTTCACACACTGTTCATAGTTCACAGTATGTGCTATAGCAATTCTGACCTTAGGTAATGTCTGTGGCACAGGAGTGTAAGGCCTCTTTCACACTGGGGCGGAAGGCGCGGTATAGCGCCGCTATAAATAGAGGCACTATACCGTCGGGATTTCCACGGGATTTGTCCGCTTGCGGTGCGGTATTAACCCCCGCTAGTGGCCGTAAACGGATTAATACCGGCCGCAATGTGCCTCTGCAGAGGTGCATTGCGGGCGGTATTAACATGGTTTCCCATTGTTTTAAGTGGGAAGCAGCGGTATACACGCCGCTCCTCTCACCGCTCCAAAGATGCTGCTTGCAGGAGATTTTTTTTCTCTCCTGCCAGCGCATCGCCTCTGTGTGAAATAAATAAATATGTAATCCTTCGCGCTAAAATAATCAATAAAGAATAATACTATACAGATTGCAGCAAAAACTAAAAGTGTTTACCATACACAAGTGAAACATATATATATCAAAGTGAATTTGCGCAAAAAAACACACAATCAGACACTATAAAACATATGTAATCAATAGTGCAAAGTAGATGAAGTAAAATTAAAGTAAAAACAAATAAAGTCCATTTGTGCACTGCACGTTTGCACTTTATGAACTTTTTTGACACCTATGGACTTTATTTGTTTTCACTTTAATTTTACTTCATCTACTTTGCACTATTGCACTTTATGAACTTTTTTGACACCTATGGACTTTATTTGTTTTCACTTTAATTTTACTTCATCTACTTTGCACTATTGATTACATATGTTTTATAGTGTCTGATTGTGTGTTTTTTTGCGCAAATTCACTTTGATATATATATGCCTCTGTGTGAAAGCCCTCGAGCTTTCACATTGAGAATACTAGGCAGGAGTTTTTCAGGCGGTATTTAGGCGCTATTTTTAGCACTAAACCGCCTGAAAAACTCCTCAGTGTGAAAGGGGCTTTCTTCACATTCCTTAATTTCTGATTTAGAGCATTAGAGATTCAGCTGAACAAATATAAAATGCAGTATAGTCCAGGGAGATTAACTACAGTGCCACAGTGGACACAAGAACATTAAGATCTCTGGAGATTTCAAAACAGCAGACAGTTAGGAAAAGGAAAGACCTGAAAGACCTGGAGCAGTTGGCATATGAACATTGGTCCAAAAGCCTGTTAGAGAGGCGTAAGAAACTCATTGATGGTTACAGGCGAATATAGTTATTTTTTTTACAAGGGGTGTGCTACCAAATATTAAATTGTGAGTGCCAATAATTTTGTCCAGTCCATTTTTTGCGTTTTGCGTGGAATGTGTCAGATTTTACTTTTTGTATCTCTACTTGTTTGTGATATACCAATACAAACAAAAGAAATAAACATGAGAATGCCTAAACCTTTATAATTGAAGCAATTTTCTGGACGAAGTGGTGCATTATCTGACAGAAATTTTTGGCCATGATTGTATATTAAACAATATATTACAATTCAATGTAGACCAAATATGATATAAATCCAATGCATATTTTCTTTTAAAAATGTAATGTAATATTTGTCAGAACTCATTGTGGTCACAGGTGGTTTTAGAAGAAGGGTGTTACTTAGAGTCACCCATAGTTGAGTGCCTACAGGTTCGAGCGATAGATTTGATAACAAAATCACAGATTGCTTTATTTTAGCATGAATTCATTTTATTTAAATTGACACTGTTCATATTTTAAACATAAGATGCTGATACACAAACCATTTCCAGAAAATAAGCTGCTAATTAAAAGCAAACAGACAAGACTGGAATTATATCAGTTCATGTACAGTTCAGCCAGCATATGATTGACATAAACACAGATAGTGGTTACAGATTAGAAAGGGAAAATTCTGGCGGAAAAAAATTAACAATATAATTGAGGAACTGTCCTGCAACTGCAAATAGAATATATTCCTAAGGCTCCATTCACACCTAGGCGTTTTGTCGCCTGAAACGCTACGCTACAATATGCGGTACCGTCGAATTTGCATTATTGTCTATGGAGACCGTTCACATCTCCAAACGCCATACGCCGATAGAACGTCGAACACCGATTTTGAAAAAAGTCCCGGACCCTTTTCCGACGCGCGTATCGGGCGGCTTTGGCATTCCGCATAGCCGACAATGGCTATACAAAAAGCAGGATTTTAAAACGGCGCGTTTTGTCGCCGCAAATCGCGGGTACAAAACGCCTAAACTTTGTCGCCCAAATACACCCAAAATCGCTAACGCCTAGGTGTGAATGCAGCCTAAAAGTTTGCTTTCCAAATGCAGTCATGTACATTTATACTATAGAAAAATATGTCTGGCAGAGCCTTTTCCACAGAAGATTCAGTAGACTGGTATAGATTTTTCTGGCCAATCACAATGGTTTTCCTAACGGACAAGCAGGTACCTAAGAGTTCTTACCTCCCTTTTCTGGTTTCTGTTATGATTATGATATAAAAAGAGTAAACACAGTTGATTGATAATAAATGGCTTCAGCCAAACACTAACCATAAGTGAAAGAAAAGTTTTTGTGTCATCATTAATATTCTCTGAAAAATGGCCAAGAAATCATAAATTCTGCCAGGGTATGTAAACTTATGAGCACAACTGTGTATGTTCTGGGAATTCCCAGTCCTTTTCGCCTTCTGGTCCAGTATTTTTGAGCAACTTAATGTTTGCCTTGATTATTCTATAAACACCGAAATGGATACTGGCAATGGAGAGTACCAAAATATTTACATCGGCTAGATAAAGGTGCTATGTTCATTATTTTGCGGAAACACGCAACAATGAGTTTGGTTTTTATAAAATGATACCAACTATTATGTTGCTATATATTTTGTATGTAATACATTTTATTGATTGCAAATTGTTGTTGTGCATCATGCTTTTATGCAATGTTTATAGTTCTAACTTATTATGTACTCGCCAGATGTGTTATCTTCCTCGTTGCATGTTTCACACAAAGTCCCAAACTTTTCCTCCTATTGCCCTGTAGATGTGGATTCTGCTTTCCATATTTGGATTTCTGGAATCACATGGAATAAGGCACGGTAGGTCTTAGCTAAAGACATGCATAAAACCACTAATTTGCACAGATTAGATATGTAGTGCAGAAAATAATTATTTATATGTTTTATACTGAAGACATTGAATACAACAGGTATGTGGAGAGGATGCCTGTTTGTTCTCAGTCCTTGTCTGCAGTTACAGTGCAAATACAGCCAAGCAGAACATAAACATTTCATTACTTACACTGGTCTGGACCTGTGATGAATGCCCTCAAAACACAAGAAAAGAAAAAATAGATGTAACCATATCCCTGGATGTATCAAAAGAGCGAATGTATGATAAAGTTATCAATTAAGCTTAAAATATATGATAAATACCCCTTACTGGTGCCTTTATAGAGAGGGCTTTAAAGTATTAAATTTTTTTTTTTTTTTTTTAAATAACAAACATGTTATACTAACCTGCTCTGTGCAATGGTTTTGCACAGAGCAACCCCAATCCTCTTCTTCTCAGGACCCCGCCGCTGCTCCTGGCTCCTTCCCCTTGACCAGTGCCCCCAATTACAAGCCACTTGCTATGAGGGAAATGGTGCCGTTTGCTCCCAAGACCTGTTTTATGCATCCATATAACTGTGGCTCGGCCTCACCCCCTGCTCTCTCTTCATTGGCTCACTGGTTGTAATTGACAGCAGCGGGAAATATTGTCTCAGCCAATGAGAAGAGAGAGACCCAAGACAGCCAATGCTCCCGTGCACTTCACTGGATTGAGAGGAGGCTCAGATGAGTATTAGAGGGAGCAGCTCACAGATTTGAGCATAAAATGGATTGAAAGGGCTAAATGATTTGAGCCCATCAGCATGAGCATGTGGTCGCCCCACTTGTGTAGTTAAAAAAAGAGGCATGGTCTTTTAAAATAAATAATAAATGGTGTCATGTGATGCGGCAGTACCGTGGGTCCGTCACATGACCGCCGGGAATGTTCCAGAGGGTCACATGACCTATCAGAACATTTCAGAAAGGGGCTCATTATCTAAAGCTGGCCCCGCTGGAATTTCTTCACCAGTTGGTCAGAGTCAGCAACAAGCTCCCAACCCTCCCCCACCCTTGTCACAAGCACGTATATGTGGTTCATCACCCTTTATATATTCGAAGGGGGGGGGACTTGTGTTGATATTCTGTATTGCTTGAGTCCTGTAAGACTGAGCTGTTTTTGTATTTATTATTTGCAATTTGAGAATTTTTATGAATAAAAATGATGCTCATTTATTTATTATTACACCAATTAATGTTCCACGGCCAAATATATGCCAAACAAAGTTGTTGAGTGTCTTTAATTGTCATTGTTGAGGTATTCGGGGGGAGGGGGGGAGGAGGGAGTTGTACGGCCTACATTCCCATGCATGAAGGTAAAAAAAAAAAAAAAAAAAAAAAAAAAAGAAAAAAAAAACTTCAGCGGCTTTAAAGAAGAACTCTAGAATTTCAGAATCTCTGGATCACAAAGTGGTGAGGGTCCCCAATACAAGGACTTCAACAGCACATTTTGGGTTCTGGCATGCTGGCTCCTTCTGCATACAGCTCTCAATGGAAGCAAGTGTAAAGTGCATCAAACTTATCTCTCCCTGATCCTAGATATTACAATCCCAGAGCTCTTTACATTTGCCCATTTTCCTGTTTCCATTTATAATTTATTGCATATAATATTTTTATTTCAGTCTTGGCTGTACAATATAAATTGAATGCAATACACACACAAGACATTCAGTCTACATTCGATATGAGCACAATACTATGCTTGGAGAAAATGTACAAACAGGCATTGCTATTGCAAAATAAGAAGCATTTGCTTACAACTGCTATTGTAGTAATACACATATGATAAATATGAAATTGTACATTTCTTAAAAAAGAACATAATACAGATATATAGCATGACAAATGCCGATTGACCCTTTGTAAATCTCCTCCATAAACTCTTTGTTCTTACGCATAAAATATATGTGTGCATATTGATTACTGGTAGGTAGAGGGTTTAAAGGAAAAAAAAATGCCTAAAATTAATGTCTGCAAGGTAAACAGACAGAATAGTGTAATGATTCTGTTAACAAACGTGTAAATACCTATTAAATTCCTTCATTTATATCACCTCTGGCGTTTTAGTTTCCGTTCTCTCATTCACTTCCTGGTTTGCATCACTTGTTCATGTAAGAACTACATTTCCCAGTATGAATTGCGGCACTCCCAGTATTTCACACCTCCTTAAAGTCTCTAACACGTATAGAGCGTCCTGCCGCACAGATGTAGTTCTCAGGAGGGGGCCAGCACATCACTGACCACCACAGTAAAGTCTCCCTTCACGGTGGTCAGTAAAATCAGACAAGCAGGAAGTGAACAGAACAGAGAAGAAATAGAGCAACTTCTGAGCAAAAACTAACAATGAGGAAGTGAAAAGAGGAATGTCTGCAAGTAAAGGATGCTTATTATGAAAAAAAATCCTTTACAACCCCTTTAATAACAGTTTATATTCATATTATTACTATACTTTGGGACATATCTCAATTGATTTTAAATTTAGTAACACATTTCAATTAATATCACATATGTTCTTAAAATTCTGTCTCAGTCTGTAGATATTTATATAGTTGCTCTCAATCTTAGATCTTTTTATTTTACAGGTATATATTTACAGGAAAACATCAAAGACCATCTTTCATCTTCAGAGAGAGATGGTATCTGGAAATTAATATCAGCCTCAAAATGAATATAATGATTTATACTAAAGCAATAAAAAGCAGAATTTTATCCAGGGTAAGATCATTATATAAGATTTAATAGAGAGAGACAAAGAGCATACTGTATTTATTTGCAGACTGGTAAAAAATAGGCAGGAAGATGGAATCGAGCCATTTATATCACTTCGTCGTCACTCATGTCCCAGATCTGAAAAAAATATTTAATAGTAATTAAGAAACTATTTATTACAGGAAGATTTTCTTAACATTTGTACACAAAGCAAATGATCCTAATCTTATCCCATCTTCATTTGCACCCTCAAAAGCACCAAGTTGGAAAAATAGGTTCAACAGTACTCGACCCAATACATTTTGGGATTAAACTTGAAGGATGGCCATACTTTTATATAATTATCCTTTAAATTCCCCCACCAGCACTCCTAAAAGTCTATATGCATCTGCCTATGTTTCTGACAGATCCATGATGTGTGGCTTTCGCTTAGCTAATCCCATGCATGCAAGGAAAATATTCTATTCTCTCCTATGGAGAGGCCATCTGCCATGCATCCCAACAATAGATGGACTTTCCATAGCAGTAAATGTGATATTTCTGTGCTAGTGCAGAAGTAAAAAGCCAGCTGGAAAGCTTGCAGCAGTGGCTGTGCACTTAACTGTGGACAGGAGCAAAAAGGGATTATCCTTTAACAAAAATTATAAATAGCATAGTTTACATTCCTCTTAACCACCTTAGAATATTTTGTTAGTAAGCCTGCATATTTATAATTGGAATTGGCATGTTCCATGCACTCAATTGTGACTCTTAAGTCATCAAGCACACTGGGCGTTTGCTAAGCTCTCCTGAACGCCTTTCTCCTGGCTAGGGATAAGCCGAACATCCCCTGTTCGGTTCGCACCAGAACCTGCGAACGGACCAAACGTTTGCGCGAACATTTAGAACCCCATTGACGTCTATGGGACTCGAACGTTCAAATTCAAAAGTGCTCATTTTAAAGCCCAATATGCAAGTTATTGTCGTAAAACGTCTTTGAGAACCCGGGTCTTGCCCCAGGGAACATGTATTAATGGAAAAATGTTTTTCAGGAGTCCTGCTCCTGAAAAAACAACAGTTTTTTAAACTTTTTTCCACTGATACATGTTCCCTCGGGCAAGACCCGGGTTCTCAAAGACGCTTTCACAGGCAAACTATAGACACCCAGCAGGTACAATATTTAAAGGAATTTTTCATTTGTTTTTTTATTTAAGCATTAGCAGCAGTGATTTTAATGATGCTTAAATAATAATAATAAAAAAAATCCTTTAAATGTTGTACCTGCTGGGTGTCTATACCTGTGATAACGTCTTTAAATAGCACAATCACCTGCCTGCCAGTAAATTAGGAAGAACTGATCAAGCTAAGCTATACAGTGTATAAATATATGTACAACACCTGGGATGTATATATATCCTCTACACAGTGTAACATTAACTGACTAGCCTGCCTGCCTGCTCTATCTACCTGCAAAAAATGACACTCTGTCTCTCTCTGTTCTTTGTTAACTACCGCAACACACTACACAAGGCCGCCCTGCAGGCAGCCTTTTATAGTGTGGGACGTGTACTAAACCCCTAAGCCATAATTGACCAAAGCCACCATGGCTTTGGCCAATTATGGCTCTCCGTTTTTTGCACGCTGTGATTGGCCAAGCATGTGGGTCATGGTGCATGCTTGGCCAATCATCAGCGCGCAATGCCGCAGTGAATTATGGGCCATGACACGCCACTCGAATTTGGGGCGAACGGCCCATAACGTTCGAATTTCGACGAACGGTTGAACAGACGATGTTCAAGTCGAACGCGGAGCTCATCCCTACTCCTGGCACTAGAAAAGCAGTTTCAAAAACATACATAAAGCTACGTTTTTGGGAAATGCTTTTAGGTGCTTGGACCTAAATTAATTTCTTTGGTCAGAATAAAAATGCACTCTGACCATTAAAATGAATTACAGCTCAAGCACATTTAGGCATTTCAAGTATTTTTTCTGCCAAAAAGCTGCTGCTTCTGAATGTGCCTTTAAACACCCCTGCTTCTAAGTGTCTTTAAACACGTATGTGTTCATAGACGAAAAGTAAAATGCTCCCAAAAGTGGCGTTTTTATTACCCAGTGTGCATGAATCCTTAATGTTCTATTAAACATTTTTAGCTGTTTTTGAAAATTCAAGATAAGAGACCAGTTTCTCTGTTATAAAGCTGTAATGATCTGTCAGCAAAATGTAATGGTATTAGGTGTGTCAACTTCCTAGAAAACCAGCGGTGATTGCACATATACACTATTGGTAAGATTAATTCAAAAGGATCGCATCATTGAGACTCCTGCCTCAGCAGTCAGCCAAGAGGAAGACAACACCTACAGTAGCTGAATGATATCAAATAATAAGACTATAAAAAACACTGAAAGACTAGTGATGTTTTTGAGCAATGACTGATAAGGGGAAGGGAACTGCCTTTTTTCTCTTTTTAATTTCAATGGAGAGGGGCGTTTTTGGAGCATTTATTTCAGCGCTCAAAAGCTGCTCCAAAGATGCTGCTTGCAGGACTTTTCTCAACACCCTGCCAGTTTAACGCCTCAGTGTGAAAGGGTAAGGTGTTTTTACAGCGCTTTCAATTCATTTCAATGGAGAGGGGTGTTTTTGGAGCGTTTTTTTCAGCGCTCAAAAGCTGTTACAAAGATGCTGCTTGCAGTGTGAAAAGGTCCATTGAGATGTATGAAGAGCGTTTTATGAGCGTTTTAAGAGCACTATTTTAAACGCTAAAACGCTGTAAAAACGCTTCAGTGTGAAAGGGGTCTAAGTATTTTCAGGCAATCCCCTGTGTTTAGATAATGCAATGTCTCCAGTGTATATGCTTTATTAAATAAATGCCTCTGTATGCCTTATTTTCGAGCGCCGCTCGGCACTGACGTGACTGGCCATCTCTCCCGATCTGACAGCTACAGTGGGAGGGGCCGAGAGTCCCCCGCTGACATCAGTCGGCAGGTGGAGAGGAGGCCCGTCATGTGAGTGGTGCTTGAAAATAAGGTATACAGAGGCATGTGTTTAATAAAGCACAGACACTGGAGACATTGCATCTAAACACAGGGGATTGTCTTAAAATACTAAAGTTATTTAGGAGGGGGGGCAGGCACTGTAATGAGCTGACAGGAATGCAGGGAGTGGGGGGGCTGGGGAGGATGACAGAGGTGAGGTGCAGATGACAGAGGCATAAACTGACCAGTGTCAGGGTTCAGCAGCCATGATGAACTGTGGTCAGTTTATAGGGGGGGGGGGACGACAGAAACTGGCAGGATCAACCAGGTGATACAAAGGGCCAAATTACACAGCACAAGCACTGTGCTGTTATAGACAATTTAAAGGGACAGGTATATCTGAAGCCAAAATGTTTTACTATCTATTTTGGATAGATTAGTGTAAGGTAATGCTGCTGTCAGGTTTTTTAGCTACATCTTATTGGGGAGTTTTCCCTTAATTTCCTGTCCTATAGATTAAACAGGAAGTCAGTGGATAACTTTCCAATGTAAGAGAAATTCACACTTAGACGTTACAAGTGTCCCCATTCCCCTCTATTCTTGTTCTGGTGGCAACCTAAAAATTTGTATTTACCTTTACTTCATTCCTGCAGACATTGGTGATCAGGGATAAATAATTAATTTCTCCAATGGGCGCATAGACCACACTAAAAACCAGACAGAGATGCTATTCCCTCATCTTGTCTTTATTTTACTTTTTTCTTTGCAAATATTTACAGACACATCTGACAAAAAGGATATATTTAGCTAATGAAAACCGAATATGATGGATAATCCGTGAACAAAAAGTCTGTTCTAGTTTGCCCCTCGGCCACCATTATGCTCTTACACACCAAAGAGGTGGTCAGTCACAGCCTGCAATTCAAAGACACCTCTGCCCTTCGTATGACACCCATCTATCACTGCTCAGGAGGCTGGCACACATTAATGGCTGGAGATAGAGATAAGGAGCTGTTGACTAATGGCTTTTGACACAAGACATTAACTCTGTTTAGTCTGCATATTCTGTGAGTATGTATTTGAAAAAAAACGAATTGATCAGATTATGAAATTATCTCTATGTTTATATGTTTAGAGATTTATAGACTAGTAGACAAATATAAAAAGCCAGCCTTTAGTCAAGCAAGATATTAGTTCAAACATCATTAATTGTATTTATAAACCTATCCATGAATCCAGCTATATAGTCCTGTAAGCATTATTAGGAATGTTACAATATATTATAATTACTTGAATTATATTCTCTTTAATCCTTTGAACACTAAAGCTACTTTCACACTGGAGTGATGAGAGCGTCACCGGTTTTGCGGCGCTTTACTATAGTTTTAGCGACACTTTTTGGCCGCTAGCGGGACACTTTATACCCCAGCTAGCGACCGAAAAAAGGGTTAACACCGCCCATGTATCACCGCTGTTAAAACGCTTTGCAGGCACTTCAGCAGCGCTGTCCATTAATTTCAATGGGCAGGGGCAGTTTAGGAGCAGTATATACACTGCTCCTCCACCGCTCCAAAGATGCTGGTTGCAGGACTTTTTATAGCGCCCTGCAAGAACACCGCTCCAGTGGGTAAGCACTCAGGCTTTCACACTGGAGTGACAGGAGAGGCGCTTTGCAGACGCCTGTAAAGCACCTCGTGTGAAAGTGGTCTATAGAAAAAAAAGAATGGTAAGGAATAGATTGGAAGATGTTCAGACAATTACAACAGAAAACATGGAGATATGATAGAGGGCTTATAGACTACTGGAGCTAGACTATTGATAATTATTCACTGGTAGAACTCCAAACAATACCAGCTTGAATTTGGCAGGTCAAAATCCTTAAAATTCATAGATACATCTTCTTTAGCACAGGCGATGCCATTTATTCCATAATCATAAACACATGGTCTCAGCACTTTGAGGCTTGGTTCACACTACTGCAACCTGAAAGTCATGCGACTTATGGTGCAACTTTACCACTTCCTGGTGACTTGAGTACTAAATTGATGCAGCTTGATGCGTCTTTGAAGCGTCTTTGTCTTGTGCAGGATTGCAGAGATAACAGCATACAGGAAGATGCCATGTACTGCCTGGTAAATTGTCCTGTAATGTAGGATGTAAATCATATCAATATAGATGAGGATATGACTTGGAGGGAACTTCCATTAAAGTCTATGGGCCCAAGTCAGATAGAAGTTGCCTTGAAGTAGTACAGGAACTTTTTCTAAAGTCGGAACGGCTTTAGTAGTAGTGCCAATTAAGACAGCTCTCATTGACTAAAATGGGATTTCATGTAATGCGACTTGGGGTCTCACAAGTTGGATCCCAAGTCGTGGCAGTGTGATCCAAATCCGAGAGTACTAATCACTCAGGCATTGTGTGACCCATATATTTTTGGTCAAGTAAAAAGTCATAATCTGCTTTTGAGTATGTTGTTTATGAAGCAAAATTTGGAGTCACTGGGCGATGATAAAGTCAGTGTTCACCCAGCAATAGCATACTGAAAGGGCTTTGACCCACCTACCAGGAATGTTTGTATGTCATACTAGTGAGCCCATCTTGCATCACACACGAAAGTTATTGTCATGTGCAAGTTCGGAGTCATCCACCACTGCAACACAACATAAGACACAAGGCTTAAAGGCCTATTATGACTGTTTGATGTGTTGCTTTAATATTCAGTTTGAACGGACTACCCACCGAACGCAGAACATATTTTAATGGATATACACCCATTCTTTAATGCAGTTCACCACAATGCACAGCTGTTTCACATTAGCATGTTGTGGGGTCCTAAAATGTATATGCATTGTATTTGGCACCTAGCTGTACGTTACCAAAATGCATATTGTGAATAGGCCATTAGGGTCACATACCAGAAGTAGTATTCATAGCTCGTGCTTAAAGGATAACATTGTAACTGCACAGTTTTTTGCAAAATACTAGGGAAGGTACACATTTAGCTTGAGCGACGATTTAGGAAAAACAATCAGTTATAGTGACTGATGACAGGAAAAACCTTTAAGGGTTCGGAACCCGAACCCCCCCCACACACTTTTTTTCGTCTTGACATAGGCCGTCAGTCCTAAGACAAGATTTTCAGTAAAATTACATACACACAGCATCGGGACAAATTTATACAATAACTAAGTTGTTGACCAACTGATACCAACATATCTATTATCAGTTTAGGTAGTCTGTTTTTGCGTTCTACAGGGACTAAAGCCTGGTACACACTAGCAGTTCTTTTTTGTTCAACCAATCGGGCTAGGAGGAGCCGCTGTATTAACTATTCATTGTTAGTACAGCGCCCCCCCGGCTGAGATATTGTGTTCTGACTGGGGGATGGACTGCCCGCCTGCGCTTTCAGCCATTGGCTGAGACCGCTGATCAGATGCCCATCAGCAGACATATTTTTAGTCATGCCCCTCCGGCAGAAGCCGAATATTTGGATTGCTTCTGTCGGACTGGCTGCTGTACACATGGAACGAACATTGGCCAGATTCTTTGAACAGGCCAATACCGCCAGATATTCATCTCATGGGCTTAAGGATTCATTGTCATTTAAGTTTTTAACTACTACAAGCAGGAAGAAACCCTTGTACAATAACAATAAGCCATTTATTTCATAAACATAGTTGTTTCCATATATTGATGCCAACTGATTTAATTTAGGTGGATTTGGTACCCTTATCTTTTAATTATCAAGAAGGGCTGGATAAACCTACTGGTAAAACTGAGACACCAATCAAAAAATAAAGCATTATTATTGTAGGTACTTGCAAAGCACTGTCAATTTCCACAACAATTTACATGTATATTGTGCATTCACATCAGTCCCTGCCCTCGGGGAGCATACAAACTAAGTTCCCTATCTCAAATAAAAACACATACTAAGGCCAATTTAGATAGGAGCCAAATAACCTACCAGCATGTCTTTGGAGTGTGGGAGGAAACTGGAACACCTGAAAGTAACCCACACAGGTACACACAGAGAACATGCAAACTTCAGGCAGGTAGTGCTGTGGTTGGGATTTCAACAGACGACCCGAGTGTTGCTAGGCAGGAAGTGCTGACCACTTAACCACTGTTCTGCTTCAAAATACAATTCATTCCACTGCCCCCCAAAAAAACTTTGCCGGATGGCTTTCCTGGTCTGCTTTTAAAGTAAAAACTCCAGTCATATTCTATTCATGTTGCTTTTTTTAAATTTATTTCGGCCTCTGGCAACAATTAAAAATGAAAAGAACAATACACCTACAACTTCTGTTTGCTTTCCCGATTATGAATAGGGAAAGATAGATTGTCCTGTAATTGAGTCCATGACACTTTGCCAAAGAAAACACAAGAAAATGTCAAGTCGTGTATTGGCTCAGAAGCTAGAAAAACACCTATTGTTTTGCTGATGAAAATTCCAAGATACATGAAAAGGTGAATGAAACTCCCATTTTATCAGATTAAGCTGGAAATTAAAACATTACTCCTGTGTGGCAGACTATTGGAGGGACAAGCAGTACAACACTAATAAACCACTGACATGTACCCCTATGTTCGTTTAAAAAAGTGCAATCATATTTTACAGCATTTTATAAAAAACATTTTATTATGCCCATCAGTTACAAGAGGCACCAGACTCAAACGAAACATTTGGTTAAATTAAAATGAGTGTCTGTACAAAAACATATGACATACATCCATGCAATAACGCTCATTTATCCATCTTATATTCCTTTAAAAACGCTGCAAGTATAGAAAAATCCCGGTTGATCCTGCCATTTATTCAGTGCACTCCCAACTTCCTATGTGCAATGCTTCCACTGCAACAACATCTCAACCATTGTTCTTAGACCTGTCTACTTCTCCTTTATGGGCTACAGAACGCATGTCATGGAAATGAGGGGGCGAGATGTTATGAAGTTCAGCAAAAAGATCTGCACAGGGTTCACATCACTGCCTTGGATATCAGTAAAGCAGAGGTAGTGCATTATCACATCAAACTGAAAGGAGTTTTACGGGCAGAAGGTTTTTTATTTAAATGCATTAAAATAAAAAGCCTTCTGTGTACAGCAGTCTCCCCAGCACCCCCTAATACTTACCCTGAGCCCCATCCCTTTCCAGCAATGTCCACGAGTCCCTTGGCTGTTCCTTACTCTCCTCCTGATTGGCTGCCATGTCTGTCAATCAAAGCCAGTTAGCCAATCGGGAACAGGGCCAAACGGCAGCTCCATGTCTGAATGGACACACGGAGCTGCAACTTGGCTCGAGTGCCCCCATAGAAAGCTGCTTGCTGTGGGGGCACTCGATAGGAGAAATGGATCAGGAGCAGCGAGGCAGGACCCAAGAAGAGGAGTATCCAGGCTGCTTTGTGCAGAATTACTTCACATAGGAGGTAAGTATGCCTAAAGACTGCCAGTAACAGCACTTCCTGCTGTCAACCTGATGTGAAAGCTGCTTTAACTGGCTGCTTGACTGGCAATCAGGTCTATGAATGCCTTCTGCAGGTCCAACAGACAACTGAAGGAGTATGCATGCTAAGTTGACAACACTGCTACTAATTGCAAGGCAGACACTTAGGTCTTTAGCCTGAAACAGGAACTGTTGTTACTGGGAAAATCTCCAGGTAGGCTCAATTCTTTAATCTGGGTTGGGTATATTAAAAGTGAATTCAAAGAAACTCGAAAAAAAACTATTTTGCAGTGGGAGTGTGCTCGAATTGCAAGATTTAACCACTTGCTTAGTACTAGGGGATGTGGAAAAGTAGACTTGCTTATCTGATCCTCTGCACTGCTAGTTGGGTCAATGAAGCATTTTCTTTCACATCCTCTTTCACATCCTCTGGCGAGTCCTGACATCATCAAGATCAATGTAGGGTCCACAGCCCTGCACTGGATGTGATGAAGCCCAGGGACAGTCCACCACCAGTAGGATTGGGTGTAGGGTTACCACCTCATCCCATTAAACCTGAACACCTTAATTACACAGGTTCTGTGGCTGATTAAGGTGATAATTAAACTCAGTGCCTTATCTGCATTAAATTAACCCTTTAGGACCTGTGTAATTAATGTGTTTGTGTAAGGGATGAGAGGACAACCCTAACTGGGTAGGTAAAAAGTACATTTACTCTCCCCTAGATTACACAAGCAGTTAACTCTTGCAGTGTGGCTGCAGCCCCAATGCAAGAGAGAATTCTCAGATTTCCTAAAACTGTGCTTCAACTTTATTCCTAGTTTTATCTTATGATAATTTCCTCTGTAAACATACATTTGTGCCTTCCATAGTTGGTAAGGTTGAAAAGAGACACCAGTCCAACACGCGTGTGTGTTTAAGTCACTACATTTTTCCATATACCTGTCTATTGCCAATATGTCCATCAGATTTTATTTTACATTTATCGATACTCCCTGCTGACCCCACTAACTGTGGAAGGGAGTTCCACATCCTTACAGCATTGTCAGTAAAGAACCCTTTGTGCAGTTTAGGGTTAAACTCCTTGTGGCGGAACCATCCAGCACCCAGCTTGAGTGGTTCAGTCAGTATACCGCTTGATCCACTCTGACATAGGAACCAGATATTATAGCTGAATATTGCATAGCATACAAGACTAACCGGCAATAACTTGTATGAGAAGCCCACACGGCGCAGAGAGGCAAGCATGGAATTTATAAAGCCAGTGCTCCCAACGTTGCACCAGTGTGGCGTGGGTTTCAAAGGCGTAGGCCGGGGTAGGTGGAAGTGGGCGTAATCCATGCAAATGAGGCATGACCCCATGCAAAATGATGGGCTGAGCGCCAGACAAGTACGTATAACGAACTGCGCATGTGCCGCGCATGCTCACAACCACGTTGGAACAACTGCCTAAGATACGCCGGATCACTGTGTACGCTGTTAACGTAACCTACGCCCAGCCAGACACACGTCCAACGTAAAATACGCCGGCTTGTGTTCCCTGGTGCAGACCTGAGCATGTCTGTTGCCGAGTTACACCTCTTTAATGGGAAAAAACTTTACACCGGACCTACAACATACGCGCACCGCGCGTAGCCTGCGTCAGGCGCACGTACGTTCGTGAATTGCTGTATTTACCTAATTTGCATGTTTCAATGGCTAATCAATGGGAGCGGCACCATGCAACCAGCCTAAATGCACGCCCACCCTATGCCGGCGTAAGCAAGTTAGGTTGGCAGGGTGTAGCCTGGTTTTAGGCGTATCTCTGTTTGTGGGTCTGGCGCACAGATACGACGGTGCACATTTGCACTTACGTCGGCGTAACTTGTTATACGTCGGCGTAAGTGCTCTGTGAATCCGGGCCTGTGTGTGTTCTGGGAAGACATGAACCTGAATCAGAAACAAGACCACTCCAAGGGTCCCCCAGACATACACCTCCCAAAGAAGAGTGTTATTTTAAAAGACAGGGCCCCTAGTCAGTGGCTAAGAGGCCACATTGCAGTTCTCTCAAAAAAAACCTGTCCTGGCTGGTTCTGTCACAACCCTTCTCATCCAACTTCATTGGGTGGCCGCTTAAGAGACCTGAGATTCAAAAGGTTTCCCTCTATGCTAGAATCACCATTTAGATATTTGTATATTGCAATCATATCTACTCTTTAGTGTCTCTTCTCCAGGGAGTATACATTTATTATTATTTTTAGTCATTCCTCATAAGTTCTATGGTCCCCTTTTTAGCTCAGCTGACCTTCTGTGGACTTTCTCAAGATCCAGCACATCCTTCTTAATGACTGTGTGTCCAGCCAGTGCTTTTGTGTACAGTGTGTGGTGCTTTCACTAGAGAAAGAGGCCGATCCTAGAGTCTGCTTTGCAGAGACACTGGAACCTCTTTCCCCCCCCCATCAAGAACTTAGAAATGCCTTGTTTACACAGGCATATCTCGATTCTCCATGTTTAACCAGCAATCAGCGGGTGCCGCAGGACATCGGAGTCCCCGGCACCCGCAGATCATTTTGTGCTGTGAAAGGCGGAAATGCATAATTACATATATAGCTGCCACTCTGTAGCAGTAAAAGTACTATAGGGCAGTCAGCAAGTGGTTAACCAAAACTGGCCTCAGGACACGGCCTTGGGGTAATGCACTTACAACTCCAGACCATTCAGAAGATACGTTGTTATTAACCACCCTCTGGATGTGCTCCTGTAACCAGTTTTTTTAATGCAAATATTTACACAAACAGAGCCATTCACTTGGTTCAATTTTTCTTGTTGCGGACGCCGTTAATTATACATAATATAGATATAATGAGTTACATAGACATATAAGCTCTCCCAGTGGGATTTAAATGCTGTGTGAAACCAGAGAAAGAGACTCAGTAAGTATTATTACACAGTTGGGGGTTGGAGGGTATAATGACCTTATTAAATAATGCCACACTTTACATGTGAATACAAAGAAGCCATCATGAGTGCACCCTGGTAAATAAAGCAGAGACGTTTTCCTCTGTTCCCAGGGAGAAATGTGACATTAATGCAATATTTCACATGCTGATGTGAAATGTCTGCCTTTAGAGCCAGCACATAGGGTAATTTGAGTAGTGTCACAATTATGGAAATAACGTCGGCACACAATTACTTTCCAGACAAAGCTGATCTTTATCTATTATTCCTGCACAGAAGCCTCTTTTCAAAGTCCAGAGTTTTGGATTACAGTGCTCACCAGCGACATTAGTCAAATAAATGTTATTTACCAAAGATATGATCTGAAGACTGAAGTTTCTACTGTGCAAACATCCGGGTCTGGTGCAGACTGGAGTGTACTAGCCCAAGAGAGGGGCCACAAGAGTGTAGAGGTCAGCTACTATAGAGGCAGCCTGGCTGTGCGTCCTACAGATAAAGATTTGGTCATACCAAGAGAAAAATACAGCATTTTACAATTGTTTTAGAAATTAATGTGAATGCAATTTATATTAATGTTTTAAATACCCTGAATATTGTTTGCAGAGTACTATGCACACGGTGGCACCCACACTTCCTACTTCACCTGCCAATAGATAACAAAATGTCAAATGTTTGGCGTTTTATATATGGAGAGGCTTGGTGGAGGCCAGCATAGATATGATGCAGTCCTGGTGATCAGCTTAAAGCATAGCAGAAAATGATTCAGCCTGTCTACAGATGGCCATAGACCGATATTCTATTCACCGTATGTGTATAGATGCTGTACCCCTGACGCAGTCAATAACTTTTTCACTGCTCCATCTGCAAGTGCAAGCTTTATGGTGGCCTTAATTAATCTGTTGGCAGGTTTTCAAACACAAAAGGTATTTCCTGGTGAATGTATGTAGGCCAATGAAGAGAAGCTTGGGAGACAACCCACAAAAACCTCAGGGGAGGGCTTATATATTTATTGTGTGATATTGCAGGGGGTTTCACTCAAATGAAGTGCTTCCCACTGAGTTCAGTCAAGCCAGAAAATACTGTGTTAGGGATTTTAGCCCACTTATTTTTTTAAAGAAAGTAAAAGTATGGCTGGGCATCATTTCAAAACACAAAAGAAAATGACATCAAGCCTCCTGGCTTTCTCCTGCAGCACTGCTGCTCAGGCTTAAACCTAGGCCTTTAGTTTGGATCCTCAGACCATCTCTCAGCACCACTGAGCTTACATGCGCCTCTCTGTAAACTCTTCCTCTCTCTTGCAGCTCCCTGATGATCTGGTTCACGCCGTGACCTCCTTTCTCCCAGGTGGAGCCCTAAATTACTGTCATGAAGGTTTTGCACAACTGCACACACATGTAAGTCTAATAAGACTTTGGCCCAGAGTTAGAGGTGTTTGAATCCACTGAACTCCAGAACCCAATTCAGGAATTACAAAACCCAGAGAAACCCATGAAAACATATTTATATGCCCATGAAGCCATTCTGGAGCCTTTCAGTCTGCATCCTTGAGACCTCTGTGTACCATTTACCGTTTTTTAAACAGTAGCAGGGCCCAACACTCTCACAATTGACAAACTATGGCTGTTGGAAAAGGATGTCTAATGTCTTCAAACCTGAAGAGCCTCAGCAGCATCAGAGACTGTCCCACAGACATAAAAAAGTTTTTGCCTAGATTTCATTATTTATTTTTCATGTGTTTGTGTCTCATTACTCTGGGTGCTCTGGTTTCTTCTACAGCTCCAAATACAATGTGATAGTTATCACCTTTCACCTATGCTATCTCTAGTGCATGTGCATCTATAAGTCCGTTTTTTTGTGCTATATAAATGAAAAAAATAGGTATACATTAAACTTAATACAAATTAAAATAATCACAATCAAAACATTTTACACAACATGGGGGTTCCCTGAGGACAGCTGGATGAAAGTTGGCATCTTTGAAAGGGCCCATTTGTTTTTGGTGCCTAAAGTTTAAACCTAATAATTTTTAGAAAAAGTTAACTTAATATATATTTGGTACCGATTGCAAGAATGTCTGTAATATTGGTATGCATGTATCACGCCCAAAGAAATCGGTGCTGAAATAGAACAAAACGCCACCACCAAAATGTCCAAACCAAAGTAAATTGATCTATACTTGGAGTGAACAATGGCACATCACTGACAGTCCAAAAGTTCTTAAAACCTGCAGATATCATTATCTACAGAACAGATGTATTGATCCGAAATTGGACCCTAGGCACAGAAGCAGCATTGCCTCCCCAATCCCTTTAATAACCATTAATACGGATAGCAATAAGCACAGAGAAACTGCACCATCTGTACTGGAATGGCCTCTTCCCATCAGACACTAACAGAATGCACAAGCATCCTTCCTTGTAAAGTGACAAGCAGGTACACCGATTTGACTAACTGCACTATCCTATTTTTATACAGGAGCATGAGGGTTGTAGCTTGGCCCCTGGATATCCCCTGTCTAGGCCAGTGGTTCTCAACCTGGGGGTCGAATGACGATTTGCCAGGGTCACCGAATCCTGGGCTGTTCCTGAAGCTCTCCCAGTCTTTTCGCGGCCGCCCAGCAGGGCTGTCCCTGGAGCCCACGGCCGCCCACTCAGCCTCTTCGCAGCCGCCCATTCAGTTCACGGCTAGGCTGGGGGGGGCAAAGATTAGAGGTCAGCTGACTGGTGAGAAATGTGAAGTGGGAGGGGCTGGAGGAGACCCCATCTCCTGATTTCGGCATAGGTGTCACTGCTACGAGACACCACAGAGCTGGAGACATAGTGAAGTCAGAGACACAGTGAGAGGGGGAGGAACAAAGAAAAAGGAAGAGTAAAAATAAGAAAGCTGGCTAGAGAGGAGGGAATAGGGTAAAAAAACTATAAAATTAGCATAAAGAGGGATAAAAGGGAAAGAAAGGAGAACAAAGAGAATGAGTGATGCATCCTAAAATGTACTATAAGGGGTTTTAATACTGTACAAGTGGAAGGGTCGCAGGGAGCGCTAAATGTCCATGTGTTAGGGGCGTAATCTACTTGTCTTGCCTTAGGCGCTGACAACCCACGCTACAAAAATAATTTTACTGTTAGGGGTCCCCAGAACTTAGGACATTTTTATAAAGGGGTCACAGCACTAGAAAGGTTGAGAACCACTGGTCTAGGCTGTCTTCTGAATGAACTGACTATGTCTACATACCTAAAGTTAAAGTAGGTCTAAACCCCATCACTAAAACATAACATAAGGTTTAAAATGCTAAAATAATATAAATGTTGCTTTCAATAAACTTTAAATACTGTATTTAGTTTTCATTGCATGCATCTGGAGCTCCTGCCATTAAGGTCCTTGCTTAAACACTTCTTGTTGTAAGGTGACAATTGTCTCCCACTTGTACTCCTGCACTGGCACTACAGGTGGCCATTCTGACATACATTGTGCAGGAACCACCCTTCTCACCAACCAGTCTAGGGGATGATGGGCAACTGCCACTGGAAAGCGTATGTGTGGGCAGCAAGTGTCCTGAAGAGGCTGAAAGTGATCGGCAGCACTGAGATCCAAAAAATGTTTTACAAACAGTAATTTACAAAAATAATAATAATAATAATAATTGTTTATGATACATAGTGCTTTAAGCAAACTAAAAGTTATCCAGTTAGGGTTTAGAGCTGTATCATAATGCAAATCTATGGCAAGCACAACATGAACAGAAGGTGAATGGCATTTACTGTGAATGCCAGATTTATCACATGCACATAGCCAAGTTCTTTTCTATGTTCTCTACAAACAAGGAAACCAGAAAGCAAGGACCTTAACGCTACAAAAATAATTTTACTGTTAGGGGTCCCCAGAACTTAGGACATTTTTATAAAGGGGTCACAGCACTAGAAAGGTTGAGAACCACTGGTCTAGGCTGTCTTCTGAATGAACTGACTATGTCTACATACCTAAAGTTAAAGTAGGTCTAAACCCCATCACTAAAACATAACATAAGGTTTAAAATGCTAAAATAATATAAATGTTGCTTTCAATAAACTTTAAATACTGTATTTAGTTTTCATTGCATGCATCTGGAGCTCCTGCCATTAAGGTCCTTGCTTAAACACTTCTTGTTGTAAGGTGACAATTGTCTCCCACTTGTACTCCTGCACTGGCACTACAGGTGGCCATTCTGACATACATTGTGCAGGAACCACCCTTCTCACCAACCAGTCTAGGGGATGATGGGCAACTGCCACTGGAAAGCGTATGTGTGGGCAGCAAGTGTCCTGAAGAGGCTGAAAGTGATCGGCAGCACTGAGATCCAAAAAATGTTTTACAAACAGTAATTTACAAAAAAAATAATAATAATAATAATAATTGTTTATGATACATAGTGCTTTAAGCAAACTAAAAGTTATCCAGTTAGGGTTTAGAGCTGTATCATAATGCAAATCTATGGCAAGCACAACATGAACAGAAGGTGAATGGCATTTACTGTGAATGCCAGATTTATCACATGCACATAGCCAAGTTCTTTTCTATGTTCTCTACAAACAAGGAAACCAGAAATATTTTTTGTTAAAATAACTTGTAATATAGAAAAAACACAGATTGTCAATCTAAAAATGACAGATCAGACATAAACAAACAATACAAATAATCTCAGTGGATTGTGTCAGACACAAAAACTGATCTAATCTATGATAACATCAATCCTCTGACGCTATTCAGCCTAATTCACTTCCTCCTGCATGAAAAATAAACACCAAAGCTTTTATTGAAATGATAAAAGGACCATGTACTTTCTATAACTACAGCTAGTCTTGCCAAAGCCTTTAAAACTATTTTATTTTTTTCTTTAAAGTTGAATCTCGAGGAAAAGAAAAATCCTCCTTTGCAGTGGGGTTCCCCTACAATGCAAGGGTTCAATGCTTATTCATTTCTAATCAAGACATGCTTACCAAATCCCCCTCTCCCTCCACAGCTAGCACCATCCACTCCGGCTTGTGGGGGGTCTCTCTGTGTCCTCTTGTACAACTCAGGGCTATTGATCCTGCATTTTACGCTATGACATCAGTGTGCCTGGGACAACCAGAGAACCTTAAAGAAGAGGCTGTAGAGACAGTCTTATAGCCTGGAGGGGACCATGGAAATGAGAGACTGAGTAGGTAAGTTTGTTTTTACTGGTGCCCTAGGCATACATGACAATGTAACCCTTGCAGTGAGGATTGGGGCTGAGTTCTCTGCAAGTGCCAATATTTATTTTTTCCTGGAGATCAGCAGGATTTATATATGACAAAATTCAAAATAAAACATAAATCAGCCTTTTTATGTGAATACATTTGTCCCTGTTACTGTCAGATCCAAATGTTTGTATCTGTGTGGGGGTCACTCTTCTCCATTAGTATGTCTTCATTTACAAAGTCTGCACAAGAAAAGGAATTATCTTTGCTTCCCTGCAGGCTGTTTTAATTATGTAGAGGCATTCCCCACCCCACAGCCACACGCAGCTACGGAGCAGGAAACGCCTCGGTCGCCTATCATTGGCCCAGTACTGTGACACCTTCCTGGCAGGCTTGCCCTGACTAGGATCTGAACATGCTCGAGTTCTTCCCCAAGGCAAACCTAGTCCACACCTAATCCTATATACAAGGTCCTGGCAAATGCTGGACTGTCAGTCTAGACCTGACGAATGCATGGATCATAACAGCTCCCATGACCTTGGTTTCCTTCTGCATAGACTTTAAGGAATGCATGCAAAACATACAACTGCAATGACTGTGTTCCAGGCCACAGTAGTAATGCGATTCCCATTTAATACTGCCTCCAGTAAGCCAGTATAGAGAAGGTCTTCCAGGACAAGCATTATAAAACACAAGTGCTTAGAACCATCTCTTGTATGTGAGCTAAACAGTGTCAGATTGGTATTACAACAGCTGCCAGACATTTATATGCCTTCTACAATTTGCAATGGATCAGCTTTAAAACCAGACCCCAAGTTAATGGGTCTGTGGTGAATAAATTCATTATAGTTATGAAGCTCCCCAAAATCCCTAATAAATCCTTCCTCGCACGCCTTCCCTCCAGAGCTGTAAGGACACACTTTGAGCAGAGCTCCCTGACTTCTATGCAGCTTTCTCCCTCCTCCCTCCATCCCCTTCAGATCATGTGGATTCAACTTCTTCACTAAGCAGAAACCTGTGCAGCCTCTCTATCCATTAAATGTTGGCTCAGATGTGCACTTTTCTGCCTAATGGACTTGGAAAATGGGCGCTTGGGTACGAATTTGCAAAAGGCACTTAATGCTCCTCTTCCTTGCAGAAGCATTACCAAAAATGGACGCTTTCAATGTATGTTATCAAATGTAGCAAAGAAAAAATGTGTATTAAAGCAGTACAGTATTTCTTCGGCACCCACAGATCTAATATGAAACAGTTATATACAAAGTTGGATATAAAGCTCAACTGTCAGCTTAATTCACTGCCCAGCGCAGTTCCAATACAAGATATGGTTAATCAAACCTGACATTCATGATAAAAATGTATAAGCAGATGTTTCCTTTTGTACCAGCCACTTGTCAATATGATCAATAGATGAAGAAATTTGGGGAGCCCAAATGATATGCAAATCAAAACTATTCCTGTATGCATTGAATATGGTGCCACCCATCCATACCTTAGGCCCCATACACACCATTAGATTTTCTACAGATTTTTGTCTTAACCATTACCAAAACCATGTAGTGCAAGAGCCTGATTACATACAAATTGAAACTCTAAAGGTTTGATCTCATATTATATAGTTTTGGTAAATCTGAAGACAAAAATCTGCAGAAAATCTAATAGTGTGTATGGGGCCTAATGCCGTGTACACACGACTGTATTTCATAACGAGAAAAATGCAATTTTTTAAAATTGGTCATTAAAAACTACCGTGTGTAGGCTCCAGAGCATTTTTCTCGTCGTGAAAAATGGGCATTAAAAATGTAAAACATGCTCTAATTTTTCGCATCGTTTTTCACGCCGTGAAAAAGCGGTCGTGTGTAGGCTTCAACGACGGGGAACAAAAACGCGCATGCACGGAAGCAAGTTATGAGACGGGAGCACTCGTTCTAGTAAAACTAGCATTTGTAATGGAGATAGCACATTCGTCACGCTGTAACAGACTGAAAAGCGCAAATTGTCTCTCACCAAACTTTTACTAAACACAAAATCAACAAAAGCAGCCCAAAGGGTGGCACCATCTGAATGGTTGCCTTTATAGTGCTGTCATACGTGTTGTATGTCACCGCACTTTGCGCAAATTTTTTTTTCACGATCGTGTATATGCAAGGCATGCTTGACAAGAATCACGTTGAGCAAAACAGTCTCATTATTGGTCCAATATTGTGATGGGGTGTCTTGCTTACCCAATAGGTCACTCATTTCTTATGTGGTAAAAGGTAGAACCAGGATCAAGTTTTACAGAAAATCGATATTTCCTATTTAAACTGATTGTAAACTTATATATATATATATATATAATAAAAAAAAGCCAAACATGTTATACTTACCTTCTCTGTGCAATAGTTTTGCACAGAGAAGCCCCGATCCTCCTCTTCTGGGGTCACCCGCTGCGCCCCCACTGAAAGACTCCTTTTATGGCGAGAATCAGCGATTTTTAGTGGGACTGTGACATTGCGGCAGACAAATCTGACACCTGACATTGATATTTTTTGGAAACCAGTGACATTATTACAGGGATCAGTGCTAAAAATATGCACTGTTATTGTACTGACCCTGGCAAGGAAAAGGTTAACATCAGGAGCGATCAAAGGGTTATATGTGTGCCTAGCTGGTGCTTGCTGTGTGGAGGATAGTCTGACTGGATGAAGACAGAGATCGGTGTTCCTGCTTGGCAGGAACACCGATCTCTATCTTCTCTCCTGTCAGAACAGCGATATGCCTTGTTTACATAGGCAGATCGCTATTCTGCCTCTATGGGGAACGATCGCGGGTGGCAGGTGGACATCGGGTCTGCCGATTAATATCCTCTGTGTCTAATCAGCATGTGCATGTCCCCCAGTGTTTCACGCAATAGAGCGGACCTGCCGCAGTAAAAGTGCAGCAGGCGGTCAGCAAGTGGTAAAACAACAACAACAAAAAAGTTTTGGCTAGAAAGCAACTTTAATTCCAAGATATTGAGAAAAATCTGTTTTAACAAAGTGTAAAATTAAAATTTGAGACGTTTCAGCTTCTAACGGCATCAGGTGATTTAGCTCCATTGTAAACTGTGTGCTACCATGAATGCTGAGTAGCTGCTCTTTTTCCTCTAGTTAAATATATACACACTCTGTTCAGTGTGCATCTCATCTCAGTACTTTTCCAGGCTCTCCTTACTGTATGATGAATTCAAATTTGTTAGTTTTTTTGGCCACCAAAAATAGCTGCTCTTTATACTGTATTTAATTCAAGCAAATAAACAAGAGATGTAAATGTTGGATATGTTTAAGAAAAAAAACAAGTAAAGTATAAAAATTTCCATTTAGCTTATAATAGACTGTAAATTCTCTCAATAATTGCAAATATTAATTTTACTTTTTTTTTTAACAGAAGATGCTGCCTGGATAAGCAGAAAAGAAAGCTTCAACATTACAGAACAAGTCCAGTTCACTGTGACTATCGCCAACTAAACCTTTTTATTGTTATATACAATTTCCATCATCCACTGCACAACAGTTGTAAATTCAGATTGGGGTTTATAGTGGGAAAGTGGGCCCTGGTTGCTGTGTACTGAGAGAAGGCAGAGAGTGAGATTGAGTAATGGAAAAGATTAGCGGTCTCTCTTGTCTACACCTATGATATTACACACACTGCCAAGTGTGAAAAATATTTAGACACTACATACAGATATGGCATATATGAGTTCAGGGATGTCATCAGGAGGTGGAGTTTGGATTTCCTAGAGAATAAATGTTATGATGAAAAACCAGGGTCTGCACCAATCAATGGTCTGTGAAAATAGACAATCATCCCTAACCTCTTCCTCTGCTCTATGAGAGCGGTCACTTGTGGCACAGGGAGGCAAGGGAAACATTTGGTAATACAGATTTTCCTCAACCTTAAAGTGTAACCAAGGGCAACATTTTTTTTTCCAGTTTTGAATTTTGAGTGGAGAGGGATCAGATTACCTGTCAGTTTTTATTGCTGTCTATGCCCCCATTAATGAGATTTACCCTCTCCTCTATTCGTCCAGTTTACAGGCAGTCCCCAACTTACGAACAGCCTCAATCCCTTCTGCTTGTGCTCCACGCTGGCCCTGTAAACCTCCGAGCAGCTATCTTGTCACATTCCACACTGCAGTACTTCATGAAGAGCCCAGAAGCGCCCGGAACATCCCACATCCCTGCACAAGGGGAAGCCAGAACATCCCACATCCAAGCTAAGGCAGAAGTTACACTTACAAGCAGTGTTCCGACTTGCGAACACATTCCACTTACGAACAAACCTACAGTCCCTAACGTGTTCGTAATTTGGGGACTGCCTGTACTGTTATCACTGAGAGTGAAAGCGAAAGACAATTTCAAATCTTGATTGGTCACCATGACAGGAATAGAGGGGAAATCTTCCACTGGAGACCTGGTGATCCTAGTGACAACCAGAGATTGTCCCACCTTTTGTTATAATCCTCCCTTACTCTATTCAAAATGAAAAAAGATGTTCCACTTTTAATGGAACCAAGTATGGTGCAGCACCATAAAGTGTGCACTTGACCTACTCTGTGATGATAGCTGTAAACCCACTCAATGAAAAACAAATCTCCTGACCATGTATAGTGGGGATACCAGTGGGACACTAAGGTACCAATTTATAATGGAGAGCCAATACCACTATCAGCTTTATAAAGATCACTGTGGTGTTTACTACACACTGCACCGGCAATTTACGTGTCATTCATAAAAAGGTAGAGAGTGGTATAAAAACCTGTATCATCATTCAGTGTTCTATACAAAACACTGTAAAGAACACTACATGATACAAGGAGAGAGACTATAAGACCTGTCAAATTCACGTGACCCGTTTCCTCTTCCTAAACTTTGCCAATTTAGTAATGTTTGATTATATACATATTATATTATAGTTGACACCTGAACAGATTATGTAGGACCTCCAAGGTCACTCATTTCTTCCTATGCCATGTCTGCCTCCCCACTATACCCTGGTCTGGGTTTTTTGGTTGCCTCAGCTCCCTTGCTAAGCATATATTGCAGCCATCCTCGGTCACAGGCACCTAGGCCTTGCCGATTGGTGAGTATGATGTATTCGCTTTCTCTGTAAGCCCCCTCTTACCATTTGTTCATTATTTATTTATGTGTTACATTACCTTTTTAATCATTCATTTTCAGATATAAGTAGACCTCTGTCCTCCAGTCCAGTCAGTAAAAGCAAACCCAAGCACAAACTTTTTCAGCTGGTCCAGTGGACCTAAACATCCATGAAGGTGGATGGATGTAGGCAGATGTGAGTTTGCTTAGATCCGTTCACTCACAGGGATGTACTGCTGTTCTCCTTGATTAATGTAATCACAGGTCAACATATGGACAGAAGGGCCACCTATATGAAAGAAGCCCTAATGTGTATCTCTTAGGCCGCGTACACACGATCAGTCCATCCGATGAGAATGGTCCAAAGGACCGTTTTCATTGGTTAACCGATGAAGCTGATTGATGGTCTGATGTGCCTACACACAATCAGTTAAAAAAACGATTGTGTCAGAACACGGTGACGTAAAACACAACAACGTGCTGAAAAAAATGAAGTTCAATGCTTCCAAGCATGCGTCGACTTGATTCTGAGCATGCGTGCATTTTAAAGCAAGTTCTCTTTTTTTTGACCGAGGGATAACTGACCGATGGGGCCCACACACAATTGGTTTGGACCGATGAAACGGACCTTCAGTATGTTTTCATCGGTTTTGACAGATCGTGTGTACGTGGCCTTATTTCTGCCTGGAGTTTAGCTTTAACGGTTTGTTGGCATGACTCACTGAACTAACCCTTTCGTTGCAGTGTAGGTGAACACCGTGCAGGCATAAATAATCAGTGACTCACAGATACATTTCCAGGTTGGTAGAGAAGTTTTACAGCTGATGGGTCTATCTGAACACTTGTTGAGAGATCATTTGAAACAGCAGGGAAAGACCAGGCTGCTCTGAAATGAGAGTATGAAGATTGAGATGATGATGCAATCGCCAAGACATGCAATTTAGGTCTTCCGATGGCATGTTCCTACACGCAGTATAATTTCATTGATGCCGACAGTGAGGTCTTCAAACAGAATTGTTCAAGGGAGACAAAGTTTGTTTCATTTAGCATGGTGGAACGATGAGAACACATCTGCGCGTTAATCACTTTTGGAAGACACGTTTCATGTGT
This sequence comes from Rana kukunoris, assembly GCA_029574335.1. Classification (NCBI taxonomy): domain Eukaryota; kingdom Metazoa; phylum Chordata; class Amphibia; order Anura; family Ranidae; genus Rana; species Rana kukunoris. The sequence goes on from CM056055.1 coordinate 48,172,033, forward strand.
TAATCCTCAAACTGTTTTTGCAAGTACAAACTTTTCTTCATAATTCCTACACACAATAATCAGACTTTGTATCTTCTTGATGATAGTCTTCAAAAAGTACATAGCCGACATCACCGTCCACTGTAAGGGAACTATAAAGCCCAACTCCAACTTGGAAAGCATGGATTGGGAAATCTCTCTAACGGAGACACAGGCAAAAACAAAATGTTTTTTTTGTACAGGAGGAAGGGTTAAAATTTTCAATGATTTGCCCTGCCTGTTTTCAACCCTGGTGACAATACCACAATTGTTGGTCCTTGTGTCACATATAGAGACACAAACATACATCAGACATATTACCTCCTTAGTACTCTAATGCAAACACATAGACATGAAAAAAGGGTCAACATCATTGTTATCTATCTTTTCTGCAAAAAACTGCAATAGGGGCATTAGACTGTAGGTTCTTCTGGGACAGGTAACCAAAAAAAATGCCCTCCAAGTCCTGGCACCATCACAAATACTTTTCATTTTTTCCTCTGAGACAGTAAATGATGTGATTGGTTCAGTGTTGGCTGTTAGGCACAAATGATTTCGCCAGATTAGACTTTGCCAAAAAACATCTAAAAAAGCCAGACCAGTTCTGGAAAAGCATTCTTTGGATGGTGAAAACTACGATTAATCTGTAACAGAATGACAGGAAGAAAAAAGTATGGGAAAGGCTTGGAACAGCTCATGATCCAAAGCACACATCATCTGTAAAACATGGTGGAGACAGTGTGATGGCATTGGCATGCATGGTTTCCAGTGGCACTGGGTCATTGGTGTTTATTGATGATGTGAGAGAAAACAGAAGCAGACAGATGAATTCTGCAGTGTTCAGAGATACACCGTCAGCCCAGATTCAGCCAAACGCAGCAAAGTTGATTGGACGGCAGATGGACAATGATCCAAAACACAACCCCAAGCTTTTGATAAAAAATAAAGGGAATATTTTGCAATGGTCAAGTCAATCACCTAATATCAACCCAATTGAGCGTGCATTTCACTTGCTGAACGCAAAACGAAAGGCAGAAAGACCCACAAAGCACAACTGAAGACAGCTGCAGTTAGAGCCTGGCAAAGCATCAGAAATGAGTAAACCCAGTCTTTGGTAATGTCCATGGGTTCCAGACTTCAGGCAGTTATTGTCAGTAAGGGATTCTCAACAAAATATTAAACAAACATTTTATTTATGATTATATTAATTTGGCCAATTACATTGGAGCCCCTGAAAATGGGGGATTGTGTATAAAAATTGTTGGTTTCTAAAATTTGACCCCCTTGAATTAAAGCTGAAAGTCTGTACTTCAAATTCATATGGATTGTTTCATTTTTATTTTATTCTGGTGGCATACAGAGTCAAAAGTATGAAAATGGTGCCTGCATCCAACTATATATGGACCCAACTTATGTTATTAGGGATCATATACAGAGAATATGGAAAAATGTCAGACAAGTCTAAATAGTGGACTGCATGGCTTAGAATCTAAAGAAGGGGACTGGATGGAGCCCACAATTCAAAGCTCTTTTCCCTCAGGAATAGCAAAATAAATATTTCTAGATTTACTACAAGAACAGCAACAGGCACCAGTCCAATGTGTGCTGATATTAAAGTGGAGTTCCAGCCAAAAATGGAACTTGCACTTTTTGGAATCCTCCCCCCCTCCAGTGTCACATTTCAGATCAGATACTTGTGCAATACAGGTATTTGCGCCCACTTCCGGGCACAGATCACCTCAGTGATTGAGGTGACCTACGCCACTTCTGGCACCTACTCTGCCCTCCCCCACAATCTTTTGGGAGACACACAGGTCCCAGAAGACAACTGGAACCAGTGAGGACATGTAGTGCGACTCGCGCATGCTCAGTAGGGAACCAGGAAGTGAAGCCGCAAAGCTTTACTTACTGATTCCCTTACCGAGGATGGCAGCAGCAGCGGGTGCCCTGGACAGGTAAGTGTCCATGTATTAAAAGACAGCAGCTGCAGTATTTGTAGCTGCTGGCTTTTAATATTTTTGTTTCAGGCTGACCTCCACTTTAAAGTTCACTCACCTATATAAACCTATATAAACAACACTGCCTGGACAAAAATCAACAATATTTAGTTGAAATGCTTTAGTACTTTAGAAACAATTCTTTCCTGTGAAATACACTGGGGTTGATTGACTAAAAAATGGAGAGCATGTTCACCTTGCAGTTTACACTTAGCTTAGTGAATATGGTGAAAAATCAAAGCAAAGAATATGCATATGGCGGACCGCGGTCCAGTTTTGGCCCCAGTAGCCAGACTACCCAGACCGCAGCCTCGCCAAATAGTTGTCTGTGTCCTCTCCCCGCCGCCAGCTCACCTGCCTGCCACTGCTACGTTCACAGCATGGCAGGCGCGCACAGGTCTGTCCCTTCGATAGGATTGCTGCCTGTCTTATTCACACAAGATGTCAAGCTTGCTCTGGGAAAAGGACTTTTTAAGTTAAGCAGCGGGTGATTGGTTGTTATGCAGCGTCAAAAATCCTGCCCATTGTCCAGAGTGGCCGCACTGCACTTCTTGTGTGAATAGGGGTATAGGGCTCTGTTTGGAGTGCTGTGCAGTACAGGAGTCTACAATCGGAGGGCAGGGGGGGGGGTGTCTGATGGCGGTTCAGTCTGTGATGGGGATATGTGATTGGGAGGCCAGTCTGTGATGGGGGGCCAGCCTGTGATGGGGGGGGGGGGGTCAGCCTGTGATGGGGGGGGCCAGGCCGTGATGAGGGGGGGGGTCAGCCTGATGGGGCATCTTTGATAAGGGGGTCAGCCTGTGATGGAGAGCAGTCTGCGATTGGGGGCCAGTCTGTAATGAGGGGTCTGTGATGGGGGGCCTGTGACGTGTACGGGAGGCTGCGATGTGGAGTCATAGCACAAATATGACACTTGGACCTCTGCTGGAAAAAAAAAATTCTGACTGCTCCTCCATGGATTTGAATTTACTACCCCTGCTGTAGAGGATAATATTTTGCCCCGCTCCTTTCCATTAAGTAATCTATTTGGTGTGGAGCTCAACTATCATGATTATATGTTTTTACAGAAGGAAAATATTTTCAGCTGTAATTTTTCTTTTTCGGTATATACATTTATGTGTCACCAATGAACAGAAATAAGCATACAGATAGACAATACAAAAGAAAGGCAGAACAGCTTTAACACTTGCTCATCTTAAAATAAACTGAGCAATCTGTATATTCATCTGCACCATCAATCAATACACATCCTGTTTAATCTGTAGAGTAGACGTAATGAGAGTTCTTTTAATTTTAAATCACTGTGCTCCATTTCCTAGGATCAACAATAGAAAATGCTGCATGAAAAAGGAGCAGCTAGACAAGTGAGAACAGAAGCTCTCCTCAATGCATAAACCATAACCAGGAGTTATGTAATCCTTGTCAGCATGAACTGGAACCTGCCGTTCACTGCGATTGTGTGCCCATTTCATAACAATTATTGAGCTGGGTGAAGTACCCAGCAGGAAAGAGACGCTGGATATCTTCTTAGATGTAACTATTTCCTGACAAGCCTAAGCTGGCTGGGAACATTTATGGAGCACTATTAAAATAAATTACATTTGAAAAATGTTAACTTGTATTATGTACCAGTTTTTAGGTGGTGAAGATAAATAGCTGTGCCACTGTAACTACAACATAGCTTCTATATTACCAACAAGGGTGATGTTCTGTGATCAGCAGTTCTATATACAGGTGAAACTCGACAAAATTTGAATATTGTGCAAAAGTTCATTTATTTCACTAATGCAACTTAAAGGTGAAACTAACATACGAGAGACTCATTACATGCAAAGCAAGCCGTGATTTGTCATAATTGAAATGATTATGGCTTACAGCACATGAAAACCCCAAATCCACAATTTCTGAGAATTAGAATATGGTGAAAAGGTGCAATATTTTAAGCTTAGGGTCCTTTCACACGTGCGGACCGTTCATCCGTTTTTAGACGTCCATTTTTTGACCGCAATGCTTTCCTATGGGTCCTTTCACATGCATCCGCTAACGTCCGTCTCCGTTAAGCTCCGTTTTTTTGAACGGAAGAAAACCCTATTTTTCTTCCGTCAAAAAAACGGAACGGACGAAAAACGGATGTTAGCGGACGATCCGTTTAACATCCGATCCGCTAACGTCCATTTTTCATCAAAATATGTAATAAAAAAAAAGTTCCAACCAAAAAAAAACGGATGAAAAAACGGATGAAAAAACGGATCAACTGATGATAAAAAAACGGATCTAAAAAACGGTCCGCACGTGTGAAAGGACCCTAGGGTTCCTGAGCCTTTAAATGGTCTCTCTGGTTCAGTAGGAATCACAATCATGGGAAAGACTGCTGACCTGATAGTTGTGCAGAAAACCATCATTGACACCCTCCATAAGCAGGGAAAGCCTCAAAAGGTAATTGCAAAAAAAGTTTGATGTTCCCAAAGTGCTGTATCAAAGCACATTATTAAAGAAAGTTATGGAAAGTGTGGAAAAAAAAAAGGTGCACAAGCAGCAGGGATGACCGCAGCCTGGAGAAGATTGTCAGGAAAAGGCCATTCAAAAGTGTTGGGGACTTTCACAAGCAGTGGACTGAGGCTGGAGTCGGTGCATCAAGAGCCACCACACACAGATGAATCCTGGACTTCAAATGATGTATTCCTCTTGTCAAGCCACTCCTGAACAACAAATGTGAGACGCATCTTACCTGGGCTAAAGAAAAACAAACCTGGTCTGTTGGTCAGTGGTCCAAAGACCTATTTTCTGATGAGAGCAAATTTTGCATCTAATTTGGAAACCAAGGAGCCAGAGTATGGAGGAAGAATGGAGAGGCACACACTGCAAAAAACAGCATTGTGTCCAAAATATGTTGTGAACATAAGCCTTATGCTCTAATTATTTAACATTAGTGTTTAATCCTGGTGAATGGCTTCAAGCACATCCATTTCGATCTCTAGTATGTGGTACACTTGGGTAGAAATAGAACCACATTGGAAAAATACAAACAATAACAAATTAATGTGGCTGCCCGCTCTGCCGATTATGCCAACTTTGAAAACACTACAGGGAGGACCAATTTTTGCAACATGGTATCCCAGGATGTAAATGTTTTTGACTTTTTCTAGGTCATCCATTCTCAACCAGGGTTCTGTGAAACCCTAGGCTTCCTCAAGAGGTCATTGTGGGTTCCCGAGTTGTGACCGATTGACCTCCCATTCAATGGTGCTTTCATATTTTTAGGATCAAGACCACTTTGCAAAGCAGTGGCATGACTCAAGTGATCTTTTTAGCTGTCTGTAAGGGGGGGACTTCTGACCACCACTGTAAGAGGGACACCGACAACCAATGAATTGATTCTAGCCGAGGTTTTCTGTCATTGGATCATCATTTCAAGTGTTCGTCTCGAGAAAAAAGCTTGAGACAGGTTAATTTAGGTCATTACGTAGCTTTTCTAAATGAGTCACATTCAAATGAACATGTTCTGTAATACTGAAGATGTTTCAGGGAACAGAGGAGGTGGCATCACTGCGCTTTGGGCTAGGCATTAGACGCTTTTTTGAATAGAATTACTATGGAGGAGTATCTTATGTAAGCACCTTGATGCATGCTATGTATTTGTTAACTTTACTACATACAGGACTTTCTTTGCCCCGTGCAAGAGGACAATGCGATTTACAGAGAGTATCAGTCAATTAAAACAAAGGAATGAACACAAAATTAAGCAAAGTTGTGTAGGGTTCAGTTGTATATGTTATGAACTACTGTGAGAATGGTAGGCATATTTAACGTCCATTTTTGTTGTTAATACAATGTAATATTTGTAGAACTGCTATATTTATAGCTATTTCCAGCAGTACATTTAATTTGAGTGATCATTTTTTAACAGATGAGGCACAGGGAGAGCATGTAATAATAATAATAATAATAATAAAAGGCCTATATGAAAAAACAAAACAAAAAAAACCCGTAAAGGACAGCTAATTTATTTAATTATGGATATTTTTTATTTCTGTTTTTATGGTGTCATTTGAAATGTGTTTTAGACATTATAGCCATTACATGACTTTTCACTGCTTGACCCATCAAGCCGCAGTGACGTTTAACCACCTCAGCCCCGGAAGATTTTACCTCCTTACTGACCAGAGCCATTTTTGCGATTCGGCACTGCATCGCTTTAACTGACAATTGCGCAGTCGTGCGATGTGGTACCCAAACAAAAACTTGCGTAATTTTTTCCCCCCACAAATAGAGCTTTCTTTTGGTAGTATTTGATCACGTCTGCGGTTTTAATTTTTTGCGCTATAAACAAAAAAAAGAGCGACAATTTTGAAAAAATAAGCAATATTTTTTACTTTTTGCTATAATAAATAGGCCGATATGTATTCTTCTACATATTTTGTTAAAAAAAAAAAAAAAAAAACAATAAGCGTATATTGATTGGTTTGCGCAAATGTTATAGCATCTACAAAATAGAGGATAGTTTTTTTTTTTTTTAAATACTTTGAGTTTACGTTTAAAAAAAAAAAAAGCAAAAGTTACATAATACAACCTCTGGGCATACCCCGGCTGAGGTAACAACCATTAAAACAATCCTATACATTTATAACATCTATACAACTACTACAACTTAACTACTCGTGTCGCCAAGGTTAGGCGGATAGGGAGAGGATAGTGTGTCATGTATTTCAGGTGACCACATCGGGAAGAACTGCTGAGGTTGAGGATAGTGCATTTAGGAGAACCATTCAGATAACGGCAAAACTAGGTCCCGCTCCTACAAAACTTCTAGCTGAGATTGTTGCGATCGTGATGTCTGAATGAACCCATACGCTCCAAATTTTGTCAAACTTAGCTGGGCAGCATCTGGCAAGATAGGCCTCTTCGTACAGTGGCACCGCCGAGTTGATCAGCAATTTCCATGTATTCAAAGAAGGTGCCTCCGTTTGTTTCCATTTGAGGAGTAGAGCCTTCCTAGCGTAAAACAATAGAAATCCTATTAGCGCTCTGGTTGCTCGGCGGTGGGCCAAGGAGCCCACCAGACCAAGCACACAGACCGATACATTCAGGGGAACATGAATCAAGGTCAAGGTTTCAATGAAGGTTGTGACCTCTGCCCAGAAGTGCTGGACTCTGGGACAGGACCACAACATATGGTTGAAGTCAGCATTTGCCATATCACACTTCCAACATTTGGAGGAGGAATTCGGGTAAATTTTGGATAATCTTCAAAATAGGGGATAGATAGATAGATAGATAGATAGATAGATAACCATCTATCTATATCTATCTATCTATCTATCTATCTATCTATCTATCTATCTATCTATCTATATATATATATATATATATATATATATATATATATATCAAAACAATTATTGTGTTACCAGAGCCACACTGGAATTAGCTGAGGGGAATGCTGTTTAAGGATAATTGCAAGTAACTGTTTATGGTCTGGGCAGATTTATTGAAGTGGTGATTCTCCATTACACTTTATGTTGTAGAGCAGGGCTATTGAATTAAAATGCATGAAGGTCCAATTGATAAAATTTTCTTCCAGCCGAGGTCCGAATCGCAGTTTTGTGCGATTACTCAGATTCTATACATCACAGCTCAGGCGTGCAGGCACGACTGTACCTGCGTTTTTTGCTGGGAAAAGGTCCTGGTATCTTTTTAAAAATGCAGCCGCATGGAAACTGCATGGTGCTGGTACTCCTACACATTTTCTGTGCAGCACCTTATTTTGTGTGCAGCTGTTTGTCCCTTTCACATCTTCCCCACCACAGCCCTGTCCCCCTTCACATATCCCCCCACACAGTATTGCCCCCCTTCACATATCCCCCCACACAGTATTGCCCACTTTACATGACCCCCATCACATAACCCCCCACACAGTATTGCCCCATCACATATCCTCCCACATAGTATTGCCCCTTTACATGACCCCATCACATATCCCCCACACACAGTATTGCCCCCTTTACATCACCCTCATCCCATACCCCCCCACACAGTATTGCCCCATCACATATCCTCCCACACAGTATTGCCCCTTTACATGACCCCCATCACATATCCCCCACACACAGTATTGCCCCCTTTACATCACCCTCATCCCATACCCCCCCACACAGTATTGCCCCATCACATATCCTCCCACACAGTATTGCCCCTTTACATGACCCCATCACATATCCCCCACACACAGTATTGCCCCCTTTACATCACCCTCATCCCATACCCCCCCACACAGTATTGCCCCATCACATATCCTCCCACACAGTATTGCCCCTTTACATGACCCCATCACATATCCCCCACACACAGTATTGCCCCCTTTACATCACCCTCATCCCATACCCCCCCACACAGTATTGCCCCATCACATATCCTCCCACACAGTATTGCCCCTTTACATGACCCCCATCACATATCCCCCCACACAGTATTGTCCCATCACATATCCCCCCACGCAGTATTGCCCCCATCACATATCCCCCCACACAGTATTGCCCCCTTTACATCACCCTCATCCCATACCCCCCCACACAGTATTGCCCCATTACATATCCCCCACACAGTATTGCCCCCTTTACATCACCCTCATCCCATACCCCCCCACACAGTATTGCCCCCTTTACATCACCCTCATCCCATACCCCCCCACACAGTATTGCCCCATCACATATCCTCCCACACAGTATTGCCCCTTTACATGACCCCCATCACATATCCCCCCACACAGTATTGTCCCATCACATATCCCCCCACACAGTATTGCCCCCATCACATATCCCCCCCACACAGTATTGCCCCCTTTACATCACCCTCATCCCATACCCCCCCACACAGTATTGCCCCATCACATATCCCCCACACAGTATTGCCCCCTTTACATCACCCCCATCCCATACCCCCCCACACAGTATTGCCCCATCACATATCCCCCCACACAGTATTGCCCCATACCTCCCCACACAGTATTGCCCAATCACATATCCCCACCCCGTACACACACACCACTGCCCTCCCCATACACACAGCACTGCTCCCCGCCACACACAGAACTGCCCCCCCCATACACACAAAACTGCCCCCCCCCATACACACAAAACTGCCCCCCCATACACACAAAACTGCCCCCCCATACACACTAAACTGCCCCCCCATACACACAAAACTGCCCCCCCCCATACACACAAAACTGCCCCCCCCATACACACAAAACTGCCCCCCCATACACACAGCACTGCCCCCCCATACACACAGAGCACTGCCCCCCCATACACACAGAGCACTGCCCCCCCCCACACACAGAGCACTGCCCCCCCACACACAGAGCACTGCCCCCCCATACACACAGCACTGCCCCCCACACACACAGCACTGCCCCCCACACACACAGAACACTGCCCCCCCACATACAAAACTGCCCCCCACATACAAAACTGCCCCCCACATACAAAACTGCCCCCCACATACAAAACTGCCCCCCACATACACACAGCACTGCCTCCCCATACACACAGCACTGCCTCCCCATACACACAGCACTGCCTCCCTATACACACAGCACTGCCCCCCCACACACAGAACTGCCCCCCATACACAGAACTGCCCCCCATACACAGAACTGCCCCCCATACACACAGTACTGCCCCCCACACACAGTACTGCCCCCCCCATACACAGTACTGCCCCCCCATACACACAGCACTGCCCCCATACACACAGCACTGCCCCCATACACACAGCACTGCCCCCCCATACACACAGCACTGCCCCCCCATACACACAGCACTGCCCCCCCCATACACACAGCACTGCCCCCCCCATACACACAGCACTGCCCCCCCCATACACACAGCACTGCCCCCCCCATACACACAGCACTGCCCCCCCCATACACACAGCACTGCCCCCCCCATACACACAGCACTGCCCCCCCATACACACAATACTCCCCCCCCATACACAGCAATGCCTCCGCACCCCATCCTTCACATTTCCATATTTTCCTACCTTCCCTCTCCACTCCTACCTTTCACAGTGTGGAGAGCAGGAGGTGGAACAATCATGAACTCAAGTCACAGCAGCACTGGGAGGGGCGTGGGAGCTGGCGGGTTGAATTTTCGGCGATATCTGCCTTCTTAGCCCACACTCCAATCCACAGATAATGGCGAAATAAAATGAAGGAGAAGTCTCATAGTGCAGTACAGCGACTTGACAACCGCCCACTGTAAATATACGTCCTGTTTTTAAAGATGGATATCTCGGAAACGGCAGCAGCTGCTGCCACAACCGAGATATCCATCTCTTCAGTGGGCGGTCCTGTCAATTATAACGGTGGTCTCCGCTGCGGATTTGCCTGAGATCGCCGTTATCCGTGGCGGAATAGGAGCCCCCCCTCCTGCCGCTCTCTGCCGCTTACCGGAGCCGTCTGTAGCGGCGGAGGCGATCGGGTCCTTCAGCTGTCTGTGTGGGGATGTGAGTGAGGGCAACATGGCCCCCACCCGTCCCCATAGCTTTGCTGGGCGGAAGTGACGTCAAAACGTCAGTCCCGCCCATGCATCTTAAAGAAACATTTTTTTTGTCATTTATAAAAATGACAGTTTCCATTTTTTCTTTTTTTGCATTTAAGTCTTAATATGAGATCTGAGGTCTTTTTGACCCCAGATCTCATATTTAAGAGGACCTGTCATGTTTTTTCTATTACAAGGGATGTTTACATTCCTTGTAATAGGAATAAAAGTGATATATATATATATATATATATATATATATATAATTTTATTTTTTCAGTGTAAAAAATTATAAAATAAATAAAAATAAAAAAGAAACTTTTTTTTTAAAGCGCCCCGTCCCGTTGAACTTGCGCACAGAAGCGAACGCATACGCGAGTAGTGCCCGCATATGAAAACGGTGTTCAAACCACACAAGTGAGGTATCGCCGCGATCGTTGAATGAATGAATGAATGAAAACTTATATAGCGCGGCACATGCAAAGTAAATCGCCTCTGGGCGCTTGTTGTTCTTGTCTCCTTTGAAATCAAAAGAGATGAGTCTTGATCTTTCTCCTGAAGACTAAGTGGTTCTCCTCCAACCGAATGCTGGTTGGTAAGGCGTTCCAGAGTCTGGGACCTTGGACAGCGAATCTCCTGTCTCCTTTGGACTTGTATCTGGCTTTCGGTATCTGGAGCAGATTTTGATTAGTGGATCGCAGAACGCGATTGGGATTGTGAGCTTTTATTTTTTCGCATAGATAATGGGGAGCATTCCCATGAATACATCTATGCGTTAGACAGAGTGCTTTAAAGGTGATTCTGTCTTTTACTGGTAACCAGTGAAGGGATCTCAGTGAAGGTGAGATTGATTCCCAGGGTTTTTTCCCAGTCACAAGTCTGGCGGCCGTATTTTGAACGACTTGAAGACGAGCGATTTGGTACTTGGGGAGTCCGAGGTAAAGGGCATTTGCATAGTCCAGTCTGGAGTTTACAATCGCTCCCACCACAACCGCTATGTCTTCCTTGGGAATAAAAGGAGTTAGTCTGCGTAGTAGGCGCAGCAGATGGTGAGATCCGCTGACTACTGACCCTATTTGTGCGTCCATTGTCATGTAGGAGTCAAAGATGACTTTGGCGCTAGGGGTGATGATTTTGCCCAGAATGGACGGGGGGGGTCCAATTTGTTGCCGGTTGATTCCTACGCTTGGTGTGAAACAGAAGAAGTTCTGTTTTTGCTCCGTTGAGTTTGAGATAAAGGGGGGGGGGGTGTTTACACACAGACTACATGGCAGTTTTGCACCGCTGACCACCCCTCTGGCTCCAGAAAACCAAACAAAGCCCCCCCCCCTTTGGCTACCCGTCGACATGAGGTATCCCAGCCCTGCGATTTGGCAGCTCTAGGCGCAGTCACCCCAGTTTCCGGGACTGACATCCTTCTTTTGGCTATGGCTCAGCAATTGCTTTTTCCCTTTACCTTCACCACTCGTTTAGGTATGTACGTTTAGGAATGTTTTAGAATATTATGAATGTTCCTCATTTTATGCTTTAAGCTATTGTAGACTAATACACTATTTAATCCCCCAGATTTGGAAGCATCAGCCCCTGATGAGTGCATTCGCATGAAACGCGTCAGTCCATTCAAGGATGCTTATCCATTCCATATCTGATATATAAACCAGCACTATCTACAACTTTCTACCTCATGTCTGTTGAATCGCACTGTGTGTTTACCTCCCACTCATGGGAAGCAGTTTATTGTTTTTCATACTGTTATGTATTCATTGTTGATGACCATGTATATCCCTGTGTCCATGTTTCATATGTCAAGCCATATGCCATGAGTTTCCTTGTTGATAATACTATGTATCTCTATTGTCCATGACAGTTATGTTTACTTGCCTGCCCCCTTGACAATGTGAGTTTATCACACATCATCCTTCATGTTATTAAACATGCTTTCTTTTCATCTACTTCCACGCTGTCTTGAACCTCATTCAAAGTCCCAACCTTCTTGTTCTACATTTGTACCAGCGATGGAAGCGCAGTCATGTGCTTCATTCAAAGTCCCACCTATGCTTTTGTATAGCCCCCCTTCTTTATAGAATGTTTTAAACGTCGCCTATCGAGATTTTTAAGGGTAAAAGTTTGATGCCATGCCACGAGCGGGCACAATATTTAAGTGAGACATGTTGGGTATCATTTTACTCGGCGTAACATTATCTTTCACAATATATAAAAAAATTGGGCAAAATTTATTGTTGTCTTATTTTTTTATTCAAAAAAGTGATTTTTTTCCAAAAAAAGTGCGCTTGTAAGACCGCTGCGCAAATACGGTGTGACAAAAACTATTGCAATGACTGCCATTTTATTCTCTAGGGTGTTAGAAAAATATATATATAATGTTTGGGGGTTTTAAGTAATTTTCTAGCAAAAAAAAATGTTTTAGTCTCAAACACAGAATCTGAAAAACAGGCTCGGTGGTTAAGTGGTTAAAACATGATTTTTTTTTAATTTATTTTTTTATAGTATTGAACATCTACTAGACTAAAGCAATTTATAAATTTCAATTTTTTTTTTTTTAAAGAAGAGTTTACAACCGATATGCTGATGTTTTATAAAGTCATGTAGCAAAGTTGTAATTATGTAAATGCAACCCTCAGTAGATCTAATGCAGCCGCTTGGGTTACATTATCCCATTTTTGGGTTCTGTCTCATTTAACTTTCAAATGCCTGATTTTATGTACGCTACAGAAACTTTCAATCACAAGCAGAGATTTCACTAATAGAGTCTCCATGAAATAAAGAAACCATTGTGTAATTTAACGCTCCGGCACCTTCAAATATAATTCAAAATATTCGTTTTGGGTGGGTCGACCATTTAACATTATACATATTTCGTAGGCTGCGAATCACAAGTATGTGCTGCTATTGGGTCTTGGGACCCTTTCACATGGCCGATTTGATCAAATCTGTCAGTTTTTCAGGCAGATCTTTACAGAACTCAATGTTTGTCTATTGGGATGTGGACGTAAATGGATGTGCACCACTGTACATCAGTGTACCCCTGAGTCTATCTAGGTCTGAAAAAAAGTATTTTCCATTTTTCCCTAAATGTGACATATCGGACATAAAAGGATGTAAATGCATGCATCTGGCTGTCCATATACCTAACATGGTTCCCCAAACAACTGGATGGGCATGGATTTTACAAAATGACTTCTGTTCCACTCCAATTTATCAGAGAATCTGTTCATGGTTTGCCTGCTGATTCCAACAGATACCATCTGTGTGAAAGGACCCTTATGGCGTAAATACACACAATAATTTGTTAGCTATTCATTGGTAAATGATGACTCATTCTGTTTGCTTACACAGGTTCTAAATAAAAAATAAAATAAAAATCACAAGTTAGTAATCCAAAGAAAATACTGTGGAAACACCCTAAGAAATCAGTTCACTATTTTGTGGCGCAGGTTCACTTTGGAGTAACTGAAAGCTGCTAAAATGTAATAAGGGGAAACAAAGCCAGCATCCATACATCAAGATGAATAATTATATCCTCTGCATTCCATGTGCAGTGGTTCAGCCGGAAATACAAAATTTACATTAACCTGAAGAGTGTTTCAGAGCCTCAGAGACATCTCCCTCTAGCACCAAGTCTGATAAAAGTCTGACCTGTCTGCATTCACTTTTCAACTAGAAGACCTGGGATATGGACAAAATGCATAATGACTCAGTATAGAGTGAGAGGTCACTAGCAATCACATAACAATACCATGCCTCCCGATCTTCCATTTCCTACATTTATTACAATCAAACACATCCTGCAGAAGATAACGAGTCTGGGGCTGTGTAAGGGTTTGTGGTTGTGTGTATTTAATTTTCTCTGTTGTCCACAAACTGAAGCCAGCTGTATTATACATATTGTATACAAAGCTGTATGTTAGTATCTCAACCTATTGGTGGTTTTAAATAAATAGATATTATAGGCAACATATGGTATATATGTTATGCAATTTGGTCTCTTAAAAGGGTTGTAAAGATAAAACCAGGAGTCAGGACGCTCTTTATGTTGCAGATAGAGAAAGGAGCTGTGTGTTGGTGGGCATCCTGACTCCTGCAGTCCAAGGGAGGGGGCGAGCACGACACTCCACACCAGGGAGAAAGCCTTGCATTACTGTGTGGAGTTACAGACCGAAGAACAGGAAGTGAGGATTTCTCAGAAGAAATGAGGACATTTAAAAGCAAAATGGAAGGATGAGGTAAGTGAAGGAGGACTGCACTAAGGTAAAGGAAGCTATTTAGGAAAAACATGTTTTACCTTTACAACCCCTTTAAAAAGGTGATTTTCAGTATATATCATTTTGCTTTCAAACAATTCAAATGTCCCTGTGGTGTCCCTTTGTAATGTATGTGTTGTTCAGTTTATGAACCTGAACAGAGACCGGTTTGTATGGTTTATCAGCAACCTTGCAATTGCTCATATATATCATTTTGCATGAGACCTTCTAAGTGAATTGAACCTACTGGTGAGGATCCGTTTTTCATTTTTGAGAGATAACATCCCTGAAAGATCTTTCTCCATTTTAAAATAGAGGAGATGTTGTTCTTCCTAAGATGCCCACTAGCCAATAAATGGGAAATATGCCAACACTGGAGGGGACCTCAGTTATTTTTTTCATGACTAAGCCTATTTCTGACATTTGTTGCTTGCAAGTTAAAATCTGTATTGTTTATTAGAAAATTACTTGGAACCCCCAAACATTATATATTGGGGGAGATTAGATCATAGGGATCACCTTTTCTGAATGACAGTCCGCAAACAGACACTTTCTTTAAAATCTGGCGGATGCCAGGTTTATTAACAGGAGGTTTGCAAAAAAAAAAAAAAACAGTAAATGAAATCCTTGCCATCCGGCGCTAAACTAAACAAATAGTCTCCTCTCTATACAGTGTGGGGCTGGTCCCCGTCACCCACAAAACATGTGGTAAAGCAAACATTTCCGTTATTTCTGGTTCAGTCCCTTACAATGGACCGAATGCGAGGTGAAATGTAGCGATTGTCATGCATCTCACCTCGCATACCGTTTTATATATATATATATATATATATATATTATTAGCAGAGAATCTAGAGAATAAAATGACGATTGTTGCAATATTTTATGTCACATCATGTATTTGCACAGTGGTCTTTCAAATACAATTTATTAGGAAAAAATAAACTTTCATGAATAATAAAAAAATAAAAATAAACAGTAAAGTTAGTCCAATTTTTTTTTGTATAATGTAAAAGATGTTACGCTGAGCAAATAGATAGATACCCAACATGACACATTTTTGAGTATAGCCTCAAGTAAAAGAAGGCGTTAATAATTAAACAAACAAGTACCATCATCCATAATAGAATATATAAAAATGGACCCCCCTTCCCATTGCCGACCGTGTGTCCATTCCGACGGTTTATTCCGACTTGCATCAGCAGACCTGGCCTATTGGCTATAGGTCTTACTGATGTGCAAATGCGCAGTAGCCTCCTGGCACTCTGAATTGTGTGAATGGACTGACCCCGCGACGTCGAGCGGCGTTACCCGACGGTGGGGAGCTCATATAACGGCTCCTATTGGAGCCGTTTCTGTGAGCTGTGTGCAACTCTCCCTGGGTCTTTTCACTGGATGGAATGTACCAGGTAAGATTGGCTTGTTGATCTCTATATTGTGGATTACCTCTCCACCTAATCTGGCCTATATTTCACTAATCGTATATCGATCTCTTCCCTGTCTGGTTTTCAGCCATCATTTGGCTGCTATTGTGGATCTTAGGGACTTGTTTGGTGCAGTGTATGATCCACTGCTAGTCGCACTATTGGAATCCTTAGCCCGCCTATATATTGCCACCCCAGTATACCCAGTTCTCTCTGGATTACGGTGAGACACATCATGTATGTGTTTCTTGGTGGTGGACATTCATTTATTGTGTTACAGCACTCATTGGTTTAGTCTCTGTCTTTCTTCCCCCTTCCCTCCCCTTTTCCCCCTCCCCCCGTTTCCCCTCCCCCACCCCCTCCCCCATCCCCTCCCTCTTTTTCCTTTTGCCCCCCCCCCTTTTTTTCTTTTTTTCTTCCCTCTTTCTTCCCCTTGCCCCCCCTCCTTTCCTCCCTCCCAACCCCCTCCTTCCTCCCTTCCAACCCCCCTCCCCCTTTCCTTTCTCTTTTCACTAACTTCACTCCACTTCCAAGGTTTCCATCTAACTCTCATACAGTGCCCTGGCTTGGTGTGATTCGCAACACAATTTTTTTTTAAATGATGTAATATTATGTAATTATTTCATTAGAGAGCGACATCCTTTTTTCCCCGCGGGGGGCCCTCTATGAGCCTTTGCTTGATGACT
Source organism: Rana kukunoris (assembly GCA_029574335.1). Classification (NCBI taxonomy): domain Eukaryota; kingdom Metazoa; phylum Chordata; class Amphibia; order Anura; family Ranidae; genus Rana; species Rana kukunoris. Next base: position 48,188,963 of record CM056055.1, read on the forward strand.
ATATACAATATGTTAATATCTTGTATTTTTTATGTAATTTGTTTATGTCCTTGCTAGTTTATTGTACTGTATTATTCGTTATACAGATAACCCTCCTGAAGAAGCGGCCAAGTCAGCAAAACCGGTTGAGGTTTCTGGGCTCTCTCCACTGCAACTGACACCTGAAAGTTCTATTCACGAATAGTAATTACTGTCCTGTATGTGGGGTTGGCTCATAAGCTTTTAATTTTGTAAGATTTTTATGTGTAATAAATACTTTTTATATTATTTTTGTGTTTTGTTATCAGTACCTTGAAAGTCCAAATCAAACAACCCCCCCCCCTTTTCTCTAGGTGATCATTGGATTAGGTTGCACTAGCAGCCACAACCTTATGCTCACCTGGTCCATTTTTCTAGATACCCAACATGTCATGCTTTGAAATTGGCACACTCACGGAATGGCGACAAATTACGGTACCTAAAAACCTCCAAAGGCGGCGCTTTAAAAAAAAAATCACGGTTACTAGGTTTGAGTTACAGAGGGGGTCTAGTGCTAGAATTATTGCTCCCGCTCTGACGATTGCGGCGGTACCTCACATGTGTAATTTGAACACTGTTTACATATGCGGGCGCGGCTTATGTGTGACCTCTTTACTGTGCAAGCTCATGGGGATGGGGGCACTTTATTTTTTTTTTGCTACTAAAATAAAATGCATCACTTTTATTGCTGTCACAAGGAATGTAAATATCACTTGTGACAGTCAGAGTCGGCACGACTCCGGGGGCGGCTCTGCAAGTCTTCCTGTGGACGACTCCAGAGGCGATTTGCAAGACGACTTCTGTATAGAAGTCAATGCAAGTCGTCCCGAGCCGCCCCCGAAGTCGTACAGGGAGTAAATTTCTAAGTTGGCGCGACTTGTGTCGCTCCGATTAGAAAGCTTCCATTGCACTGCATGGGAAGCGACTCGTCAGGCGGCTCTAATAGGTGGTGGTAGGTATTCTTTATGGAGGGATCGGGGGGGGGGGTCTTAAAGACCCCAAATCCCTCCTTTGCACTTCAAAGTATTCAGATCGGCAAAAACGGTAATTCTGATTACTGTAACTTTTTTTCATACTGGCACCATTGATGTTGCGTCCATGTTTACAGAGAGGAGACTGGAACGAATTTGTTTCTGGCTTTGTGCCAGTCTCTCTTTAGCCGGCGGAAGTGTCGGATCGCGGACGGGGTCTCCTGGTGGGACGAGAGGCCTAGTAAGAGCGGCGAAAGGCGGCCACGTCTCCTCCGGTATAGTTGCCGAGTGGCTTTTAGCCGCATTGGTTGTTATCCCTGAAGAGCCGACCGCCCGCTCCAAAAACCGGTCCAGGGATGATGCCTGCAGCTGAACCCCCTAAAAACCAAAGCCACATATCTGCGTACACTCGGCGGGAAGGATTGAATAAATTAGAAATTAATTTCTTGCACATAACAGAAATGTTATGTTGTCAAAAAGGATTTAGCAAAACGTACATTGGAGACTAGATGAATCAATAGTTACTGTAGAAAACTAAATTGGAAGCTCAAAGTGTATTCAGCTAGAGAGCTGGTAAAAATGTGAGCATATACTACCTCGATAATGACAGCATTTGATAAGAACTGACGGAAAGAGCATTGCATTAAACAAGAATTACTCAATCGTGTTTAGCAATCAGGTCCTGGTGAGTTGTTGTCATTGACAGGATCACTAGCAGTGGCGGTTGGTGCTCAATATTACTTTTTTTGGGGGGCAGCAAACCAATGCCATGGGAGACAGAGAAAAAGGCCCTAAACACCCCCTCGCCCCATGGGAGATGGATGGAAAGTCCATGATCAGAGGCCTCTTTACCTTAGGAGGCAGATGACAAGGACCCAGGGTAAGGCTGCTGCTCCTCGCTCCAGCTACTCCTCCCCCTGGTCAAACAGGAAGTGGGTCCTGGGACCCGATTGGCCAGGAGTCCCAAGACTCCGTGGCTAATTGGGTCTCAGGACCCACTTCCTGATTGGCCGGGAGGAAAATCAGGAAGACAATAGCGAAAATATTAATTTGCTCTTGTTACACATTTGTAAAGCAAAGCTGTGTTACAAATGTGTTCATTGCTTCATTTGCCCTAGCACACTAAAGAAATGAGTGCCCTTATAAAATAAGTGAATTTGGGGGGGGGGGGGGGGGTGGAGTGAAGCTTGATCAACATAACATGGCAAAGTCACGTAACCGGCCTATCCTCCAATCAAATAGCGTACTCTGCAGTGTTTGACAGAAAGCATCCAATGCAGTACTGCAGACACCACACTGCATCCTGAATTCTATGAACGTAGAAATGTACGCAGGTCTTGCTGTCAGCAAGCTTCTGCTTAAAAAATGGTCTGTAGCGCATTTCGACTCACAGACATAAACGCGTATGTGTATGCATAAAGTTCAGTTGTGTACTTATGTATAAGGTCTATATTTCAGAATTCCTGTGATTTGCAGATGCCCAAAGTGGCAAGGGTTTATTTTCGTTTTTTTATATTTTTGCTTTTTTTTAAATTTTCACTTGTAACCACAGACTTGGAAATAAACTACTGTTTTGTTTTCACAAAGATCCTACTGTCTGTGCCTACTTCACTGTGCTGTGACCCATCCTGCACACCCTGCTACTGAGCTAAAACCTTACACATGGTGGAGGATGCGGGCAGGTGAAGTAAGGCCAGCATGGGAATGCAGATTTGCAACAGAGCATAGAAGCCCAGCAACAAGTTCTAGAACAGACACCAGCAGAAATTTGATGCTATCATGAAAAAGTTTCAACAGAGGCAGCAGACCGAGGCTGGGAGTCATGTCAGTAACTGACTTTACGGGTAAGCCACCTGTTGCCAAAGATGACTGCAGATGATGACCAAGATGTTTCTGACCACCTTTAAAAGGACACCGGAAAAAAAAGTTGACCTAAAGAACAATGGGGGCTGGACTAGTGGCCCCTCTACTATTGGAGAATCCCAAAAGGCTTATTTTGACTTGGAGCCTTGCGGATGCAAAGAACTTTGGTCATTTGAAAATGGAAATATTGGCACGACTGGGAGTAACCCTGGCTGTCTGTGCTCCATGTGTCCACAATTGGAGTTATCGGCTGAGACAGCCGACCTGGTCACAAATGTATGACCTTATCCACTTGACCAGGAAATGGCTTCAGCCAGAAACACTGTCCGGAGCAAAAATTGAAGAGCGGGTAGTCATGGACAAATTTCTGAGGTCTCTCCCTACCACCCTGCAGAAATGGGTGAGCCATAGAGATCTGGAAACAACAGACAAACTTGTAGACCTTGTGAAAACAACACACTGGTGAGCTCAGCGACACAAAAAAGCCCTGGATGTCCACAGAAGACAACAGTGGTGGATGATTGCATGATCCGCTCTATGGTAAAGAAAAACCCATTCACAACATCCAGACAAGTGAAGGACACTCTCCAGGAGGTGGGCGTATCATTGGCAAAGTCTACAATAAAGAGAAGACTTCACAAGAGCAAATACAGAGGGTTCACCACAAGGTGCAAACCATTCATGAGCCTGAAGAATAGAAAAGCCAGATTATACTTTGCCAAAAAAAACATCTAAAAAAGCCAGACCAGTTTCAGAATGATAGGAAGAAAGAAGTGTTGAGAAAGCTTGAAACAGCTCATGTTCCAAAGCACACATCAATGGAATGAGCATGCATGGCTTCCAGTAGCAATGGGTCATTGGTGTTTATTGATGATGTGAAAACAGAAGCACCTGGATTAATTCTGCAGTGTTTAGAGATATAATGTCGGGCCAAATTCAGCCAAATGCAGCAAAGTTGATTGGACAGCACTTCACAGTACAGATGGTCAATAATCCCAAACATGCTGCAAAAGTAATTCAAAAGAAGTGGAATATTCTGCAATTACTGACGCAATCACCTGATCTCAACCCTTTTGAGCATGCATTTCACTTGCTGAAGGCAAATCATCAGAAAGGAGGAAACGGTAATGTCCATGGGTTCTAGACTTCAGGCAGTCATTGCCAGTAAAGGATTCTTAACAAATTATTAAAAATTAACATTTTATTTATGATTATATTCATTTGTCCAATTACATTTGAGCCCCTGAAAAAGGGAGGATGACCATGTATAAAATGGTTGCAGTTCCTAAAATTTGTACTTAATATTTATGTTCAACCCCTTGAATTAAAGCTGTAAGTCTGCACTTCAAATTCATTCGGATTGTTTTGTTTAATTATTTTCTGGTGGCATACAGAGCCAAAAGTATGACAATTGTGCCCATGTCCAAATAAATATATATATATATATATATATATATATATATATATATATATATATGGATCTAACTGTATATATAATGTTTGGTGGTTCTATGTAGGAGAGATTTGTCAGAATTGGCCTGGTTGGCAAGTGGTTAAAAGAGTGTAAATGTTCAATAAACACTAGCAATTTTTATATTTTAAGGAAACAGTTCTCTGGGCATAAAGGTTGAGAGGGGTACCACTGGTTTATCAAATGAATAAAGACAGATCAACACTCTTCATTTTGTCTGTGTATGTAAAGTGGTATTTTGCTGTGTATGAATATGTGTTCACAGCTTCTGACAATTTTTTTGCAACAATTGTGGCATACCAGATTAAACTATTTTTTTAAGGGTTTTGCGAATTTAAATGTTCAAAGTCTATTTACACTAATATGGCTTGAGACTAAGCCTCTGATACAAAAGTCTTTGAAGAATATTTTTGTAGACATTTAATTATCTGTCTGAAATGTTCCTGACTCGTAAAAGGATTAACAGGTTACAAAATGTCAGCAGTTTTGTGACATGATCTTTGAAAATTTTGAGATAAGAAAGTGTTATGGGCTCGCTGCTGACAATAACATTTAATACCAAGTATTTATGCACCTTTGAATATGGAAAGTAAAAAAAAAAAAAGTAGGAATAAAAGGTAGTTAAGCAGATTTAGCCAATTATTAGCGGTATAATAGAATAGTATCTGAATGAATATATATATATATATATATATATATATATATATATACACACACACACACACACACACAATATATATATATATATATATATATATATATATATATATATATATATATATATATTTTTTTACAAGTGCTGAGTGCCAGAAAGATAGTTTAATTGTAAAACATACATTAAAAACCTTCATTAAAAACCTTCATGTTAAAAAATAAAAATGACTATAAAACCACATCTAAAATGAAGTATGGCTTCCCTGCTTCCGATTACAAATGATACAACCCTTGGAAGGATTGAGACAGATGTGATGTAGTCACATGTCACTATGGGATCAATTCACTAACGTTTACCACATGCGATAAGGGTATCATGTTTCTCATTTTCAAAAATTATTGCATGTGGTAAACTAAGTCCCATTCACAAAAAAAAAAAAAAAGACATTATCTGGTAATTACCAAAAAAACAAAAAGCTCTTAAGTCCAATTCACAAACAGGCCAGAGCTTAAAGAAGCATGGAATATTTACCACCAGGGTCTTGCTGGGCGAATCACATGCAGTATGCACTCCTGTGCAATTTCTTTATTCAAGTGCCGGAAACAAAGGTGAACTACGCGTATCAGCTTTCATGTTTCACACCAAGGTCGGGCGATTACTCATAGCTCAAAAAAGAAAGGGGTGGGGTCTCCGAGTGACATCACTGAATGGCCACTCTCCATGGCTATATAGGAAATTCAGACAGCCGGACACTTGTCTCAGAGGAAGACGGTTTTTTTATTTTTAGGGGGTGGCGGCGAACGAAGACGACATCACTGGAGAGAGAAGAGGGAGAAGACAGCGGAGTGAGAAGAAACCACCAGAGAGAAGAGGAGAAACACCAGAGGGAGGAGAAACAGCAGAGGGAGAAGAAACCACCAGAGAGAAGAGGGAGAACAAAAACGCCAGAAGGAGAAAAAACACCAGTGTAAGAAGAAACCACCGGAGAAAGAAGACACCATTTGTAATAGAGGACTTGTCAAAAACGATCTCTTGTGTTTTGCAACACTACACTTCTTTTTTTTTTCCTTTTTTTTGTGAATGGGTAGCTCTTTAAAAAAGGATCCCTGGTGGTTCTGAAATGTGTTGGCCATACCCAGCATTCCCCGCTCCCTAGCACTGATGTTACGCCCGGCCTGGATTGGCCATCTGTGCCCACTGTCTCGAGGATTTCTAGACTTTCAGCGTTCACACTGGCTGGATGCTCCCTGCCCCACTCACCACCTGGTAAAGATTAACCTGGCTCCACACATTCCTTCAGTGTCACAGCTCTACTGACCTCTGGCAAGTCCGACATGCACATTATTGTTCATCCTCATGTAAGTTGGCATTTGTCTAAATAGACTTGTCTTTATGCATACTGGACTTAGAGTAGCGCTCCTTTGTTTATGTTTTCAAGTTAACAGACTTATAATTCAACACTGCCACAAATTTGTGGCACATTATCCTTGCTATCTGGGGAGGAGCTTAGCTTTGAAAAACATTCAGAAAGTATAACACAGGGAGGTACTACTAGGGGGGCAGTCAAAATCTACTCGCAAAGGGAGAGATAGAGATGTCCTGATGTCACTGATGGGTTGTATATTTAGTGCACGCTGTGACCCGTGGGGAACAATGGAAGTAGCAGAATTACTACTAAGCTCTTTTAGTGCTGCCACTACAGTCAATAAAATATTACCTAGACTGGAACTGAAGGTTAGTATCTCAAGAATGCTCACTGCAAAACATGTAGAACGTAATTCAGGCAAAAAAAAAAAAAAACGTAAGGTAAATGAATGCTACAGATATTTTGAATACTCCAGTTTTAGTAAATCTACCCCTATGTGGCACCCAGGGGCTCCACAGTGAAGATCTCTGTGGATCTTGGATAGTTACATGGAATAATTTCAGGGCTACCTGAATCTTAAGGATACCTATTAAAAGTGCCACTGTTCTTTACACAAAACAAAAGACTCAACCCAATGTATATAAAAAAGTCAACGAGGTAACAGTCTACTAAATTTTCACAATGTGAATTCTTCATATCTCAGAAACCAACATAAAGAGAACAGCAAAAACGCTAGATTTCAGATCCCACATCCCTTCTGTCCTCTATCCCACAAGGGGACTTGAAGATGTAATTACAGTTTTATAAAACAAATACTAAACAGCTCATTTCAAGATTTATAAATCAATCAAATCAGTTCAAAGCTGCTGGAAGAAATGTATATTTATGTGTTTGGGAGTCTTCTAAACTAAAGTATAAAACCTATTAAACATGACTTCAGAAGGCAAACTAGATGTTTCCGCTACAAAAAAGCATCCATTACAAAAGGAAGTATAAAGCCAATCATCAGTCCCTAACATAAGGTATAAATATGACCCCACCGCTTGTACAAAGGGTAATTATATTTAGATTATAGTTCAATTATACCGCCGGCCTTGTAGAAATTTCCTGTTCCATGATACATATATTATCATATGGAAAGGAATCTAGTTCCGTTTTAGAAATAAATTAATATAACACAGAGAATATTTTTATTATACAGCACATTAGATAATGATAAAGGTTTTTGTATTGCAGCCAGAGATTATGTTTTATCACAGTAGTCCAGAACAATACAGAAACATGTCTGACTGATTGCTGTAAACTACTGCAAACGTTCAGATCTTTATGTATAATAGAACATAGAAGCAATTATTAGTGCAGTGGACGAAATCTGAAGAAATGTATCTGAATATGCATGCAAAATATTAGCATATGTAAACATGCAAGCGTTGTATGCTCCATAGCCAACAACTATCTCTGACTCGCATGAATAGTTATAAGTAATGAAAATTTGCCCCTACATTTCAAACCTGGCCACATTTAGCCTGGCAATAATCTAATACAATCATAAATATTTAAAGTGGACTTTCAACATTTTTATTTTGGCAACAGTCAAAAAAGAGTTCGAAACTGACCTTGTTGTGTCCACTTTGGGGACAATTTTCCTGTTGTAAAATCGAGACAGGAAATGAAGGTTAAATCATGCCTCCCTTATGCTTTTAGCAGACAGGAAAAAGGGTTAGTGCTCCTCAGGTTTTTAGTGCTATTTTTCCCTGTAGAGAGATCTTAGCCCATTATAAAACTAAAGAACAAAATGCTATAATGGAACTGCCATCAAAAGTCATAATCTTGAGTACAATGCCCAACCTAAAAAATCTAAACATTTATTTTAGGTTGGGGAATTGCATTCAAGATTTAACATTGTTTAAATAAAGTTTACATTTTTTATACCATTCCCTTACAATGTTTCTTTCTTTAGTTTATTACTCCATTGCTAGGTTTGGATTTTGCCATTTAAACACCATATATACACACAATAATCTTTCACCAAAGCGAGGTGTGAGAATTTCATCTTGTTTTTGTAATAGTATTCATCCCATTTGTGACAGGTATTTATGGAAAAGAAAATTGTGGCCAGAATAATCAGAGGTTGATCAGAAGAACTAAACTAAAGTGTAGGTGTGTGTGTACACCCAACCATCCATTTCACTCTATAGCTGCCTTTAGCCCTTCAAGATGTTTTAGGTTTCCTAAAGAATTTGAAAGTATTGTAAAAAGATATTAGTGAAAAATGCAAATGTACCAGTGAAGGCAAAATGTAAGCAGACTAAACTTGTACAGTTCAGGCTCCTCTTCTCTACTGAAATTGCTTACTCTGAGATGGACATGTACAGCTCGTTTCGTGCCGAATATTCGGACACATTTTTCATTATTTACATCCGAATACCCAAATTATAATATAAATGAATTTCACCGAATAACGAAACAAAATTAGTCAGAATTTTCGTACTGAAATTCAAATCCAATTTCATATTGAACTCCAGTCGAATTCTAGTGGTACACATATTGCTGAAATCAAAGACTGTGTGGGTTATTAGAGTATCATTTTCGAAATAATGCTGTTTTTGTTAAGTCAAAGGTGATTTAAAGAGTCATTGTAATCTTTTGATGAAGATTTTTTTTTTCTTGTTCTCTTTGCCACATTTGAAACCAAAAAAAAAAACTATTCAAAATGTATGGATTTTAATGTTTAAAAAAAAAAATTGGTAAATTTGAATGAAATTCTAAAAAGACATGAAACAAATTCCGAATGAACGAATCAACTGAACTAAACAAAAGTAAATAGCTAGATTAACAAATCAAATATTATTTTTTTTGCCATACACATGTCTAGATTGTAATGCACACTGTGAGCTTCTCATGGTTTGCATTAGAATCTGAAGTTAATCAAAAAGAACTTACCTAATTTTCTGGCTTAACGACATGCAGCATCCTCTAATCATTTCCTCTGGTGTCTTAGCCAGCCATAGATGATTTGAATCTCAGCTTCAGCAGGGACTGGACAAGATTTGATCTCTTTGGCAGGCTGATGCCAGCATGTTGAATTTCTAACATGCGATTATTGACAGCGGCTTTAGCCACAAGAAATAATTTTTGTGTTCTCCTGGCAGGGATGGCTCCCTGCACCTGGAAGAACACTATAGCTCCCACTGGAGGGATTTCCCCTTCAACACTGTGAATGAATCGAGCAATTTTAATTCCTGAAACCCATGGATGCAGGAAAGAAAATTGCATAATATATGGCCTGCCTTACTGTCCTTGGCTCGTACCTTTCATTCATTGGATTTCAGTCTTTTCCATCATGGAGTGTCGGCATCACATGGCTGTTCCATGTGATGGAACAGCCATATACTGCCATCCATCAAGGCATATTGATATTTTAAGAGCCAGCCTGCATCCTTCAGGGCTAAAGGCTCTTGGGAGGAGTAAGGCAAGATGCTAGGATATTTTCAGGAAGCCAATGTACAGCACCCTGCCAGGGCCTCCAACCAACCAATGATCTGCTTGCACTGCATAGAGAAGCATAGACACCCAAGGATGACATCAATGGGTGTAAAGCTGGCCATACACTGAGTGTAATTTGATTGGTTCAGCAGGGACAAGCTGTATTGTGATCAATGTGCAGCTGTCCCTGCATTCATCAGTTCAGTGTCAGGTATTGAGAGAGTAAGGACGCTCTCAAACGAGTCTCTCTCTCAGGGATAGCTCAGCCAGGCAGGGTCCTCCCACTGTGCGGCTCCAGGCCTCGCAGGCAAGCAGGGCTTCCACCTCCCTGTCTCCCCTGTCTTGGCTGCCACTACCTACAATTTACCTCTCCCTGGGTACCTCCGGTTCAGTGATCCAGCCCTCCCCTGGATTCTTTTTACTCCAGGTAAGAGCCTCGCTGGGACCACTGACGGCCGTTCTTTTGAGGACAGCCGCCACAAACATCCATGCCCCACGGCTCTCCCCTGCTCCCCTGCTCCTTCTTCCCCTCCGCGGTTGCTCCCCCGGGTGCTTTTCCCGAGAACCGCGCCAGCCTGTGGGGAATCGCGGGCGCCGCGATCTAGGAAAGACCGCGGCTTCACTTGCGGCCTACCGCCGCGCCGATCCCCACACGCTGCTACAGGCCAGAAATCCCCCACCTCACCCCAGAAGCATCTCCACATCACCATCACTGCATCTCCACATCACTATCACTGCAGCGGCAGCCGCGACTCAGGAAAGGCCGCGGCTTCATCCGCGGCCTAGCGGCGTGCCGCTCCCCACCTCCAACTATTACTTTTCCCTCACCCTTGCAGAGTCCTCTCGCCCCCGATCATCCTTCTCAGCCCCCCTGGCAGCACAGACAGTGATCTCCTTAGCCTGGTACCCCCCCAGCCTGGATCCTGCTGTCAGGTTGGTGGCCAGCTTGCTCCATCCAGCCCTATCTCCCCCTGCTCATATTCGTTTATAACTTGATCCAGGGCTAAAACCCGATCGCCTATTTAGGGGTCAGGAAGGAATTTTTTCCCTACCACAGCATATTGGCACAGCGTGGTCAGGGTTTTTTGCCTTCCTCTGGACCAAGCCAGGATCTGAGGATTCGGTTATCCTCGAGAATCCACCCCCCCACTCCTGCCATGGTTAATCGGCAATACTCGGCGGAGAACATTTGGGATCTGGAGCGATTTGCCGCAATTCTGTCGGCCGCTACCAAAAAGACCCTAGGAAATCTGCGACTTTTGAGGATCGAGCGACGATCGACTTCAAAAAATCGCAGGCAGTTACCACAGCCAAAGCACATATCATGTGCTTTGATTAACACTAGATCGGCAGTAAAACACCGATTAGAAATTCACGATTTCTTATTGCAACATGACTTAGACTGCCTCTTTATCACAGAGAGCTGGCTCACAGCCGACTGTAACACCATTCTTGGAGAATTGGTGCCAGAAAACTACCGTATTATAACGGAAAATAGAATAGGGCAAAGAGGAGGAGGATTGGCGGTGATTCATAAGACACGTCTTGCGATCACAAAACCAAGCCTCCAAAACCCTCTTCCATTCATGGAAACCCTTACTCTCCAACTGCAAGTAAACGGCCAGGAGACCGTCCAGATTCTACTCTGCTATAGGCCACCTGGCCCCAAGTCGCAGCTGCTCCCATCCTTGACGGATTTTGTCTCCACCTACACCCTGAATAGCAGACACCTTTTGCTGCTCGGGGATTTCAATCTCTGGGCCAACTCCCCGCAGGACCCCATTGCTGACGCCTGCATCGACCACCTAGAAGGATTAGGGCTTCAGCAACTAGTATGTGGGCCCACACATGCTTCAGGTCATACGCTCGATCTTATTTTCAGACAAGATCTGGAAATAAAAATCTTGGAAAATGAACCATTGCCATGGACAGATCACCATGCAATTAAATTCATTATTTCCGATTTCCCCCCCTTAACAAAAACATCAAATCCAGTGACAACACACTGGACTAGATGTCAGAAGAAGCTCCACTCTGAGCTTTTCAAAGCCACATTAGGGGAAAAAATAAATACAATTCAGCCGCACCAAACAGCGGAAGAAACATTGGTGGCCATAAACACAGCACTATTGCAGTCAGCTGACTTGATAGCGCCTAAACGAAAGACCCAGATCAGGAAAAATAACTCCGGCTGGTTCAACAACCAGCTGGCGTTACTGAAGCAAGAGCGCAGAAGGGCAGAGGCAGCCTGGAAAAGAAACTCTTCAGATGAGAACCTCTCGATCTACAAGGTAATAACTAGAAAATACTACAAACAAATCTTTGAAGCCAAGAAGAATTACTTTTCGGAGGCCATCAACGGTGCCCTAAATCGCCCCCGCGAACTCTTCAAGCTGGTCACCCAGACCATGAATCCAGGATGTCTTGTGGCCCCCAACTTGGATTCACAAGAATTCTGCGATGAGTTAGCGGATTGCTTCATTACCAAAATTGAGGCAATCCGGCAAGGCATTCAGCAAAACAATCGCTCTTCCAGCCCCCCCCGGAGTCGATTAGACTGCACCGGCAGTAAGTCACCACAGTTAGGTGAGTTCAAGCTGGAACCCATCTCCATTCAGACCACTAAAAATATCATCGGCACTCTGCGCAACAGCACTGCGCCAAATGATATTATCCCCACCAAACTGCTGAAGGAATGCGCCGACATCTTGGCACCTCCTGTCACGCAGCTTGTCAACCAATCCTTCAAGGAGGGCATAATGCCCTCCCAGTTGAAGGAGGGCTTCATTCAACCCATCCTGAAGAAAGCCACCCTGGATCCTAAGGATCCACTCAACTGGCGCCCCATAACAGGCCTAAATGCTCTCTCCAAGGTAATGGAGAAAGCAGTGGTACAGCAGCTGCAACAGCATCTAGACACCCACAACTTACTCGACCCATTTCAATCAGGATTCCGTCCCGGACACGGGACGGAAACTGCCTTGCTTAAGATATGGGACGACGTTCTCGAGGCCGCAGACGAAGGAGAATCATCTCTTCTGGTTCTGCTGGACCTAAGCGCAGCCTTTGATACAGTAGATCACAAGCTGTTGCTGACTCGGCTGGCTAAAGTAGCTAAAGTCGCAGAACGCGATCTATCCTGGTTCTCCTCTTTTTTGGAAAACAGATCGCAAATAGTGAAGCTAGGACCCTTCACTTCTGAACAACGCACATTATCGTGCGGGGTCCCTCAAGGATCTCCCCTGTCGCCGATGTTATTCAACATCTATGTGCGTCCTCTTTTCGAAATCATCAGCAGCCAAAAACTGCTATATCACTCCTATGCAGATGACACGCAACTGTACTTCCGCATTTGCAATAAAAAGGATCACCACCTCAATCTAGAGACATGCCTCTCTTTGATAGAGGACTGGATGACAAAGAGTTATCTCAAACTCAACGGAGCAAAAACAGAACTTCTTCTGTTTCACGCCAAGCGTAGGAATCTATCGACACCAACTTGGATCCCGCCGCCCATTCTGGGCAAAATTATCACCCCTAGCGCCAAAGTCAAAAGTCTTGGGGTCATCTTTGACTCCGACATGACAATGAACGCACAAATAGGGTCAGTAGTCAGCGGATCTCACCATCTGCTGCGCCTACTACGCAGACTCACGCCTTTTATTCCCAAGAAAGACTTAGCGGTCGTGGTGGGAGCGATTGTAAATTCCAGACTGGACTATGCAAATGCCCTTTACCTCGGACTCCCCAAGTACCAGATCGCTCGTCTTCAAGTCGTTCAAAATACGGCCGCCAGACTTGTGACTGGGAAAAAACCCTGGGAATCAATCTCACCTTCACTGAGATCCCTTCACTGGCTTCCAGTTAGAGACAGAATCTCCTTTAAAGCTCTCTGTCTAACGCATAGATGTATCCATGGGAATGCTCCCCATTATCTATGCGAAAAATTACAAGTTCACAATCCCAATCGTATTCTACGATCCACCAATCAAAATCGGCTTCAGATACCAAAAGCCAGATTCAAGTCCAAAGGAGACAGGAGATTCGCTGTCCAGGGTCCCAGACTATGGAACGCCTTACCAGCGAGTATTCGGCTGGAGGAGAACTATCTAGTCTTCAGGAGAAAGATTAAGACGCATCTCTTTTGATCTCAAAGGAGACAGGAACATCAAGCGCCCAGAGGCGATTTGCTTCGCATGTGCTGCGCTATATAAGTTTTTCATTCATTCATTCATTCCTGCTTGACGGAATATGGTCAAACAAAACATATTGGAAAATGTTCTTCGATCAGCAGCTGCAGCCACTGATCAGTGTATTTTGACAGCAGTGGGTGCTGCTGTCAGAATACAAAATGTTTTGATAGGTGGGATTCATCCATCCACCATGCTTGTGTGGATCAAGTAATCTTATTTATTTTCTTCAAGCTGGTCATGCACATCAATTTTTTTATTTATTCAGCCGAGCTGGAAAAAAAAGGAGCTTAAAATGAGGAATGTAATGAAATTAGAAATGTTCAAGTTGAAAATGCCATTTGCATGTCAATGAGGGAAGAATGGAGGAAACAGGGAGGGCAAAATATAAGCAGATTAAACTTCAGGTTCAACTAATTACCCTAAAAAGCTTGCAGTTTGCCAGAATGGAAAAAACTGAATTATTTTTCCACAATAAGCTCTGAAATGTTCATTGTCATTTAACAAATGTTTGTAGTACAACCTAAAAGGACCTTCATTTAGTTTAGAAGATGCGGTTTTCTTTCTGTTTGACTGTATACACATATGCATGGAACTCACTGTTACTTTAATTTGCTTTTTCAGATTTCCCAGCTGTTTTCAGTTTGCTATAATTTGTACAGTATGCATGATGTAGCCTGGCCCAAATGTAAACTATTGAAAATATAAGCACTCCTGACATGGTTATTGAAGGAACATATGGTAGAAGAGAAAAAATAGCTTGAAGGAGTAATCCATAAATTGCGCCCTAGAAACACTTGCCAAAAATGGATGAATGCATTGAGACATCTTTTCAATCACTGGGACATTTGTGCTGTAATGTCAGTTAAAACCACATGTCAGTGCTGTAAAGCTTTGCCACTTAGCAAACATAAGTAGATGCTATTGCCCTTATAAAGAGGTTTCAATAGTTGCATACTTAAAAGATAAACTAATGCTTGTTGGTGATTTTTTCTTTGCATTCAATATGATTTAAGTCTATGTAAATGAAAGTTTTCTTTCCTATCACTTCCTATAGTGTCTACAGGACAGAAGAATGGAATCCTCTCACATAGGTGTAGACCAGGAACAACAAAAAAATATTTCTCAGCTCTGCCCTGGGTTGTTCAGTGTGAAATTACCAAAATATAAATATTTTAAATATACATGTGGGTGTACACATATACACAAAAAGAATATCTCTCAGGTGCTCAGTCCAGGTAAAATACCAACTCAAAAATCAATCCAAAATACTGTTTCCCTAAAAATAATCCTGGGTCTTATTTTCAATTTGGCAACAAAAGACCCAGTAGGGCTTATTTCCGTGTGCTATCTTCTTCTCCCCATCTCCCTCCCTGCCTGCCAGGAATCCCCAGTGGCCAATGGAACTGAGTAGAAGTGGGTGTAAAATCCAAAACTGTGCACGTTTCTGAAATCTATTTGTGATAAATACCTTCTTGTAGCACCACACAGCACTTCTAGATTTAAGATTTTTATTTGAATAAATGTCAAAGAAATACAGAAAAAGCTCCCATTACATTCTTGGAGCGAGAAAACAATAAAAAAAAAAAAAGAAAATTACTGGTAGAGTACATACAGTGCAATTTATCCCAAACAATAAAATAGAGTATTCTTCCTTGAACTCATATGAAAAAAAAGGGGAATAGCGTCATATAAATAGTAGCTAAAACATAAGATTGTACACATACTTAACTATTGAGGGAGAGGGTAAGCAGGGGACAAAGACCTCAGCCATCAGTCAGCATGAGACAGGTAAACCTGCCCTATCATGGATATATATATCTATAGGAGAGAGGAAGCCTGAAACAAGCCATAAACCTGAAGTTCTGTCTCGACACACCTATTGGGAACAAACTGTGCAGAAAGAGAACTGATATCTAAGTCCTATACCATGACCTCAAACTTCTTGGAGTATCCGCACGGCTATCCAGAAGGACCAGAGATCCATGCACACAGCACTTCTGTGACTCGCCTAATTGGTCTTCCCTGCTCCAAGCACTGCAGAGAGGGGGGCCGCGATCCCCCGCTGAAGCAGGCAGAAGGGGAGAAGAGGAAAGCAGCGGATGGGTTTTACTTCCTCTTTGTTTCCCTGCAAAGGTAAAGCATAATGGGCTACTATGCATCGCATAGTAGCCCATTATGTGACACTTACCTGCAGGAGAGGCCCGCAATGTCCCAGTCTTCCTCACTGGCAACGAGTGTCAGATCCTGTGACTGGCATGCGTGTGGGATCTGCCAGTAACAGTATGACCCCAGCTTGAAAGGGCACACTGTGCCCTTTTCAGACGGCACATGCCCAGTAGAAGGCGTAGTTTGGGGGAATTTCAAATATCTCCTAAACTGCGTAGGTTAAGGAGATATTTCAGGCACCTACAGGTAAGCTTTAATCTAGGCTTACCTGTAGGTTAAAGTGGTTGTAAAGGGTTTAATCTCCTCGTCTTAAGAGAGAAGAAATTCTGTTCCTTTAAGCTTTCCTCATAGCTGAGCTCCTCCATGCCTCTTATCAATTTGGCTGCCCTTCTCTGCACTTTCTTCAGTTCCCCGATATTCTTTTTGTGAACTGGTGCCCAAAACTTCCAGATGAGGTCTTACTAATGATTTGTACAGGATTCAAAATAATCTCTTTCTGCAGTCTATACCTCTCTTAATACAATAAACGACATTGCTCGCTTTGGAAACTGCAGCTTGACATTGCATGCTATTATTAAGCTTATGACCTACCAAAACCCCCAGATCTTTCTACACCATGGATTCCCCCAGTTGTACCCCCCCTAGTATGTATTATGCATGCATATTCTTAGTTCCCAAGTGCTTAACCTTACATTTACAATTTAAGAAAATGCACACATAAGACTAAGATCAGACATAGTATAAAAGTATTCCTGAGATATGAGGAACATCAGCCCACGTTTGTGTTAATAAATTAACCAGTATTAGCTGCCCATAAAAGTGATGGGACAAAAAAAAAAAAAAGGTAGGAAGTTGGTCAGCCTTCTGCACAGGAACTGTCAAACATACTGTGTTACAGTATTTTCAACAATACACCTCCCACTGTAAAAAACAAAAAAAAACCAAACAGATTTTAACCACTTCCGGACCGCCCCACGCCGATATACGTTGGCAGGTAAAGAGGGATATCTTTGTTAGGCAGCAGCTAGCTGCCATAACCCAGGTATCCTCCTCTTCAGCAGGCAGTCCAGTTTCCCATAATGGTGGTGTCTGCAGCGGATTCGCCAAAAGATCACTTTTATGGAGGGCGGGAGAGGGCCACCCACTCCCGCGGCTCTCCCATGCCCTCCACCACTTACCGGAAGCCGTCGGCAGCGGCGGATGCGATCGGGTCATTCTGGTGGCTGAGTATGGAGACAAATGAGGGTAAGATGGCCCCCACCCTTCTCCATACCATAACAGGGCAGAAGTGGCGTTAAAATGTCACTTCCACCCATAGCTCTTAAAAAGGGATTTTTTTTTGCATTTTTATTGCATTTTAGTGTAAATATGACCTCCGAGGTCTGCGGTCTTTTTGACCCCAGATCTCTCATTTATAAGAGGTCCTGTTATACGGGAAGTTTACATTCCTAGTAATAGGAAAAAAAGTGACAAAAAAAAAAATATGAACTCGCATGCAGAAGTGAATGCATACATGAGCAGGCCCCCATATGAAAGAGATATTTAACCACTTCCTTACCGGCACATTGTAAAATGACATCAGCAGGAACCCTTCCTCGATCCGGGAGCACGTCATATGACGTCCTATGTTCCCGGCGTTCTAGGGCGCGCTGCAACGCTCTTGACCCGGGGCGAGTGCCTGGCAGCCACGATTGCCGTCGAGCACCCACGATTGCCGGTGATCACGGCAGGAGTGTGAATCTGTGTGTGTAAACACACAGATCCACCTCCTGTCAGGCTCCATGCACACTGGGCTTTACAAAAGTCTGTTCTTTTTGGAGTAAAAAATTTCCATATAGAGCATTTATTGTACAAGGTTTAGACGAGTTTAGGAGAGGTCCAATCAGAAACACGAATGAGAAGGTTTTTTCCTCCTGCCTCTAAACTTTGTTCTCAAAAATATGCCTGTAAACGTCCTAATGTGTATGGACAAAGAGGATAACATTCTACAGGCAGAACACAAAACTCCTGTAGAAGCAACGTTTTTTAATTCCAGTGTGCATGGAGCCTCAGAGGTGAGGAGACCAATGCTGTGTTCCCAGTACAGGGGAACACACATCGGTCTCCTCCCCTTGTGAGTCCCCTCCCCCCTACAGTTAGAACACACTTTAGGTAACATTTTAACCCCTTCAGCGCCCCTAGCATTAACCCCTTTCCCTGCCAGTCACATTTACACAGTAATTAGTGCATATTTATAGCACTAATCGCTGTATAAATGTGAATGGTCCCAAAAACGTGTCAAAAAGGTCCGATGTGTTCGCCGCAATGTCACGGTCACAATAAAAATATCGCAGATTGCTGCCATTACTAGTAAAAAAAATTATAAAATAAAAATGCCATAAATCTATCACCTATTTTGTAGACCCTATAACTTTTGCGCAATCAATATACGATTATTGAGTTTTTTTTACCAGAAATATGTAGAAGAATACGTATCGGCCTAAACTGAGCAAAAAATAAAAACTGCAGAGATGATCAAATACCACCAAAAGAAAGCTCTATTTGTGGGGGGAAAAAAAACAAAGATTTAATTTGGGTACAGTGTTGCATGACCTTGCAATTGTCTTTCAAAGTGCAACAGCACTGAAAACTAAAAATTGGTTTGGGCAGGAAGGGGGTGAAAATGCCCTGTATGGAAGGGATCAAACCACACATGTGAGGTATCGCCACGATTGGTAGAGCGAGAGCAATAATTATAGCTCTAGAACTCGTCTGTAACCTAAAACATGCAAAACTGTAGAATTTTTTAAACATTGCCTATGGAGATTTTTAAGGGTAAAAGTTGGTCACCATTCCACGAGCGGGCACAATTTTGGAGCGTGACATGTTGGGTATCACTTTACTCGGCATAATATTATCTTTCACAATCTAAAAATTGGGCTAACTTTACTGTTGTATTTTTTTTTAACCACTTCACGAATGCCGCATGTACATATACGGCGGCAGAATAGCACGTACAGGCAGATGGACTTACCTGTACGTCCCTGCCTAGACGTGGTTCCTGCCGGACCCCCCCCCCCGGTACATGCGGCGATCGGTAATTCCGTGGGAGTGATCCGGGATGAGGGGCAGCTGTTCGTTTTTGTCCGCCCCTCGTGATCGCTCCCAGCGAATCCGCTTCCTCCCTGCTCTGCATTTCCTCTGCCTGTGTAATGTAAACACTGGCAGAGGTAGTGATGTCACCTCTCCTCTCGGCGGTATTTTCAATCCGGCGAGAGGAGAGAAGACATCATAAGTATGTCTCACCAACACTACACTGACACACTTAACCCTTTCAGATCACCCCCAGCCCCCTGTCACAGTGTCACTGATTGCAGTGATCATATATTTACTGATCACTGCATTTAGTGTCAGTGTGACGGTTAGTGTGACAGGCAGTTAGTGTTAGGTCCAGGGTAGCCCCCGTACCCCCCCAATTAAAGGTTTAACCCCTTGATCACCTCCCTAGTTAACCCTTTCACCCTCTATTGCCAGTGTCACTAAGCAAAATCGTTTTTCTGATCGCTGTATTAGTGTCGTTGTTGCCGCTAGGTAGCTAGTTTTTTTTATTGTGATTTTTTTTTAACTAACATGTGGCTGAATACATTTTGGCCTAAATGTTTGACTAAAATTTAGTTTATTCGATTTTTCTTATAACAAAAATAGAAAATATCATTTTGTTTTCAAAAATGTCGGTCTTTTTCCGTTTATATCGCAAAAAAAAAAAAAAAAAAAAAAACGCAGAGTCAATCAAATACCAACAAAAGAAAGCTCTATTTGTGGGAAGAAAATGACGCACATTTTGTTTGGGAGCCACGTCGCACGACCGCGCAATTGTCTGTTAAATCGACGCAGTGCCGAATTGTAAAAACACCTTTGGGCATTTAGCAGCATATTGGTCCGGGGCTTAAGTGGTTAAGTGCGCTTGTAAGACCGCTGCGCAAATGTGGTGTGACAAAGTATTGCAATGGCTGCCATTTTATTCTCTAAGGTGTTAGGAAAAAAATGTTTGGGGGTTCTAAGTAATGTTCTAGCAAAAAAAATGTTTTTAACTGGTAAAACAGCTCTCAGTCTTTAAGTGGTTAAAAGTGCATTTTTACTCACAATTTTCTGGCGGTGCTGCTGTAAAGTCCCTGAAACACCTGTTGAGTCTGCAAGTGAAGTCCACCTAATGCAGGTTCTTGCGATAATGTGACAATGATGCTGCACTGCTCCCGAATTCTGAGCAGAGTTGCCAGCCATGTGTAGGCAGCTTGTGTTACTGTAGCATGTAAAATGTTACATGGTGTGGCAACTGGCCAAACCTAGTTCTGCCTACTGCTATCTGGTTTGACAGCACTGCCACTGTTGATGTTGCCAAAACCCTCCCACTGTGAGCTGCAGTGTCTGTGAGAGGGGTTGAATGGGAGAATAATAAAGGAAGACTTGACTCAGTCAGAGAAGGTAAAAAGTTTGTTTAGTTTATGAGATTTGGGCATTATGATATAACTGTATTTGATACTTGTTGACATCGTCATACAGGGAAAAAAACACAAAATCTTAGTGCCCATAAGACTTTTTGGAGGTAATCATACACACAAAATAGTATGAATTAGGCTGGGTTCACATATATGCGGATCCGGTTTTGGTGCAAAGTCCGGTTTCATTTCAGCGTTTCAGAAGCGATTCAGGTGTGAATTTGACACTGAAATCGCACCTGAACCTTTTAAAATTTGCACCACAACCGGCCCGCATATATGTGTACTGACTGCATTGAAAGCATTCAAAACGCATCTGATTCACATATACTGTATGTGAACCCAACCCAAATGATGCACTTTATTCAACATATATACAGTTAAAAATATATTTTGCACCAAAGTGATTTACAATTTTACACACATAATCAAAAAGGTCTCTTCAAGCAGATGTACTGTACATCAATAGATTTGCCAATTAGAGAAATGGCAAGTTGTATTACAAAGCTCACCTCGTTTCCTGAACAATACTTTACTTCCTGAATTGTTGTTCACAAAATGTATTGAGATTTGTGATGCAACTTATCCATCTAATTGGCAAATCTGTTAATGGACATTTGTTTGAAGAGATCTTTTTGATAATGTTATTATATGTGAAAAATTGTAAATCAGTCCTTGGTGCATAATAGGTTTTAATTCTATATTTGATGTTATATGTTGAATACAGTGAATCATTAATACATCCTATTTGAGGTGTTTGTCCCATGGGCAGAACGATTTTGCTTTTTTATTTATTTATATTTTAAGTAATAAGGGATGGAGTTATACAAGCCTATGTACTGGACCCAATAGTCTAAATTGCCCTATATGTGCCTTCAGTTATATTTTATGAATTTTACATTTTTTGCACTGAAAATATGTTAAAACCATCAAAGCATTACATATTTCATATTTTCTTTTTTTTTAACTAGAGGTCCTGTAGAATAAAAAATTTCAATTGATATTTGTGATCCCCTAAGGAAGTCACGTGGTGTGACGAGACGCGTAGGGATCGAGGAGCCACAGAGTCCACACGCCTGACGCAGAGTGATCTACCTGACGTCCGTTTGTTTCATGCCCCATTGGATCGTTTTAATTGTGAGTGCAATTTTTTATTAAATGTGTTTTTATTTTGCGGGATTGCGCTATGGTTTGTTTTTCTTCCATCATATATGCCACCTGAGAGTCTTACCGCTCTGAGTGATTACCTGGCCCATCCATAGTAGAGTGTAAACCTGACATTTCCGGATCAAGAACGAATTCGCTGTTCGTGGGAGATAGGTCCATCATCCATCACCTCCTGGTGAGTGGATGTATGAGTGACATGTTGTCTATGTAGATGTTCCTTGTACTGTACTCTCACTCGCTCCATATTTGCTTTATGTTTTACTGCTGAGGAGTGCCTCTGCTGATTGTCCTACTGAGGGAACACTGCCCTCCTTTGGAGGTGTTGTTTTAGGCTATCCGTGGAATAGCCTTGAGGTGAGGAGCTGGGGACCACCTGAGGTGCTTACTGCTATCATCTTTTTCTGGTACCACTATCCTACACTCTGGACTTTCCTGGACATTTGGGTTTTCACAAGAGACTTTATTTATTCACTTTTTATTTCTATTTTTGTGTATCCAGAGGCATTTCATAATTGAATGTTTACTGGTCTCAAAGTTGTATTGGATTCAGCACTGTGAATATTACCCATTCTTTATTGCATGGACCTTATATTGGTTTCACTTTGCACGGGTTAGTGCATTTATCACCGTTTTTGTGTATATTGGAACCACCCCTATTGTATAACTTACCCTGTTTATTTTTATTATGTTGGTTATTATGTTGTTCTGAGTTCACTTTCCCTCATCACATCCACCCATCCAGACACTTGTGTTACCTCCCACTTCACCCACCTTATCATTACAGCGCAGACACCACCCCCTCCCTTTTCACTTGATATTTCTTTCTGCCTAGGACAGATTGTTTAGGCGTCTGCTGCAGTACTTCCAGCCCACCTCCCAGCCCATCCCCCTCGGGAGCGCAGGAGCCTTTCCATATTTGTGCAACTGTTTATCAAATCTATAATTTCAGGAAAAATATACACAAAAATGTATTTAATACACACAAACACAATACAATACAAAAATGATGAGGCAATGCTGAGTAAACAGATACCCAAAATGTTATGCCTCAAAACTGCGTGTGACTGCAAAACAGCAAAAAACGATGGAACACAATCAATAGGTGACGATTTAAATGCCTGTACGGATTATCGATGTAGAATTTACCATAAATGCTAACACTTTGGATTATTTCTCTCACTGGCATGCACAGCTGTACCCAATATGTGTTGTGCAACTGTAGACTATATACCTATGTGCGCATTTGCATTCTTATATGTGTGCACCGGGCAGCAAGGGTGCTTTAAAAAAAAAAATATATATATATATATTTTTATTTGATTATATTTCAATGTTTTAAACACTTTTTATATTTTTTGATCTAACTTTAGTACTATCACAAGGGGAATAACAACCCCCTATATGATAGCATTGGGCATAAACTTGTCTCTCTTGCCCTCTGTTCTAGCAGATTGAGCACAGATTGTGCTCAATCCACTGTACACCAGCCTTTGAATATGGGGTTTAGACAGCTCTGAAAAAGGAAGTGTTCAGAGTCGAGGGCTTCTATGTTTGCAGAAGACACTGGGGAATGGTGGTCTGGGGGGTATGGAGAAGATTTGAACAGCAATTTACAAGTCTGGTAAAAGTCATCACTTTTAGTACATAGCTGGGAGTCTGATAAAAAAGAAACAAGTTCATAGTCAATGCAGGACACATCATTAGCACGCATTAATGCATCTCCGTATTCATTGACTCCATAAAAAAAATAAAAAAAATCAGTATGTCTGTTATTGTCTCACTGTACACAGTTTTCTTTAGAAAATCTATTTTGTTAATCTGTTGAAAGTACCTGGATATCCTGCCAGTAACTGCACATTTGAATACTAACCCACTGCTTTTAAATTAGCAGCAGTGATGTCAGCCTGCCATGTAAGCTTTTCTTAGTTCCCTATTGGACTGCCTATCATGTAGGCAGCCCATGATCAATTGAATAAACACACAACGGCAGGCTGACAATGCTATGATAGTGGCTTTATTTTGTCAATCTGCACCAGGAAGTGTTGTTACTGGCAGGATCTTCAGGTAAGAAACTTTGCAACAGATTCACAAAATACTAACCAATAAAGAAACATGTATACAGTGAGGCATGATGGCAAGCATACTGAACAATAGGTTAAGGGTTTACATATACCCTCAAGTTTAAATGCAAGCAGTATAAGTACCTAAATTTGATGTTTCTACTTATTGCAATGTACTATACAGCAGTAGTTACACTGGAAGAAGGCGGAGCAGAAAGAGGGGCCAATTACTTATGTTTCACTGATCATGTGCCAACAAAAACACCTGTTGCTAGGAGATTAAAAAAAAATTGCTGATGAGTCTGCTATTTTTCCTGTCTAGTTACAAATTTATAGCCCCCCCCAAGTGTTGCCTGCAACAGAAAACAATCAGGTCTTCTGCCCTGCCAAGCAAGGTGCCAAGTGGAAGACCTGCGAAAATCTCTGGACTGGGTGGACAGAGACACATAACCTTTGTCAGTCAAAACAGTTCCCTGGAGTCCATCTCCTTGGACATGATACCAATGTATGAATGCTGGATCTTCCTGGCACAAAGGTAATGCCGAAAAACAGGAGTGTAGTCTGTATAGTGTGCTTGCTTACATGCAAAAAAAATTGATTACTATATATAAGCCATTTAGCAAGAAAGATTTTAGTGGTGTTGACGATCTCTTCGGACATAACCCCTGCATTTCTCAGTGGTGGGGATATGCATTCATTGATGGTCATGTCTTACATTTTTCCTGGAGGAAGGCTGAGGTACGTTCTCACTTCAAAGTATTAATGATCTATGAGGGTCAAGCTTGTGTCTTTTGCCCTATGAAATGGTGATGGAATCTTCCGGCTTGTCGGAGCAGCTGGAGATTTTTGGCATGCTTTCAGAATTATCATACAGACTGTCCTTCTAAATTTGTTGCAACAATATCACTGGTTGGAGGATAGGCAGCTTTATATGGGCACTTTAAATTAAATCAACAATAAGTTTAAAAAACCCTAGTTAACAAAGACAGTATTTATAGTATATATAAAAAAATTATAAAATCTATGGGCTCATTCATACGTGCAGCCAGGGTGTTGTCATGGTTCCCCCCCACCCCTGAAGGAGGTTATACAAATGCTGCTATAAGTTAAGTAGCATGTCGCAATTGGTGGACGTTAGTGGTGCCAAACGTAGAACATGCAAGTTCATGAGGGCCCAAATTGCCCCACTACTATGCCACGGTAGTAAGGCATTTACAGGGTTAAATCATGCAGTGAGGAGAAAACATAGGTTGCATAGTTTATATGGTTGAAAAAAGACCACCCAGTTCAACTCATAGTCCTGTATATTCTGCTTCCTGATGAAGACATCTAAAAGCCATCAATACTCTCAGCTAGTACAACTTCCTGTGGGTGGGAGGTCCACAGTTTTACCACTCTAATAATAAAGACCCCTTTCCACATTCTAAGTTTAAACCTCTTTTCTATCCCCCAAATCGTGGCCACATATCTCCTTCAAGAACCGTAAACTGTTTATTACAGTTACTGGAGTCACTTTTGATATATTTACACATTGTAATTATATCCCCTCTCAAGCAACTCTTCTCCAGAGTGAATAACTTATCTATGTAATCAATCCTCACAGCGGAGGTCCTCCATCCCCCTTATTCATTTTGCAGTCCTTCACTGAACTTTCTAACTTGACAACTTCTTTTCTGAGGATTAGTGACTAAAACTGAGCTGCATATTTAATATGAGGGTGAACCAGTGTTTGTAAAGGCATACAATTATTGATCTATCTCTTGAATGTAAGCCCTTTTTAATGCTTGAGAGGATTTTGGCTTTGTAAACTGCGACTTGGCATTTTATGAGGTCCTATTTTCCCAATTCATTTCAAATTGTATGCCAGGAAAGAAATATTAGAATATGATGAATGGAAACAATCCAATGTGGGCAAAAACACCCAAATCTCCAAGATGGGCAAAAACAGAGCCATGTAGTATAGAGATCTTGCCACTGGTGTCCTCAGAAGGTATAAAAAGTCAGATGACTTCAACTATAACAGATATAATCCTTATTCCACAGGCTAATCCTTTAGGGAAAGGGTGTCTAATCTTTCCAAAACAAAAGATCAGTTTACTGTCCTTCAGACTTTAGGGGGGACTGGACTGCGGCCAGTGGAAGTGGAAAATGCACAGCGTCAGTGAGGATAAACAATACCCCACCATTGGTATTAGTCAGAGGAATAGTGCCCAATTATTGGCATCAGTAGGAAGAATAATGTTTCATCATTGGTGACGGGGGGCAAGCAAAGGGATGCAGTTTGGAGGCCACTGCTTTAAGACAAACAACGGTTTGTCAAACAAAAGAAAAAAAAATATTACTCTTTAGCATAGGACAGCCATTTTGAGCGAGAGGTATTCCGTAGAAAGAGCTAGAACTGTCTGCATGGACAAAGAAAATATGTTATGGGGTATCCGAGGTGAATCTGGTGGCTTTCCTTTCAAATGGTATTCAACTTTAAATCCAAACTCAGAGCAAATAAAAAAAAAAAACACACCCTTGACTCCAATTATGCATTTATTAAGAGATTATTAAAATGTATTTTTTTGTTGTACAATAGCCACTTGTAATTTCATGCACAGAAACACTCAGGATAGGAAATGTCACTCATCTAATCAGTGTTTTTACAGACAGCTGTCAATCTACTGTGGCTATACTTACATGGGAGAGGACAAAAGTACCAAGTAGTCCATAAAGTAACATTAAAGTCTCCAAATTACAGCAGGTCTGTATGCACTACAGCAAGTTATATACACCAGACTTCTGTATGATGTGCTGTACATAACATATTCTGGACTGCTAAACTCTGTACCTTGTGTATACTGATGCACACTGTATGCAGCTTTGTATGTTACTATCATACAGTGGACCACTATGCTTTGTACATTTTGCTTTACCTTAGTTGGGACCCCTGTGTTTTGTATGCTGTGCTTTATACTACATACTTTTCACCATCACAGTCTATATGCTCTGCTATACCCTATCTGCTCCAAACTGTTGCACTTTGTACAATGTGCTTTACACAACATTCCCTTGACCCTTAAACGTTGTTTATGACCACAAACTTTTTTTTATGAATTCTTAATTTTATTCACTTCAAAAACACATTTGCTAATCTGTCTGGTATATCATCTCCTAATTTCAGTGATCTCTAACAGACGGCCACTACTATGTGTTGTAGAGAGGTTGTTTTCTGACCACGAGTGACTTCATTTTCGCTAACACAGAAGTAAAGTCACAAGAGGGGGGTAATTGACTGCAGTTTTTTTTTCAGCCGTATCCAAGGAAACTAGAATTTGTACTCCATATCCGACTCCACATGATAGAACAGCAACTGCAAATCTTCTAAGATGCTGGACAAGGATAAATTGGAACTCATTTAGAAATGGCATTTTTACACCAAAAACACTTTTGAAAACCATGCTGTCTGTGTCTTTGTACAGGCCCACATCAGAGCTGTAATCGTAGCATGCAAATACACAAAAAACATACTGCATTTGGCACAGTCATTAGAGGCACATTAGAAAAACATTGATCCATGTGATTTATCACTAGGATATAAAGTAACAACATTCATGTGCAGTTTATGTAAAATCAGCAGTAGCCAGCTAAAAAACCCAAAAACAAACGTATTTGGAGACGCTTTGTTTATCTTTGATTCTAGCACTCCCGAATAGTTTAATATAGCATTACAGAAGGATCAATAAAGGTTTAGATGTTTTGGAGATTTGTGCACCAGTATGGTCTAGTGCAGTGGTTCTCAACCTTTCTAGTGCTGTGACCCCTTGATAATATTTCCCAAGTTGTAGGGACCCCTAACAGTAATTTTTGTAGAGTGGGTTGTCAGCACCCGGGGCAAGACAAATAATTTGTGCCCCTAACCCACGGATATTTAGCGCTTCCTGAGTCCCTTCCACTCATATTAATACCCCTTATGGTACATTTTAGGATGTACCACTCTCTCTCTTTGTTCTTTTATCTCGCTCTTTTCCCCATCCCTCTCTCTAGCCGTATTTCTTGTTCTTTCTCTTCCTTTTTCTTTGTTCCTCTCCCTTCCATGTATTCTCTATTTGTATTCCTTCCCTTACTCCTTGTTGGGGGTGTGGGGAGAATGGGATGAGTGGAAGTGCTGGTGGCGGGTTGGATAAGCCAAATTAGGTGCTCTTGATGAAGGTCATCTGCTGATTTGAGAACTGTAATGAGGACTTTTAATGCGAACTATGATCACAGGTAGTGTTACGCACTGTGTCCCTCGGCGTCACTGTGTCTACGACTTTGTGGTGTCTTGTAGCAGTGACACCTATGCTGAAATCAGGAGATAGGGTCTCATCCAGCCCCTCCCACTTCACATTCCTCACCAATCAGCTGACCTCTAGTCTCTGCCCCCCAGCCATGGCATGAACTGAATGGGTGGCTGCGAAGAGGCTGAGTGGGTGGCCGCAGGCTCCAGGAGCAGCCCAGCTGGTGGCCACAGGCTCCTGTGACAGCTCTGCTGGGCAGCCGCAAAAAGGCTGGGAGAGCAGCGTGGGCTTCAGGAACAGCACAGGATTCAGTGACCCCTGGCAAATCGTCATTTGACCCACAAGGGGGTCACGACCCCCAGGTTAAAAAAACACTGGTCTAGTGGAAGTATGAAAGACCCTGGAGGATTTAACCACTTTAAGACCAAGCCTATTTTTCAAACTTGTTTTCAAGTTAAAATCATTTTTTTTTATAGAAAATTACTTAGAACCCCCAAACATTATATATATATTTTTTTATAACACACTAGAGAACAAAACAGCGGTCAATACTTTTGTCACACCGTATTTGAGCAGCGGTCTTAAAAGCGCACTTTTATTTTTTAATAAACAAAAATTGATTTAAAAAAAAGACAAGAGTAAAGTTAGCCCAATTTTTTTTGATGTTGTGAAAGATGATGCTACGCCGAGTAAATTGATACCCAACATGTCACGCTTCAAAATTGTGCCCGCTCCTGGAATGAAGACAAACTTTTACCCTTAAAAACCTCCATATGCAACATTTAAAAAGTTGTTTAGATTGCATGTTTTGAGTTTAAACACAGTTTTCATATGCAGGCGCCACTTATGTACTACTTTTATTTTCATATTTATTTAACCTTTTATTTTAACATTTTTACACTGTTCTTTTAAAAAGAAAATTGTGCCACTTTTATTTCAATTACAAAGGAATGTAAACATCCCTTGTAATAGAAAAAAAGCATGACAGGACCTCCTAAATATGAGATCTGGGGTCAAAAAGACAGCAGATCTCATTTACACATTGGCCGAAAGTGACGTTGTCTCCGATAAAAGTGATTTTGCTGCGAATTCGCAGCAGAGACCGCTTTTCTCTGAAAGCAGACCACCCACTGAAGAAGAGGATATTGGGGTTATGGTAGCTGGCTGCTGCCATAACAATATCCCTCTTCAAACAGCTGGCGTATAATGACGGCGCCCGATCGGTAAGTGGTTAACTGTTTAAGCGGGATAGCGGGCACGCCGATGCTCGTGACTGGTGGTTGTGATGAACGCCGGGCCATGAGCCATTGCGGGCACGAGAGGCAGAACAGGGACGTGTGTGTGTAAACACACACATGTCCCTGTTCTGAGAGAAGATGCAGATGATGAGTTCCTATAAACTGGGAACCAGAATCTGTCATCTCCTATAGCGAGTCCTCTCCCCCTACAGTTAGAACACACAGTCAGGGAACACAATTAACCCCTTGATCGCCCCCTAGTGTTAATCCCGTTCACTAGGGATTAACACTGTAGTGCATTTTTATAGCACTAATCGCTGTATAAATGTCAATGGTCCCAAAAATTTGTCAAAAGTGTACGATGTGTCCGCCATAATGTTACAGTACAGACAAAAAAAAAATCGCCTACATTACTAGTACATTTTTTTTATAAAAATGCCATAAATCTATCCCCTATTTTGTAGATGCTATAACTTTTGCACAAACAAATCAATATACGCTTATTACGATTTTTATTACCAAAAATATGTATAGGGCTAGGTTCACACGGCTGCAAATTCTATTGCAAATTTGAACCGTTGCGATTTCTCAAATTCGCAAGTCATTTAAATTACATAGTTTACCATTAGTGGCGTTCACATTAATGCGTTGCGAATATAAGCTGTGGGGGAAAAAGGGCACTGTGCGAGTTTGATCCGTGTGCGATGCAAATTCAGCTCTATAGACTGGCATTCCCTGAAACCGCAGCAAAAACGCAGCCACGAAATCGCGGTAACAATTTTGAATTTGCAGCAATATGAACCTAGCCCAAGAATACATATCGGCCTAAACTGAGAAAAAATGTACTTTTTTGAAAAAAATTGGGGATATTTATTATAGCAAAAAGTACAAAATATTTTTTTTTAAATAGTGACTATTTTTTTGTTTATAGCACAAAAAATAAAAACTGCAGAGGTGATCAAATACCACCAAAAGAAAGCTCTATTTGTGGGGAAAAAAAACTGTCAATTTTGTTTGGGTACAACGTTGCAGGACCGTGCAATTGTCAGTTAAAGCAACGCAGTGCCGTATCGTAAAAAATGGCACGGTCATTGAGCAGCCAAATCTTCCGGGGCTGAAGTGGTTAAGGAGTACATACAATAATATTGTAATACTGTAAAATAGCCTTTTTCAACCAGGGTGCCTTGGCAAAATGCCTAGAAATAAACCTGAAAAATTGTATACAAGCAAGTGGCTGGATCAAGCTTGCTTTTTAGTTACATAAAGCCACAGGTTTTCATTGTGCACCATTATAACCTTCTAGCATTGTTACCATCAATAATGTCATAGGTTGATAAGAAGGATGTCGGGCACTTGCACAGCATATTCGTTTTCCCCTCTCCATCAGCACTGGGGTCAGTTTAGCTGAGTGAGGGAGACAAACTGAGG
This sequence comes from Rana kukunoris, assembly GCA_029574335.1. NCBI lineage: Eukaryota > Metazoa > Chordata > Amphibia > Anura > Ranidae > Rana > Rana kukunoris. The sequence continues at coordinate 48,219,782 of CM056055.1, forward strand.
GAAGAGACAAACTGAGGGAAAAGAGAAACACTGGAAAACTAGTCAGTACCAGTGTGCAAAGGTTTGTTTGCATTGGAAGAATAAATCACCTCCAACTTTGGGTGGCTAGCAGCGGCGGTCCGTCCATAGAGGGCGCTGGAGCGCCGCCCCCTCTGGCTCCGCACCTGCACTGGAAATAACATACATTCATGCAGTGCATGAATGTATGGTATTGTTGCCAGCTGCCGCTGGTCTATTCAGGTGGCTGGACATTGAGCGCCGTCCACCTGAATAACGGCAGCTGGTAGGCTGTGCGGAAGTGCCTATCAGAGCCAGCGGCTCTGAAAGGCTTTCCGAGTACAGCCCCCGTTTCCCCGGATGCTTTATCCAGGGAACGTACGGGGTGCGTTCCTTGGATAAGACTGACTGCCTTCTTAGCCAATGGTTCACTGGTTCTGGTTATCGGTAACCTGATTGGCTGAAGCGTCACCAAGGCAGGAGAAGACATCAAGGGACATGAAAGGCTTAAGGTAAATGCATTTTACAGGGCACAGCGGCGACAATGGGCACAGAGGCGACAAAGGGCACAAAGGCATAAATTAAAGGGCACAGTGACATGCACAGTGGCAAAAATAGGCACAGTGGCGACAATTAAAGGGCACAGTGGTGACAATTAGCACAGTGGCGACAATTGAGGGGCACAGTGGCTGCGTTTGATGGCATGGCACAGTGGTGACAATTGATGGCACAGCGGCTGCATTTGATGGCATGGCACAGCGGCTGCGTTTGATGGCATGGCACAGCGGGTGCGAATTGATGGCATGGCACAGTGGTGCGAATTGATGGCACAGTGACTGCGTTTGATGGCATGGCACAGTGGTGACAATTGATGGCACAGTGGCTGTGTTTGATGGCATGACACAGTGGTGACAATTGATGCCACAGTGGCTGCATTTGATGGGTACAGTGAGGCTGCAATTTTTTCTTTTTTTTTCATTTGCGCCCCCCCTAAAAATTTTGAGCACCAGCCGCCACTGGTGGCTAGCGTGTATGGATGTCTCTGTGTTATGTAAAACTATTAGTTTACCCAGGCATTTTTCTCTTTTCTCCCTAGCTATATATATATATATATATATATATATATATATATATATATATACACACACACATATACACACACATACACACACACACACACAACTTTAATGGCGTCTTAGTCCGTAGGGGTTCAATATTGAGTTAGCCCACCCCTTGCAGCTATAACAATTTCAACTCTTCTGGGAAGTATGTCCACATGGTTTAGGAGTGTGTCTATGGGAATGTTTGACCATTCTTTCAGAAGGGAATTTGTAAAGGACAGTCACTGATGTGGACGTGAAGACCCGGCTAGCAGTCTCTGCTCCAATTCATCCCAAAGGTGTTCTATGGGGTTGAGGCCAGGACTCTGTGCAGGCCAGTCAAGTTGCTTCCCCTAAACTTGCTTCCGGCACTGGGTAGCTGGGAACCCATGACTGTCAACTATGTATTGTGACATACTGAAGCTGAGCATAATCCCCTCCTTTTGGGAACTGGGCCACAGGGCAGTATAAAGTACTGAGCATTTGCCCGAGTACATGTACTCTGGCAAATGCTTTGATGCTTCACCCGATACCTGGACAGTCAGTGGTGATCGGTGCGGTGAGGGAGTTACAAGCACCGATCACCCTGTATAGATTTCAATAAAGCCCGACAGCCGCTTCTCGCCCCCACTTAGTGAAATCTATACAGGGTGATTGGTGCTTGTAACTCCCCCACCGAACCGATCAACGCTGACTGTCCTTGTATCCTCCAGTCCCCCTCCGCTCTGCTCCGTGTCCCCCTCCGCTCTGCTCCATGCACCACTCTGTGTCCTCCTCCGCCCCCTCTGTCCTCGATCTATCAGGATGGAGAGTGGAGGTAGAAGCCAGTAAACCCGGCTATTTCCTTTTGCTGTGATTACGATGTCTCAGTTTATGAATGGAGAGGAGCCGCTGTCTTTTCTACATTAATTTTCAGTGCTGCTGAGAAAGGGACCGGAGAATCTCTATCCTCAGTCCCTTTCTCTCTCTCAAAGGGGAGATGTCAGGGGTCTGTCGAGACACCTGATATCTCACCAAAGCCCCTCAACAGGGCTGATAAAGAAAAACGAAAAAAATTGCAATAATAAAAAAATGTATTAAAAAACATAAACACACTGTCCACCCCACCAAAAAAAAAGCATTGTAAAAAAGCGGGAAAAAAAGAAATTGTATAAAATTATTTAAACAAATTAATTGTAAAAAAACCCGACATTTGTGCCACTGTCACATGACATTAAAAAAACTATTGGTAATCGGTATCGGCGAGTACTTGGAAAAAAAAAGTATCGGTACTTGTACTCTTAAAAAAAAGTGGTATCGGGACAACCCTAGTGCCAACAGCAACCTTTGTTAAAAACACCTGAACTCAATAATTTGTCCATACTCTTTTAGCCATATGGCTAGGTGTGAATATCAGATGTCCACAAACTTCTGGCCATATAGTATACAAATACTATTCACAAGTGCATGTGAATCTCGTAATGTCAGAAAACTTGATACGTTGTTTGTTATATTTAGATTTGGTAGAAGGCCAAATACAGCTTATAGTGCCATTTGGTCAGTCATTTTAGCCTAAAGTGAGCTTAGCAAAAGGCAGCTTGTAGTGTCCTTCAATGAGATTACTGAACAGGAAATCACTGCGAGTAGGAAAATATCACTTTCTCATCCAGAGGCTTATTTTGGTTATATCCATTTTCTCATATGCTTCTAAACCTCAAGATGAACCTTAAGTTTAAATTAGCTACATACATTACAGGTAAATCAAAACAAAAGGAGTGCAAAATTATTAGTTTTTTATTTATTTTTAAATCAGCCCGAGTAGAAAAGAGTAATGCACAGTGGGATCCTGTTCTCTGTGGGGGAAGCTGTGATCCCTATGCAGAGGACTAATGCACCCCCTGCTGAGTCAGAGCCAGCGCTCTCCAATCAGCAGTGAGCATGAGATTTGCTGATTACAGAGCTAAAGGTCTGGCTCTCTGGGGGCATCTCAGACCTCTGCAATGAGGCCACTGCTTCCCTATTGAGATCAAGGGTCACAATCTGCAGTTGCTTGAAGGGGACAGGCTTTTCTATTTAGACTGCGATTCCTTTACGGCTTATGTTGATGGGCATTACTTTCCCGAGATTGACATGCATTTGAAATGCACCTAAAATGTAGGTCAAAAAAATCTCATTGACTTTATTTAAGCAGTACATATGGCAGTTCAACATCTGTGTTGGAGCTGCATTACGTAGGGCCGAGATTCTTCAATATGTCCCTTTGAGGTACAATCGCACTGCAGGCAAAGCAGGTTAAGTGCAGCCTTTTCTTCTCAAATGCTGCATTTTAAATTAAATTTGATTTAGGCTCCTTACACACGGAGCGGTCCGTTTTTCGGTCCGCTCCGTGTGTCCGTCAGCTCAGCGGGGGGTCTCCGCTCAGCTGTCGGCGGACGGGGCGGTCCCCGCACACTGTCCCCTCACACCCTATGGCCGGACGGAAGAAAAATAGGACATTCTTCCGTCCGCAAAAACGGATGCGGATCTGGCGGACGTTAGCAGATGCATCATCCGCTAACGGATCCGCTCCCATAGGGGCCCATTACAAGTCTGTAAACGAACTTGTATTGAGCGGACGAACGGTCCGCTAGTGTGAAAGGACCCTTAAAGTGAGGGTTCAATTGGGCTTTAAAGCAAACCTTCCCTGCTAGAAATACAGGGCTGCCATTGCTTTCTTCCTTCTGAAAATACACAGGCAGACCCACAACCTTCAAAATTTTCTGAGTGATAGAGCTGGAACAAGCACAGATCAGGTACGTCAAAAGTCCCCATCTACAAGCTTCTTCTGGATAGAAACAAAAAAAAAGATAGAAGAGTGACGGCACAAAAAAAAAAAAAAAATGTGGTCTATCGAGTCTGCCCCCATTTTTAAATATATATATTTTTTTTAAATATGCAGGTGCTTTCAATGAGACTCCACCAGTAAGAAGGAACATACACAACACAACGTAACTTCCACTATTGTGCGAAAAAAGTTAACCCCCTTTCACACTTGTAGGACTTCAAAATCGCACCATTTTACCACGATTTTGTGGCCGCGATTTTACCACGATTTCAATTAATGCCTGTCTAAGTGGCATCACAATCGGACCAAAGTAGTGCAAGGACTACTTTGAAGTAGGCACAACTTAAAATCGTGCCAGTATGAATGGTAGTCGTTGAAAATAATGGAGAATGACTTGTCATATACGATTTTGCAGTCCAAAATCGTGGGACAAGTTGTATAAGTGTGAAAGGGGACTAAAGCTGCCCATTATTTTTTTTTATTTCATCTGCACACTCGAGGTGGATGAGGGAATCAGCCCAACTGAGCTATTTTTTTTATGACAGCCGAAGACTTCCCTGCTGTCAGGTCACACTGATCAGCATTAAAGACTATAACCCGCAGAGCTGATCTAGCATAAACAATCTGACAAGGCAGTTGTACAGAAGTCGACCGGTAGATTCTCTCACTGGCGTCAAGTGACTCGTTGGTGTTACAAGGTCTCAGGTGTTAATGGGGATGGCACTTTGGGCTCAATTTAGACATTCTCACTTTTGTTGCCAGAGGTTTAGGCCCCTTTCAGACGTGCGGACCGTATGTCCGTAATTCATCCATCCGTTTTCGGATGAAATACGGACATACATGTATCCCTATGGGATAGCGGATGTTCATCCACTGACACCCGCTGACACCCGTAATTGTCCGCCTCCTCAAAGATCCGCGTTTGCAGACGGAAGAAAATCCTATTTTTTCTTCCGTCTGCAGAGCGGATCGGATGAACACGGACATACGGTCCGTGCTCATCCACTCCCCCATAGGGGAGAGTGGAGAAAAACAGGATGGTCTCTGCACACTGTGCGGGGAACGCCCTGTCATCCAACGGCTCAGCGGGGATTTACGGAGCGATCCCTGCTGAGCACACGGAGGCAGATCAATACTGATCTGCCCCGTGTGAAAGGGCCCTTAGACATTAATGGCTGTGTGTTGTTATTTTGAGGGAACAGCAAATTTACACCGTTATACAAGCTGTACACTCACTACTTTACATTGTAGCAAAGTGTAATTTCTTCAGTGTTGTCACATGAAAAGATATAATAAAATATTTACAAAAATGTGAGGGGTGTACTCACTTTTGTGAGATACTGTATCAGTAGTGTTTTCTTATCTCTTTCCAAAGCACATGTCCTGTAGCTGTCTCATGCTCCTTAGCTCTGTTATCAGCCTGATAACTTCTCACACATTCTCCAAGACAGGAGACACAGTGTGTGTCAGGGGAGGTTGCTATAAATAGATTAGCAGTCAGCTTGCTGTCTAAGAGCAGACCTCTGCACATTCCTTTCTTCCTTTGCCTGAGGAGAGGGGGTGCGTGCCTTTTCTCCAATCAGTTGTCTTGGCTGTATGCCAATAATCTACTCCCAGTGCTTACCAGGAAGAGAAAAACTTTAACACAAAGAGCACTTTCTAAAGGATATATACAGATGAATATACAGATGAAGACAGCAGATATACGTGTTAGGCCACGTACACACCATGAAATAAATCCGATAAAATCGGTCTGACAGACCGTTTTGATCGGATTTGTCTGCTGGGATAGATTTGATCGTGTGTACATGATCAAACCAAAATCCCCGCTGGCAGACAGCGCGGTGACGTTGACACCGCCACGTCACCAGGAAGTAAAACACTTCCGCGCATTCGTCGAATCCATTTAACGCATGTGCGGGCAGATATGTCTGCTGGTTAGCGTACTAACCAGCAGACATGTCGAACGGACGGGTTCCCAGCAGACAGATTTTAAAGCATGCTTTAAATTCTGTCTGCTGGAAAAACCAGTCTGTCCGCCCATACACACGATCGAATTTGTCTGCTGACACGGTCCGTCGGACCGTTTCAAGCAGATAGATTCGATCGTGTGTACGCGGCCTTAAAGTTACAAAGGGAGATTTGTTTTATCTCTGTGTATCATCTGAGGCTGTTCACTTCACTGGGTATATGTGAGGGTTTACATCCACTTTAAGCTATGTTGCAAAGAATAATGAGCAACAATTTCACTCTCTAGATATGCAAAGCTGGTAGTGACATACCTAAAAAGACTTGCAGCTGTAATTGCAGCCAAAGGTGGTTCTACAAATTATTGACTCAGGGGGGTTAAATACAAATGCTCGCCACACTTTACACATATTTGTAAGACATTTTGAAAACTATTTATCATTTTCCTTTCACAATTAAGTCCCACTTTGTGTTGGTCTATCGCATACAACAGTGATGGCGAACCTTGGCACCCCAGATGTTTTGGAACTACATTTCCCATGATGCTTATGCACTCTGCAGTGTAGCTGAGCATCATGGGAAATGTAGTTCCAAAACATCTGGGGTGCCAAGGTTCGCCATCACTGGCATACAATCTCAATAAAATACACTCACGTTTTTGGTTTTAACATGACAAAAAAGTGGAAAACTTCGAGGTATGGATAATTTTTCAAGGCACTGTACATGGATCGAAATTTCGATCCATGCATGGCTGGCTTAACTCACCAGATCCTAAACTGCACTCTGAGGTATACAGTCTCAAGATGGTACCGTGCATCCACGATCCTGAGAACCCTTTCACATCTGCAATTTACTTTAGCCTTCCGGTGAAATAGTAAACGGTAATCCCAAGGAAGGATAGAATAGTGCAAGTAATGTATGAGCACAGCATGTAAAACCATTTCCCTTTTTATCATGTTACATAAATTACCATAATTCACAAAAATATTTTCATATCTAAAAAGCAACTAGTATCCCATGCTATGTTCAGAGCATGTGTGGCATACATTTTAAACTCATAAATCCACTTTGTTTTGCGTTTAGAGAGCTCTCTCGTTACATCCTCTCAAATTTAGAGTCACTTTATCAATGCCAACAAACTTTATCCCCATAGTTTATCTTTTTTTTATTTATTTTTTGCAACTTGTCATACTAAAAAGATTCTATGTGAACACAACCCCTTTAAGATGTTCTAAATGTCTTCTCTCAATCTCACCTGCAGTGCCCAAGTGGTCCACCCCACATACTGTAAACCACACAGTGTAGCATGTACGCCATATTTTCAGAACAAATGTATCAATCTTACAGTTCTTACCAAGCGTATAAGATATAAACTGAGAATTTTTCTTACATTCAGTGCTATTCAATTTACAAATGACACATTTTGCAAGGAAAAAACTTTAAGATGTTGATTTTGAAGATTTGAAGAGGAGCTTCAGTCTCCTACAAATACTGTAGCTGCTGACTTAGTATAAGGACACACCGGACCAGGGATCCAGAGATGTCAGCAACCGAGCCAATTCTTTAATTTTAGTTGTGCTGCACTTTATGATGACTGGTGACTAATGTCAGTGAGAGAGAAAGTGATGAGAAATCCAAGTTTAAAGTTGTCACCAGTGGAAAATGGGACAGCAAATGAAGGTAAATATCCGCAGCGGAATGCAGATAGGAAAAAATAAACTAAGAAGCATTTTATCCTTCCCTGTTCTATCTAAAGACATTATTAAAAAGCTTGGCTATACATACACTTAAAAAAAAAAGAAAAAAAAACTTGGGAATTTCATTGGGCACATAAATCATCAACAGCTCACATTAGTAAAAACATTGGACTCCACTTGGCAGGGGAGTACAACGAAAGTCACTATAATGATTTTCCTGCTGTTTTGCACCTATACTTAGAAACATTTCCCTTTATTGCACTGCTTTCTGTGATTACCTTTTCCTGCCTGTGACTCACCAGACCCGCTCAGCACAATGGGATCCCATGTGAGCTTTACATCTGGCCCTCGGCCTTTCAGTTGGAACACAACCACAACGAAGAAGGTAAAAAGCAACATAAAGTAAACTTCACCAATTAAAATTGGTGATTTTCAAGCTTTATAGCACACAGGTATCTCATCCAGGCATTAGAAATTACTTCCAAATGTAATGGCTTGACTTCCAGAAATGGCACATAATAAATTACACTTTTGCTTGTGACAAAGGAAGACTGAACAGACTTGCAGTCGCTCCCTTGAACAGAGGAGAGAAGGGTTACAGCTTGTGATACCTTTTATTGGGACCATAAAAAAGATACCTGAATCCTGGAAAAACTCAAGAGCCTGTAAAGTATTACCAGGTGGCCTATTAAAAAAGTCTCATCTTTAAACAGTTTGGCTCTCAGGACAGTGTTTAAAGAAGTTTTTAGCAACTAAATATACGTAGGAATAGCACACAACTGGGCGCTAGTCAGGAAACCTGTGAGAACCATTAAATTGTTTTTGTTTAAATAGAAACCTTTATCTTTTTTTAGTTAAAGTTACAGTGGGGCAAAAAAAGTATTTAGTCAGCCACCAATTGTGCAAGTTCTCCCACTTAAAAAGAGAGAGGCCTGTAATTGTCATCATAGGTATAGCTCAACTATGTGGAAACAAATCCAGACAATCACATTGTTTGATTTGGAAAGATTTGTTTTGCAAATTATGGTGGAAAATAAGTATTTGGTCAATAGCAAAAGTTCATCTCAATACTTTGTTATATATCCTTGGTTGGCAATGACAGAGGTCAAAAGTTTTCTTTAAGTCTTCACAAGGTTGTCACACACTGTTGCTGGTATGTTGGCCCATTCCTCCATGCAGATCTCTTCTAGAGCAGTGATGTTTTGGGGCTATCGCTGGGCAACACAGACTTTCAACTCCCTACAAAGGTTTTCTAAGGGGTTGAGATCTTGAGACTCCAGGACCTTATAATGTTTCTTATGAAGCCACTCCTTTGTTGCCCGCACAGTGTGTTTGGGATCATTGTCATGCTGAAAGACCCAGCCACATTTCACCTTCAATGCCCTTGCTGATGGGAGGAGGTTTACACTGAAAATCTCATGATACATGGCCCCATTCATTCTTTTATGTACACAGATCAGTCATCCTGTTCCCTTTGCAGAGAAACGGCCCTAAAGCATGATGTTGCCACCTCCATGCTTCACAGTAGGTATGGTGTTCTTTGGTTGCAACTCAGCATTCTCTCTCCTACAAACACGACGAGTTGTGTTTCTACCGAACAGTTCTACTTTGATTTCATCTGACCATATGACATTCTCCCAATCCTCTTCTGGATCATCCAAATGCTGTCTAGCAAACTTTAGATGGCCCGGACATGAACTGGCTTAAGCAGGGGGACACATCTGGCACTGCAGGATCTGAGTCCCTGACTGCGTATTGTGTTACTAACAGTAGCCTTTGTTACGTTGGTCCCAGCTCTCTGCAAGTCATTCACTAGGTCCCCCTGTGTGGTTCTAGGATTTTTGCTCACCGTTCTTGTGATCATTTTGACCCCACGGGGTGAGATTTTGCGTGGAGCCTCAGATCGAGGGAGATTATCAGTGGTCTTGTATGGCTTTCATTTTCTAATTATTGCTCCCACAGATGATTTCTTTACACCAAGCTGCTTGCCTATTGCAGATTTAGTCTTCCCAGCCTGGTGCAGGTCTACAATTTTGTTTCTGGTGTCCTCCGACAGCTCTTTGGTTTTCACCATAGTGGAGTTCGGAGTGTGACTGTTTGAGGTTGTGGACAGGTGTCTTTTATACTAACAAGTTCAAACGGTTGCCATTAATACAGGTAATAGGTGGAGGACAGAGGAGCCTCTTAAAGAAGAAGATACAGGTCTGGGAGAGCCAGAAATCTTGCTTGTTTGTAGGTGACCAAATACTTATTTTCCACCATAATTTGCAAATAAATTCTTTTTAAATCAGACAATGTGAGGCCGCGTACACACGACCGAGAACCTTGACAGGCTAAACTCATCGTTCCGCCCGACGAGGTTCTCGGCCAGCCGTCGAGTTCGTCGACCAGGCTGTTGAAAAAGGCGTCGAGCCATTAGTCCCGATGGCCCGTCGAGCAAATAGAGAACCTGCTCTCTATTTTGGCTCGACGAGCTTCCCGACGGGACTCTCGACGAAAGGGTACACACGATCGAGCTTCTCGGCAGAATATGGATCCCAGCGAGCTTCTCGCTGGATTCTGCCGAGAAACTTGGTCGTGTGTACGGGGCCTAATTGTCGGGATTTGTTTTCACATTTTGTCTCTCATAGTTGAAGTATACCTATGATGACAATTACAGGCCTCTGTCATCTTTTTAAGTGGAAGAACTTGCACAATTGGTGGCTGACTAAATAGTTTTTTGACCCACTGTATACAAAAAGATTATTACACATTAGGGTGCTATGGAAGCGTATATGCTACAATTACTAATTATTACATTCTGACTTTCTCAAGGTCACTGGAAATCAGTGCTTTGATTTGCTTAAACCCCAACTTCAGCCAAAACTTGCTTTTTGGTTTTGATTAGTGCAAAGAGTTGTATAATTCCATCAGCATTTTATTCTCATTTGTGTTTACTAGAGATCAAACTAGGTTGGGGATTTGACCAGTAAAGTCACAGACAGCAGTCAAAATCAATAAGAGTCTGATGGAGCCCGGGTTCACACTGGGCTGCGGTAGTGAAGCGGTGCGAGTTCAGCTGAACTCGCACGATTTCACTTGTGCTGGCAGTCCCGATTTCGGCTGCGATTTCAGAGAAATCTGTGCAGGTTTCTGCACAGATGTCAATGTAAATCGCGGCCCGAAATCGCAAGTAGTAGTACAGGAACTACTTTTTGAAATCGGTTCAGTGCCACTGATGCAGCGTCGCACCGATTAGAACGGTGCCATTGCCGACAAATGCTGCCGATTTGAGATGCGATTTGAAATCTCAAATCGCATCTCAAATCGTACCAGTGTGAACCAGGCCGGAGGGTTTTCACCCTTCCACATCTTTAAAAAAAAAATTATATATATATATTTATATTTATTTTACTTATCTTCTGTCTTGGTGACCACATAGGAAGGGGAAATTCTAAACAATGGTTTCAGACACTGCATTAGAAACCTGAATAAAGGTTCTAACCCATATCCTCGCTTTCCAAGTAATGGTTTTGCCAGTGTAGAATCCTAGTCTAAACTAAAATGTTTCTATAGCCGTTTATTCTCTTTAATCTTTTAATGTAAGTTAAGAACTACGGTTAAAATAAAAAATGCCATATTGTATAAGATAAAGATTGCCACAAGCATTACACAGCAGTTTTTTGTTTTTCCTTCGTCTCCTGTGTAACAGGTGTGTTATCTGTTGATCCTGCAAGTAGATCCATTATTTTCCCAATTTCTTGTTTAAAGTAACCTCCCACAGCAGTGCTACCAAGTTGTGGAAATGGCAATAATGGACATTTATTTTTAAATGGACATTTAGTTAAATACAAAGATGTCAAAGTTAAGTACAGTTAACACTTTTTTGGTTCAATTTAAAAAAAAAAATATCAGTAAAAAAAAAAAAGTTTTAACGTTTTAAGTAGAAAAATACATCCATTTGATGGATTCAGACATTACTAGCACATGGCGTAACCAAAGTAGAGTAATAGTAATAACAGAATGCAGTGCTGACCCAGTTAACAAAGTTATGCATCTTTCCTCAGTCTATGACAGATCAGATCATTAAGATTAAGCTGTAAAAAGATATGGCAAGAACAAACCCAGGTATGCTCCACAGGGTTACAAAATAAAATACAACATATGGTATTGTCAGAAGTTTAGGAACCCAGTTTCCAATGAACTATAGAAGCAGAAAAGCAGGGGAAAAGGAAACAGAAAATATTGTGTGTGGGAAGAGGAGGTTGTGGTAAAGGCAGGGCTATAAGGGATGGTGGAGATTGTTAGGACAAAATTGCTGTCCCAAATGGGTCAACCTAGGAATCAGACCCCTGCCTGGGTTTGGTAGAGTTCAGCCTGACAGAGACACTCAATAGGAGGTAGGTAGGACTCAGTTAATGGCGCCCACGTTTTCAAAACTGTTGATAGTGCTGGTTTGTATAGCAGTAAGTTTCTCAAAGAATGTAACCTGAGAGATCCAAGGGGTTGACCTCTACAAAAGGTATTGCAGGGGATTTTAATTGGGTAGGGGTACAGGCTTCAAATTGTTTATTTAAAGGGGGGGAGGGGCTGCAAAAGGGCACACCAGGAAACGCTACCCCTAACAGAATTTACACATGGCTATATGAAAAAATGGTCAATTATATTACAACACTAGTGTTGCTCACGAATATTCGCATTGCGAATATTCGCTACGAATATTGCATATTCAAGTATTCGCGAATAACTTGAATATTGCGGCGAATATTCGATATGGCGAATATTCGTATTTTTTCAAATTTATTTTTAAAACAGATCACATCCTAGTGATCTCCATCGACGTTTAAAAGCATTGCTGGTATGATTAGAGAGAGACACTGGGCCGAGTAGCTGATGCGATTCTTTTATGTTGCCGAAAATTCGCAATGCGAATAGATGATGCAAAAGAAGGGCGGAGAAGATAATCGCGCAATATTCCTTTTGCCGAATATTCAAGTTATTCTGATTGGCTCTGATGCGCCCTTCTTTTGCATCAGAGCCAATCAGAATAACTTGAATATTCGACAAACGGAATATTGCGCGATTATCTTCTCCGCCCTTCTTTTGCATCAGAGCCAATCAGAATAACTCGAATATTCGGCAAAAGGAATATTGCGCGATATTCCTTTTGCCGAATATTCGAGTAATTCTGATTGACTCTGATGCAAAAGAAGGGCGGAGAAGATAATCGCGCAATAGGAATATTGCGCGATTATCTTCTCCGCCCTTCTTTTGCCCCCTTATTCTCCTTTCTTTTAAGTAGAGTTAGTGTAGAGTTAGTGTTTAGTGCATATTAGTTTAGTAATACAGGAAATGATCTCCGTTTATGAGAATTTCGCAATAATTTTCGCATTAGCGAAATTTTGCAAATTTTTTTTGGGATAAAATATCACGAATATTCGATATTAGCGAATATTCGCAAATATTCTTCTATATATTCGCAAAATATCGCGAAATCGAATATGGCGTATTCCGCTCAACACTATACAACACCCAATCTCGTTATTGGATTGGGGGAAAATATGGGCCAATACGTCAAAAATCTCACGCTGTGTAGTAAAGAGGGAGACTGTAATCTGTAATCTTGTTATTTTGATATAGGACGCGGGAATTCGCACGTGACTCCATCCTTTCTAAGCACTGCTGGAGATGCAATGGGTCTGTATGTTCCCTTTTTCATATTTTTTGGGATTGATTCAAGAGCTCCTACAGAAGTTGTTATCTATCCCTATACCTCTGTCGCCTTTACATTTTCTTTTGGGCTTACCCCTTTCGGGATTGCCTAAAGCTTTGTAGAAACTTATGTCCTTTGTCCTTTTGGCCGCAAAGAGAGCCATTCCTAGGCATTGGCTCTCCACTTCACCCCCCACTTTTCATCACGTTCTTTCAATCATAGCTGATACCCGTAGGATGGAACATCTGACCGCTAAGATTGAAGACACTTTACCTCTTTTTGATGCGATATGGAAACTATGGAACGATTCGGAGTTTACACTAGACTCTGCATCGGATTCTTTTCATGATACTTGACCCTCTCGATACCTCCATTTGTTTGTATATTGTTTTCCTCTTTCCTACTTATTCTCACCAAGATATGTTTATCTTAGGATATGGTTTGTCAAAGTGCTTTGTGACTTTTTGTTAATTATTGTTTTGCCTGACTATACCTATATCCATGGTGCGCTTTAATTGTGTTCTACTTTGTATCACCGAGAGTTGAAATACCTTTTCTTTTGTAATACGCTGTATGATGTCCTCAAACTTCTATAAATAAACAATTAAAAAAAAAAAGAAAAAAGGCCACACCAGTAACGGTATATAGCAGATGATAAACTGTGGCCCAAAACTTTTAACTTTTGGACAGTCCCACCGAACTTGCTAAAACAAGCCATCACTGCAGCATCAGTGAAAACAGAATAAAGAGTAGGCCGGAACAGAGCAAGCGACCCTCAAGGGGACCAGCCGCCAATGGAGAATGAGTTTTTATTTGGTTTCTACAGTCACTGCACATGCTCTTAGCCATGGTAGCCCAAATCTATCTGGCAGGACAGTAACATGGAAATCAGATTCAAATTTTGTCATGTAGGGAGGTTGATTTTATGGACCAGCATCCAGGCGCAGTTAATGCTTTTTAAGCATTTACAGGAACATGATTTTTTTTTTTTATTTAAAAAAAAGCTGCTTATTGTAAGCCACCTAAGCAGTTTTATCTGGTTTGTGCCAATAACATGCAAGAAACAAAAATGTGAGCTCTAGGGATCCAACAAAAGTAAACAATGTACTTTATTAATTAGGGACTAAAAACTAGACATACGGTAACATTTGGTATATATAAAACCCTGTCAGTTGAACATGGAAAAGAATTGTCATACATCAATTTCTATATGCATATTGGGTAAAGAGTTCACATACATATCCATAAAAGTGCTAGAGTTTTATATGCAGAAAGGCACATCCACATTGGCATCCATAAGTGTAGAAAAATGCCTGTTTTTAAATCAGACACTGGTTGCATTATGTCCTCTTCAAAACTTGTATCCCTTGCGTGGGCACCACAAACAATGAAACCTGCAGTCCAACAAAAAAAATCCAAGCTTGTGGGAAACAAGTTTTTAGAAGTCATAGTACATAAAGCATCTAGTCTTAAGACACGGCATTGTTCTACAATTATGCATGCAAATGTGGATATCCTTTTTTGAATAAAAAACACTGGAACCTATGGGTATTTATAGGAACTTTTTACCCTATATACATATAAATACTGATGCATAGACTTAAAGTAGATGTGTGAGTGTTCTTTTCAGTGTTTGGGTGGCATTGTTTCATTCATGCCATTCTAATACAACTCTTAACAACTGTGTCAGTTTCTGAAGCTGGGAGGCTAGTTGAAAAAAAATCAGCTAATCTCCTAAACCAGACACCAAAAAAGTATTTGTCTGCATATGTCACCCTAGAGATCCTGTACTAAATTGCTAATAAGATGATTGCTAAAGCCTAATAAACACTATTAGTTTTAGTTTGTTCAACCCAGCAGGGCCGAACAAAAAAAATAAAACTGACAGCTCCGGAGAAGCCGCTGTACTAACTATGCAATGCTAGTACAACAATCTCCCCTTCTGTACTATTGTGTTTTGACAGGGTGACGGCCTCCCCACCACAACATGGTCATTGGTTAAGAGTGCTGATCGAGTGGACTTCCGCTGGAAGGGGGAGTGGTCTGAGCATGGCGGCGTGAGAGCCAGAGATTTCCCAGCCTAAACGCCCTAGTGTGCACCCGAATCAGGAGACCGGCGATAGGATGCCTATCTTTCACATAGATTGGCGGCAGTTCAGTGGAGAAGCACCCCCGCAGACTGAGATAACGGTGAGCGCGACTGTGAGGGAGACCGTACAGACCGCACAGTAGGAGTGCGCAGACCCTGAGCATACGGAGATCGTGAGGGAGACCGTGGGAAGGAGACCATGCAGTAGGGGTATACAGACCCTGTTGATGCAGAGCTCGGCGGCAAGTAGCGCATCCACGATCTCGCGGTGAATTAGGACCTGACGGCTCTTCAGCATACCGGCAGCCTAACGCATAACAGTCCCGAAGGTAAGCCTTATCGCAAGGGGGCTGTGCTCTAGGTCTCTGGGTCGCTCATGTCGAAGTGGGGGAGAAGTGTAAGAGTACTGCCCACCCCAACCCATACATACATTACCCGCTACTTAACGGTGAAGAGGGACTTGATTCAGGGACTGGATAATAGCCTTAATATGGCTTTAACACAGAAACCATTCCCAGAAGCAACACTGCAGGAATCAGCTGTAACGAGTCTAGAGTCAGTACCACAGAGTGGCCCCAAAGTATTAACTGGGGGTTTGGCAAAGGTCTCGCTGAGGCGTTCAGAAGGCAAGGTAGAAATGCCAGTATCACAGTCTGAGGAGATACGACAAGGAACACGGCTTGAACCGGGTGACATATCATTGCAGGCTGGAGCAGACATAAGGTGGGGTGAGTTGGAAAAGGAATCGCCACCGGCCAATAATAATAAGGAGATCACCCAGGTATGTCTGCATAATACGCAGGATATTCATATTACGGGGATTGAACAGGACATTACCCAAATGAAGCAGCTTATCCAGGCTCTCCCCAGTAAGGACGACATCCATCAATTAGTATCTAGCATTACAGGGGCATTTAGAGAAGAGATGATGGAAGTACATAATAAAATAGAGGCGGTTGATCTTAAAGTGACCAATTTGGAGCAAAATTCAAATAGATCAGATATCCGCTTTGAAATGCTAGAAGAGAAAATAGCTGTGCAGCAGCAGCAGATGATCCTGTTACAGCTGCAGGCTGAGGAATCCGAAAACAGAAGCAGAAGGAATAATATTCGGATAAAGGGTATACCCGAGGAGATGGAAGGAGTAGCCTTAAGAGACTGTCACCGCGATTCTGAATCAACTTTTAAAATGCCCCTCAAACACCCCGATCGAGCTTGATCGAGTACACAAAGTACCCACTACCCGCAATCCAACATACACTAAGCCTAGAGATGTGCTGTGTAGAGTACACTTCTTTAGGGTAAAGGAGGACATATTAAGGGCGGCATGGCAGGAGGGTACAGTGAAGTATATGGATAACGAAATACAGATATACCCAGATCTATGTAAACATACTAAAATGAGGAGGCGTATTTTGAAGCCATTGTTGGATTATCTATTATCTAAGGGAGCCACATATAGATGGGGGTATCCATTGGCGGTGCTTATAAAAAAGGGGGGACAAAGTTTCAATCTGAAGAACCCTGGCCAACTGCCCGAACTTTTTAGATGACTGGAAATGGAGCCTATTGAGATTCCTAATTGGACAGAGTTACCGACAGTGGGGGAATACCCAGCTTAGCGACACAATAAGTCCGGATAAGTTTGGATAAGATTAATTAACTGAATCAAGGATGGAATTGTTTTTTTTTTTTTTTTCTCTCTTTTTTTGGGAGGGGTTATTTTTTTTTTTGTTTGTTGTTGGTTTCTGAGTCTATACATATCTGGAGAGAGGTTTGGAGAGATAACTGGACATTTTTACTTTTCTTTCTTTTTTTTTTCCCCATGGGGCCGAGATAGTGTAGGAAAGAGGGTGAAGGGACATAAAGTGAGAGATGGAGAATAGACTGGAAGGGGTCCAACAATACAGGAGATTATAGGGGTTCGAGTTGCCTTTTTTTTTTTTTTTTTTTCCTCACTATATATCACCATATATCACATAATACATATATAAATGTTCTGTTTTTTTTTTTTTTTTCTCTGACTGGTTAGGGGGGTCACCCAAAGTATTCAGGGAGAGGGAGGAGGGAGCACAAAGGTCACCAATGTCGCAAATGCGACATATTGTAGACTCACATAGTAGGTATACATTGAGTAGGATCAACCTAGGCGATCCAATATAGGCACAGGAGGGGGAAGAATACACTTTTTTTTTTGTCTCTTTTTTAAGGCACGGGGTTAGGGGACACCGTTAAGGGAAGGGTAGAAGAGTGTGGGAGTTAATGAGTGAGAAGATATCACAGACCACAAGCCACATATTAAGAAAGGTCACAGGGGGTAGGTAAAACCCTGTGGTTGGGAGGACTAAAGGGACTTAGACCCAGGAAAGGGAAAAATTAGAGCATAATTAGCGACTGAAGAGGCTCTACTGAGTATACATGGATGAAGAGACCCCATAAGAGGTAAAGTGTTAATTTATTTTAGAATAATGTGTTTATACCATATGGAGATATATGTGCTGTCAGGTTGAGCTAATTTATATGGGGATATGGTGGTTTATATGTATGTATATACATGTGTATCTGAATAGTAGTATTCTTTTATTTATTTTTTTCTTCTTTTTTTTTTTTTTTTTCGTTGGCCATCCTTAATATATGGAGCCATTAGAAGACGATAATAACAAATGTTAATAATATGATATCAATGTTATAACACCATGTTTTGATGATGTAGAAGGGACTGTAGCTTTCTTTAGTAGGGGTAGGAATAGGATAAGAATTTAAATGAATGCTAAAGATGAGAGGGAGGGGAAACAAGAGTAGTGGGTAAGATAGGCAGGTAATATGTCGGGTGCATACGGGTAAATAAGGGGGCTCGGGTCGTCGCTGTGGTTATCCACTCTTCCCTATTTTTAACGTCTCTCCTCCAAGTGGAGGGAAGTCGGAGACGTTTAAACCATTCTTTCTTTTTATTTTTCTTCTTCTTTTTTTTTTTGGCAAATCGCAGGCAGACTTGCTGGGGCATAGAGTCTGCAAAAGCCCAGAGATTACGGAACTTGGAGTGGCGCTGAACCTCGGATCCCGAGAACCGTGCTCTGTTTTTTTTTTTTTTTCTTTCCTTCTTCAGGGGGGGAAGGCAGGTACAACCCCGCCGTATGATAGTGCTCTCTATTTGAGAAGTAGTGAGGATAAGATGACAAGGTTAAATTTTACCTCATACAATGTTAAGGGGCTAAATAGTCCAGAAAAACGTACAAGACTATTAGCTGAATTAAGTAGATTAAAATCTCAGATTATTTTCCTACAAGAGACACATTTTAGAAATGATAAAATTCCAAGATTGGGGAACCGCAGATTCTCTAATGTGTATCATAGTGCATCGCAGACTGCTAAAGCAAATGGTGTAACAATTATGGTGTCAAGTCAAATACAATGGAAAGAACATAAGACAGTTAGAGATGAGACGGGTCGCCTCCTTATTATAGTCGGCTCTTTATGTGAACAAAAGGTGACATTGGTAAATATATACCTACCAAATGAGGATCAAGTTGGAGCCCTGGAAAAATATCTGAACTTGGTTCATCAAAACAAAGAGGGGATTATAATAATGGGAGGCGATTTAAATATGGCACTGGATCCTACTATGGATGTCTCGAAGGGAGTGTCACACTTGTCTCACTCCAAACTCCGCAGAGCTAAAATATTATTACAAGACCTGCAATTAGTGGACACGTGGAGAACTTTAAATGCTCATAATAGAGATTATACGTTTTTCTCAGCGAAACAGAAGACATATACTAGAATTGATTATATATTCATATCGCAAAATGCATTACAGCTTATGAGAGAGGCATATATTGACTCCTTTACATTATCGGACCACGCGCCAATTAGTTGCACAGTGGAATTAGGAGAGACAAGCCCAAGAGAATGGAACTGGAGGATAAAATGAGTCACTCCTGACGGAACCCGAATATGAACATAAAATAGCGCAAGAAATAGAGGCTTTTTTTATAGCTAATAACGCAGAGGAAATATCTCCACTATGCTGCTGGGAAACACACAAATGCTATATCAGAGGTATTCTCATATCGTTAGGGGCTTTTAGGAAACGATTACAGGGGGCCAAACTAGATTCACTATTAGAGGAAATTAAGGTACTAGAAATCGCACATAAAAAAGCCCAAACGCAATTGTTAGAAGAAAAACGTATGAGACTACGGGAAGAATTAAATAACTTACTGATAGATAGGGTTAAAGCGAAATTAACTCGATGTAGGCGTTCATACTATGAGTTTGGAAACAAACCCAGTAGAATGCTGGCAAATGCCCTTAGAGAAAAAAGATCGAAGAATCATATTGATCAGATAAAAACGCAGAGAGATACCCTAGTCAAATCTACACAAGAAATTGCCAACACATTCAGAGAATACTATTCGAAACTCTATAGGATAGCAGGTCAACAGGCTACTGTAAAGATGACATCTAAAGAACAACAGGCAAAAGAATATGTATTGGCCTCAGGCCTACCTGGGCTATCGGAAGAAGAAGCAAAGAGTATTGATGATCCAATTAGTACAGAGGAATTTACAGAGGCTTTGAAAGCATTGAAACCAGGAAGGGCACCGGGTCCTGATGGGTACACATTGCTTTACTATAAAACCTTTGCTGAGGCACTGGCACCAAAATTCCTCGCTGCCTTTAACTCTATCCGGGAAGGTCAGGAGATGCGAGAAGAGACACTGAAGGCCTATATTACATTAATCCCTAAAGAGGGAAAAGATCTAACGCAATGTGCCAGTTACCGGCCAATATCGCTATTAAATGTAGATCTGAAGATTCTGACGAAAATTCTAGCTAACAGATTAGTGAGATATGTACCGGCGATTGTACACCCAGACCAGGTGGGATTTACCCCAGGGAGAGAAGGGAGGGAGAACACCCAAAGGATTCTTAGTGCCATACAGATAGCTCATATACAACAGAAACCGTTAGTGATTATTTCCGCTGATGCGGAAAAAGCATTCGATCGGGTAGATTGGATATTTTTGAGGGTGGTACTACAACATATAGGGCTGAAAAAAGGGATGATGAACTGGATCACAAGTCTATACTCTTGCCCAAAAGCAAGTGTTAAGGTGAACGATCGGATGTCTAAAACATTTGCAATTGGCAATGGAACAAGGCAGGGATGCCCACTTTCACCTATCATATTTATCCTAACTGTAGAACCCTTTTTGAGGACAATTAGGGCCAATGCAGATGTCAAAGGTATTGTAACAAAAGATAGAGAACATAAAGTTGCCGCGTATGCGGATGATTTACTGTTCTTTATAAGGTCACCAGTGCTATCTATACCAGTACTGTTACAGGAGTTACGAAAATATGGAGAGGTATCCAACTTCAAGGTAAACTACAGTAAATCCAAGGCAATGGGAGTAGAAATGAATGAGAAAATGAAACAATTGTCTGAGAATTTCGGGTTTAGATGGACTGACTCACATATCTGTTATTTAGGGACCAGAATACCAAACAAACTGAATCGAGTTTTTGAACTGAATTACGCTTCATTGATCCGACAGATAAAACAGGATTTTCTGAGGTGGGATAAGGAAGCATTTACTTGGTTCGGGAGGATAAATATCATCAAAATGAATGTAATGCCCAGACTCTTATACCTTTTTCAGACCCTGCCTATTAGGTTACCTACAGGTTTTCTAAGAGATCTCAGATCGAGGTTTGTGAAATTTATTTGGGCAGGGAAACCTCCGAGGGTACGTAGAGCGGTGTTGTCGTTACCAAAAGAAAGAGGAGGGGTCGGCCTCCCGGACCCGGTAAACTATTATGTGGCATCACATCTGACACGTGTCTTGGATTGGTGCTCAATACAAAAGGAAAAACCATGGATACAATTAGAACAATCTATAACTACTATACCCCTGGAAGGAATAATATGGATTGCAGAAGATGTGATCCCCCAGGAGGTGAAAAGACATCCCACTGTGGGGGCCACAATACAAATCATTAAAAAATCATTTAAGAAAACTAGGATGTCGATGTGTCCGAGCCCCATGGTACCAGTATTGGGGACCCCAAGTTTTGAACCAGGGTTAGTAGACCAATGTTTCAAGGAACTAAGGCGGCAAGGAAGGAGTAGGATTGTTCATTTCATGAGAAATAACTATGTAATGAATAGAGGGGAGATTGAAAGGGAATTTGAAGCCTAGATCCCTTCAGGCTATTACAACTCAATGCGTTCCTAAGATCACTCACACAATTTAAATCAGGAATTCGCCCACTTTCCAGATTTGAACAGATCTGCTTAAAGGGGGAACCAATTAGACATGCACTATCAGCTATGTATGCGCTGTTGGTAGAACTGGAAGCCCCTCAAGAATTGGCCTTTGTACAAGCCTGGGAGAGGGACTTAGGAGTCACTTTCACGGAAATGCAGAAAAAGAAAATTCTGTTATTTGCGCATAAATCATCAATGGCAACTAAATACCAGGAAGGAGGATACAAAATCCTAACCAGGTGGTATAGAACTCCGACAATACTCAATCGGATATTCCCTCATGTGTCTAACCAATGCTGGCGCTGTCATAACGCGGAAGGCACTATATTGCACATATTTTGGGAGTGTCCCAGACTGAGAGATTTCTGGAAAATGGTATTGGAAACAATCAAAGAAATTTTAGATGTGTCTCTTGAGGAAAAACCGTCAGTTTTCCTACTGCATGATATTCCGCTATCTAATGAAAATTATAAAAATTCCTTACTGAGACATTTACTTACTGCAGCAAAAGCGTGTATACCACCCCTTTGGAAAAGTACAGTAGCCCCAACAAAAGCGCAATGGATGGGGAGAATAGCGGAGATTCAGCAGATGGAAAACCTAACGATGGTACTGAGAGAACAAGAAGAAAAATACTGGGAGATTTGGTCACCATATAGGGAATATAGGGAACGGAACTCATAAGGGCGCGAGGAACCAGTTTTTTCCTCCCCTTTGTTTTTTTTTTTTTTTGTCCCAAAGGTTGGAGGCAAGCTTTTCTATTGGGACGTTGGGTAACCAGGGTGGGTCCCAGGTTAATAATAATAAAAGTGGTAGAGCTGTTTGATAAGAAGACGCAGACTAAGATAAGAATGTTATTGTATAAATGATATTGATTAAAGTCTGCTTAGTTATCTGTATGGAAGAAGAAAAAAAAAATTCAAAAATAAAGAATTTATAAAAAAAAAAGAGTGCTGATCGAGAGCAGTTCGGCAGACCTTTTTTGGTCATACCCCATCTTCAGAAGCTGGCTGGATGGCTTGCTTCTGACCAGCCAGTTTCTATTGAACCGGCCAATGTTGCCCGTGTGTACTAGGCTTTTGAAAGCGCAAAACCCACTTACTATCTCATGCTAACAATGCCTTAGTAAAAGGTAAGTTACTAGACTTTTTCTGCTATGACACGTTAAGGATAACGATAGGCCAAGCACAGATGTTTTTGCTCTTTTTTCTTTAATAGTGTTGATTTTATTGTATTTATATAAAGCAGTACAAGACACATTTGGCAGCCCATGTATTAAATAATTGCCACAACAATACAATAGCAGAACAATGTAAGAGAAATATCAGATAAAACCATAATTCTCCCACGCTACAAGACTCTGGTCCGGCCGCACCTAGAGTATGCTGTCCAGTTCTGGGTACCAGTCCTCAGGAAGGATGTACTGGAAATGGAGAGCGTACAAAGAAGGGCAACAAAGCTAATAATGGGTCTGGACGATATTAGTTATGAGGAAAGGTTGCAAAAACTGAACTTATTATGTCTGGAGAAGAGATGCTTGATAGGGAATATAATTTCAATTTACAAATACCATACTGGTGACTCCAAAATAGGGATAAAACCTTTTTGCGGAAAGGGGTTTAACAAGACACGTGGCTACTCATTAAATTTTGAAGAAAATGGGTTTAATCTTAAACTACAGAGAGGGTTCTTTACTGTAAGCGTGGCAAGTGAGTGGTGGTCTCTGTGGGAGCATCGATAGTTTCAAAAAACTATTAGATAAGCACCTGAACGACCACAACATACAGGGATATACAATGTAATACTGACATATTAACATAAACACATAGGTTGAACTTGATGGACTTGTGTCTTTTTTCAACGTCACCTACTATGTTATATGCAAGATCCATTCCAACACAATGGGGGAGATTTACTAAAATTGGTGTACACAGAATCTGGTGCAGCTGTGTATAGTAACCAGCTTGCAGGTTTAAGCCCTGGTTCACATTGATGAAATTTGACATGTCAAATTACATGCCAAATCGGCAGTTATTGCCAGCAATAGCACCAACCAAATCAGTGCGATGCTGACTTTGCGGCGCCGCGCTGATTCCCAAAAGTAGTTTCTGTACTACTTTTGGCCAATTCGGGTGCAATTTCAATAGACATCTGTGCCGGAACCCACACAGATGTCTCCGAAATCACACTCAAAGTCAGACTTGCATATGGGTTTAAAATCGTGCAAGTTCAGCTGAACTCGCACAATTTCAATCCTGCAACAGTCTGAACCTGGGCTTATTGTCAAAACTTTATTGAACAAGCTGAAGTTAGAAGCCGATTAGTTACTATGCACACCTGCACCAGATTCTGTGTGCACCAGTTTTAGTAACTGTCCCCCATTGCAGGCAAATAACATATGTGTCATGTAAAGAATTAACATATTGTATAAGGTCATTGAAAAAAAGAGAAGAGGTGGGAGAATAAAGGATGTAGGGATAGAATTCTATCCCTGGTCAGGAGCCATGCGGTGGAAAGAGAAACAAAGAAAGTATCTGAGTTAGCATAGATGAGTTTGTATATGGGGAGGACCTCATACATTTCAGTCTTCCAACCATAATTAGTCAACAGAAAAGTTATTTTCTAACGTAGAAGGCTGAGTGAGAGATATATATAGACAGCAAAGTTGTCAATAATGCCAAGTAGAAGGATAAGAGTTTGCAAAGTAGTTGCAAAGACCTCTTCCCCAAATAAAATATGGTAGTGATTACTTGCATCCAGTAGGATTGAAGTCTAGGGCAGGACTATATAACATGAAAAAAAAGTACCTGTGTCATTACAACATTTAGGGCACGCGTCTGACACCTGAGGGTGAATGGTAGACAATTTTTGTGGAGTGTAGTACACCTGACACAGGAACTTACGTTGAATAAGCCTATCTCTGGCCAATATCATAAATTGTGGCACTCATCCCAATTTGGTTTTCTTCCATATATGCTTGATGATTAGACTTATGCACACACAAAAATAGTAAATGCTTTTAACATCAGAGCTGATAAAAAAAAAAAAAAACTGGGCACAAATAATGCTTCACACATGGATAAAGATATTTATTTTCAGTCATTTCACTGTGATTTTTAAATTTCATTGGACTCGGCTGAAAATAACTTTGGCCCAGATTCATAGAGCAATTACGCCTGTCTAACTGGTGTTAGACAGGAGTAATTTCAAATTTCGCGCGCCGTATCACTAGTTTGAATCCTCAAACCATGATACGGCGGCTTCGGGCTTCGATCCGAGAGGCTTACGTCTTCGTAAGCCTTCGGATCTACGTTGCGATATTTTTGCGGCCGCTGGGAGGAGTTTGCGTCGTTTTGATGAGTCGGGATATGCAAATGACTTTTTACGGCGATCCACGAAGATACGAGCGGTCTTCGCAATCGCTTACGTCTTTTTTTTTTTACGTACTGTTAGACCAGCTTTTTGCTGGTCTAACGGTGCGTAGCCCATGTTAAGTATGGCCGTCGTTCCCGCGTCGAATTAATTTTTTATTTTTTTTTTACGTAAGTCGTTCGGGAATAGAAATGTCCGTAAACGACGCTACTCAAACAACGAATGACGTAACGACGTGATTTTGCGCAATGCACGGTGGGAAATTTGCGAACGGAGCATGCGCAGTTCAATTGCCGCGGGAACGCGCCTATTTTAAATGCTTAACGCCCCCTACTCGCGTAGATGGATTGCGACGGGAGAAATACACTACGCCGCCGTCGTTTACTGGACAAAATCTACCTGGATTCCACGTAGAGCCAGGTAAAAAACGGGGGCGTAGTGGATTTCTGATACGCTACGATAATCTAATTCTCTCTGAATCTGGCCCGGTGTTTTTTTTTTTTCGTTTCTGTGTTGAAAATAAAGATCCTTGTCCTTGAATATCAGCTATATGAATTATGCCATTTTGTTTATGTTTTTTTTTAAACTGGTATCTCATGAAAATAACATTTAGAGAAACACTTTTTGAAACTGAATATCTGTGATCTGAAACAATCTGCATTTTTATTTTACCCTTCTTATTTATAAAAAATAAAAATAAATATATGCTATGAGACAGTATTTAGGACAGGTTCTTCACTGTATCACAACCCCAATAGCAGTAAAATGGGACACTATGGCTTCTAGTTTGCATTTGGAATATAGGACATTTGTATTAAGAAGTTTAGTGTGTTTTCAGCGAGTTCACGTTTTGGGATATTGTTGTAGTTTTTTGGAGATATATTAAGCCTGGTCAGTTTCTTTTTTGACATCTGTATCCCATCAGGGAGATTTACTTTACATCCTGTCCCATCCCCAAAACAGGAAGCGAAAGAAAATTCCTGGTTGTTACCAGTACCCATTTGTAGAGCTCCCTCTATTGCTCTATTCCTGTTTGGATGAAAATCCAAGATGTGGAATTCCTTTGTGATAAAATCACAAATAATAATCTCATCCAATTGATGACAAGATGACAAATGGAGAAAGTGACTCTCCCTAATGGGGGAACAGACCGCAATAAAAACCTGACAGGTGTTCTAATCCCTCTCCACTCTATCCAAAACTAAAAAATAAATAAATACAATTTGCCTTTAGATATACTTTAAAGTACACTTTATTTTTATTTATTTATTTTACTTTTTATTTGTTTTAGGAAAAAAAAACATTCCAGCAGTAGTAAATACATTAAACTTGGTATTACGTTTCTCGTTAAACAAGTCATATGATAACATACACTTATAGAGTATGCAAACTACAAGCAGAATTAATTTGGAAAATCAAAAGTGAAATATGAAAAGGACACAAATATTAGTCCATGTGGTTGGAAACTCATCTCCGCCTATCCTTGAATGGGAGCTATATAGACGGAGCTTAGTTTCCAAGGGTTAGGGAGATACTCATGGCAAGGTGGTGTAAACCATATGACATTCAATCTTATAAGAGTTCATAGCTCACAATTCTTTAAATATTTAGTAGCTCTCAAATTGCATATCCATTCCAGCAAATTATTTTTAAATGTATTAATAGTTGAATTTTTATATGCCAATAATAGCTCATATTGAGATTGTGTATTTAGTCTAATGAGACATTCAACAGGTTGGGAGAGTATCACATGCTTGTAAATAGTAAGCCTTGTAGCTGTTAAGAGTATGTGCTACTATTGTTCTAAAACAGTGGTTCTCAACCTTCTAGTGCTGTGACCCCTTGATAGAATTCCCCAAGTTGTGGGGACCCCCAACAGTAAAATTATTTTCTTAGCATGGGTTGTCGGCACCCTAGGCAAGTAATTTGCACCCCTAACCCATGGACATTTAAAGCTCCCTGAGGAGTTCATTCCACTTATACCGTATTAAAACCCTTTATGGTACATTTTAGGGAATGTACTGCTCTCTTTGTTCTCATTTCTTTCCCCATTATCTCTATCTACCTTAATTTCTTTATTTTTTTCCCCCATCCCTCTCTCTAGCCATCTTTCTTGTTCTCTCTCCCCCTTTTTCTTTGTTCCTCCCCCTCTTTTCCTCTCCCTTCCATGTATTCTCTATTTGTATTCCTTTTCTTACTCCTTGGTGGGTGGGTGGGGGTTAATGCGATGAGTGGATTAGGTGCTCTTGATCAAGGTCATCTGCTGAACTGAGAACTGTAGTGGGGACTTTAATTGGCAACTATAATCACAGGTAGTCTCCGACTTTGTGGTGTCTCGTAGCAGTGACAACTATGCCGAAATCAGGAGCTATGGTCTTCCCCAGCCCCTCCCACTTCACATACCTCACCAGTCAACTGAACTCTAGTCTCTGCCCCCCAGCCATGCCATGAACTGAATGGGCACTGCGAAGAGGCTGAGTGGGCGGCCATGGGCTCCAGGAACAGCCCAGCTGGGCAGCCACAGGCTCCAGGGACAGCCCTGCTAGGCAGCCGCAAAAAGGCAGGAAGAGCGGTGCGTGCTTCAAGAGCAGCCCAGGATTTGGTGAGCCCTAGCAAATCATCATTCGACCCCTCAAGGGGTCCTGACCCCCAGGTTGAGAACCAATGTTCTAAAACATGATGGGTAAATATGTATATTAATCCCCAATAAGGTCATTGGTGGTGTTAGCGCTATTAGAATACCTGTAAGGTCCACTAAGAAGGAGGAGATAGCGTTACAATAATTGAATTTTGCAGGCCCAAATAGTGTGTTGTAGATTGCCTATTAGTTCATTACACCTCCAGCATATAGAGGATGTGGAGGGGAACATTTTTGATAACCTCCAAGGGGTCAAGTACCATCTGTTTAATTTTTTGAGAATTTTCCCAATGTTCAATACAGGATGATGCTTTTCTTGTTATTGATAGTGCTTTGTTTAAAGTACACTTTATATGACTTTCACATGTTTATATGCTTGTTCTGCCACATAGGGAGTGCTTTGTTTTTAGTGAGTGGGCCATCCTTAACTACAAATAATTCAAAGATACAAGTAGTGATACACACTGGTAAGATTTACATCAAGCACATCTTTTACATGCTTGCTTAAAAATAAATAAAAGAAAATTAATATTTGTAGTTAAGCTGGTAAGAGAACTATAACTAAATGTTTTTTTTTTTTTTTTTTAAATACTTCTCTTGAAAAAAAAAAAACCCATAGAAGCAGAGTATTTCATTGCACTGAACTTGCTGTATGGTATGAATGAGCCTTTACAGTTAATGTCTCTGTGCCTCTTTCAGACAGCTAATTGTTTGAAACAATATCCTGCTTATCCATTAGGCCAGAGTTCCTCTTTAATGCATAATTTAGTATTTGCATTATATTTCTCACCCTGGTTTGCATCAATTACATTTAACAATGCAACAGGAGGATGGTGGAAACATAAACATCATTAATGGGAAACTTTAAGGACTTTCGGTTAGTTTAATGTTCCGATTTTCAAGTTTAAAAAGTGATTTTAAAGTTTGTTCAAAATTGCAAAAGAAAGTGTTTAAAGTGACAGTGTCTCTTGGAAGGAAAACTTTGTTCTTAATTTGTAGGGCAAAGCTACAGGTTCATCAATACATTTGCTCCACACTACCCCATTTGGACATCAAAAGGTAAGATATGTCGATATGTGGGGAAGCATGTGATTCGCTCTGCTTCCCACATGAAAACAATGGTGCTTGGTGATTGGTGATTGGCCCTGTATGGTCATGTCAGGGTGGGAAGAGAAACCTCATTCCTGCGTAAGCTCTAAGGCTAAAAAAAAAATGCTGGAAAAATCATTGGATAATATTTTTGCAGTAAAAAGAAAAAAAAATGCTATTCGCATCTAGGAGCATTTACCAGTGCCCAGGAGACTCTACAGAAACATTTTTTTTGTTCTGCTCATAGATGCTAAAGCTAAAAAAATGCTAATAGCCTAAAGTAGTGTGCATGGACATAAGATAACACTAGTTAGCTTCTAGGAGCAGAAAAAATTCTAATAACCGCTCCTAGAAAGTAAAAAAAAACAAAAAAACGCTAGAGTGTATGGAGCCTTGGGCTTCATGCAAATATAAGCTTAGAAAAAATGCCAGAAAAATGCTATATGAAAAAAGCTGATAAAAGCGGTGAAATAGCAGGCTTCGTTTTCAGGTAAGTGGCACATAATGGGCATTTTAGAAGCATGAAATGAGCATTCAGCAATTTTTTTTTCTGCTGGAAAAACGTTCCAAGAAACTTTAAAAATAAAAATAACATTTCTGCTCCTAGACGCTGAAGCAAAATGCTAATGGACTAAAGTAGTGTGCATGCACACAAAGCATAACAACATTTAGCTTCTAGGAGCTTAAAAAAACGCTAGTGTGCATGGAGCCCAAAGCTGGGTTTACACATGTGCAGTGCAAATTGCAGCTCTGGTTTCCCAGCGGTTCTGTTGTAGCTACTGATCAGCTGACGAGAGAGGAGGGAGGTGTAGGAGGATGGAGAGAGAATTCCTGTTCAGAACGGAACACATCTGCAAATCAGATGCGTTCCCATGGAAGATTATGTGCCTGCAATTGGCACCGCACTGCCTAGAAAACACACACGTTTATTTGTGCAATGTGGAGTGCGGATGCAATGCACATATGTGAACTAGACCCATTGAAAAGAACATATTTTCAAATGTTCTGCAAATTGGATGCAGCGTAACACAGGGCTTCCTTTTTTTGCTTATGGTAGGCAGCAGAACTTGAGGGGAATGAAAGAAGTGGGAAAATGTGTTATTGCAATGCATGGGCAATGTACAAGTTTATTTTTATAATTTGACTTGAGTGCACCGATAATATTGTAAATTAAATCTCAACGGTCAATATATTTTTTATCAACAACCAAACCCATTAATAGCATGGTTTGCTAACTTTGGGAGTAAAACCAGCTGACCTCTTAGTACACAAATCAAAATTAAATCTAAGTTTATTGAATACAACTTGAGTATTTGAGATTAAACTAGAACTATTCTGTAATCTTCACAGTATTTTACATCTACCTCCACCCTGATATGAGTTCATAAAGATGGTAACCCATTTGATCACATCTGACGTCACTTTTGGGATTAAGTAAAATAGGTCATCTGGGAGTGACATATAGGTCACTTACTCCACCCTACACAGATTCGTAATACTTGCCACTCGTCAGGAAGATCTCTTTATATAATGGATACATCACAGCAAAGGAAACACGAATTACAATTCACTTTCATGACAATGTAAACAAATGGATGAAACTTTTGACTGCGCCATGTGACAGTGACTCAAAGAAAGATTGTATTTCACTAATGCAATTGTATTTTGATACGGTGGATTTTCGACTGTGCTTAGCTTAACAATACAATATACAGTGTGTGTGTGTGTATATATACATATATATATACACACACACACACACACACACACACACACATACACACATACACACAAGGTGTGTCTAAAATGTTTGGCTATTGGTTCGATATCTCAACGGCAACATGGGCCAGATGCGCATGCATGTCTTTATCTATGTCTTCATGGACCTTGCTATGTGCACTGTTACGAAGTCATGTTGGAACAGGAAGGGGCCATCCCCAAACTGTTCCCACTTGGGAGCATGAAATTGTCCAAAATGTCTTGGTATGTTGACACCTTAAACATAAGTGCTCAACCTGTGGCCCTGTTAAGGAACTACGAGTCATGCTTGTAACTATCAGCGGCTTACAATGCCAATGGGGCTTGTAGTTCTGCAACAGCTGGAGGGCCACAGGTTGAGCACCCATGCCTTAAGAGTTCCCTTCACTGGAACCAAGGGGCCAAGTCCCACCCCTGAAAAACAAACCCAGACCACATTCCACCCTCCAATAAATGATTTAGACCAGTGTACATAAATAAATAGGTGAGCGAGTTTGGGGTGGAGGAACTTGACTCGCCTGCAGAGAGTCCTGACCTCAACCTGATAGAACAGCTTTGGAACGAATTAAAGCGCAGACTACGAGCCAGGCCTTCTGGTCCACATATATACAGCACTTGCCCCACTGCCACAGGGAGACTGGAGCTTCCACTCACCCTCTGCTTCCCACCGCTGACCACTGGAGGTTTTTGGGGAGAGACCACTGAGAGCAAGACACCATACCCATTCCATACTGCACTCTATACCACACTTATTTCAAACCTAGACTGTACCTATAAAAACCCTACACTAAACCTTTACGCATCTGAACCACATCTACCTTGCACCTTTACTGAAGCTATACTGTACCTATACTGCATGTAGGGTACCTGGGACTGTCGTCAAGTCCACCAACACTCTTAAAGGGCCCCTAACCATAGTCAGCAAAACACCATCTAGAAAGACTGTCCACCCATAATTCTGCAAGACATCTTGTTCCACTGCCCCCTATGCCATCATCCTCCTTTTCTTTTGGACAGTGCATGTCTAGTTGGCCTAAGACTAGAATTGCCACCATAAATGCACTGTGGCAGTATAGCTCCTGCACTCTGTAGATTAAACTTTACTACTGGTGCACTTGAGGTGGCCTTGCTACTGTTTATGCTGATCTGGACGCAAAATGTCATCTTGTGCCTACTCCCTGCTTTTAATCACTTTCTATGCTAAACAGTGTTGTTACCACTGCTAATCCATCTCACGCTTGCCTATTTATCAACTATGTTGGGTGATCTCCAGCTGCACTAGATGTGCAAGGGACCATGGAGACCTGATTCATTTGTTGTGGCGGTGCCCCAAGCTTCATCTGTTCTGGTCAGGGGTCGTGGCTCTTCTTAACAGGGTTTACCTGACTAACATACCTATTGACCGAAGCCATGTCTTTTGGGAATTATGGATGATATCTCGATGGACGATAATAGCAGGCAGGCCATATTGAGAGCTCTATTCCAGGCCCGTAGATTAATTCTTCTGCTTTGGAAGGCGGTTGATCCCCCAACGTTGAAGGAATGGATTACTCAAATGGGCGCCACCATAAGAATGGAGAAATATGTCTATCACCATAGGGGTTGTCCGGGTAAATTTGAGCGTATGTGGTCCTTATGGTTAGATTCCCCTGGCCTGTTCCCGGGTGATTTGGTAATAGTAAGATTGTTTAGTTAGATGGAGGGCATTCGGCTGTGGCTGTAGAGAGGGCGGGGAGTTAGACACATTGTATATTTGGGATTCGGGTGCTGTGAGGATCTCTTGCGGGACTGGTAACTTCGGAATAATGGATTCATAATCTATTGTTTTGTTATGTTATGGAGGGTGGTTGTACTTCTTGTTTGAACCTTATCTGCACTGTGCATGATGATGTGACGATTGTAAGCATGGAGCTGTGAATTTTGCTGTGATTTTCCCCTTTTGTTTGTTTTGTGTCAAATTTTTTTTTTGTGTTTTTCTTTTTTCTTCTTCAATAAACATCTTTGAAAAAAAAAAAAACTATGTTGGGTGATAAGATATTAAGGTTTGCCTTTACTATCTTTTTTGATGACTGTTTTCTTTGATATAGCAGTACTATTGGGTAGCAAGTGTTACTTTCAGCGCTTTCTATTGACATTATATGTTTGTACACTCAACCTGGTGTTACAGAGGGCCTGAGGTTCAAGAGATTTCATGCCCTGCTGTTTTTTTGTTATAACAAACATGTTATACTTACCTACTTTGTACAATAGTTTTGCACAAAGCAGCACCGATCCTCCTCTTTTTGGGTCCCCTGCCGGAACTCCTGGCATCTCCCTCCCACCGAGTGCCCCCACAGCAAGCAGCTTGCTATGGGGGCTCCCCAGTC
The DNA here is from genome assembly GCA_029574335.1 of Rana kukunoris. NCBI lineage: Eukaryota > Metazoa > Chordata > Amphibia > Anura > Ranidae > Rana > Rana kukunoris. The sequence goes on from CM056055.1 coordinate 48,252,625, forward strand.
ACTGCTATGTGTGTCCACATAGCCTATGTGGACACACATAGCAGTGGCTGGGGATTGGCCTGTAGTGGGAGCCAATGGCTCCTGATTCTGTCTCAGCCAATGAGGAAGGTAAACAACATTGAGCCTTTATAACACTTTAAATACAATTACCCAACTGAATGAGTGACTATTTATTGAAAAAAATAATTAACAGATAGCCATAAAATCCCCAGGCAATACAGTTTTCTGTTTTAGGCTTACTTTATAGTTTTCAATAAATATATCATTGCATTGCTACTACACATACACAGGTGAAATAGGTGAGATAAACCATGTATGTTATTACAAAGGAAATTAATAGCAGTAACCCAAAGATGACAGCTGCATTGGCCAGGTCATCACTGACATACATTCCTTTGGGCATTCTAATGTAATTGGCATGATGGGGATAGCAGATTAAAATCTAGGCGTTCTCACTTTCTATTTTAAAAATTAGCTACATCGACATCCTGTGTTGGATACTTGAAGTAGGCAAAATGTATGTGTTAAAATTCAGTAGAGCGGGGTAATGTGTGCTGTTGTATGCAACAGGCACACCTTGTTTTTTGTGAAATCAGCATGTTACAACACTGGGGACATGGCAGAATTATTGGATTAGGACATGAGTCATGTGTCACATAAGCAGGTCAGGACTGTAGGAGGATGCTGCATTATTCTGACAGGGAGAGAGGAAATTACACCAATAGACAATAGAGGTGCTCATTTTCCACATAGCTAAAACATTTTGAAAATCAGGGTCATCATTTAAAGGGGTAGTTCCCCCAAAAACCTTTTTTTTAACATTTATTCAGGCTCGTTATGTCAAGGGGAATCAGGTTTTTTTTTTTTTAGAAATGAAGCCGTACTTACCGTTTTACAGATGCATCGTCTCCGACGCTTCCGGGTATGGGCTCCGGGTCTAGGCGTGCCTATTTGATTGACAGGCTTCCGAGGTCGGATACATCGCGTCACGATTTTCCGAAAGTAGCCGAACGACGGTGCGCAGGCGCAGTATAGAGCCGCACCGTCGCTCGGCTTCTTTCGGCTACTCGTGACGCGATGTATGCGACCGTCGGAAGCCTGTCAATCAAATAGGCACGCCAGACCAGACGATCATACCCGGAAGCGACGGAGACGATGCATCTGTAAAACGGTAAGTATTGCTTCGTTTCTAATAAAAAACTACCCAATTCCCCTTGACATAACGAGCCTCATGCAATGTTAAAAAAAGGTTTTTGGGGGAATTACCCCTTTAACCAACAGATGACTTAATATAAAATTAAGCTATTCTTGAAGAACTGGTGATAGCTTTGTAGCCTCTAAAATCTATATGGGCCATCATTTAAACTGTTAGTTCAGTCTTGAACTGTAGAAAATATAAAATCATAAATGCATCAATGTATCAACATTTTCAGCAGACAATTGGCTTTACTTCAAAAGTGATCCAAGGAGCTCTACAGCTGGTTGATACATTTTATAGGGCTCAAAAGGGTGCCTCCCATCCACTTCGGTCAACTGCTGTTCCTAGGCTTTCCCTTTACATCAGGGAGCCTGAGAACACTGCAAGCGTTTGTGTTGGCTGAGAACAGGGGAGAAGGAGGAGGAACATCCCTTCCTCCTGCTCTGTGATGAATGAAGCCAAAAGCGATACAAATTTGATCACTTACGGTTCTGGTTCTTTGCTTAGTTGACTGTTCTTGGCCAGGGAGGCAGTAGATCAAACCGATCTGTGTTTAATTGGCTACCTTGGAGGAAAGAGGAGGAATAGAAGATCGAAAATACCTCACACCTCTCAATAAGTTGCCATTACAAAATATGCTTAGTCTGGTCCAGGGTCGGACGAGGCGGATGCCCTGGGTGGTACCATTTGTCTGGAGAAACCGGGGGGGGGGGGGGGGGACCATGCAGGTGTCGGCAATGTGCTTATAAAATCTGTCTGGACACATACATCAGCCGCTAATAGCTGCAGCCTGCATGCACCTTCAACGATGTGCAAAGTACGCTCCTGCACAAGCATAGAACAGACCAGCCCTTTACTTCTTCACTCCCCTTTCAGTGAAGATACTCCCCCTTACATGTGGTTTGTATGGCGTAACATCACTCACCGAGAGGCCGGCCGGAGGCGAGATAGGAGGAATCTGAGGAGCATAAGAAATCTGTGACCTAGAGGAGCAGAGGAGAGGAGGAAGTGGATATACAGTATTGTGTATACAGAATTTCAAGTAGGCGGATAATGATTATTATTGCCCATTTACAGATTACAGGCATACCCAGCTGTATCGTACCTTCACTTTACGTTCACTCGCGAGTACGGTACATTGGCGTCTATGGAAAATCTCGGTCAGCTTCACATGGCACCGCTCCCGGTTTTTAACCATTGGCATCTATGGGAAAACTTGGTCTGCTTGACATGGCACTATTCCCAGTTTTTAACCACTACCCGCCCGCCATATAGCTATGGAGGTTCTTCAATTGATCAGCTGTCACGAATCAGAGCTGATCACAGTGTAAACATGAAGAGCAGTATATTGGCTTTTCCTCCACATGTGCTTAGAGGCACAAGTAGAGGAGAGCCGATCGGCTGCTCTCTTGACAGTGGGGTCTGCACCGATTATAAGTGCACCCCCCCCCGGCACGACCACCAGGGATGCCCACCCATAACCACCAGTTATGCAAATCAGTGCCCAATAGGGATGACACTGTGCCCATCAGTGATGCCTGCCAATGCCCCTTATCAGTGCTGCCGAACAGTGTCATCTATCAGTGTTGCCCATCAGTGCCCAACAGTGCTGCATATCAGTGCCACCTCCTTAGTGCCAATCAGTACGGCCTCATCAGTGAAGGAGAAAACGTACTTATTTACAAAGTTTTGTATCACAAACTAAAAAAAACTTTTTTTTACCCCCAACATTTTCTGTATTTTTTTATTTGTAGTAAAAAAAAACAAAAAAAAAACCCCTAGTAATGATCAAATACCACAAAAAGAAAGATCTATTTTTGGGGAAGAAAATATAAAAAATGTTGTTTGGGTACAGCATAGCATGACTGCGCAATTGTCATTCAAAATGTGATAGCGCTGAAAGCTGAAAATTGGTCTGGGCAGGAAGGTGTATAAGTGCCCTATATTGAAGTGGTTAACATTAACATTGGCATCTATGGGAAATCTTTGTCAGCTTGACACAGCACTGCTCCTGAACCCTATGCGACAGGGACACCAAACTTGGGGAGCACCGAGAGTGGACCCAGGACTACAATATACCAGATTTTGGGGTCGGCCAGCCTTGCCTAGATAATCTACCATATTGTAGTCCTGGGTCCCCTAATGTGCTCCCCAAGTTTGGTTTCCCTGTCACTTATGGTTTGGGAGCAGTGCCATGTCAAGCTGACCAATATTTCCCATAGAGCTGGTGTATTTACATGCATTGAGAAGTGGAAAAAAAAAAAAAAGTATTGCTGCACTTTGACCTCCCTGGCGGTTTTCCCTGAGCATGGTTCGGGGTTAAATTTCAGTACCATTAGCAGTAACCCCAAGCCACACTCGGGATTGCAATGCAGGATCCTGGTGCATTTTACTTAATTTGTCGCAGAAACCTGCTCCGTTCCCTGCTAGCATCACGACCAGGGCTTTTTTCAGCAGCAACACAGGGGAATGCACCTCCAGCTCTGAATGTATGTAATGGTGCTCGGAGGTGGGTAGGGGGTGAAACCAATGAATGGTGCTTGGAGGTGGGTAGGGGGTGGAACCAAGAGATAGTGCTTGGAGGTGGGTAGGGGTTGGAACCAAGGAATAGTGCTCGGAGGTGGGGAAGGGGTGGAACCAAAGAATGGTGGCTTGGAGGTGGAACCAAGAAATGGTGCTCAGAGGTGGGTAGGGGGTGAAACTAATGAATGGTGCTTGGAGGTGGGTAAGGGGTGGACACAAGAGGTGACTCATGAGGAGGGAGTTCCTGCACCTATTCTCTGAGAAAAAAAGCCCTGACCACGACTCATGGGGCGTAGCCCAGCGGCAAATTCAAAAAAGTACAAAATTCAAAGAACAGATTACATCACTGTATCGAATCATTTCACATATACTGTTCTTTCTGCCTGGAAACTTGAGTGTCCATGGCAATCAAAAAGTGTTTTAGACCAGCTAGAAAACAGTGATAATAAATTAAAACACTTGCAGAATTGAGCGATAGTGAATGGTGGGGAAATTAATTTTATTATTATTTTTTATAATTATTTACTATAATATTATTTATGATTTTGTGTTTAAAACTTCATCATACCCGGGATATGTACTAGACTCTTGTTTGGACAGATTTAAGTGTGTTACTACTAAGAATTACAGGCCTACAATTTAAAAAACAACTGTACCACTGAGTCGCAAAAATCGGACATAATCATATTGCCAGGGTGGCTATGTACATTTTCGTTTTACATACATGCTCTGGTCTCATTGTGTACTTAAAAGTGGGGGCATGCCTGTATTATATTAACTCTTTGGATTGTGGGGGGGCGCAGTTTGCCATCTTCGTAATGGGCACCAAATTATATTGTCCCGGCACTGGTCTGGTCACAGGTGCAGTACCAGTTATCAGTGCTATATATTTGAAACAGTGTCTTAGTGATGAGCTATTACAACATTTTCAGTTTTTTTAAGTGAATCTACAGAACTGGTAAGCAATGTAACCTCAACAAATGCCCTGTCTTACCGATCCTTGATATATTAATAGCTGATTGTTTTCTAAGTGTACACTATATGATCAAAAACTATATAGACAACCTTTCGAATTATTGAGTTTAGGTGATTCAGTGGCACAAAATCTAACAAGCACTAGAATAGAATTGGATGTACATCTTTGGTATAAATTGGAATGCCTCTTGGGGGCTGGGATCTTTTCATCCAATATCAGCATCTGAACTCACTAATGTGCTTTCAAAATTCCACAGTCACACTTCAAACTCTTATGGAAAGGCTTTGCAGAACAATAGAGTCTGTTATAGCCACAAATGGGAAGGAGAGCTCTCCACATTAATCCCTTGTCTACCAAGGTACATTTATAAACATCCTGGTAGTCAACAGGTTAAAGTAAGCTTGGTATTGATTTTTTTTTTCAGCTGGCCCTCAGCTGTCATGTAAAAGTGATCACTTTTACAGTATGCTGAATGGCCTGCAACATAAAAAACAATCAGCTGGCACCATCTTATGCTCACAGGGTCTCTCTTTCAGAAAATATATAATTCTTTGGGGGTTTAAAGCAATTTTCTAGCAGAAAATGCAGATTTTACCTTGAATTCCAAAAAAAAAAAAATAGCCTCAGTAGACCAGTGGTTAAAGACCAAGGTTTTCGAATGGGATGCCCAACAAACTCATGTGGGGGTGATTGTCATAAAGCCTTTTGCTCATATTGTGTATGCAGCATACAGGTTGAATGGTGAAGAAATTATTCAGTTGATTACTTACTATGCATAAGTTTGGATGCTCAATCGAACATGGACTCAAATACCCCCCCATTCCTTTTTTCTTCCTACCAAAAGATGCCATAGTTTTCTCTTTTTATAACCGCATATACTCAAGTATAAGCCGACCCAAATATAAGCGGAGGCACCTAATTTTACCACAAAAAAATGGGAAAACATATTGACTCGAGTATAAGCTTATGGTGTCCATCTGCATGCCTCACTGTGCCCATGCCTCACTGTGAACCTACGTCCGGCCGGTACCGGGTCCCCAAAGTCCGGGAGATCAGGCGCAAAAAGGTGACTCAAGTATAAGCCGAGGGGGGCATTTTCAGCACCAAAAGATTTGCTGAAAAACTTGGTGTATACTTGAGTATATACGGTACTTTACCTGCTTTTCTCTCTGCCCCTTTTATTCTGCACTTTTTCATTAAGTTCTGTTTCTTTTGCTCAAGAAAAGTTATTATAAGATACATGGATCATCATTATGACATCCTCAATCATATATACAGTATAAATATGTGTATACAGTACATATTTTTTTTTTTATCAAGACATCACTATTATAAGCCAATGGCTATTCCTTTGTTAGGTTTTATTTGAACGTGTAATACCGAGTTAGGCTCGATTCACACTTTTTTAGTGTGCATTTTTAGTGCTTTTTGCACAACAGAATGTGTTCCATAGGAAACCATGGTATATGGACTGTAGTGCAAATCTGAAAAATGTAGTGCAAATCTGAAAAATGCAAAAAAAACACTAAAAATGCATAGGTGTGAATCCAGCCTAAACCATATGTATACATTTGCAAATGTATCAGTTCTCTGTCCTTCAATGTCACTCAGCTTCTCTAACAATGTGAATCAGTCTGCCATCAATGTCTATTTCATTATATCAATCTGTTTACCTATGCTTTATTTATCTGTGCCAACGCTAATCAATTTACATATCAATACAAGTCAGAGCATTTATCCAGAGCATCTATCCATGCCAAGTAGCCTGCCCCCCAATGTCTGCCGTCTTTGTCTATTTTTGTTAATCCGTGTCAATGCCAATCTGTCCCATGTCTGTCCATACTGTATATAAATATAGGTTTAACTATGCCTGTCTCTATAAAAGTATATGCATGTGTTAATGCCAGTCTGCCTAGTTACACAATTGTGGGTGTCAGTCCTAATCAGCCGGCCTCGTTATATCTAGCTGTGTATCTGCATGGTTGTGTCTAGATCAGTGAATCTGTTTGTCAATACCCATCAATTTGTCTGCCAGCTTCTATCCATTTCAATAACATCACTTTGTTTATCTACATCAAACTGCCAATGACAGTCTGTCCATCAATGCCAATGGCTCTCTATTGGTTTGGCTGCCTACCTAGCACAAGTTCTATCCATTAATGCTTGTCTTGGTTTCTCATGCTCTATCTGCTCATGAATGCCTAGCTGTCTATATCTTTACCAGTCAGTTTGCCACTCAATTACAGCTAAACTGGCCATAGATGGATAGAATTTCAAATTAAAACTTCCAAAGAAAAGGCTTAGGACAATTCGTATGAAAATTCTCAGAACATTCTTAGAACTATTGAATGTTATTTGAAAGGTTTCGCTTGCTTTTAACATTAGAATTTTTAAAAAATTGACTTTACTGAGCAAAAACCACATACACTGTAATGCCCCGTACACACGATCGGAATTTCCAATGGAAAAAGTCTGACGGACTTTTTCCATCGGAAATTCCGACCGTGTGTATGCCCAATCGTAAAATCCGATGAATTCCATTGGAGTTTACATAGAGAACATGTTCTCTTTTCCTACGATGGAATTCCGATGTGAATTTGGTCGGACAAAGGTCCAAATGTGTGTATGGGGAATGATAGATCGACTTGTGTACAAACCAGGGTGCTCATAAATGGATCATAATTTGGACGGTTCCCGCTGAACTGGTCAAATTTTGGTCCATGAATGGCCAGCCAAAAGGATGAGTTCACCTTTGGGAACATGTCACATGTTCCACCCTTTTTAGGGTGGAACATGTAACATGTTCTTCATGCTGAAGCCGCTGCCCGATCCCTGCATTCCCTGTAACAGCAGTACGGAAAGAAGCTCTCAGTACTAGCTGTAACTTATTTAAATCAGCGCGGCCGTCAGGGGCTCCACCATTCCATTCACACAGCTCTGTGTGCGAATGAACTACAAGCCCCAACATCCTTTGCGGCTGTCGGCTTGTAGTTCTTAATGAACTAGCATGGCTTGGTAGTTCATTGATTCTACCTGCCAGTGTATCTGTTTGCCCATATGGGATGTACAGGCATACAGACACACAGAAAGATCTGCAGGAGACCTGCATGGCACCAATGATCTGCTGCTCACTGGTGCAATGCTTTACAGCTGGGGACTCAAACTGGCGCCCCTCCGGTTGTTGAGAAACTACAAGTTCGATCATGCCTCTACCTCCGGGAGTCATGCTTGTAACTGTCAGCCTTGCAAAGCCTCATGGGACTTTCACAACAGCTGGAGGGCAGCCAGTCTAAGACCCCTGCTTTACAGCCTTAAAAAAAAAAAGCAGATTTTTTTTACCTGCAAAAAAATGTGCATTTATTATTTTTTCTTAAAAAGTGAACTCCTTTTAAGACTTTCCAACTTTAAGCTTCTTTTCAGCATGAAATTGCTGAACACAAGCTGGTCAGTCTTTTAAATTGCTTTTTAGGCAGTCTATCAGCACCTAATAGATTATCCAAAATCTTGTTTCAATGGATGGACTTCATAAACACCCTTCATACACACTATCGGAATTTCCGACAAGAAAAGTTTGATGTGAGCTTTTGGTCGGAAATTCCGACCGTGTGTAGGCCCCTTTGGACTTTTTCTGTTGGAATTTCCGACAGCAAAAGTTTGAGAGCTGGTTCTCAAATCATGTCAACGCATGCTCGGAATCATTAGTGTTGTACGTCACTGCGTCCTTGACGGTGTGAATTTTGTGTGACCATGTGTATGCAACATAAGTTTGAGACAAATTTCCGTCTGGAAAAAAATAAAAATTGGAATTTCCGATCGTGTGTACGCAATATAAGTTGTAAAACACTTCTTTAGCCACTACAGTGTAGAATCTGGAAGGCACTGTTGTGTAGGTTTGTCCTACAGTTAACTATTGATTAAGACAGCGTATATTAGGTGCTATCTGTCAGTATATCAATTGCTCACTGTCACCTTGCCCCCTCCTTCAGAAAACCCCTTCTGAATAGGTTTTTTTCTCTTCCTACTTATAACACTGTGTTCAATCTCTACCCCACCCCTTTCTCATATCTGTCCTGTGTCTAGGCAACACACTTTTTTCATGGTATTTAATGGATTTCAAACTAGGCCACCTTCGAGCTGTTTTTATACCATTGGATTTGCCTTGATATTGCAGAGGGCTTTTACTGTAGAAATTAACTGAAATTATTGATTTTAATGTGTATTTGTACTTCAATATACTATACATGCAAATTCAGTCCTGCAGGCTAGTTTGTTTGATTCTGTAGATCTTATTGTTTCTGGTATTTCTAAATAAAGAACAAAACAAGACTGTCTACAATACTAATCAATATGTCATTATCCTAAAGCTTTGTTAGTGCCAATATTCCATCAATGACCATCAGTGCCTTTTGGCTTGGCAGAGGGCATGTTTGCCCTCCTGTGAAAATCCATCTGTGTGTCTATGTCAATGCACAATGCTGACAGTCCTGGGAGAGCTAATGCTAGTCGGTCAATGTGTCAATTATTTCAATGTAAGGGTGCATTCACACTTGCGAATGCACCTTGCCTGTGATTTTTTTATCAGACAGGATGCAAATGCAAGGGTGAATATATCATATCAATTTCTTTTGTCTGTTCTACTTATATCTTTTGTCAGACATTAGCATGCCCATCAATGGCAATCAGATTAGTATTGCCAAATAATTAGTCTAAACAGTCATTGATTGTATGTACATGCATGTCTGTGTCAGTTCTATCTAGTTCTAAATAGAATGCCTGTCGGTGTCGGATTATCTTTCTCTTTCTTTCATTTAAGTGGTTGTAAACCACAGACATGAAATATGAACAAAGTATATCCTTCTATAGTGTATACTTGTCTCATTTAAGAGCACTGAGTGTCACTTTTGTCTGCTGCTTCATTCTTATTTCTCACTTCGGACACCAAGAGAAACATGACAGGGGAAGGGATCTCCAGCCAATTGACAGCCTCAATTATGTTTCTGTGTGCTGTGTGGAGGGGGATGTGCCCCTCTCCCTCCTATCAGCTCTAAATTCAGAACTTTGAAATTAGATGCAAATAAATAGGTACAACACATGGAGGATTTCTTTAATCTCTATGTATCACATGAGGCCAGTCACTTTACTGAGTATATGTAAGAGTTTTTCATCCACTTTAATGACAACCAGTCTGTCAAACATCTAACAGTGTTAATTTGGGACAGCCGGAGATGTGAAAAGTGAGACAACATAAAAAAAAAAAAAAAAAAAAAAGAAGGAAGAGGAAGAAAGAGGGATTGGGAAATATGCAGAGCGATGGAAACTAACTTGTCATGCACTGCTGGAATTTCAGCAGTTCCCGATGAACCGCCCAACATCCCTCGAAGGAGCTGGGCAGAAAATTGTCACCCAAAAAACGGCACCATCTAGGGCTGGGCCATCTGTACCAGAGGGGACTTGCCAATCCACCCTATACAACGTGGATGGAGGAAAATGAGATGGATGAAAATGGATGGAAGAATCAATTATACCATGTATGGTCATTGTTATCCAGGGTGAAAACCGACTACCACAAGTCAGACAACACATTTTCCCCCCGAGAGAAATGATTTACTGAGATACAAGGGGTTTCTTTTGCCTTCCTTTAGATCAGGGATCCTCAAACTATGGCCCTCCAGCTGTTGCGGAACTGCACGTCCCATGAGGCATTGTAAAACTCTGACATTCACAGACAGGACTAGGCATGATGGGAATTGTAGCTTCTGAACAACTGGAGGGCCGCAGTTTGAAGACCCCTGCTTTAGATCCAGAGAACAGTATTTCCAGAATGAGAGCTCCAGGATCCCCAGACATTACTGAATTAGTCATCATAATTGGGGCTTATCTGATGCTCCTTGAGGTTGCCTCGTTGGTCACTATGGTTTGTTGCGATATAGTTTGCCAAGTTTTTTAACCTGTGCTTCTGTTTAGTGCAAAACAAATAAAGAGCTCCGTTTTACAAATATTGAATTTGTGATTTTGTCCGTAGATTGCTCTGTATATTGTACAATGCAACAAACATCAAATATGCGGGAAGGTCAAATCACACAAAGCTTTTCTGGATTTTCGCCTCTCAAATCATATTAAAGATGTATTATAAGAACAAGCAGATACCAAAAGCACTGTTTCATGACTCATCAGCCTGCTTTTAGACCCCTGAGACCCACCACAGTCCGTTACACCATATGGATGGTGTGTATGAGTACACATAAGCTTAACGGCAAACCAGGTAGCGCCAAGCTAGACTTCATTTATTACAGTGTTTTAACTATGAACACACTTGGTTGTGCCAAAGTAATCATTCATATTTAACGTACAGTATTTACCAATATTGGAAATAGACTGTGAATGAATAAGGGAATATGTGGTATCTCAGATGACGAGTATTGGCAATCAAAGTACAATGAGATGGAATTTCTTTAGAAAGACATACACTGGAATCCATAGAGACTGGCAAAAACAGATTTTGAGAAAGTCTCATGTATTTAGAATACATGAGACCTTCTCAAAATCTGTTTTTGCCAGTGGTGGAGCACAAGTGGTGTAGCATGCGCCAAATTAATTTACTTGTCTAGAATTTGTACTTGAATTTGCTGCATGCTGTACACCAAAAGAGAGTTGGTCTTAATTTGAACCACTTTCAGAAGAAATGAACTTTTAGTATTTTATTTAGAACTTGGTCATAATGTAAAAATGGGCCATCCTAGAACTACCTGAATTTGGTTGCAAAAAGTCACGGTCAGAACCGTAAGTGTATGCTTCATGAATGTGGTGCACAGGGCCACTGATTAGGCAGTACAGCCAGCTCTTATGTACTCAGGCCCCATCAGTTCAAATGGGGGGCCCAGACACCTCCTGAGCAGGAGCAACAGCTGCACTGCCCTGCCCTGCCTTATTGCCAGCTTATGTACCTCCCCTGCAACTCTGCCGCCTTCTCCTCCCTTTTCTCCCACCAGCTGTACTGCAGGGGGATTGGTATCTGTGCCCCCATTCCCCTTTCTGTCCAAGCTCCCCTGTGTGTCCCCCTTCACCCCAGCAGCGCTGCTGGCTTTCGTACTCTCATCTCCCACCAGCAGTTGCTAAGGGCACACAGGGGGGAGTTTCAAGATGGAGAGTGATGGGAGAGTGGAGGGAGAGCAGAGGGGGAGCGAGAGCGGAAGGGGAGGGGGATTGGGTGGGGCATTAAATATGTTTTGTTTATCAGCCCCTTCCTTTCCTGAATAGACAGTGAGCTCATTGTGTTCATTCATCACTGATGCATAGTAAATTGTGTCCATTATGCTTTGTCAATGAACATAAAACCTCAGAGCACTTCCCATTCATTCACTGTCCAGTGCAGCTGAGGCTGCAAAGAAAAGGACTGGGGAATCTTTCTCCATCTCAAATGTGAGACATCACAGTTTGTTTAGACATCTGATATTTCACCAACCCCCCCCCCCCAACAGGGGTGTTAAAAAACAAAACAAAAAAACACTGTACACTGTATGGGGCCCCTGTGTCTTCTAAAAGCAGCCTTGGTGGCGCAATGCAATAATAAAAGGGATTATTACCAAAAAGATCTATCAGCAGCTTTATTGAATTCTCCTCCATAACTGATCTGTGGTGGAGAAAAGAACCAAAATCACACTTGCGTTACCTATGATGCTGTAACAATCAAATTGTAACCTTTGCCAGCTGCTGGCTATTACACAGTACTGCAGCTCAGGTTTCTTCTGTGCACATCTGTCTCATTTAAAAGTACTAAATAGACTGCTGGACATTCAAAGTGCTTCAGCCTAATCAACAGGTTTGAGTGCTCACGCCCTAGATTTAGATCTGTTTGATTTCTGTCTGTTCATGGTTTTTAATTTGTCCTGCAAATAGTTTGGACTCTATTTGGCTGTGCTTATCCCGGTCATCTGTTTGGCATCACTGTTATTGTCAGAGATTGCTCCATCAGTCTGAAGCATGGACTATGGTTGGCTAACCTTACCATTGGCCTGCCACTGTCTGCTCTTAACCTAGACCATCTGTTTCAGAACTTACACTGCTCTAGTGTCCTGCCTTCAAGTCATCTGGTAAGTCAGGGCTCAACAAACCCCGGGCGCCAGGTCACAATTAGAATTAGCGACCTGGGGCGGAACAGCTGGGGTATCCTGCGTCTCCGTGTGCCCCCACCGCGGGATGGCGTCGGGCCGGCCAGTAATTGAGGCCGCTGCTTTTTCTGCCTTCTGCAGGCCTATGCTTCCTTCTGTGATCTGGCACCATCTTGTGGTGGCCGTTGGTATGACAAGACAACCAGCAATGCTAATGGGGCTTCCCCTGTCTGTTTTTACGGCCATATCCTTCCTTCAAAATCGCGCCCGCTCGTAGAATGGCGACACACTTTCAACCCTTTAAATTCTCCATAGGCGACATTTAAAAAATTCTACAGCTTGCATGTTTATAGAGGAGGTCTAGGGCTATAAGTATTGCTCTCGCTCTACCAATCACGGCGATACCTCACATGTGTGGTTTGAACACCGCTTTCATATGAGGGCGCTACTCACATATGCGTTCGCTTCTGCGCGCGAGCTCGGCGGAACGGGGCACGTTCCTGGCTCCTAACTTTTTTAGCTGGCTCCTAGATTCCAAGCAAATTTGTCAAGCCCTGTGGTAAGTGGCTAAACCGAACTCGGATACTCAGAAATGAACCTACGCAAAAAGTATGTGTACAATAAAGCTATGGTATTTCTAATAGCAACACTCAGAAATGTAATTATTGCTTCACAATGGAAATTTTTTTTTAAATTATTTTAATCCCAAAGCCTCAACATTCAAAATGTGTAAAGCAGAGAGCCTTGGGCCTGCGCTTCAAAACACAGTCACCAATTAATTCATGTTTTATATTGGCTGTGCCTTTTCTTGGCAGGAAGAGAACATTGTCAAAATAAATATGAGAGAAAATGATTATTATGACTCATTCGTGATGTCTACACAAAGGGGAGTTTAGAAAAAGAGATAGCAAAATATACAAATGACACAACTCCGGGCTCAGGGTTCGCAAGACAACGTTCTGGTGCCTACATTAATTAGGTTATAAATCATGATGAGACTTGACTGATCTCCATTGTTTCTGTTTGCGAGTTTCATGACTGATGAGAATTTATGGAGTAAAGAAATGGAGTTTTTTTTTTTTCACTGGCAATGTATATATAGAGATCAACTGTCTCTGCATCATTTAGAGATTTCAATAAAGTAAAAAAAACTTGTTTATATGCAGAGGCGGCACTTGGTCCTGAGGAGCCGCAGGGAAGTCTGACAGATTCTCAAACCATATGCTCATGGAATATTTTTCTAAACTGGCGGCTCAGTGTATTTGTACTGCTAATGTATGTCAGGTAAAAGGTAACTGGAGGAAGTTGTATTGAAATGCAAGGGATTAAGGGAAGATTATTTCACGGAGGGATAATGATAAAAGTATTCATTTCAATTTTTATTGCCATGCTGTGAGACAACACAGCAACATCTTGGGTCAGGGGGTGCTCAAGATTTTGAAAGGTGATGGCCACTTAATTTATTTGGTAACTGGTCGCAGGCCACAATGAAATTAAATGGTTCAGTGTTTCAAATTTTTTACATTGAATAGCATAATAAACATTTATTTACCCACTGCCGGCGGGAGAGAAGACAAACTTCAGCAATTGCAAGAGAAAAATGGAGAGGATCAGTTCCTCTATATGCAACCCCCCCCCCCCCTATCCTGTCCAAGTGTAAAAAAAAAATGCGGCAGGGAGGAGGCACGGGCCCGCTGGTGTCACCATTGTGACCCCCAACACTACACCAGTGGTTGGGGGTCACAACGGTGACCCCAAACCGCATATGTAAATGAGCTCTTACTATCTTGAGCCCCCTATAAGGTTGCTTTCACATCAGCAGCTTTCTTGCAGGTTAACTGTGCTTTGCCATAGACTTATATTACATATTGCAGGTGTGGTAAACTTTCTGAAAGTTCACCACACCTGCAATACCTACATTCACCACAAAAATTCCTACATTCAGTTTGAAGTTGAGGGCTACATCAGAGGGCTACATGTGCCCCCCGGGCCACAGGTTGAGCACCCGTCTTGTTAAGAGGTAAAACAGCAGTTTGCCTACTTTTTACCACCTTAGATCTTCCACTGAAACCCTAACAAGGAAGTTGCTCACAGTTGCAGCAAGTTCGTTCCATTAAAAATCTTTGTTCACCAAAAAACAGGTATTTAAAAAGGCAGAAGTATCGTCCCCTAAATACCTTAAAAAAACACACTGCTTTATAGCCCTCTGAAAAGCGAGCCAGCAGTCACAGGGAAGGGAATGATGGCTTTGGATTCAAAAAAGTGAGTTGTTTCTCCTAAAAAAGCACATTTTGAAATATCTCAGGTTCTATTAAAGCCCAACTGAAATGTTTTATTTGAATCTGCTAAGACCAGGTGCGTCAAAAAGGTTTACAAAGTCTTACCAGATTGCAGAGCTACAGGTCTGACTCAGCAGGGGGCACTGCAACGCTACAGAGAACAGTACTTCCCAGCAGAGATCAGCTGCTGGCAGGTGGCAGGCTTTTCTACTGAAGATGTGGTTGCTTTCCAAAAAAAGTTTGCTGCACCTAGAATGTATTTAGCGGATTTAATTAAAAAATGTTGAACTGCCCTTTGACCCCTTTCACACTGAAGGAGCTTTACAGCCTTTAAACTGCCTCCCAAGCCTCTTACGTGTGAAAGCCTAAGTGCTTTAACACTGGAGCGGTGCGCTTGCAAGACGAAAAAAAATATCCTGCAAGCAGCGTCTTTTTGGGCGGTACGGGAGCGGTGTATACACTACTTCTAAACCTCCCCTGCCATTGAAATCAATGGGCAGAATTGCCGAAGGGCCTGCAAATCACGTTGGCAGTGGTGCTTTTATCCCCATGTTAACCCCTTCTTTGGGGTTAAAAGTGCCCCACTCCCGCGCCGGTAAAGCACCGCTAAAACGAGCAGCGCTTTACTGATCGCGCGGTGCGGTCTTCAGTGTAAGATATTTCTACAACACACATACATTTGTATTTGTATAAGACATTAACAATTCACTTGAGAAAACTTTACAGAATTATTGGTTTTCTAAATACACAGTTGTTTAAACTTCATACATGACAATGAATTTAAATTGTCAGCGTTCCAGACAAAAGAATATAATAAAAAATAAATAAGACTATAAAACTACTGCTCAGACTAGACTCCGATTTGTAAAATCTACTCCTTTAAGGTCACTGAAAATGCATTTACATGGATATAGTTCTTCTATTTGTACACATGTTTTTCATTTAGATCGCAATCTGTGCATCAGATTAGAAATCAGGAATCACATGACTACAGTTGCTGAACTTTTGAGAATTTGTTATTTAGAAACAAAGTAAATAACATTTAAAACAAAATTGAATGCACACGCTCCTGACCATCAGTCAAAATGTCTAGTTCTTCTTTGTGCCAGAATATTCGTTCACACGAGTGGATGAAGTATTGGCAGCGTACATTTCGAAATTAAATACTGGATCTCAGAACCAAGCTGCTTGCCTTTGCCGAGATTACGTTTGTGAGAACTCCTGTTACCCAGTACAGTAACAACATAATACACAACGTTTGCCTATATCACTATGTAAGAAAATTTGTTGCAAGTTGAAGTTTCCGAACCTCTGCTTGCAATACATCAAGAACAGAACACTGACAAGAATAGCTGTGAGCCAGATGTAGGTCATGAGTCAATAGTTGGTGACAACTGCAGCAACGGAAAAGTCAGGAAAAAGGGCATTCATATGACAACCAGACAGAATTTAAATCAGAACACCTAAAATTGTAAAACATAAAACTTCAAATAGAGTTTTGACATACAACATGGTGTTTTCACCAACAACAAAAAATTACCAGAACCACCACATTTAACTGTACATTTGATTACTTGGACCCCTAAATCATTTTATCTGGCCCTCAGTTAAAACAGTAGTAAACCGCACCAATTTGCATTGCATACTATGAAATCCCTTCGAACGAAGCCCTCCAACAGTGGCGGTGCGTCCATAGAGGGCGCAGGAGCGCCGCCCCCTCTCTCTCCTGAACTGCCACTGAAAAACAATACAGAGATTCATGCATTGCATGAATCTCTGTATTGTTGCTGCTGCCCGCTATTCAGATGGCCGGCCCCCTGATGAGCCCTGTCCATCTGAATAACGGCAGCTGGTTTGCTTTGGAAGTGTCTATTAGAGGGCTGTAATCAGCTTCCAAGCCGAGGATGGCTGACCAAGAAAGGTAAGTGTCAGGCGGGGGGTTTGCAACCTGACGGCATTTTAGGATCAAACTTGCGGCAATTGATGGGCACAGTGGTGACAATGGCATGGCACAGTGGCTGCATTGGGCATGGCATAGTGGTGACAATTGATGGCACAGTGGCTGCATTGGGCATGGCACAGTGGTGACAATTGATGGCACAGTGGCTGCATTGGGCATGGCACAGTGGCGACAATTGATGGGCACAGTGGCGACAATTGATGGGCACAGTGGCGACAATTGATGGGCACAGTGGCGACAATGGCATGGCACAGTGGTGACAATTGATGGGCACAGTGGCGACAATGGCATGGCAAGGTGGCTGCGTTTGGCATGACAGTAGCGACAATTGATAAGCACAGTGGCAACAATTCTCCAATGGCGCACTGCCACCGCTGAGAGGCTTCCACCTTCACCTGGTCTTCCTTCCAGGTTTACATGCTCTGATTGGGCATGCCGCAATGATGTCATTCCTGCACATGCGAGTTCGAGAAACACGGCACGGGTATGACGTCCCTTCAGAGCGCAAGCGCCGGTGACATCACTGGCTGCATGCAGTGTGAATATCTCCTAAACAGTGCAGGTTTAGGAGATATTCATATTACCAACAGGTAAGCCTTATTATAGACTTATCTGTAGGTACAAGTGCAAAAAAAGAGTTTACTTCCACTTTAAGGTCAGCAGTGTACAATGATTAAAGATTCTGGTCAGCATAAATTTGCCTACAGTCCCCAATTTTTCTAAAACCAATCATTTGTTTGACCGACGAAGAGGGTCTCCGATGTAGTATGGACTCTGATGAGGACCCTGATGTAAGGAGAGACTCTATTGGGGACTCTTTTAGAAGGTGGAACTCTGATGTAAGGGGGACTCTGATGGGAACCCTGATGTAAGGGGAGATTCTTATGGGGACCTGGATGTGAGGGGGACTCTGATGGTGACCTTAATGTAAGGGTGGACTAGTTCATTTATAAAACTGATTTTTGTTTGGCCCATGAATATTTGTAAATTAAAAGACGTGGCCCTCGTACTGAAAATATTTGGAGATTCTAGACCTAAATTAATCAGCAGAAACATCTGAATGTTCTGAGAATTTTCATTTAAAAATTCTACTAATGTATACCCAGTTTTAAGAAGGTGACAGAAATTGAACTTGCATTGTGGTGAATTGCATTGCTATAAAAAATAAATAAAAATCATGCCTTTTTTTTTGGTACATTTTGCAGTCTATGTAAATGAATAGAGGAATGCGCATTATTGCACCCTGAAGCTGTAAATTGTTCATAAATCTCCATTAACGCTTGTTAACATTATGTAAAATGCTTTAATGTTCACTGTCTAGGCACAAGCACACTTTTAATGTAAACAAATCATACAGGATTGGAAGGCAATTGAGTGTAAACTTCAGCTTTTTCTGTGCAAATGTATGGCTGAACTCGTATTGCTCAGACGTCGCATGTGGTCGGTACCTGCGGCGCGGGTGTGAATCAAATGCGATGTCTGAGATCGCACTAGTATGAACCTGGGCTTAGTGTGGAACACGGTCTATGAATATTGCAAATACACATTGCTTCCGTTTTCTGAGTTCATTTAAAACCAGTGCATTGGGAATCTCTGCCAAACATAATTTTTCAATTAAATATTTACTTCATAGTCAGATCCGTAGGCATTTTCAGAGATTAAAAGATTTTCCATTTAAATACTTGACCTCTTCTACCCACTGTTCTTTCCTCTCAAACACATAAGAAATATTGTTGGATTTGGCAGGTAGTGGCAAGCTTTCCTTTAATTACTTTGTGACTAACAGAATCAGCTGATTGCTAGGTTTCGAGAACTGTTTTTAATAGTGTGACCTGTATACGGAGCAAATTGTGTGATGGCCGGCTGTGTTTCTGAAATACAGCGGGAGGAAAATTATTACAAAAAGAAAGCAGAATAAATGAAAACAAACCAGAAGAAGCTAAACCATTTGTGCCGGTTCACACAGGGGCAACCCGACTTACAGCGCAACTTTGCAAGGCGACTTCAGCGCTACTTGGAGCAACCAACAACGCGACTTGAAGTTGCCTTCAGGACAGGCAACTTAGGCTGTGGCCAATCACAGAATAATTAGCTCTGTGGGAGGGGTTTGCCTGAGTAAACCATTTTCTTTTCCTGTAAAGTTGCTTCAGTTAAGATGTGATCCGACATTGGAGGCAACTTCCATTGAAATCTATGGGTAGAGGTTGCCTAGAAGTCGCCTTGAAGTAGTACAGGAACCTTTTCTGAAGTCGGAGCGACTTCAGTAGTGTACAATAAGACGGCTCTCATTCACTTCAATTGAATTTCTCATGTCGGGCGACACAAGTCGGATACCAAGTAGCGGTAGTGTGAACCGGCACTTACAGTGCAACTTAGCAAAATTATTTTAAAGGGTGGAGTGAGGAGTCTGGAAGAGCTAATTACAGTAGATTGTTTTCCAGAATTGAGAAATAGAGCCGTTATTTTAGTCTGGAAAAAGTAGCAGTAAGGTTTTCTTCATACAATTTTTTTTTACATTTGGACATATTTAAGGCACATTTATAGATTTCACACCGGTTCATCTTGCTTGGAAGGCGGTTCTCATCCCTGACAAGTGCAGGACTAAAAGCGTGTGCTAATGCGAACAGCTTATTCGCAATTCGCAGGTGATGAGTGGGTCATTGCAACATGGTTGTCAAAATGCTATTTGCAGCATTTGGACTATGGCTGCCTAGTGTTTTCAATAGCTTCTCACACTGTGATGTCAGGTAAGTCATTTACATAGCAAAAGATGCAATGTGGTTTTGGACAAATCCTTATTGCAATTGAAATGCTCCCAACCTTACCTTTAAACTGAACCGAAGCTCAAAGTCTGTCAAAATAAACCTAACTGCCTATGTCTAATCTAAAGCTGGCTACACATTATACAATTTTTTTTTCTTTTTTTTTTTTCGATTTACCAAAACAATATGAGCTCAAACCTTAACACTTTCAAATTGTATGCAATCAGGCATTGTGACACATGACTTTACACACATGAATTTTAATGGTCTTCGCTCGTAGGGTTCAATATTGAGTTGGCCCACCTTTTGCAGCTTAGAACTCTTCTGGGAATTCTGTCCACAAGGTTTAGCAGTGTGTCTATAGGAATGTTTGACCATTCTTCCAGAAGCGCATTTGTGAGGTCAGACACCACTATCGGACAAGAAGGCCTGGCTTGCAGTCTCTGTTCCAATTAATCCCAAAGGTGTTTATATCGGGTTGAGGTCAGTCAAGTTCCACCACCCCAAACTTGCTCATCCATACCTGGTTTTGTGCAATGGCCCAAATCATTTGGTCTAGGGGGATAATGGTGTAGGGTTGTATTTTCCTGGGGTTGGGCTTGGCCCCTTCATTCCATTGAAGTGAACGCTTAAGGCATCAGCATAACAAGACATTTTGCACAATTTCAAGCTCCCAACTTTGTGGGAATAGTTTGGGGATGGCCCCTCCTTCCTGTTCCAACATGACAGCGCACTAGTGCACAAAGCAAGGTCCATAAAGACATGCATGAGTGAGTTGTGGATGGAGGAACTTGACTGGCCTGCACAAAGACCTCAACCTGATAGAACACCTTTGGGATGAATTAGAGTGGAGACTGAGACAGACCTTCTCATCCACATCCATGCCTGACCTCACAAATGCGCTTCTGGAAGACTAGTCAAACATTCCCATAGACAGAGTCCTAAACCTTGTGGAAAGCCTTCCCAGAAGAGTTGAAGCTGTTATAGCTGCAAAGGGTGGCCTAACTCAATATTAAACCCTACGGACTAAGACTGGGATGTGATTAAAGTGTATGCGCGTGTAAAGGCAGGTGTCCAATTACGTTTGGTAATATAGTGTAGTTGAATAGAGTAGTATAAAGGAAGTTGAACAAAAAAAAAAATGCATAATGTGTAGCCAGCTTAAGTCAGTCTTTCTCAACCTTTTCAACGCAGAGGAACCGTTGAAATAACTTTCTGGTCTCAGGAAACCCCTGCAAAGAAATTACTTTATCTAAAACCCATGATATTTTTGTGTGATTGTCAGTGGGAAGAATGCTCTTTACACATGTCGTCACTGGGAAGAATTACCCCATTATAAATAGGCAAAAAGATCAATGGTATCAGTGAGAACTTATCTAAGGAGGCAGAAACCACTCACAGCTCAAAAAAATCCGAGCCACCACTGGAGAAACCCTAGTTGAAAAACCCCCAAGTTGTGTTTAGGTTTCACGCAGATAAAACAAATATAAAATGATCTATTTAATTAAAATAATTGAAACAGACTGTATAAGTTTATTTTAACTTCTAGCAATATCATGGACAGCGGGGTTTAGTACTCAGAACTAAGAATTGAAATGATTGTAATACTATTTGTACTCAGTCTCAGGTAATCGTGCTGGAAAGGTCAGAGGGGAAACAGGGAAATAGACCTGGGGTGTGGACAGGGAGGAGGATAGAGGGCGGGTATAAATACCTCCCGACTCCTCCTACAAACTCAGGCTGACCTGCGGTCAGCCTTCAACATATGAATTACGCCGCCATCTGAAAAATGTATTTTGCCTGGCTTAACTGTATATTTCCTCTTGTATTTAATTTATATGTATCTGTATGGTATGCAAGAATGTTTGCATAACACACCCCCCATTATGTTGTTGTTGGTCAAGCCTAGAATCCTGTTTTTAACTTCAGGCTACACTTTATGACCAGGTATCCATCTTCTGTTAAGTGATAAACAAAACCTGTTTTCCTCCGTAGTCATGTAACCATAAAACAGCCCCTGCCTTTTCTTTTGTTCTGTAGCAAATATATACTGTATGCCGTTTCAGTAAAATTAGACATCATACAAATGCATAACCTGTCTATCAAAAATATGACGTCTCCAGATCCGCACGAGCGCTGTTGGAAGACCTTAAAGGGGTGGTTCCGCCGAATTTGCAATTTTTTTAAAAAGTCCTTTCTTCCCTTATGCTAGTATACCATAATGTACTCACATATCCCATCGACCTAGGCGCCAGTACCGAGATTTGCGGGGAAATATATATTTAGATTTCAGTGTGATGGACGTTTCCATCTTGACTGCGGGCACTTTGAAGCCCAGCGTCGCCGTCTTCCGGGATGCGGCGAATGCTGGAGTCCCAGCATTCACCGCTCTATCCCGCGCATGCCCAGTGTTGACGGCGACCCGCGCCGTCAACACTGAACAGTTACCAGGACAACGACGCTGCGTCCTGTGAAGGACTCGCCCCTTCACAGCGAGTGATCTTTTCAGCTGCTCAGAAGGCACCGAGGACTTGAAATGGCGCTGTCGAATCCTCCCTCGTCACATGACTCGCTGCAGGAGTCATGTGACCTGCCCTAAATAACGCGAGATTAGCTCACAAGATGTGTATATTTATTTTCCTGAAGTCGTGAGCCTGCAATCCCAGCAAGCTTAGCGCACAGGAAAGAACAAAATCAACACGCCCATCCCCGCTCAGCCAGACCAGGAAGTGACTCCAGACTAAGGTACAGAAACGTTTTAAAAAATTTTTAATGGCTAAAGTTTATTAGGCGCAATGTGCCCTTGTGTGTAGGGTAATGTAGCTAGATAGGGAGAACTACCCCTTTAAAGGAGGATGGTTCGTAGAGGATAACGAATATTTATTTTCAAGGATGAGCTCAAGCGCGTTCGCAGCTTTTCTTGTCTGCACCCTCCAGGAAGTTGACACTCGGCATCGCTAATCACAGGTAGTGAGACATTTCTCGATCTGTGCAGCCGCAGATCGGGAAATGTCTCACTGCCTGTGATTGCAATGCACTGTGGAGTGTCAGCTTCCTGGAGGGTGCGGGCAAGTGCAGCTGCGAACACGCCTAAGCACATCCTTACTCCGAACCAATTGCTGTGCATATTTGTTGTCAGGTCAACTTTGTGAACAGACTTAGAGAAGTGGAGAGCACAGGAATGGCTTCATCACCTTGATTTTCAATCAGAAGGCGTAGGTCCTTGACCAAGTTGTAGTATTTTATTGCACTGTAGGTCACAGCAGCTGGCTGTGGTAATACAGAATGCTTGGTGGCTGAAGGAATCAGGGCAGATATCAATCATAGGCTGCAGCTGCATAAGAAACTGACCATATTTTGTTTATAGTGGATAAAGCAGAGATGCAAGCAAGGTCCTAGAGACCCGGCCTAAACCAAGTTCAAGGCTAGGTTCACACTGCTGCAAATTCTATTGCGAATTTGAGCCATTGCGTTTCTCAAATTCGCAAGTCATTTAAATTACATAGTTTAACATTAGTGCCATACACATCAATGTGTTGCGTATATAAGCTGTGGGAAAAAAGTGTCCTGTGCGAGTTTGATTCGTATGCGATGCGAATTCAGCTCTATAGACTGGCATTCCCTGAATTCGCTGCAAACTCGCAGCCGCAATTTTACCTTGATTTTGAATTCACAACAGTGTGAACCTAGCCTAAAAGGTAAACTAGGAAAAAAAAAAAGATTTAAAAAAAACGTATAGCTGTTTTGACATCTTGATGAATGCAGCCATTATGTAAAAAATGAAGGTCCTTAAAACCTTGAAGGGACATTTCCTATACACAAAAAGACTGAGATGTCTTTGTGATGACTGATATATAAAGCATGGCTGCATATTCATTTTCCGCGAGATTATTAGCTAAATGCAAACAAATGCTGACCTTCAAACAATAAAAAAAATGAAAAGAGCATATATACAAAAAAGTTAAAGGTTTCATCTTCAAGAATAAAACTGCCTGTGATATTTGAACATATCAGTGAGTTTGTCTCTACAGAAAAAAAGAAAAAGAAAATGAGCTTAGATGAAAATACAGAACCAGCATCTGCTGGGAGATCCGGTGATAAAGCTGCCAAGAAAAGTTGGCAAAGGTCCACCTAAAGTAACTCTGGAGTTCCTAGAATATCAAATGTTTCTCTGAAACACTACATGCTGATCATATCATCATGATTAAGTGCAAATTAATCCCCCTAAACTATATTTCTAAAGTGCTCTTTCATGTATCTGATAATTTAGGATTTGCCCTGATAATGCTGTACTGTTTCTCTGCATATTTCGTCACGCAGATGCCTCCAAATGATCAAAAACAACGACAGTCTTTGTGGTCAATATTTTTACATGAATACAGTAAAAAACACATCCAGCTCCAATAAACACTGCTTTACTTTATCAGTCTATTTTGAGTTGATATTCCTGTTTTTGGTAAATGCTAAAAGAGTTAACCGCTTGCCGACTGCGCCACGCACTTATACGTCGGCAGAATGGCACGGCTGCGCAAAGCAACGTGTATATATACTGCCGCAAGCTCCGTGACCGTGGATTCAATGTCCGCAGGTGTCCTGTGATCCTGTCACAAAGCTGAAGAACGTGGGGGATGCTCTTTTTTTGTTTAGAGAGCATAAAAAAAAAAAATTGCAGAGGTGATCAATACCACCAAAATAAAGCTCTATTTGTGGGAAAAAAAGGACGCCAATTTTGTTTGGGAGACACGTTGCACGACCGCGCAATTTTCAGTTGAAGTGACGCAGTGCCGATTCACAAAACGTGGCCTGGTCATTCGGCAGCCAAATCCTCCTGGGCTGAAGTGGTTAAACCACATTATATCTCTTAGAAACCATAATGGTGAGTTTTCCGCACTAGCGTTTAGGTAGTCTACACACCTAATGTGGTTATTATGAGGGGTTTCAACTCTCCCAGCTAGATTTTTTGTTTTCTATAATTAAAGCGGTCTTTCACTCGTTTTTCGTTTTTTTTTTTTTTTAAGTTTTAGGCTCCTCTTACCTGTGTTAAATAGCAGCCCGTGTGTCCCGATTTCTTGGTCCCCAGTATGCGATTCTACTGCCAAACGATAACTTAGATTTCAGTCTTCAGGCAGTTTCCATCTTCATTCATGGCACGCTGGGCACGTTGAAGCCCAGCACTAATCATTTCCGGGATACGGCGGTGAATGCTGGCTTGCCGAGTCACGTGACCGCGGTAATATCGCGGGATTTCAAGAGAGATCGTCTCCTGGGAACATCACATCTAATTCCCAGGAGACTCTGCACATCGGGGGAAAGATAGGCACGCCCAATAATCCGCGGGGAGAGTTGATTGACAGGCAACATTGGCGAAAATATAAAGGTAAGCCTTTATAAAAAAAAAAAAAAAAAAAAAAACACTGATTTGTAATGGTCACTGGGAGACAGTAAGGCTCATAGAGAGTGAAATATAAGGGTGAACTTCCGCTTTAAGAAAGCAACAGCAAAACGGAGATACCAAAACTTGAAAAAGAGGTTAGGTGGAGTTCACAACACATAGAAAAAGCCTCATTATGCTCTCTCACACACTAAAATATTAGTTTTGGGCAGGTTGGCTGTTAAAGCCGACCTTCAGTCATTTGTTCATCTTTCCATCTATTAAATCTTCTGCCCTTGTTGTTTTAACTTTGGATCGTAAAACTTTTTTTTTCTGCCAGTAAATACCTTGTACAGCCCATTTCCTGTTTCTTGTCTGGTAAAAAGCCTAGGCTTATGACATCATGCACAGAATAGATTTATGGCAAATTTTTTTTTTTTTTACTGCGATATTGCGGTGGACAGATCGGACACTTGACACATTTTTGGGACCAGTGACAATTATACAATGACCAGTGCTATAAAAATGCACTGTTTACTGTATGTCACTGGCAGGGAAGAAGTTAACACTAGGGGGCAGTCAAGGTGTTAACTGTGTTCCCTCACTGTGTTCTAACTGTGGGGGGGGGATGAGACTGACTAGGAGGCGATAGAGCTCAGTGTTCACATGATCTGTCTCCTCTCCCCTGAGAGAACCAGGATCTACGTGTTTACACACACAGATTCCGGTTCTCGCTCTGCTGGAGCTGCATGATGTCACTCCCACGCATGCACATGGGAGCCGCCGTTCACAGGACTGTGCTCTGAAGGAACGGCACGGGTGTCCGTTCCTTCAGAGCGCATGCGCCGATGATGTCACTGGCTGCATGTAATGTAAATATCTCCTAAACGGTGCACGTTTAGGATATATTTACCCTACCTATAGGTAAGCCTTATTATGGGCTTACCTATAGGTAAAGGCAAAAGATGGAAGTTTACTTCCTCTTTAAGATTGGTTTAATGCATCAAGATACCACAATATGGCATGCAGAGAGCCAGCCTTCACCAAGGCATTTATGAGTTACAAAAGTAGATATAAATACTGGGGTATGCTCATGTTACACATTAGAACTGATGAGTAAGCTTAGATAAGCATGGAAGTAATAACTTTAAAATTACAAAACAAATGTTGTATGTGTAGTGTCATGCTCTCATTGAGTAGGTGCTATGTGTTACATTTTTGTTGTCTAAGCTGTAGTTTAGCTCAGAAGGATTATAATAAATTGTTGGTTCTGTTTCAGTTCAGCTGGGTTGCACACATTTTAGGGATGTGTGAGCCGTTTCGTAGCCTCGGAGCCGGCTGGTCAGAGGCCTCGCAACTGAGAGTAGGCCCAGGAGGTCTACTAATTCAGGGATGGTCTTTCGCTATCTTACCTACGGGAGGAAGCTGAACCAGTGGGATTCCATTAAAGGACGTATCCTGGCAAATTTACCTCACTGTGCTGCCGGTCTGGCTGAAAGATTCTTGGCACCGTGAGTTGTGTACTTTATTGTCACTATACAAAGTGTGCGAGTTACACGATCTTGTGGCAGAAGATTGTGGGACGGCCTGACAACACTTATCAAGTCTGTGGCAGAGACTTTGACAAGTTTTGCACCAGCTGTTAGGTCATTGAGAGTAGGCCTATCTGGTGGTTGCTGAAATCCAGTGTGGAACTGAATGAATCCTCTGGATCTAAGTTGTACCCGTGGGGGGCGTGGCCAGCGCGGCATGTGAGCAGACGCTTCTTCACAGAGCTCCCGTGCTGATCCTTAATTGATCCGGTTTCCGGCACACTAAACTGCTCGTTTTTTCGCTGATCAGCCCTGGGAACGTTCCCTCAGCACCCGGCCGACACTCTGTTACCATCGGAGGGCATGATGACCCTAGGACAGAAGGGAGAGAGGACAGCTCGAAGCAGGATCCCCAATATGGCGCCGCTCCGCCATCAGCGCAGAGGGCGCGAACGGGAGATAAGGCCAAGGAGGGGGTGAGTAAGCAGCCCAAACACCCTGAGAAGACCCCCGGAGAGCCCCCCAAGGATATGCGGTATTATGCCCAGAAACTGTCGGGGAAATCGGACCTGCCAGCAGTACAGCCCCTGGGTGATGGTGGTGCCACCGGAGACAGTGATATGGAGGAGGGGGAGGAA
Source organism: Rana kukunoris (assembly GCA_029574335.1). Taxonomy (NCBI): domain Eukaryota; kingdom Metazoa; phylum Chordata; class Amphibia; order Anura; family Ranidae; genus Rana; species Rana kukunoris. The sequence continues at coordinate 48,279,972 of CM056055.1, forward strand.
ACACTGGGAGCAGGCGCCATGATGGCACAGAGTCAGGACAGCCCAGACCTACAGGAGGGAGATGAGGACTCTGAGCCTGAGGAGGGAGAACAACCCACGCTGGCTGCAATACTGAAGGCTGTGAATAAATGCACAGCCTCTGTGAACAGTCTGAGAGCTCGCTTTGGGGGCCTAGAGGAGGAGGTCTGCCTAATCCGACAGGACATGCAAAAGATGAGGGAGAGAACCACCGCAGCTGAAAGCAGAATAAGTGACATAGAGGATAAATTACCCCCCCTGATCAGAGAGGCTCAATCGGCTGCTCGGATGGCCAGGGCAGTGGATATGAGGGCAGAAGATTTTGAGAACAGACTCAGATGCAACAATGTACGCATAGTGGGGTTGCCAGAGAAGGTGGAGGGCCGTGACCCCACGCAGTTTGTGGAACGATGGATGGCGGATGTGTTCGGCAAAGATGCTTTTACCCCCCTATATGCGGTTGAGAGGGCTCATAGAGTACCGACCAGACCTCTCCCGCCTGGGAATCCCCCCCGCCCGATGCTAGCCCATAATGCTGAACTACAGGGACAGAGAAATTATACTGAGGCTGGCCAGGGAAAAGAGGAATATTCAGTTTAATGGCACCCGGGTCTCATTTTACCCTGACTTCTCCGCTGCAGTCCAGAATAGCCGGGCACGTTTCACTGAAGTTAAAAAACGCCTGCAGAAACTACAAGCTCCATATGCAATACTGTACCCGGCGAAACTCAGAATTATATTGCGGGGACAGGCCCACTTCTTTGAACATCCTGCTGAAGCCTCGGATTGGTTGGATGCTAATGCAGGCGCTCTGCGCCAGGCCCAGAGATCCCCTGAACGGGATGCTTGAACAATCGGATGACAACTAGCCATGCTGTCTTGATTCTTCCTCGGCTGAGGAACCTGCCGGAAACATACAACGATTCTTTCTACTAACTGTGAGTTCGGAAATGCGATTAATGATGCCACTCCACATAGTGAAGTTGGCCAGTGATTATACGGCCACATTCGATGGTTCAGTTGAGAGTTTGTGGGACAAGTTGTCCCAGATGTGGAGGGACTGCCCGTTGGCTCCCCAGAGGCTGGTACGACGACGAGCCCCTATGCAGAAGGGGGCCCAGCCGACGCAGGCGGTTAGCTCCCTACAGGGGAATTCTATGTGTCCTGCCAAAGCACCGTTGTGCGATTACAGTTGTTATGTGATAGACTGCCCCAGAGCGGATACTTCCTACTACTTGCTGAGTGGCCTCTCATCTCTCTTTCTTGCCCAGCGAACTGCTCGGTCCCTACTTACATCCCAATCTACTGAAACACTCACGGCCACTGGGAGGGAGGTGGGGTGGTTTGTGGGTGGTGGTGTTCACCCTGATGGATGTGTGTTTGACCCCCCTTGATGGCAGCGGTTAAGATACTCTCCTGGAATGTCAGGGGACTGCAAGACCCTCTTAAACGCACCATGGTTTCGACCTTGATGAGGAACAGACTGCTGGCCATATGTGCCCTACAATCTTACTGCTGACTCAGTGTCATGTTTGAACTATCGGTGGGTGGGCCAGAGTTACCACTTCACTCACAGCTCATACTCTAGGGGTGCGAGTGTGCTGATACATTGCTCGATCGAGTACGAGGAACTGAGCTCTGAGATTGATACTGATGGTAGATATGTGTTTTTACTATGCAGGTTGTTTGCTTTTAAATGTATTCTTGCCTTTGTGTACATACCAACCCCGTATAACAACCAGGTACTGAGGGCACTGGTGGAGTTGCAGGTGCGGTCTCCAGAGGTGCCATTGTACGTCTTTGGGGACTTCAACTTCTGCACGGACCCTCAGCTGGACAGACACCCACAGGGGGGAGGGGGGAGGAAGGTGACCCGTTCTGCCCTGGGTAGATTCATGGAGGAGGTGGGGTGGGGAGACCCGTGGAGAGCCAGGAACCCGGGTGTGAAACAGTTTTCCTGCTTCTCCAAGAGTTACTCCTTTGTCTAGGATTGATCTGTGTCTCTGCTCACATGCGGCTGAGCGATACATTGTGGAGTTGAAATATGCTCCGAGGAGTGTGTCGGATCACTCTCCGCTGGTAACTTCCTTAGATGTGCGTCCCCCTTCTGCGGGGGCCAGGGCCCCATGGAAGATGAATGCCTTTTGGCTGAATCTCTTCCCTTCACATGAACACATAGAATCCTGCATTTCGGAGTTCTGGCTTCTTTCAGAGGGCAGCATTCTATGAGAAGGGTGAGCACACTGGTCGCATGCTGGCAACTATTGTCCGTTCTCAACAGATGTCCCCTTCCATTGGGGCATTGCGCACCCGCGCCGGTGGGTTGACTAGTTCTCCAGATCATGTACTGTCTGAACTTGTGAGTTTTTACTCCTCTCTCTATGAGTCCCGCCAAGCGTACTCGCTTGACTCCTTGGCTGACTACCTGGACCCGGTCCAGCTCCCAGTTTTGTCGGCCTCAAACCGAAAGATGCCTGATGTCCCCCCTCTCTCTGGGGGTACTGCAGGCGGCGACCAGTTTGTTCCCTAACTCAAAGGCCCCCGGGGATGACGGCCTCCCAGCGGAGGTGTACAAGCAATATGGGGAAACAATGCTCCCGCACCTTTTGAGGGTGTTTAACGAGGCAAAAAGGACCGGTACACTACCGCGATCTATGTCTAGAGCCAATATAGTATTAATCCTGAAGCCAGATAAGGACCCTCTTGACCCAAGTTCATACAGGCCGATTTCATTACTACAAAATGACGTTAAGTTCCTTGCCAAAGTTCTAGCTGTCAGACTGAACAGTGCCCTCTCCACCATAATTCACTCCGACCAATCCGGATTCATGCCCCAAAAATCGGCGGCAATAAACCTGAGGCGACTTTTTTTGAATATCCAGTCCAGAGCTGATAACGTTGGAGACAGAGCTTTATTGTCCCTAGATGCCCATAAGGCATTTGATAGTGTCGAATGGGAGTTTTTATGGGCGGTGATGTGGAAATTCGGGTTTGGTGACAGCTTCATTGCATGGGTACAGCTCTTATACTCGTCCCCCATAGCAGCTATACGGGAGGGGGGGAAGGGTATCGCACACCTTTTCCCTACACAGGGGCACACGGCAGGGGTGCCCTCTGTCCCCCCTTTTATTCGCCCTAGCCATAGAGCCCTTATCTGCACTAATTAGAGCAAACCCCTCGATCCGGGGGTTTCAATACGGTGATTTACATGAAAAGATCATGCTATATGCGGACGACACCATGCTTCTCCTAGGTGATACCTCAGCTTCGCTGTCGGAGGCTATGAATGTCGTCCGGGTATTTGGAGAATACTCGGGGTTAGTTATTAATTGGACGAAATCCTCCCTCCTGTTACTAGATCGGGACCCCTCCCTGGCCCCGGTGACTGTGCAAGACATTCCTGTCTCCAGATCGTTTCGGTAGCTTGGTATTCAGGTTACTGCCTGCTTGCCTCACCCCCCTGATTAACAAATGCCGTGACCGGGTCAAGGTATGGAGTAGGCTCAAGCTGTCCCCTGTAGGCAGAGTAAACTTGATAAAGATGATCCTCATGCCACAGTTGTTATACAGTGCAGAAAATAAGTATATGAACACCCTGCTATTTTGCAAGTTCTTCCACTTGGAAATCATGGAGGGGTCTGAAATTGTCATCGTAGGTGCATGTCCACTGTGAGAGACATAATTAAAAAAAAAAAAAAATCCAGAAATCACAATGTATGATTTTTTAACTATTTATTTGTATGATACAGCTGCAAAGAAGTATTTGAACACCTGTCTATCAGCTAGAATTCTGACCCTCAAAGACCTGTTAGTCTGCCTTTAAAATGTCCACCTCCACTCCATTTATTATCCTAAATTAGATGCACCTGTTTGAGGTCATTAGCTGCATAAAGACACCTGTCCACCCCATACAATCAGTAAGAATCCAACTACTAACATGGCCAAGACCAAAGAGCTGTCCAAACACACTAGAGACAAAATTGTACACCTCCACAAGGCTGGAAAGGGCTACGGGGAAATTGCCAAGCAGCTTGGTGAAAAAAGGTCCACTGTGGGAGCAATCATTAGAAAATGGAAGAAGCTAAACATGACTGTCAATCTCCCTCGGACTGGGGCTCCATGCAAAATCTCACCTCGTGGGGTCTCAATGATCCTAAGAAAGGTGAGAAATCAGCCCAGGACTACACGGGAGGAGCTGGTCAATGACCTGAAAAGAGCTGGGACCACCGTTTCCAAGGTTACTGTTGGTAATACACTAAGACGTCATGGTTTGAAATCATGCATGGCACGGAAGGTTCCCCTGCTTAAACCAGCACATGTCAAGGCCGTCTTAAGTTTGCCAATGACCATTTGGATGATCCAGAGGAGTCATGGGAGAAAGTCATGTGGTCAGATGAGACCAAAATAGAACTTTTTGGTCATAATTCCACTAACCGTGTTTGGAGGAAGAAGAATGATGAGTACCATCCCAAGAACACCATCCCTACTGTGAAGCATGGGGGTGGTAGCATCATGCTTTGGGGGTGTTTTTCTGCACATGGGACAGGGCGACTGCATTGTATTAAGGAGAGGATGACCGGGGCCATATATTGCGAGATTTTGGGCAACAACCTTCTTCCCTCAGTTAGAGCTTTGAAGATGGGTCGAGGCTGGGTCTTCCAACATGACAATGACCCGAAGCACACAGCCAGGATAACCAAGGAGTGGCTCTGTAAGAAGCATATCAAGGTTCTGGCGTGGCCTAGCCAGTCTCCAGACCTAAACCCAATAGAGAATCTTTGGAGGGAGCTCATACTCCGTGTTTCTCAGCAACAGCCCAGAAACCTGACTGATCTAGAGAAGATCTGTGTGGAGGAGTGGGCCAAAATCCCTCCTCCAGTGTGTGCAAACCTGGTGAAAAACTACAAGAAACGTTTGACCTCTGTAATTGCAAACAAAGGCTACTGTACCAAATATGAACATTGATTTTCTCAGGTGTATCATACAAATAGTTAAAAAAATCATACATTGTGATTTCTGGAATATTTTTTTTTGATTATGTCTCTCACAGTGGACATGCACCTACGATGACAATTTCAGACCCCTCCATGATTTCCAAGTGGGAGAACTTGCAAAATAGCAGGGTGTTCAAATACTTATTTTCTGCACTGTATGTCCTTCACAACTCCCCGATGGTCATCCCCCTAAAGAAATTCAGGATTATCAACTCTATCTTCCGCTCACTTATATGGCTTGCTAAGCCCCTGGAGTTAACCTAGAACAACTCCAGCGGCCGAAGGACGCTGGCGGATTAGCATTGCCCAATCCCTGGATCTACTACTTAGCCTCCCAACTCCAACATATTGCAAGACTTGTGGGACCCGAACAGGCCCGGGAGCTGAATTTGCAGGACTCCTCTGTCCAGCTGCTCAGCTTCACCACTGGGGGGGAGGTAGCGGAAGGCCTAGAGGCCCTACGATACACTAAGTCCAACAAACTTTTCCCCACTTATGTACTCATGCAGAAGACATGGAACAAGGTTAGGATGCTGCAGGGGGTGACGGGATTCACTAAATACAGCCCTATCTGGGACAATCAGTATTACAGAGAACTGGCTAAACTACCTTATGGCTCTAAATGGAAACGATATGGCATTACCCTTATGACCCAAGTGATTAGGGATGGTAGGCTTAGGCCTTTCCAAAAACTTAGTGCAGACTTCCGTCTGCCGGCCCCTATGTATTTTTATTACCTTCAACTTAAACATGCAGTAGACGCTCAGGGCGAGGCAGATATCTGGTCCCTAGACCCGACGTCTGTCTTCAACTATTTATTTGAGGTCGATACGTACAAGGGCTTTATATCAAGTTGTTACTCTATGCTTCAGAATCTCTTCATGCCGGATACCCCTTTGAGGGCAATGACCCGGTGGGAACAAGATGTGGGAGCATTTGAGGAGGGACAATGGGAGGAGGCGATGCAGGCAGTTCCTGGGTGCTCCCTGAATGTAGCACACAGACTGTCGCAGCTATACATTCTTCTGAGGGTACACTATACACCGGCTAGACTGGCACGAATGGGGCTGGGGGTAGACACCATCTGTGTTAGGTGCTGCAAAGATCATGGTGATCTTATCCACCTACTATAGAGATGCCCGAAACTGCATCTCTACTGGACGAAGGTCATTGATACCCTTAACGGGGGTTTTTCAGGTACAGATACCGCTTGATCCCAAGACCTGCTTGCTGGGAATATGCGACACCTTGACGGAGGAGAATGGTTCTAGATAGGCTATCTGTAGAGCCCTATTTCAGGCTTGTCTGATGATACTGAGGCACTGGAAGGACACTGAACCCCCCATAGTGCACGAATGGATCAAACAGATGGGGGTAACATTACGGTTGGAAAAAGTCATATTTCAACATAGAGGCACTGACTCTAAATTTGAAAAAGTATGGGCCCCTTGGCTCGATGTCCCGGGTTTGGCCCCGATAGATCTGGTGTATGATCGGCTATTCTAGGGTCATCGGTTGGGAGTGGGCCCTTGGGCTATAACACTATACAGAATACTGACTGTGTGGGGCACCACATTTAGGCGTAGGGGGGAGGAGGCTTGCACCTGAGTTACTGTACATAAGATGCTGGGGGGCAAGATGGGGAGGCACATTTGTATATAAAGTCTTTCCATGTTTTTTCTTGTCTTCCTGATTTTGGGTGTGCTGCGCCACACTCTCCTGCTGCTACATTACTGCTCTGGAGCCCATCGCTTGTATTGTCATTTTGGTTCAATAAAAACCTTTGTTTGAGAAAAAAAAAAAGTTGTACCCGTGACCCGCAAAGCAAAAGGTACCTGAATCTTTTCCCTATCCCTCGACCCCTCTTTTGGAGAACTTTGTTCTATAAAAACCTTGAAAGAGACTTTTTGTTTGGTGCAGACATTTTTGTAGACAACTCTTCAAGGAGAGCCCCTGAGTCGACATATGGAATGGTAAGGTAATGGCAGACCCAAATCTACACCAGCAGCTCCTTCAGGGGTAGTGCTACATATGTAATCAGCTAACCCATGGTAAATGAAAACCTTTATAGACAAGCTAAAGGGTATTCAATTGTTTACAGGATATTTACTTTAAATATACCAAAAATCCCTAGTGTGTTAATTATTTAAACTTAATATAGGTCTAAAAGCAACAAAACAGAAATAGGCGTAGGTGTATCAAACCTACTGTTTATTAGATTACAAACCACAAAATTCTATTTTTTTTCTTTTATTTTAAACAAAGTGGGAAATGGACATAACATAATTCTGGCTTTTAGTTGCTCTGCCCTTAATAAAGAGGTTTCTTCACACTTCCTGTGCATACAGGAAGTAATGAGAAATCTTTCTAGTGGGAATAAAGTCTACAACAACCTTTTTTTTTAAACAGGAAAGCTTTAGAATCTCAGCCAGTTTATTATGGCCGTCTGAGATTTCCTGCTCTGATGACTACCAGAAATTTGCCGAACAAGGTCACAGACAATAACAAGCTTTCAATAAAACAAGGTTATCCAGTCATGAGGGTCCTTGTTTAGGAACTTCCTGTTACAGGATGACAATGTTCTGTCGCTGTCTCTCAATGGTGCACCTTAAAGCAGAGTTCCAGGTTCATGCTGGTTGCTCTCGATTTTGCGCATGTGCGATTCTCCACCGATCGTAGAATCGATTGTTTAGAAAATTGCCATAGCAACGGGCGGCGATGGAGGAAGGTCCCGTCCCATTGTTATGGCAACAAATGTGATCCGCCTTAAATCATTCATTTCCCAGGAGTACAGGCAAGGAAGGAAGTGATGCGGAGCGCCGTGGACCCGAAAGTGTCAGATTAAGAGCCACTACATAGCAACAGGGCATTTCTGGTGAGTAATTCCCCCCCCCCCCAAATGTTTAATACTATGAAAGGACTGTAAATATGTAAAATGTGTTTTTTTTTTTAGGGGGGAACTCCACTTTGTCACCCTTTTCACAAACAATTCCAATTGAAACTACTAGTGGCCACCTCTATACTATATTAAACAGACATGGTCCACTCTCGTCACCAAAAAGAAACCTATCCACAGAAATGCCACATAGCCATTACTGAAGTTCATGTAGGCGGGGCAAGCTACTGCAGGAGCTTAGCAAAACTGAGATGCCACAAAGGATGAAAAAAAATATTTTTTTATAATAAAGTGCTTTAGCAACCCAAATCTCATTTAGTTGGGGTTTACATCTACTTTACTGTTTCACAATGCAAACCCTCTGCTGGATAGAAAGTTACCATTTCTCTTGACCTGCAAGGGCTTCAATAACAAAACTCATGACTAACAATTGTACAGATCATAGGGAGGATAACAAGATGCAACAAAACAAGGAAACTTGGTTCATTTATTCCCACTCACAGGCAACAAAACCAGGCCTACTATCTAAGTTTGTCATTAACATTACCAGTTTATATTATATGATCGTATAATGCCAAAGGACAGTTCTTAGCATGCTTGAAGTTCATAATTATAAAAAATAATAATCTTAGGTTTTAAGTAACTTCTAAAGAATAATTTGTAACCAATGTCTTTATTCCTGTATATTAACAAAATATGAAAACACTTAAGTTTGTCCACTTGTTTATAACAATCTCCATTGACTGAATTAACAGACGACACACGCCACTTAAAAGTCCTTTCATCTTGATGATGGCCGACAGGGATGTTTATTTCCTGTCTAACCCGCATGTGAACAATCATACTGTAAAAGCTTACACATGAAGAAAACAATGGAAGGAAAACAACAAATAAATGAAAAGACAAATTCACAAACACACAGTCTCTCTGCCATACATTACCTAGTTTAAAGGCTCTGGATGGAGTCATGTTTACATTTAGAATGCATTGTGGAGGGCCGGCAGCTAAAAACGCACGCTATCAATCTACAAAATTTAGCATGTAATTGTATGCAAGGGACATATCGGTCAGAACGACTTTTTCATGGCAAGAAGAGGAACGAGAGTCGCTTCGGGGGCTTCGATATTAGGCAAGTAATTCATAAAGAGCTAATATGCTATGCATACTAGCTCATTATGCCTTTCTCTTGCAGGGTTAAAAAAAAAAAAAAAGAATGTTTTAGAGGGTTTACTTCCTCTTTAAAAGTCGCACGATTTTGCCGTGATTTCAGGAAATGCTTGTGTAGACTTGAGGTCTATGGACCTCAACTCGACCAAAGTAGTACAGGGACAACTTTGAAGTTGGTATGACTTGAAGTCCCACATATATAAATAGGAATCATTGGAAATCATGGGGAACGATTTGTCGCAGGACAAGTTGCACAAGTGTGAAAGGGGACCATACCTGTACTTTAATACAGAGTTGTTCCATCCTTTGCAACTTTAACAGCTTCCACCATTCTCAGAAGTCAACAAGAGTATTTGTGAGTTCAGGTACCGAAAGCACAAGAAGACATGCCATGCAAGCAGTAATCCAATTTATCCCAAAAGGTGATTATTATGGTTTAGGTTAGAGGGCCTCCATATAAAACCATATATTTTGGACCTCGTCACAAGGTTGGAACTGCAAATCATCTGCAATGTCTTTGTATCGTGTTGTATTAACATTACCCTGAACTCAATATCTTGGAGGGATTCCCACCCACTTTCAACTATATCAGGGGTCTCCATACTTTTCAAGCAAAGGGCCAGTTTACGGTCTTTCAGACTTCAGGGGGGCCGGATTCTGACCAGTCGGGGTAGAAAATGCCCCAGAGCCGAGCATCAGTGTTGGTGGGCAGTAGGAGGAGGAATAGTGCTAATATTTTTAGGCACAGACTGGGCAAAGTTTACAGAGCCAGAAGAAATGATGAATACCTCTAGTAAGGTGGGATTTTCTAGGCAACCATAAATAGTGGCGACAACTAGGTCATAAAAATATATACATTTATTACAAAATATCAAAAAGTATATATAAAATTCACAGTGGCGTATTGATATACAGATCAAGTTAGAAATAATAATACTGCTAAAGATCATCATATACCCCAGGACAAGGCTAAGGGTATGGATGGTCGTTTCCTAAGTTTACAGAGCCAATGTAAAAACACTTTGCAGCTGAGTCAACAGTCATTTCCATTGTCTCTGGTCTACAAGCCAAAAAGACAGCAGTGGCAGATGAAGATTCCAAAGCTTTTCATATTCCCTGTCATTTAAAGGGGTTGTAAAGGTAATTTTTCCCCCCTAAATAGCTTCCTTTACCTTAGTGCAGTCCTTCACTTCCTTTGATTTTGCTTTTAAACGTCCTTATTTCTTTTGAGAAATCCTCACTTCCTGTTCTTCTGTCTGTAACTCCACAAAGTAATGCAGGGCTTTCTCCCTGGTGTGGCGTGTCGAGCTCGGCCCCTCCCTTGAGGGGGAGGGGCGAGCAGGAGAGTCAGGACACCCACTAAAACACAGCTCCTTTCTCTATCTGCAACGTAGAGAGCGTCCCGACTCTCCTGCTTGCCCCCTACCCCCTGAAGGGAGGGGGCGAGCACGACATTCCACACCAGGGAGAAAGCCTTGCATTACTATGTGGAGTTACAGACAGAACAGGAAGTGAGAATTTCTCAGAAGAAATAAGGACATTTAGACCCCTTTCACACTGAATCGTTTTTACAGCGTTTTAGCGTTAAAAATAGTGCTATTAAAACGCTCTCCATACATCTCAATGTGCCCTTTCACACCGAGTCCTGCAAGAAGCATCTTTGGAGCAGCTTTAGGGCGCTGAAAAAAAACACTCCAAAAACGCCTTGCCCTTTCACACTGAGGCACTGCAAAAATGCCCTAAAACGTTAGGGTCTTATCGGTGCTTTACCAGCATTTTTTGGGCGCTGGCAGTGTGAAAGGGCTCTAAAAGCACTCGGGCTTTCACATTGGGATTGCAGATGAGGCTTATTCCAGGCGCTTTACAGGCTTTTTTTTTACGCCAAAGTGCCTGAAAAACACTTGAATAACGTCCGAAAAACGCCCCAGTGGGGCCTTAAAAGCAAAATGGAAGGATGATGTAAGTGAAGGAGGACTGCACTAAGGTAAAGGAAGCTATTTAGGAGAAACATTTTTTACCTTTACAACCCCTTTAACATTATAAGCATAGGCATGCTCAGGGTGTGTGTCGGGTGTGCCTAGGCACACCCTAATCACCCTGTGTGGTGTAGATTCCTCCTGCTGATATTTCACCAAAGTTCCCCCAATGGGGCTTCTAAAATAGATAAAAATATAAAAGATAACTAATAAAAATAAAAAATTACTGGCACGAACTCTGCCCTACTGACATATCCACTGCTCTACTGACACCATATATGTTTTAATACATTTGGGGTGAACACCCTAATGCACTAAGCTTCGCACACCCATGATTATGAGCTCGGGCACAGCATTTCTGTTCCAAATAGACTGCTCATGTGCCACTAGAATTACTGCCCACCTTCCTTTGCACTGATCAGATGAACCCTATTGCCCTTTAGAGTTCTTAGAAGGAAATGGGTATCACAATGTAGCATTCTTTGACAAAAAAGACAAACAAATACTATGGACTGATTCATTTCTTCTATATGATTTTCTAGGAAAAGCGAAGAAATTCAGTGGTATGACTAAATCTGGTAAATATTGACAATTGCAATAAACATCTAAGGCATCTGCAAGTAAGTTTACATGGAAAATGACTCATGGCCTTCCCTCACTGTACTGAATTGCATAAGCAGGTTATCGTGTTTGTATTTAATGTACAAGGAAAGAGAAAAAAACTGTGCAAAATAGTATAAACATTGTACATAGCAACGCCGACTGACTCACCTCAACCGACTTGCCCTCCGGAAGATTTACCCCCCTTCATGACCAGGCTATTTTTTGCTTTTTGGCACTGCGTTAATTGACAATTGTATGGTCATGCAACACTATACACAAATGTATATCATTTTTTCCCCCACAAAGCTTTCTTTTGGTGATATTAGATGTTTATTTTTTGCGCTATGAATTGAAAAAGACTGAACATTATTAAACCTCCCTGCTAATAGGACAGAGCTCTGTATTGCCTACTTTGACAGAGCTCTGTCCCGTCTTCTTCCTTGCTGATATGCAGGTCTTGGCAGTCAATCATTGGCCAGCGTCTGCTGATCGGCTTGTGCTGTGGCTAATCACAGCACGGCGCGTGTGTGCGCCCCCTACCCGGAAGTGCTGGATCACGTACTAGGTACTTGATCTTGCACAGGAGAGCCACTCTGCCGCCGTACTCATACATGAGGCAGTCAACAAGCAATTCTGGACCCTTGCAACGTAATGGCATAATGTACTGCTGTCTTAATATATGTTTGGGGGTTCTAAGCAAATTTCTAGCAAAAAATTAAAAAAATTTAACTTGTAATCACCAAATCTCAGAAAGAGGTTCGGTCCTTAAGTGGTTAATTTTTTTCTGTAAAGGTGAACTAAAACCTTTAAGTTTTTGTGCCTGGAGCTCAGCCTTAAAGCAGGGTTCCACCCGCGATTTATTTATTTTTTTAAAGTCAGCAACTACAAACACTGTAGCTGCTTTTTAATAAGGACACTTACCTGTCCTATGCGCCCACGATGTCGCGCCCCCCCCAGGCTGATCGCTTGATCCTGGCAGCTCCCGGCACCGCCATCCTTACTGAGGGAAACAGGCAGTGGAGCCTTGCGGCTTCACTGACTGTTTCCTACTGCGCATGTGCGAGTCTCGCGTCGCTTTTTTGAATAGGCGGCTGCTTTCTGGGATACACACAGTTCCCAGAAGGCAGCGCTCCCCATTCCCCAGAAGACAACGCGGGGAGGACGACCTGCCACGGTATGGGAAGAGGCAGATTAGGAACTTCTGCATAGCAACCACCATTTATGGCAAGTAAAAAAAAAATATGTTCTTCAATTTTATTTTTTTACGGGATATTTGTGTATTTTTTTTTGAGTGGACCTCCACATTAAAGTGGAAGTAAACCCTCCTATCGTTTTCAGCCAAGGAAGCTGCCATCTTGACCTCTGTTTAATCTGCAACTGCCATGATGCTGTACATGTGACCTGTTATGAAACTAGCCATTGGATGGTTTGGCAGTTTGGTTGAGAGCACAAACAAATGTGACAGCTAGCATTTCCGGCATGCCGGGAATGTTAACTGTTTTTTTAACTATCAAATTGAAGGGTTTACTTCCACTTTAAGTAACAAGATACAACATAGGCAGGTATATTTAATTAGTTAAAGAACGCCCACTGCAGATATACTGCAGCAGGGCAGCTCTATTGTGCGAAACAAGGTACCTGTATGTTGTTTCATGCAATAGATAGTGTGGGTGCATGCGTCACACTACTGCATGGAGGAGGAGCCTATGCACGTGTCTGGTGGACTCCAACCGTGATCGCTTCACAGAGAGGCAGAACAGGGATCTGTCTTTGTAAACAAGGCAGATCCCTGTACTGACAGGGGATAACACAGAGATCTGCTGTTTCAAGTAATCAGGAATAGTGGTCTCTGTGTTCTTCCTCTCAGTACTTCCCCCCAGGGCCGATCCTAGACAGGGTGCACGGGGTGCTCCACACCCAGGCACTGCAAAGGGGGGGCGCCGAAGCTCCAAAGTGCCCCATCCCTCCTCCTTGTCTGTGTCCAGAGGGGGAGCGCATGTAGCAGTTGCTGCGGTTCCCCATCCCGCTTGCTCTCTCCACTGGCAACTGACAAGAGCGCATACCTCCCGCTGTCCCCAGAATCCAGGCTGGGTACCACAGCGGAGCCTAGTACTGGAACACGTTCCGATACTAGACTCCACTAATTAATTCTGTCCGGTGTGCATGGAGCAGTCTCCTGTCTGCCCCGCCCCTCTGCGTGTGTCGGCTCTTTTCCTATAGGCGGTGTGAAAAGAGGCTTCTGGGTTGGCCGGAGCTGCTGCCAATCATCCCGTGCACTCCCAGACATGCCCTCCAAGTAACCAAAGATGCCACGTATGCCCCGCCCCCCTGTAATGTGCTTCTGCTCCCAGTGCGCCTGAGCTACATGGATCTATAGTACTGATCTATGGGGACACCTGATGTGGGGAGCTCTGATGGGGGACACCTGATGTGGGGAGCTCTGATGGGGGACACCTGCTTGGGGGGGCTCTGATGGGGGACACCTGCTTGGGGGGGCTCTGATGGGGGACACCTTCTGGGGGGCTCTGATGGGGGACACCTTCTGGGGGACCTCTGATGAGGGGCACCTTCTGGGGGGGCTCTGATGGGGGACACCTGCTGGGGGGGGCTCTGATGGGGGACACCTGCTGGGGGGGGCTCTGATGGGGGACACCTGCTGGGGGGGGCTCTGATGGGGGACACCTGCTGGGGGGGGGCTCTGATGGGGGACACCTGCTGGGGGGGGGCTCTGATGGGGGACACCTGCTGGGGGGGGGCTCTGATGGGGGACACCTGCTGGGAGGGGCTCTGATGGGGGACACCTGCTGGGAGGGGCTCTGATGGGGGACACCTGCTGGGGGGGGGCTCTGATGGGGGACACCTGCTGGGGGGGGCTCTGATGGGGGACACCTGCTGGGGGGGGCTCTGATGGGGGACACCTGCTGGGGGGGCTTTGATGAGGGACACCTGCTGGGGGGGACTCTGATGGGGAACACTAATGAAGAATTTCTAGGGGAGCATCTCTGTATTTGAGTCGTAGCCATAGAAACATTCATAAAGGGGAGGAGTTCGTGAGATGCCCATGCCCATGTGGGGGCGCCAGAAAGATTTCTGCACCCAGGCGTCTGTGACCCTAGGATCGGCCCCCACACACTTAGAAACACAGATGGAACACATTTAACCCTTGGATCGCCCCTGTAGTTAACCCTTTCCCTGCTAGTGTCATTTATATAGTGATCAGTGCATTTTTTTTAGCACTGATCACTGTATCAGTGTCATTGGTACCCAAAAATTGTCACTTAGGGTCAGATTTGTCCACCTTAATGTCGTAATCCCGCAAAAAAAAAAAAAAAAAAAAAAAAAAAAGATTGCCACCATTACCAGTAAAAACAATAAAAAAAATCAAAGTCTATAAATCTATCCTGTAGTTTGTACAGTAGACGCTATAACTTTTGCGCTTATTACTATTTTTTTTTACCAAAAATATGTAGCAGAATACATATTGGCCTAAATTTTATGAAGACATTTTTAATTTTTTTTTTGGTTTGTATTACAGCAGAAAGTATAAAATAGCTTTTTTTTCCTCAGTCTCCTTTTGTTCATAGCGCAAAAGTGATCAAATACCACCAAAAGAAAGCTCTATTTGTGGGAAAAAAAGAACATTCATTTTTTTTGGGTACAGCGTTGCACGCCAACACAATTGTCAGTGCCTTATCGTAAAAAATGGCCTGTCATTAAGGGGGTAAAGCCTTCCGGGGCTGAAGTAGTTAATATAGCAAGGTGCAATAGCCCAAAACCTGCGGCGGCATCAAAAAGATAATTTTTTTAATGCTATGGGTTACTGTACTGGACAAATCCACAGTGCTCTTCGCTTTATCAGCGTTTTTATAATACCTCTGACCTATAATCCAAAGACTCTTTTCTGTAGAGGCAGACAGCAACACATTTCATTATGCCTGACCAAGCTTCTGTGAGACAATTGGATCCTGTGAATGATTCTTCTTTGTTCTTGTAATGTGATCTCTTATCAGATTAAAAACATGGCAAATGGGGTTTCTTTTTGCAGACATACTGTAACCTTGAAGGACGGCTAAAGGAAAACACTAAAAATGTAAAACTTGTAACAGAATACATCTACTGTAACAACGGCATCACAGCGACCAAAGCTTTACTATAGAGTGATGAGTCCTCCTCACACCATTTTAGAGGAGGCATTTTTTTTTTACATAGTGACATTGGTCTGCCTTGGACCAATGTAACTCTGCATATCCCATACCTGTGGGATCCCTCTAGAAGCTGGAAATCACTGTAATAGACACCGCTACACCAGTAATCTTTCAAACTCCAAAACTTCCGTGCCGAGCAGCTGCCCTGCTGCATTCTAAACACAGGTGGTCAGCTGCTGGGCATAGGCACCATCCAAAGAATGATTTGCATTTTCTCAATTTAGCCCTGGTTCACACTGGGCTGCGGGAGTGAACTCGCGCGATTTCACTCCCTCTGGCAGTCCCGATTTCGGCACGATTTAGGAGACATCTATGCAGGTTTCTGCACAGATGTCAATGTAAATCGCATCCTGAAAATGCAAAAAGTAGTACAGGAACTACTTTTTGAAATCGGTGCATGTGAAATCGCATCTCAAATCAAACTAAATCGTACCCAGTGTGAACCTGGGCGAAGGCAAAATATCCAAAAAAATCGAAATAAGCGTATATTGATTGGTTTGCACAAAAGTTATAGGGCCAGATTCTCGTAGAATCCGCGGTGGCGTAGCGTAAGCCATTTACACTACGCCGCCGCAACTTACTGGAGCAAGTGCCGTACTCTCAAAGCACTTGCTCCGTAACTTGCGGCGGCGTAGTGTAAATGGCCCGGCGTAAGGCCGTGTAATTCAAAGGGGGCGGCTTGTATTTCAATTAAGCGCGCCCCCGCGCCGATCGAACTGCGCATGCGCCGGCCGTAAAAATAGCCCAGTGCGCATGCTCCAACTCACGTCGGAAAACGTCAATGAAGCCGACGTGAGCGTCATTTACGTAAAGCCCTATTCGCGAACGACTTAGGAAAACGACGTAAACAACGGAAAAAGAGGCCATACTTAACATGGCATACGACGGACCTTCGTAAACATACCCCTCATATAGCAGGGGTAAGTTTACGCTTACGGAAACTACGTAAATGACGAGGCGGTGCAAAAACTTTCGGGAATCCGGGTATAAAGGCTCATTTGCATAGTCAAATGAGAAATCGACGTGAACGCCACCTAGCGGCCGGCGTAATATTACATTTAAGATCCGACGGTGTAAGATTATTACGCCAGTCGGATCTTAGCGTAAATCCGGCGTATCATGTTTTCTGGATAGAAAACAATGATACGCCGGCGGGAAATTCTTTTGAGAATCTGGCCCATAGTGTCTACAAAATAGGGGATAGATTTATGGCATTTTTATTTTCTAGTAATGGCGGTGATCTGCATTTTTTATCATGGCTGCAATAATTTGGCGGACATATCAGACACTTTTGACACGATTTTGGTTTGGGATCATTCACATTTATACAGCGATCAGTGCTATGAAAATGCACCGATTACTGTACAAATGTGACCGGCAGGGAAGGCATTAACACTAGTGGGCGATCAAGTGGTTAAATGTGTTACCTAGGGAGTGATTCTAACTGTAGGGGGAGGGGACTCCCATGGGGAGGAGACCAATCGGTGTTGTTCCTCTGTACTGGAAACACATCGTAAAAGGACGTGGATCTGTGCCTGGCGGACATCGTAGCCACCGGGCATGTGCATCAGCTCCTGAGTGACCCGGCCAGAATGAGAACCACACAGCCCAGCCGTCATGACGGCCGGCAAGCGGTTAAAGTGCATTCAAACCCCAAACCCAAAATGTGATACTGCAGATATATTGTAGATTACTAGTCCTGCAGGGGGTGGGGGTAGGACAGTTTAGTCTAATTTAAAGAAGAAAAGTAGAAAGCTAGGAAGAAATACCGTATATTTTTCAGTGCAGCTCACAGTAAGTAACCAGAGAACTGCATTTCTAGCAAGATCAACAAGTATTATCTATATGCAGCTAACACATCTAGGTACTGTAGGACTGCAACATGTATTTTTGTTCTTGGGTTTAGTTATCTTTTAAGGGATTGTTCATACAATGTTTTCTGACAAACGCAGGTCTCTGTAAGGACACAAAGAAAACATTAGCTTTCTATTAAATATTCTATGCACATCAAACCTGCGAGTTTTTTTTTTGAGCTTTTATGCATGTTTATTGTCAATGATCAGAATGACAGTTTAAGGACACAGTCTTTATGGTATTTGATGCTAATTAGAAATGTAATACTCGGATACGTGAGCTGTTGTGACATGACATTCGTTTTATTGTCACTTAGAAACCAGAATGGGATGAAATTTAAAGCTGACCCACTTGTACTCACCTTTGCATGCTTCTCTTCCAGTCCATTGCTCCATCACAGCTACCAGGTGTAGAGGAGTGCACAGCCTTTGTTAAAGCGGAGCTCCAGCCCCTCCACCAAGAAAACTAAAAGTCAGCAGCTACAAAGACTGTAGCAGCTGACTTTTAATATTAGGACACTTACCTGTCCTGGTGTCCAACAATGTCAGTTACCCCAGACGATTTTTCAATTGGTTCTCGGGTACTGCCACCACCATTGAATGTAAGGGAAACTGGCAGTAAAGCCTTGTGGCTTCACAGCTGGTTCCCTACTTCGCATGCGCGAAGCACGCTGCACTTTCTGAATGGACCAGCAGAGGTGGAAGGCGGAGGGGGCCGAACTTCTGGGGGACCTCGCCGTGACAAGGTCTCCAGGAAGTGGGGATGGGTATACCTGTCAAAACCAGGTACCCGCTCCCCCCTGAAAGGTGCCAAATGTGGCAGCGGAGGGGGGGGGAGGCAGCAAACAAGCAGAGCTTCGCCTTCTGGGTGGCGTTCCGCTTTAAGTTCCAGGCACAAATTCTCAATGGGATTAATATCTAGACACTGACTGGAAAATGAAATAATATTATTGTATTGTGATATAGAGATAAAGTGCGCTATTTAGTTAGAGATACACCAGGTGGTGTTCTCATATGCAAGACGTTTGGAGAACGAAACGTACGTCGGCAGCGTACCTAGTCACATGGTTTTACACGCAGTTCCGGTTGTCGGATTCGTTGAGTGGAACACACGCTGCTGCAGAGCAGACGAGAGCACCATACGACCTACGAGCGAGCAGCCTTGATGCCGGGACAGGCATCTTTTTAATGTAAGAGGCCATTCGGCTGTTTTATTTTCTTTTTAATAAACCAAGCAGTATTATGCGATGGGACATTGTCTATTTCTCTTTTGCATATATCTCACCGAACCTAACCTGGGAATGAGGCTGCCATAAA
Source organism: Rana kukunoris (assembly GCA_029574335.1). NCBI lineage: Eukaryota > Metazoa > Chordata > Amphibia > Anura > Ranidae > Rana > Rana kukunoris. Next base: position 48,299,001 of record CM056055.1, read on the forward strand.
TCCTGTCATATCGATGTGTTTGCAGTCACATAACTGCAGAGGCTGTGTCTGACTTTCTTTTTAATTAGAGAAGTCAGTGCGTTCTGGTAAGCGCATTAACCATTTGAGCACTTTTGGGTGTTAAAGTGTGGTGAAGGCATACTATCTACACGTATTCAAGACTTTGGAAGAAGTTCACAAGATTCACAGCAATTATTGCTCATATTGGGACTTTCTGGATTGTACCATTAGTACAACATTGTTTTTTGCACATATGGACAATTAATAATTTTTTTATTTTATTTGTAAATTATGCATATGAGAACACCACCTGGTGTAACTCTAACTAAATAGCGCACTTTATCTCTATATTACAGTTTCAACAAATATTGTTTGTTTATTGAGTAGCAGCTTAGAATCTATTATTAGTTTGGCGCGGAACATACCACCAATATCAAATATTATTGTATTGTAAACCTGGCAAAAGATGGATCAAAATCGAGTCAGTTCAGCAGGAAAATAATACATTTTCATCCATCTATTTATCATTCCCGCCAGATTAAAGTCAATCTAATGATCAACTTCTCTTGAACGGGAATGTGGGTAACTTTCCATTCAATCAGCGCATGCAGCCAATGCACTGCAGCTCTGATTAGTGTATTCTGAAAGCAGAGGAGTCCGGCTGTCAGAATAAAATAGTGCAGTGGAGAGAATTTCTTTATCCACCTCAAGGGGAATCCATTTATTTTTGATCAAGCACCTGGCCTTCTAAAAAAAAAATGATCCATTTATGTCCATCTTAAAGTATAACTAAAGGCAAACTTTTTTTTTTGTTTGTTTTAGATAGGGGAAAATGGATTAGAAAATCACAGTCAGTGTTTATAGCCGTCTTTGTCCTAGTTAGTGAGATCTACCTTCTCTTGTCCCATTTACCATTATCATTGAAAGTTTAAAAAAAAAAACACATCCAGAAATCTTCCAATTGGGTCACTAGTTCTGACATTCTGGGGGTCCACAAGGAATTCCCTTAATTTGCACGGACTTCCCCTTACTTCCTGTTTGGCTATGGGACAGGAAGTGAAGGAAAACCTCCCCAATGGGACACAGATGGCAAAAGTAAACCAACAGGGGTTATAGCCTGCCCTCCCTGTTGCTTATAGTTCTACGCACTATTACAACTTGATGAATCACCATCTTTATCAGATAAGCTGGGAAATAATTCCACTAATTATACAGCTTCAAGAATACGCATGTAATAAGTAATGTCCCCAGAAGACAAAAAATGTTGATTCGGTTTACCCCAGCCAAAACTTTTTTTTTCTATTTTTATCTAGAAAGAGGAGGGATTATAGCTTTTATGTTTTAATGTGGTTTATGACTACTTTTATGCTCGATTTGAAATACTTTATTTTACCACAGAGTAGATCCTGACAGAGGTTTAAACCTTCATTAATTTACTTAAATATATATTATTTATAGCTGTCTGTATCCCCTACTGCAGGTATTTCTCCAGATTTACTTTTGTGTGATACCTGTCAAAAAAACAAGAAGTGGGGACATTTTGCCACTTTTCTTTTTCTGCCAAATAGGAAGAAAAAAAAGAACCAAACGAGGACATAGACAGCAAAAAAAAGAAAAAAAAAAAGGCCAAGATTCAGAATTGGGCTTTAACTGATAATAAACCATTTTGTTCCATTATAATTGAAGTACATGTTTTTAATTTCACACGCAGCAATTTAATTCTTTGATGCAACATCTCTAAATATAAATAAATCATCATCTGGAGATATCTAGAAAAAGCTCAGTTTTGAAAGCACAATGTTTTCCAGAAGAACTGGAGCCACAGGTTAGGCCACGGCAAAACGTGTTTACCGAACCCAACATCTGGAAGTAATCTGCTTGGCAGTTAAATTTACTTTGGTTTTCCCCTCAAGCCAAGTGGCCAAAAGGGGCCCATATACCCTGCAACTGTTCTCTTACAATCAAGCATATCTTGTAAAGTTCTCTGTCAAGCATGAGAAACTAAGAAAGAAAAAAAAAATTGAATTTTGCAGAACATTGTCTTGCTGACTGAGGGACTGCAGAGTGTCAAGAACATAACAGAGTAGCTGGGAAAGTCACTTGTGCAGAATGACGGATATGTTCATTGTAAAGATGGATTTTCTCTTTGATTCACTGCTAAAACATTTCTGCTTATGTTCTGTATTTTCTATAGCTACAATCATGGAAGGAATGTCTGCCATCCTTGAAATTGCACTGATGTCATCGGTATACATAGCCTGCATACAGTAAGACCAAAACGATGTGCAATTAGTCTACTTATAGGCTCCAAATCACATGCATCTTTTGCAGAAAAGTCTAAGAAATAATTATTTCTAATAGCCATGGCACACCGCCACACATCCTTTATCAGTCTGGCTGTACAAACTCAGATAGGCTGGCTCCTTCATGGCTGCACTAAACCCTTCAGTAATCTTGAGATACAAAAGCACAAGCCAGGTGGATCTCCAGCATCACTAAACACAAGTTTGCATTCCTGAATACATGCTTTGAAGCCAGTACAGTGTCTCTTGCTTTTGTTGTTTTTTTTTCCCCCCAAAATGCGATTCCTATTAGATACGTAACCAGTGGTTTTGGTTAGGGGTACACCAAAAGTGTACCCTTGGGCTGGGCAGTGATCATTGACGCAACTGTTTGGCATGTAATCACTACAAATATGATTAATGTGGAGACACCACCAGCTTACATCCTTTTGTGCAGGTCTGGTGCCAATGGTACTGAGGCTTAACGAACACTACTCTACATCAGTGTTTTCCACACTGGGCCCCTGGTGGTTGTGTTACATCTTCTCCCTGCACCCTAAGCTGTATACAGGCAATTACCATACCATAAAGGATATTATGTAATCAATAAATGCTTTACATGTTTATAGATCCTATCCTGTGCCCTTGTAGTTTTTATCTTGCAATATGCTTAAAAGCTGCTACATTCCATTTTTCCCTATGTGTATCAGTTAATTGTTACACACGATGAATTCAAATTGAACCCGTCACCAAATCCCATCCCAAAAAAAAGCTAAAACCTTACCAGCAGGCTATTTAAAATTAATGTAAACTCTCAATGAATGACAGTTATGTCATGGAAATAAACCTTGGCCAGAGTTGAATGTCTTCTTCGTGTAGTCAGTTATTTAGATGCGAATGCCAGAGTTTGGTAAGCAAAATGAGTGGTCTGTAGTAAAATCTGGAGAGCCAAACCCTTATACAGGGAAGGTGGAACAATTTTTTTTTTTTTGCTCAAAGATGATTTGATTGTTAAATATATGGCTTTCCTAAAGCACTATACAGTATATCAAAACTTCTGCAATGTCATTTATTTTAGGTGAGGTTTTCTGATGGCGACACCAGTGGACAATGCTTGTGCATTATTGCGGCCACTTGTAGTTCTCATGAGGAGAGCAAGTGACAGGGTGACAACACAGGGTAACAACTGGGAGAAAGGGAAAGATTGTTGTTACCGTAAAACAGGAAATGCCTGAATAAAGACTTTCATTAAAGGAACACCAGGAATTTTAAAAAGGTAAGCTGCAGATTTCAATATGTTTTAATTACTTTAACAAGTTAAAGCTTATATGAATTTTAGTAATTGGGTTCCCATATAAGTTAGCTAATTCAATGAGGCACTGCATATATAGAAGTGCCATCAAAAACAGCAAACCAACTCATTTGGGTATCATGAGTTACTGCAAAACCAATTGGACAAAAGCTGGCCCATAAAGGAACAAAACTTTCCAGGCAGTAAACTTGCTACAGTGGGGCAAAAAAGTATTTAGTCAGCCACCAATTGTGCAAGTTCTCCCACTTAAAAAGATGAGAGGCCTGTTATTGTCATCATAGGTATATCTCAACTATGAGACAAAATGTGGAAACAAATCCAGACAATTACATTGTCTGATTTGGAAAGAATTTGCAAATTATGGTGGAAAATAAGTATTTGGTCAATATCAAAAGTTCATCTCAATACTTTGCTATATATCCTTTGTTGGCAATGACAGAGGTCAAAAGTTTTCTGTAAGTCTTCACAAGGTTGTCACACTCTGTTGCTGGTATGTTGGCCCATTCCTCCATGCAGATCTCCTCTAGAGCAGTGATGTTTTGGGGCTGTCGCTGGGCAACATGGACTTTCAGCTCCCTCCAAAGGTTTTCTATAGGGTTGAGTTCTGGAGACTGGCCAGGCCACTCCAGGACCTTGAAATGCTTCTTACGAAGCCACTCCTTTGTTGCCCGCACAGTGTGTTTGGGATCATTGTCATGCTGAAAGACCCAGCCACGTTTCATCTTTAATACTTGCTGATGGGAGGAGGTTTGCACTCAAAATCTCACGATACTTGGCCCCATTCATTCTTTCATTTACACAGATCAGTCGTCCTGTTCCCTTTGCATAGAAACACCACCAAAGCATGATAGTGCAACCCCATGCTTCAAAGTAGGTATGGTGTTTTTTGGTTGCAACTCAGCATTCTCTTTTTGGTAGAAACACACAACGAGTTGTGTTTCTACTAAACAGTTCTACTTTGGTTTCATCCGACCATAGGCATTCTCCCAATCCTCTTCTGGATCATCTAAATCAGGGATCCTCAAACTACGGCCCTCCAGCTGTTGCGGAACTACACATCCCATGAGGCATTGTAAAACTGACATTCACAGACATTACTAGGCATGATGGGAATTGTAGTTCCTGAACAACTGGAGGGCCATAGTTTGAAGACCCATGATCTAAATGCTCTCTAGCAAACCTCAGACGGGCCCGGACATGTACTGGCTTAATCAGGGGGACACGTCTGGCACTGCAGGATCTGAGCCCCTGGTGGCGTAGTGTGTTACTGATGGTAGTCTTTGTTATGTTGGTCCCAGCTCTCTGCAGGTCAATCACTAGGTCCCCCTGTGAGGTTCTGGGATTTTTGCTCACCGTTCTTGAGATCATTTTGACCCCACGGGGTAAGATCTTGTGTGGAGCCCCAGATCGAGGGAGATTATCAGTGGTCTTGTATGGCTTACATTTTCTAATTATTGCTCCCAAAGTTGATTTCCTAGCTGCTTGCCTATTGCAGATTCAGTCTTTCCAGCCAGGTGCAGGTCTACAATTTTGTTTCTGGTGTCCTTTGACAGCTCTTTGGTCTTCACCATAGTGGAGTTTGGAGTGTGACTGTTTGAACTTGTTAACAGTATAAAAGACTCCTGTCCACAACCTCAAACAGGTGCCATTAATACAGGTAATGAGTGGAGGAGCCTCTTAAAGAAGATATTGGTCTGTGAGAGCCATAAATCTTGCTGTTTGTAGATGACCAAATACTTATTTTCCACCATAATTTGCAAATAAATTCTTTCCAAATCAGACAATGTGTCTGGATTTTTTTTCCACATTTTGTCTCTCATAGTTGAGGTATACCCATGATGACAATTACAGGCCTCTCTCATCCTTTTAAGTGGGAGAACTTGCACATTGGGTGGCTGACTAAATACTTTTTTCCCCCACTGTATATAGGAGCATTAAAGTGGACCTATGTTTGAAATAAAACATAAATAAAAATGGACTAGCAGGGATTCCTTAATAAATCTGAATATGAAAAAAAAAGCTCATTGTGAATTTTATCCCGATTATTCAGCCAAAAAAAGGCAGTGCAGCACTGAATGAAAGATGCACGGGTTTGTCAGAAGTCCAGAAACTCATTGACCTTTTAGGCTGGGTTCACACTATACTACACAACAGCAGTACTACTTTCATCCTACTTTGCTCTGCTACATCTGTCCTACATTGGTCCTACATTGGTACTACATTAGTCCTACATCCATCCTATTTTCATGAACAGGATACTACTTTGATCCGACTTTGTGATAGTCTGACTTGTTTTTGACCAATCAAAATCCCAGAGTGAGATCAATTCCCTTTACTGCTGCTGTAATCACATGTCAGATGTCAAAAGTCAGATGTTTAGGACAAGGCTCCTACTTTGGTCCGACTTCAATGATATTCAATGGGCTGAAGTAGGATCAATGTAGGACCAATGTAGTACAGGGAGCATTTTCAAAGTCGGACCGACTTGTGTAGGACCAGTTAAGACAGCTCTCATAGGGAAACATTGATTTTCACATGCCATGCGACATGAGCTCCCAATGTAGGAGCGTTTGTCGGACAAGTATGAACCCAGCCTGATCCACATACACTAATTACAAACAAACACATCACAGGTGAGCATGGTTACCTTTAATAGCCATTCAAACCTCTGTGTCAACTTGTGTGCATTCCGAAATCACCAAGATATGAAAACTTTAAGGCCTCTTTCACACGGAGCGGTCCGTTTTTCGGTCCGCTCCGTGTGTGTCCGTCGGCTCAGCGGGGGGTCCCGCTCAGCTGTCGGCGGACAGGGCGGACCCCGCACACTGTGCAGGGACCACCCTGTCTCTCCTCCGCTATCCCCTATGGGGAATCGGATGGAAACGGACCGTCTGTCCGTTTGCATCCGATCCGATCCACCGGACGGAAGAAAAATAGGGTTTTCTTCCGTACGCAAAACGGATCCAGACGGACGCGGATCGTAGGCGGACGTTAGCGGATGCATCATCCGCTCACGGATCCGCTCCCATAGGGAGACATTACAAGTCCGTAAACGGACTTGTAATTAGCGGACCGTTCGTCCGCTCATGTGAAAGGGGCCTTAATCAGGGTCATTTGGGTAGTCCCTTTTGCCATTATGATTTAAAAAGGAGTAAAAACAGTTGATTGATAATAAATGGCTTCACCCAAACACTAACCATGAGTGAAAGAAAAGTTTGTGCTATTCATATTTTCTGAAAAAAATTAACTTATGAGCGCAACTGTATGTATGTCTGTATAGAATATTTATACATACACACACACACACATATGTTTTTTTTTTTAACTTAGCCTTTTGGTCTCCGCTCCCGTTTTTTTTTTGGGGGGGGGGGTTCTTCAATCAGTTATTTTTCATTTAAAACGCTTGTTTTTGGGTGTCCGGAGTAGCTTAACACTGAGGAAGGGGGTGTTCCCCCAAAACGCTTCAGAATTTTAGCCCTTGATGTTATACAGCACATGTGTCCACACTGCTCAACATTGTGTGGCTTTAAGGCTCATTGAGAGTTGCTACTTTGCGAGTACCCACTTTTTACCGATTTTATTATTCTATAAATGTGTTTGGCAATGCATTAGGTGTGTGTGCCTTCCATTTTTTTTTTTATATAAGGAAGGGGTAGGGAGATGCAAATGCTTTATATAAAAGGGAAGGCTGAGAATACATCCTAATGCAATTAGGATATCAGGACAGTTAGAATGAGATGGAGATCTTCCAAGTCATGCCTTTAGATCAGGGGTGTCAAACAGGCGGCCCTCCAGCTGTTGCAAAACTACAAGTCCCATGAGGCATTGCAAGGCTAACAGTTACAAGCATGACTCCCACAGGCAGAGGCATGATGGGACTTGTAGTTTCGGAACAGCTGGAGGGCCGCCAGTTTGACACCCCTGCTTTAGATGATTCGGTTATGATAACCACAATACAACTACCTGATTATAGAATAATCAGTTTAATAAAAAGTAGTAAAATTATCTCTATTCTTGTAGACATCTGGAGTTACAATTTCCTACCTAGGGGAACACTTTAGTTTGGTAACAGAGTGCTGTATCTGCTGACCTTTTACGGAGTACAGAGCATGGTGGAGATTTCCTTTTTCCACCTGTGTTCAGAAAAAATCACTAATTAATGAAGGTGAAAATCAGCAGCAGAAAACCGAATGCAAGACTGGGTCTGAGGAGGGTTAAAAGAGGAGTACAAATATTCCATTGAAAAAGAGTAGCAAGAGGAGGAAAGGGTAATATACCCCAAACCAGGCTCCAGCCAACATAGGAAGAACAAATTCTTATGGTGTGGGGAGCCTAAATAATTTGAGATTGAGAATAGAATTGGATATATAAAACTCAGAAGATTCTCAATTTTAGGTTCTAGATTAGAAGCTGCTGGTTGAAGCCTGATCATCTAAAACTAAGAGGAAAAAATACCCAAGAGATCCAACAAGATGAGCAAACAATAATTCAATGGTAAAAGTGTAAGGCCGTGTACACGATCGGTCCAACCCGATGAGAATGGTCCGACGGACCGTTTTCATCGGGTCACTGCTGAAGTGGCCTGACGGTCTGATGTGCGTACACACCATCAGTTCAAAAACCGATCGTGTCAGAACGTGGTGACGTAAAACACGACGTGTTGAAAAAACAAAGTTCAATGCTTCCAAGCATGCGTCGACTTGATTCTGAGCATGCGCGGGTTTTTAAACCGATGCTTTTGTGTACTAACGATCAGTTTGGACCGATGGTCAGGCGTCCATCAGTCAGATTTTAAAGAAAGTTTTAAAACTTTGGTCCGAAGGACGAAACACAGATGGGCCGCACACACGGTCGGTTTGGACCGATGAAACTGGACTTCAGTCCATTTTCATCGGTTCAGACCGATCGTGTGTACGTGGCCCAAGTGTACCTTCAAACAGAATGATTTATAGCTTCAAGCCACGTGGTTCAATCAGGAGACCTTAGGATGAGTTATTACAGCTGTAGTGGATTAAGTAGTGAATCTTTACTCCTGTAAAGAAGTAGGGGCATAATTGGGAAGACCAGCAGGATCAAGAATGCTACTGTGATGTTATACATACCATCTCTACGTAATGACTTTGCACAGAGCATCCCTGATCCTCCTTTACTTGGGTCTCCCACTGAGTGCCCCATAGCAAGCCACTAGCTATGGGGGCACTCGTGCGTGCTCGCTCTTGAGCTGGCTTTATCTTTTTATAAATTACAGAGTGTCGCTTTGCCATGCCCCCTTCCCCTTACTGGCTGTGATGCACAGCAGAAAAAGGCAATGAGGAGTACGTCGAGAGAGCCTATGCTCTTGTGCACATTGCTGGATCGAGATTGGCCTCAGGTAGGTATAAGGGGGGGGGGGGGGAGCTGCACACAGAAAAAACGTTTTTCAGCTACGTTAGTGGAATCATTGGACACATACATTACAGTTAAGGAAAAAGCATTGTGAAATTAATAGTTTTATATTCAAGTTAAGTATTCTTTAACCTACTGATGTTTCTAACCTCCTGCAGGAGGTCAGGCAAATGAAGTAAAAGCTCAGCTATGGATCTGATCAGAGGAATACACTTAATGTAATGTATTTCATAAAACAATAAGAAAACACCTCCCATAATCTGCAGGGTTTATGAGATTTCCTTTCAAAATCCTCATCTCTCAACAGTTAATTTCTGCGTGAGCATTATAAGCCAATAAAAGGAATATCGCACAGAACAGCTGGTGATGACACCCAGCTTGGCATAGTGATGGCTGATTTGTATCCCGACGTCAACCCAGAATGGGGAAAAAAAGCTTTAATATATTCCATGCGTTTAACCTATTGAAAGCCAACTCCAGCCAAAATATGTTTTGGAGAGAATGGAGAAGGGTGAGCCTTTCAGCTTTTTATTGCAGTCTGCATTCCCACTGAGAGTATTTTCCCTTCCTTCTTGTCCATCTGGCAGCACTAGAGCAGGAAGTAAGGTTAAATCTCTTCAAGTGAGACAAACACAGCAATAAAAAAAGTACTAGAAAGGGAAATTCTAGAACCTCTGTTGGACAGAAATGCTGTATATGTGCTCAATTGGGAAATGTCCCCTCAGGTCTTGACTCAGGGACACACTGTGCATCAAGAGGTGACAGAATGTCATCATCTGGTTCATCTCCCAACTGGATCCTATGCAGCCCCAAAACTTTGTATATTTATAGTGAGTAAATCAAGTACAGAAAATTATTTTCTTGGTGTGGGTAGGATATTCATCATCTTCATGTACACAACAATAAAAAAAAAGAAAAGAAAAAGAAAGGCTATGGTTCTAACAATTCCCCTCATATCCACAACTAAAAAAAAAAAATGTATTCTCTGTAAAGATGGTCTTAAAATACTTATCCATATTTTTACTGGATGGAAGTGGTTTTGATTACAGTTTTACAAGAGCAACATCAAAAGATCCTTTACACTTTAAAGCCTCGTACACACGACTGGTTTTCCTGCCAGAAAAAATGCTGGGAGAGCTTTTGGCCGGGAAAACCATCCGTGTTCATGCTTCCTCACAGTTTTACCGATAGAAAACACGGCCGGAAAATAGAGAACCTGCTCCTTATTTTCCTGGTGGTTTTAAACCCGGCAGTTTTCCTATGGGGAAACACTGCGAGGGAGCATACACACGGCCGGGATTCTCGGCCAAAGCTCTCCCCGCAGTTTTCCAGACGGGAAAACCTCTCGTGTGTTCACAGGGAAAGTTACCGAGCAGGTTCTCGGTTTTCCCGGTCGTGTGTACAGGGCTTTAAAGTTTGTTTTTGTAGTTATGTACTGTGACTATAATTAAAGTAACTACTTTTATCATTGTGTTTATATAAAGAAAAAAAAAGTCCCTTATTTTTTGTGTCATTTTTAATTATATGTACATACTGTATTAGCTATATTTGATAATATTTGCAGATAGTGTTTTCTTTTTAGCAGTGCTGCACAGTCCTTGCACTCAGTCCATTAAGTAAAAAAAATATATGTATTTTATGGTTTAAAGCAAACATTTATTATAGTGCAGCTTACCAATTTTTGGGCCCCTTTCACATAAAGGGTCCAATTCGGGTCCTTCTGTCAGTTTTTCAGGCGGACCTGAAAAGACCCTCAATTCACTTCTATGGACCGCTATGAACCAATCCAATCTGGTCTGCTAAAAAATAAATGGAATATGATCCGTCCCTCTCCGTCTAGGGGGATTGGATCGGAGGGCACTCGCATCTAAATATACAGAGACGTCCCATTACACCTGCTAGTCCATAGAGCAGTGCAGGCTCTGTCCATGTCTGCTATGCTCAAACTAAGCAAACACGGACCTGTTAAAAACTGGCCATGTGTATGTACCATCACAGCTTTCCCGACAGGAAAACTGCAGAAAAAAAAAAAGAAAACCAGATCTCTTTTTTCCTGCCGGGATTCCCGGCGGTCTTTTTCCCGGCAGTTTTCCTATGTCGGAAAAACCACTTGTGTGTAGGGGAAAAAAAACGTACCGAGCAAATTCTCGGTTTTCCCCTCGGGATTCCCAGCAGACTTTTTACCGCCGGGAATCCTGTACTTGTGTACTAGGCATTAGATGCGATTCCTAATTACATTTAATTTTTTAGGCTTGCTTTTTTCTATTTTAATCTGGTGATTCAGCCAGGAAAACGTTTTTTTAAAAGCATGAGTTCTCTTAAAGATGCATCAGTTACAGGAATGAGGCAAAACATTTACCACTGACAGGGTTGCTTACAATGAATGGTCAGCTTTTATTTATGTAAAAAAAAACTTTATCCTAAAAAGGAACAAAAAGGTTTAGGCTCCATGCACACTGAAGCTGATAAAAGCTATAAAAAACGCCAGTAGCTTTGCAGGGAGCCTTGCAACTTTTTTTTGCATTTTTGCAATAGCTTTAATCAGCATTTTTCAGTGTAGCTTTCATCAGCTTTTTTTTTTTTTTAAATGGAATAAAAAACGCTGGCGCTTTGCGTTTTTTCCCACAAAAAAACGGCACTTTGAGTGCAAATTTCGGCGTTCAGAAAAAAGCCAATAAACTCCAAAGCTCATTAACACTGAAAAACGCCCAGGTGTGCATTAGCCTATGTGCCAACATAGAGTTCAGTTTATGGGCTTTAAAAAAAAAAGTCAAAACGCCAATAAACTGCAGTTTATCAGCTTCAGTGTGCATGGAGCCTTAGTGTAACTGCTTATAAAACAAAAATTGGAGTTTGGCTTCAATTTGCTGGTGTATTTATATCTGCTAGTATAATTAACACTGCCCTGCCCCCCAGACGAATAATGCTGCTGTCTGCTACAGTATGTCCCCTGTTCTCATTCATTCAGAGTCGGAGCACTCTAATACAGGAGATGTGTTACTGGCTAGATTAGCAGGTCAAAACGGAAAGAAAAAAGCCTGGGAAAAAAAATGAATGCAGTCACCACATCTAATAATCATTGGTAAGTTGAAATGTATTACAGTTTTGGGTTTAATACCGCTTTAAGGCTAGTTTGACCTACAGTACTATATACTTTTTACATCTGACTCATGTGTCATGTTTATTTTCCTAATAGTATACTAAACAATTTATCTTGCACACCCCTTTGCTGACTGCAGAGCCCTGCCAAAACATGATGTCACCTGAAGACAACCTTAGTGCTATCTGATTAGACTACAAACCAATCTGGTTGTAAATGACGTGCTCCTAACTCTGCAATCCCCAGTTTATAGCTCAGCATGGAGTGACAATTCAGAAGCTTTATTCTGATCACAATGAGAAGCCAAAGGGAAGATGGACATCTCTGCTACAAATCAGGTGTAAACACTCACCCTGTCCCACCGCTTATGACATCACAACCTGCAGGGGCTGGCAAGAATCGACTCAAAGTAGTAATACAGCACATTAAAAGGAAAGCAGGAAATACATTTAAAAAGAAAAAAAAAGAATCAGGGGAGAGCTGTACGTGGTCAGAAAATTGAGAGTGCTGCAGAGGAACAATGCCAAACAATTTCATTTAGAGCAGGAAAGTTGATGTTTTTCTCGGCTGGTTCCAGCAATTATTTGTTCGAGAAGGGGAACATTTCTGTAATAATGACATTTTATTTCGGATTATTTTTTAGAGAAGACTGTAATAAGAAAACATTAGATTATCTGTGTTTCATAATAAAAAATACCTTTTATTGTTAAAAAAAAAAAAAAAAAAAAAAGACAAGGCATGATGCTATTAGGTTTCGGCCTAAATTGATAAAAACAAAAAAGTCTTAACCACACCCCTTTGTCTAGCGTCTAAAGCCTCATGCACTATCAGGTTTCCGTCGGACAAAGCCGTGGAATTTTGTCCGAAGGGAGTTTGAAATGTAAAGAATAAATTACACTGCGTGCAATATATATAAAAAAACTAATATAAGCTGATTGAAAGCTGTTCAATTCAAACCACAGCTCTGCAAGTCCTTGCCTACAAGAAAAGGGGGTGTGTGCCTTTCCTCCAATCAGCTGTCTCAGAGTGTATGGCATTACTCCCCTCCCACTGCTGGAACAGGAAGAGAAAATTCTAACAGGACGTGCACATTCTAATCAGTATACAAAGCTGAGGACAGCAGATATAAAACTTATGTAGGGAGATCCGTTTCATCTCTGTGTATCATCTGAGGCTGTTCACTTCACTGGGTATAAGTGAGGGTTTACATCCACTTTAACCATAAGCCGAAGACTTAACCTAAAAACTAAATTGGACACTAAACAAGATCAACAGGTACTTTCTGTACTTGCTGAAAATATTTGTGTACTGAAAAAATAGAACCAAAGCAAACACCACATCTAAGTATTGGTAAGCTGCAATATATGACATTTCTGCTTTTTAGGTTAGATACGATTTAACCCGACCTTCGCACTTACATTCACCCTTAACCTGGCCATTCAATTTTTTTTATTGTATTCTGACAGCAGGGAGACAGACTCCCCTGCCATCAGAATACACTGATCAGCGCTGCAGCAGTTTTTTATCCAACAGGGAGGTTGAACAGAAGTCTTCGATTGAAGAGGAGGTTTGGGATGCTATGTGCAAAACCATTGTAAGTATTGCAGGTAAGAATGACATGTTTGTAAAAATAAATATGTTTCCTGTGTGCTGCTTGCCCCGACCTTCTACCTGCTACCTGCTTTTCATAAGGATTCTTGTCTGACACCTTCACCTTCTTTTTCTGTATCTGATTTCTGTCTACCATTGGCCCTGACCTCTTCCCTGTTTTTTTACCTTGAACTCACTTTTCCATTTTGTAGTTCAACTGGCTCTGTCAGCTGGGCCAGTTTGTTAAGTACATTAAACTGGGACTCTTTCTGCCGCAAAGTCCAACATCTGAAAACAGGTGGAAACGTTGCACACCGAAACGCATTTACGAAGTAAAAATAAAAAAATAGAATAATATGGTTGCATACGTGTGCATACCCTTAAACACTTTTCTTTTGGTTTTACTACAGCACTCAGTCTTTTTGGGTATTAGTCTATTAGCATGGCACATCTTGACTTGGCAATATTTGCCCACTCTTTGCAAAAATACTCCAAATCTGTCAGATTGCAAGGGCAGCTCCTGTGCACAGCTCTCTTCAGATCACCCCACAGATTTTCAACGAGAAATGAATATTCCCGGAGAGAAAAGAATATTCCCGGCAACATGAAGGTTTGGTCGGCCGAATTTCGAAAATCAATGGTGGCATCATCGGATCACAAAAAAAAAAAAAAAACTACTTAACCACTTAAGACCCAGACCTTTAGGCAGCTAAAGGACCCGGCCAGTTTTTTGCAATTCGGCACTGCGTCACTTTAGCTGACAATTGCGCGGTCGTGCGACGTGGCTCCCAAACAAAATTGGCGTACTCTTTTTCCCACATATAGAGCTTTCTTTTGGCGGTATTTTATCACCTCTGCGTTTTAAATTTTTTGCGCTATAAATAAAAATGGAGCGGTATTTTTTTTTCCCTTAGTTTAGGCCGATACGAATTCTTCTACCTATTTTTGGTAAATAAAATTGCAATAAGCGTTTATCGGTTGATTTGCGCAAAATGTATAACGTTTACAAAAAATGGATAGTAGGATTCAAAAAACACACAAAAGCAGCGCTCGATTGGCATAGCATTAAAAAACTTTTATAGTCTTCAAGTAGGTAACCAAATAAATGTTGCACCGGAGATGAAATCGATGTAGCTACATAAACTGTAAAAATGGTGCGAGTAATACCAAACGGTACCAAAAACAGTCATAAAAACATGTAGCCAAGTATGATACTGGTATAAAAATGTGTACAAAGATACCACTGCTGAATCCAGATGAGGAGAGGTTAACATCAGTTAGTCGGCATGTAGATGTCCCCTGAAGGGAACCATCACAACTCCCAGTGGATGGTTGTAGAATCTCAGGTTGATAGAGGGAAGTGATAGAGGGAAGTGTAACAGCCCTTGCGTGTGGCAGATAGTAAGGTCCCGCTGGCATGCAAATATGAAGGCACAGCAAAGGAGCCCTTTAGATGGACGCGGCAAGCCCCACCCGTGTCCGTGATGTTACTGGATCTCCGACGGAACTCCCTGAAGGCCCAGAAGCCGGCGGAGAGGTGTGTACCAATCAAAAGAATTTTATTCGATCGATCAAAAAAATTAAAGTTTAATCGATTAATTAAAAGTTAATTTGCACAGCCCTAATTTTTATTAATTTATTTTTTTACTAATGGTGGCGATCAGTGATTTTTTTCGTGACTGCGACATTTTGGCGGACACTTCAGACAATTTTGACACATTTTTGGGACCATTTAAAATGCATTGTTTTCTGTGAAAATGACAATTGCAGTTTGGGAGTTAACCACAAGGGGGCGCTGATGGTGTTATGTGTGTGTATGAAGTGTGTTTACAACTGTAGGGGGGTGTGGCTGTAGCTCTGACGTAATCGATTGTGTCCCCTATAACAGGGATGACACGATCGATGCAGCCGCCACAGTGAAGCACAGGGAAGCCGTGTTTACACACGGCTCTCCCTGTTCTTCAGCTCCGGGAACCGATTGCGGGACTCCAGCGGCGATCGGGTCCGCGGGTCCTGGAGCTCCGGCCGCCTCCTGCACATATACGTCAGCAGAATGGCACAGCTGGGCACATGTACATACAGGTACGTCCTGTGCTAGTACCCAGCCGTGGGTCACGGGCGCGCATCCGCGGCGTGCTTCCGTGACCCGTTCCGAAGCTCCAGGACCGCGGGACTCGCGGACCCGATCGCCGCTGGAGTGCGGCGATCGGTCCCCGGAGCTGAAGAATGGGGAGAGCCGTGTGTAAACACGGCTTCCCCGTCCTTCACTGTGGCGGTGTCATCGATCGCGTGATCCCTTATACAGGCAATCGATGACGTCACAACTACAGCCACACCCCCCTACATTTGTAAACACACATTAGGGAACACATAACCCCTACAGCGCCCCCTTGTAGTTAACTTCCAAACTGCAAATGTCATTTTCACAATAAACAATGCAATTTAAATGCATTTTTTGCTGAGAAAATGACAATTGTCCCAAAAATGTGTCAAAATTGTCCGAAGTGTCTGCCATTATGTCGCAGTCATGAAAGAAATTGCCGATTGCCGCCATTAGTAGTAAAAAAAATAAACAATACAAATGCAATAAAACTATCCCCTATTTTGTAAACGCTATAAATTTTGCGCAAACCAACAGATAAACGCTTATTGCGATTTTGTTTACCAAAAATAGGTAGAAGAATACATATCGGCCTAAACTGAGGAAATTTTATATATATATATATATATATATATATATATATATATATATATATATATATATATATATATATATTTTTTTTTTTTGGGGGGGATATTTATTATAGCAAAAAGTAAAAAATATAGAATTTTTTTCAAAATTGTGGCTCTATTTTTTTTATAGAGCAAAAAATAAAAACCGCAGAGGTGATCAAATACCACCAAAAGAAAGCTCTATTTGTGGGAAAAAAAAGGATGCCAATTTTGTTTGGGAGCCACGTCGCACGACCGCGCAATTGTCAGTTAAAGCAACGCAGTGCCGAATCGCAAAAAGGGGCAAGGTTCTTTAGCAGCATTTTGGTCCGGGTCTTAATAAGTAAAAGAATATCTGAAAAAGCAAAGATCTGTGATAAGTAGGCTTTGTGCATCTAGGGCCTTTTTAGGTCTACACAGTATAATCTATTTTGGTCAACATACCGTATTTTTCGGACCATAAGACGCACCTGACCATAAGACGCACCTAGATTTTAGAGGAGAAAAATTTGAAAAAAAAAAATTCTGATTCAAATGGTGTACTGAAGTATTTGGCTGAGCTGGGAACCTGGTCAGTGTTACAAGTTACTGTAAATTCCTTATAAGTCATTGTTACTGTAAAGCCCGTTTTTTATAAATGCCACAAGTATTGTAATGTATTTCATGCTGTATGCTGTATTCGGTATGGGTTATAGATGCTGTCCTGATGCATGTGAGGAAGCAACCAATGATCTTACACCATTATGGTCAGCTGACTCAGGAGATTACTGAGTGCACGGAGCAATACGTGGTAACGCCGTGTGGGCGTAGCTCCGTGCACTGAACATGGCACAATGCTTCCTGGGGCTTTCTCTCCGTAGCGCGCTTCCCATGCCGCCATTACACAGTCCGTCTATGCCGCCGCAATCTGCCGTGTCGCCGTGAGCCCGCTGATGGCTCGGCTGCCTGCCTGCCTGCTATCCGGTATGTTAAACGGCGGTGACGGGGAGGGGCTGTACATTCCATATTCGGACTATAAGACGCAGAGACTTTTTTCCCCATATATTTGGATGAAAAAAGTGCGTCTTATGGTCCGAAAAATACGGTACACTAAATAATGCCTGCATAAAAGAACCACAGTTAATAAAAATGTTAATTTGTCTTCTGCCCATAAGTAAACTCTGAATTAGAGGCCACTGAAAATTACACAAATGCACTAGATTTCCCATTGACTTGCTCTGGTATACAACTGGCAAAAATGCTAAAACAAATATTACTCTGAGGCCGCGTACACACGGCAGAGAACCTCGACGGGCAGAACACATCGTTCCGCCCGTCAAGGTTCTCTGCCGGCCGTCGAAATCGGCGACCCGCCCGTCGGGAATGGCAACCAGCCATTCATCCAGGCGGGCCGTCGAGCAAAAAGAGAGCCTGCTCTCTTTTCGCTCGACGGGATTCCCGACGGGCGGGGCGAGCCAAAAGCGTACACACGGCCGAGGTTCTCGCTGGAATGCAGCTTCCAGCGAGGTTCTCGCTGGTTTCCAGCGAGAACCTCGGTCGTGTGTACGCCGCCTAACAGATTTAAATAAGTTGCACACTAAAGAAGGTTTTTCAAGTACAGAATATTCTGTTTTATCGGCTTTATTGCCAATGCAATACTCCTAACACACACGTTCCTGCAGAAGTTTCTCAAAACGGACAGAGAGGAGAGATTTGACAGGTAAGGATACTTGCAGGAGGCATATATATCCTTATAGATCAGCAGTAGTTTAGAAAGGATGAAAGAGGGTTTACATCCACTTTAAGGCATACAGTATATGGCAGTAGTATAGCAAACATTCAACACATATCTGCAGTGCTTTGAAAAAGTATTCATACCCCTTGAACATTTTCAACATTTTTGTCATGTTACAACCAAAAATGTAAATGTATTTTATTGGGATTTTATGTGATCAACACAAAGTGGCATGTAATTGTGAAGTGGAAGAAAAGTGATAAACGGTGTGGCGCGGATTAAAATATAGAGCAGGGGTCGCAAACTGGCGGCCCTCCAGCTGTTGCATAACTACAACTCCCATCATGCCTCTGCCTGTGGGAGTCATGCTTGTAACCAGCATTGCAATGTCTAATGGGACTTGTAGTTCTGCAACAGCTGGAGGGCTGCCAGTTTGAGACCCCTAATCGACTGGAACCAATTGCTTTCAGAAGTCACCTAATTAGTAAATAGAGTCCACCTGTGTGTATGTCGGCAGAATAGCACAGGTGCAAAAAAGGGCTTGCCTGTATATCTCTTCGTAATCGCGGGTGTGCCCGCCTGCTCGATGTCCGCCGGTGGCCGGCAATTGTGACGGTAGACAAGGCAATTCCCTGTTCTGCATAGTGACATGACAGGGATCTACAGTGATTTTTGTCATGTCAGTGGTAGCCCATCCCCCCTACAGTTAGAACACACTGAGGGAACACACTTAATCCCTTGATTGCCACCTAGTGTTTAACCCCTTCCCAGCCAGTGACATTTATACAGTAATCAGTGGCTATTTTTAGCTATGATCGCTGTATAAATGTCAATGGTCCCAAAATAGTGCCAAAAGTGTCCGATCTGTACCCCCCGCAATGTCGTAGTCACGATAAAAATTGCAGATCGCCGCCATTAACAATAATAAAAAATAAATAAAAATGCCATAAATCTATTCCCGATTTTGTAGACGCTATAACTTTTGCGCAAACCTAGCAATATACACATTGCATTTTTTTTTTACCAAAAATATGTAGAATACATAGCGGCCCAAACAGAGGAAGAATTATATATTATGCCAGTGTCATGGATTGTTCTCAATCATCGTCTGGGAAGACCAGGTGATGTCAATCTCAAAGGTTTTACAGTTGTATTCAAAATTATTCAACCCCTACTGAAATTGATTGTTTTGGCCAGTTTGACACTGATTTTGATCATTCAGTCATCCTGCTTACAATTAAATCAAAGAGGCACGTGTAGGTCTGACAAATATAACATAACATTTATAATGAAATAACCACAAATGTCTTTTCTGTGCTCACATCATTATCAGTTTTATTTAACCCCCAAGTGACATTCAATCTTAGTACTTAGTACAACATCCTTTTACAGTTATAACAGCTTTTAAACGTGAAGCATAGCTTGACACAAGTGTCTTGCAGCGATCTACGGGTATCTTCGCCCATTCGTCATGGGCAAAAGCATCCAGTTCAGTCACATTCTTAGGCTTGCGCACTGCAACTGCTTTCTTTAAGTCCCACCAGAGGTTCTCAATCGGATTTAAATCTGGTGACTGCGATGGCCACTCCAAAATGTTCCAGCCTTTAATCTGCAACCATGCTCTAGTGGACTTGGAGGTATGCTTGGGATCATTGTCCTGTTGAAAGGTCCAACGTCTTCCCAAGCCTCAGGTTTGTGACGAACTGCATCACATTGTCATCCAATATCTCCTGGTACTGAAGAGAATTCATGGTACCTTGCACACGCTGAAGCTTCCCTGTACCTGCAGAAGCAAAACAGCCCCAAAGCATGATTGACCCCCCGCCATGCTTCACAGTAGGCAAGGTGTTCTTTTCTTCATAGGCCTTGTTCTTCCTCCTCCAAACATAGCGTTGATCCATGGGCCCAAACCGTTCTAATTTTGTTTCATCAGTCCACAGAACACAATCCCCAAACTTCTGTGGTTTGTCCACATAACTTTTGGCATACTGCAGTTGACTCTTCTTATTCTTTGGAGACAGCAAGGGGGTGCGCCTGGGAGTTCTGGCATGGAGGCCTTCATTACGCAGTGTGCGCCGTATTGTCTGAGCAGAAACTTCAGTACCCACATCTGACAAATTTTTTCTCAGTTCCTCAGCAGTCACACGGGGACTTTTCTCCACTCTACGCTTCAGGTAGCGCACAGCAGTCAAAGTCAGCATCTTCTTTCTGCCACGACCAGGTAGCGTTTTAACAGTGCCCTTTGCCTTGAATTTGCGAATGATGCTTCCTATGGTGTCTCTTGGTATGTTTAACATCTTTGCAATCTTCTTATAGCCATTGCCGTTCCTGTGAAGAGTAATCACCTCTTCTCTTGTCTTCCTGGACCATTCTCTTGACTTCACCATGTTTGTAACCACACCAGTAAATGTCTACAAGGAGCTAAGTATCACAGTCATTTTAAAGCTGCCTAATTGGTGCTTATTAGGCTTTATTGCTGCTCCCCGGCATCCACAGGTGTTTTCAATACCTGATTGAAAACACTTTAATGAACCTCTGTTCTTCAGAGTGGTAGTTTTTAAGGGGTTGAATAATTGTGTAAATGAAGAATTCACAAAAGAAACATTTACTACTGTATTACAAAACCAATTGATGTTATTTTAGTTGCATATGGTTCTTTAAGAAGTCCTTGTAGGATTTCATTCTGAATACAATTACAAATGTACACTAAATTCCCTAAAACCCTTTACAGCATTGGGGGGTTGAATAATTTTGAATACAACTGTAAATGCTGAGACTCATCTGACCTTGCCCCAACAATCAGCACCATGGGTTCTTCTAAGCAGTTGTCTAGAAAACTGAAACTGAAAATAGTCGACGCTCACAAAGCTGGAGAAGGCTATAAGAAGATAGCAAAGCGTATTAAGATGTCAATATCCTCTGTTTGGAATGTAATTAAGAAATGGCAGTCATCAGAAACAGTGGAAGTTAAAGCAAGATCTGGAAGACCAAGAAAAATATCAGACAGAACAGCTCGCACGATTGTGAGAAAAGCAATTCAAAACCCACGTTTGACTGCACGATCCCTCCAGAAAGATCTGGCAGACACTGGAGTTGTGGTACACTATATGTACCACAACTCCATATGGTCTTCATGGAAGAGTATTCAGAAGAAAACCTCTTCTACGTCCTCACCACAAAAATTAGCGTTTGAACTTTGCAAACAAATAGACAAGTCTGATGCATTTTGGAAACAAGTTCTGTGGACCGATGAGGTTAAAATAGAACTTTTTGGCCGGAATGAGCAAAGGTACGTTTGGAGAGGAAAGGGCACAGAATTTAATGAAAAGAACCTCTGTCCAACTGTTAGGCCGCGTACATACGATCAGTCCATCCTATGAGAATGGTCCGAACCGTTTTCATCGGTTAACCAATGAAGCTGAATGATGGTCTTATGTGACTATACACCATCGGTTAAGAAAACGATCATGTTAGAACGTGGTGACGTTTACGTGTTTTAACACAACGACGTGCTGAAAAAAACGAAGTTTAATGCTTCCAAGCATGCGTCGACTTGATTCTGAGCATGCGCGGCCATTTAACCAATGCTTTTGCATACTAACGATCGGTTTTGACCCATCGGTCAGGCGTCCATCGGTCAAATTTTAAAGCAAGTTCTCTTTTTTTTGACCAAAGGATAACCGATGGGGCCCACACACGATCGGTTTGGACCAATGAAACAGTCCTTCAGTCCGTTTTCATCGGTTTTGACCGATCGTGTGTACACAGCCTTAAGCATGGGGGTGGATCAATCATGCTTTGGGGTTGTATTGCAGCCAGTGGCACAGGGAACATTTAACAAAATGAAAGAAAAATAGATTCAATAAAATTTCAGCAAATTTTGGATGGTAATGATGCCATCTGTGAAAAAGCTGAAGTTAAAGAGAGGATGGCTTCTACAAATGGATAATGATCCTAAACACACCTCAAAATCCACGGGGGATTACATCAAGAGGCGTAAACTGAAGGTTTTGCCATGGCCTTCACAATCTCCTGACCTCAACATAATTGAAAATCTATGAATAGACCTTAAAAGAGCAGTGCGTGAAAGACAGCCCAGAAATATCAAAGAACTGGAAGACTTTTGTAAGGAAGAATGGGCAAAGATACTTAAAACAAGAATTGAAAGACTCTTGGCTGGCTACAAAAAGTGTTTACAAGCTGTGATACTTGCCAAAGGGGGCAGTACAAGATATTAACTCTGCAGGGTGCCCAAACTTTTGCAGACGCCATTTTTTTTGTTTTCTGTAACTTTGAAAGTGTAAATGATGGAAATAAAATCAAACTTGTTTTGACATATTATAATAATGTCTAATCTGTAATTTGATGTCTTTTGGAGATTTTTTCATCTTTCCTTGGCTTCGTTATGCATATTAATACAAATTTTTACCTGGGGTGCCCAAACTTTCGACCACCACTGTGTGTGTGTGCATATATATATATATAAAAATATAAATATATATATATTATAGCAAAAAGTAAAAAATATTGCATTTTTTTTCAATATTGTTGCTCTTTTTCTGTTTATAGCGCAAAAAATATGTCAATGTTGTTTGGGTACAACGTCACACAACTGCGCAAAAAATGCTCTGATCATTAATGGGGGTAAAATCTTCCGGGCCTGAAGTGGTTAAACACAAGTAAATTTGACATACTTTCCTATTTATTAAGGCTAGCAGCATAAGAATAAAATATAGTCGTGTTGATTGAGAGAGTGAAGTTCCACTCCAAACTAAAGACAGTGTAATGGGTGCTGCCACTATCTGCTTGACATTCATGGAAGTAGAAAATATCAAATAGCTATCCACCACACCTGCATTACAGCTAGGAGTTATATCTACAAAAAAAAAAAAAAGTAAAAAGAAAAAAAAACAGTGCATATATTTTGGGACTCCTTTTTTATAGGAACCAGCAAGATCCAAAGCAATCTCAACAGCGGTATTCTGACAAGATTAACCACTTGACCACCGAGCCTGTTTTTCAGATTCGGTGCTTACGAGACTAAAACATTTTTTTTTGCTAGAAAATTACTTAAAACCCCAAAACATTATATATATATATATATATATATATATTTTTTTTTTTTTCTTACACCCTAGAGAATAAAATGGAAGTCATTGCAATACTTTTTCTCACACCGTATTTGCACAGCGGTCTTACAAGCGCACTTTTTTTGGAAAAAATTCACTTTTTTGAATTAAAAAATAAGACAATAAATTTGACCAATTTTTTTTATATATTGTGAAAGATAATGTTACGCCGAGTAAAATGATACCCAACATGTCACGCTTGAAAATTGCGCCCGCTCGTGGCATGGCGTCAAACTTTTATCCTTAAAAATCTCGATAGGCGACGTTTAAAAAATTCTACAGGTTGCATTCGTTTAGATACAGAGGAGGTCTAGGGTTAGAATTATTGCTCTCGCTCTAACGATCGCGGCGATACCTCACTTGCGTGGTTTGAACACAGTTTTCATATGCAGGCGCTACTCAAGTATGCTTTCGCTTCTGTGCGCGAGCTTGTCGGGATGGGGCGTTTAAAAAAAAAAATTTTTTGTTTTCTTATTTATTTTAATTTAGTTTATAATTTTTTACATTGAAATAAAAAATAAAAAAAATTATTACTTGTATTCCTATTACAAGGAATGTAAACATTCTTTGTAATAGAAAAAAGCATGACAGGTCCTCTTAAATATGAGATCTGGGGTCAAAAAGACCCCAGATCTCATATTTAGGCTTAAATTCAAAAAAATAAAAAATAAATTGAAATGTAATTTTTTCAAATCACTGAAAAAAAAAAATGTTTCTTTAAGAAGCTGGGCTGTGGGGATGATTTTTCCCTCACTCGTATCCCAACACAGCTGCCGTCAGGACCCGATCGCCTCCGCCGCTACCGACGGCTCCGGTAAGCGGCGGACGGCATGGGAGAGCGGCGGGGGGGCCTCTCCCGCCACCGATAACGGCGATCTCGCGGCGAATCCGCCGCGGAGACCGCCGTTATGTACAGAACTGCCCACTGCAAAGATGGATACCTCGGTTGTGGCAGCAGCTGCTGCCGTTACCGAGATATCCATCTTTAAAAATAGGGCGTACTTTCCCTATAGTGCGGTGGGGGCAAGTGGTTAAAGGATCACTAAAGGATTTTTTATTTTTTTTTAGCTAAATAGCTTCCTTTACCTTACTGCATTCCTGGTTTCATGTCCTCATTGTTGATTTTTGCTTTGAAGTAGCTGTAATACTTCTCTGATCTCCACACTTCCTGCTTGTCTGGCTCCTTATGAAAAAACTCATGCAAGCTTTTCACTGTGGTCCATGATCAAAGAGGTGTAATTACTATGGGCCAGATTCAGGTAGAGTTAGGCTGGAGTATCAGTGATACTCCAGCCTAACTGTCACTTTAAGCCGGCGTTTCTGTTTTCTGTAACCAGAAAACAAAAACGCCGGGTTGGAGTTCCGATGCGATCGTCGTAATTGAATTTCGCCATCGCATCGCAACTTTAATTTAAAAATGGCGCCGGGGGCGTTCCCGCTGATTTACGCTGAAAAATATGTTAATCAGCGGGAATCGGCAATTCACGATCGTATTCGGGCGCGACGCAGTGACTTTCTGACGTTTCCGTAAGCGATACGCGGCGTAAAGATACAGCAGCCCCCTAGTGGAGTATCCTATGTTAAGTATAGCCGTCGTCATCGCGTCGAAAAAAAAAAAAATCGCGCCGCTTGCGTAAAACGTCCATGAATGGGGATTTGACGTCATTGACGTTCACTGACAGAATTTGGAGCATGCGCACTGGGATGCATTGACAGTCGACGCATGCGCAGTACGTTCGCCGCGGGATCGCGCTTAGTTTAAATAATACACGCCCCGTACCCGCCCAATTTGAATTCCGCCGGCTCATTTGCGATACGCTGCCGCAACTTTAGGAGCAAGTGCTTCATGAATAACAGCACTTGCTCCTAAAATGTTGCCAGTGCAACGTTAATGAGAAACGTTACTCCAGAGCAAAGATGCTCCAATCTACCTGAATCTGGCCCTATGTGTCCAAAACTCCTCTGAACCAATCAGATTAATTTTAAAAACAAACATTGCCCTGTATTTGTTTGTTTTTGTTCTGTGTGTCTCTTTACTTCACAGAAACATGAAACCAGTTTAAAAGTGAAACTAAAACTGTAGGCACATAATATGATTGTTTTTTATCTATTTTTAATCATTTTGAAAAGGAATCAGTTAACTTTTATGTCTCTATACCCTGTAAACAGTCATTTCAGAAAAACATTTTTTTTTCTTTAGTGACCCTTTAAGTTATACAGTGAGCAGACAAACATACTGTTATACGATTTATATTTCAGCTTTTTAATCAACACTTTCCTGAACATACAATCTTTCGCCGCAAATACTGCATTATCGTTATTATCCTCCTGTAATCACAATCTCAAATAAGCCATATTTTCCCCTACTAATCACTTTCGGCTGTTAGAATGAAACAATTCCTTCCCAAATTCTGCTCAGAGTATAAACTACTGTCTTTAGTTCGGATCTGTCTTTTTGTAACAAGGGTCGAGGAAGCTATTAACATCATCTTGAAATAAAATCAGATTCCCACCCTAAACTCTCCTCTACACAGCCACCCACCATGGAGAAAGCATTGCTCATGCATTTATAGTTGGAAACCTAGAGAGGGAAACATGTTAAATGAAGCTTGAGCAATGGTCCAGCTCAGGTTGAAAATAAAAATCTGGTCTGGAACATCTCCAAGCAAATAGAAATACGAGTTTGGAGTAGGCTTGAATAATTCCACAACCGTCATCTCTAGTGGAAGTGGCTATATAGGACTTTCCCACAGCTCCATCTTGCAAGGGGAATTGGACCAGCCCCGGCAAGCTTTCCATATAACTACAGTACGCATAAACATTTCACTGTTGTCAAAAAAGAAAAAAAAATATTGTTTCTAGAGACGGCAATGAGAACCAGATGTGGCCAGCCAGAGCCAAATCTCTTCTCGTTTCAAAAGATTCAGCAGTAACACGTGTTCACTGCTATTTACTTTGCTTGATGGTTAATTACCATTTCATGGAAATCAAAAATCACAGGATTATGCCTTTTTTACTGGTTTATCATCAAGCAAAGGCATTTGTGGTTTAACCACTTGAGAGCCGCGCTATAGACGAAAGACATCCACATTGCGGCTCTCACCTGCTGGGTGGACGTCCTGCCGTTTACATTCTGCCGAGGGCGCGCAGCGGGGAAAAACTGTGCCCGGCGTGTCACATGATGCCAATGCGCGTGCCTGGAGGCCGCGATCTCAGCCAGGTACCCGCGATTGGCAGTGACAGAGCAGGAACGTGGAGCTCTGTGTGTAAACACAGAGCTCCACGTCCTGTCTGGGAGAGAGGAGACCGATGCTGTGTCCCTTGTACATAGGGACGCAGTCCCCTCCCCCCACAGTAAGAATCACTCACAGGGAATACATTTAACCCCTTCCTTGCCCCCTAGTGTTAACCCCTTCCCTGCCAGTCACATTTAGACAATAATCAGTGCATATTTATAGCACTGTTCGCTGTATAAATGTGAATGGTCCCAAAATAGTGTCAAAAGTGTCCGATGTGTCCGCCGCAATATCGCAGGCCTGACAAAAATCGCAGATCGCTGCCATTACTTGTAAAAAATAAATCACAAAACTATCCCCCATTTTGTAGGCGCTATAACTTTTGCGCAAACCAATCAATATACGCTTATTGCGTTTTTTTTTTTGCCAAAAATATGTAGAAGAATATGTATCGGCCTAAACTGAGATTTTTTTGGATTTTTTTGAAATGGGATATTATTATGAAAAAAAGTAAAAAAATATTGTGTATTTTTCAAAACGTTTTTTTTTTTTTGTTTATAGCGCAAAAAATAAAAACCGCAGAGGTGATCAAATAGCACGTAAAGCTCAATTGGTGGGAAAGAAATTTATAAAATTATAATTTGGGTACAGTGTTGTATGACCGCGCAATTGTCATTAAAAATGCGTCAGCGCTGAAAGCTGGTCTGGGCAGGAAGGGGGTTTAAGTGCCCAGTAAGGAAGTGGTTAATTACTGCACCATTATTACTACTCCCAAACTGCCAGAAATGCATATTTTAAGTTAACACTTAGGACCCGTTCACACCACATGCAGTCCTGTGCATTTTTTTTATTTCTGCACCAAAAACACATTGATAGTAGGTTATATGGTTTTCAATGGCATAGTTCACATCAGTGATCAGTTCCACTAAATTCCAATTCCAGGAAAAAAAGAAGTAGAAAATGCTGCATTTTTTTTGCACTAAAACGCAGTAAAAAGCACAAAAACTGCACCGGAACTCACCTAAATGCATCAAAACACACAGGTCCTTATTTAAGATGAAGAAAGAGGGGGACAATGCACTGGAACGCATGAAACACACATTAACCACTTCAGCCCCGGACCATTAGGCTGGCCAAAGCCCAGGCCACTTTTTTCGATTTGGCACTGCATCGCTTTAACTGACAATTGCAAAAGAGCTTTCTTTTGGTGGTATTTGATCACCTCTGTGGTTTATTTTTTGCGCTATAAACAAAAATAGAGCAACAATTTTGAAAAATATTTAAAATATTTTTTGCTATAATAAATATCCCCCAAAAATATATTAAAAAAAAAAAAAAAAAAATTTCCTCTGTTTAGGCCGATACGTATTCTTGTACATATTTTTGGTAGAAAAAAAATAAAATCGATGAGAGGGAACAGACGATCAGTGACACTAGGAAGAACGGAGAGATGGTGGGCCAGATTCAGGTAGCTTAGCGCATCTTTAGGTGGGCGTAGCATATCTAATATACGCTACTCCGCCGCAACTTGTATTCTCAAAGCACTTGCTCCGTAAGTTGCGGCGGCGTAGCGTAAATTGGCCGGCGTAAGCCCGTCTAATTCAAAGTAGGAAGGAGGTGGGCGTCATCTATTTAAATTAAGCGTGACCCCATGTAAATGAATGGGCAGTCAAACTGGGCATGCGCACGCATGCTCAGAATTACGTCGCAAAAAATTCATAAGATACGTCGGCGTAAATGCTTATGACGTGAACGTAACTTACGCACAGCCCTATTCACGTAGGGCTACGTAAACGGCATACGCGAAGTAAAATTTGACGGCATCGTTCCCTGGCCCATACCTTTGCATTAGCTGCGCCTGCTATAGCTGGGGTAACTTTACGCCGTACGTAAGCCTTACGCAAATCGCGTAAATGATGCGCCCGGGCGCATCTACGTTCGTGAATCGGCGTATCTTACTTATTTGCATATTTACAATGGGAACGCCGAATGCGTCCAGCGTAACTATGCGCCCACGATACGCTGGCGTAGGCAAGCCATGTTTTTCGGCGTATCTTGCTTTGTGAAACAACGCAAAGATGCGGCAGCGCACATTTGAAATTACGCCGGCGTACATCTTTTATGAATCTGGCCCGATTTGTTTACACTGACATCTCCACGTTCTTCAGCTCTGTGACCTGATCGTGGGACACCGGCGGACATCGAGTCCGCAGGTACGGTCACGGATCTAGTGACCATATGGCCTTGCCTTTCTGTCAACGCAAGTACTCGTGCCGCGGCCGGCAAGCGGTTAAAAATGCACTGGAACGCATCAAAAACGCACATGCAGAAAAGCATCCAAACTGCATTTCTATGGTGTGACACGGCCCTCAAAGAGGAACTTTACCAGGTTATAAAAAAATAAAAGTCAGCTGCTACAAGCACTGTAGCTAATGAATTTTAAAAAATACATACTGTACTTACCAGCAAGAGGACAATGGCAGCTTAATGCGTCCAATGTGTCCCCACGCCAATTTTAGCAAGCAAGCTAAACAAAATTAGCAACCACCAAATGTGCACAACTAAAACATCTGTTTATAAGCCAAACTGCTAGAAGGTGAATTTTTGTTTTTGCAAGCTAGCCAATAAGTGTGCTGGGAAAACTTGTTTCTTAGAGCTGTGCAAAGCCCTTTCATGTGCACCTTACTTTTAAAGTGATACTATAGGTTTGTTTAACCACTTAAGACCCGGACCAATACGCTGGTAAATGACCCAAGGTGTTTTTGCGATTCGGCACTGCGTCGCTTTAACAGACAATTGCGCGGTCGTGCGACGTGGCTTCCAAACAAAATTTGCGTCCTTTTCTTCCCACAAATAGAGCTTTCTTTTGGTGGTATTTGATCACCTCTGCGATTTTTATTTTTTGCGCTATATACAAAAATAGAGCGACATTTTTGAAAAAAAAAAACACTATTTTTTACTTTTTGTTAAAAAAAAAATCAAATAAACTAAATTTTAGTCAAACATTTAGACCAAAATTTATTTAGCCACATGTCTTTAGTAAAAAAAAAAAAAAAAATCGCAATAAAAAAAAAATAGCTACCTAGCGGGAACAGCGACACTAATACAGCGATCAGAAAAATGATCGCTTAGTGACGCTGGCAATAGGGAGTGAAAGGGTTAACTAGGGCGGTGATCAGGGGGTTAAAACTCTATTAGGGGGGGTGGGGGGGCTATCCTGAAACTAACACTAACTGATTTTACACTGCCTGTCACCCTGACACTAAATGCAGTGATTAGATCGCAAGGGGTTAAGTATGCCTATGTGTGTGTGTGTCAGTGTAATGTTGGTGCACACTTACTGTGAGGTGTCCCTCTCATCGCAGCGGTTGGAAATACCGCTGCGATGAGAGATTACATCACTTCCCCCTTCCTGTGTAAACACAGGAGGAGGAAGTGACACGCGGGGGGAGCGCTGCTATTGGCTGGGAGCGATCGCGGGGGGGCGGGCAAACACCGACATCCGCCCGCTCGTCCCGGATCGCTCCCGGAGACACGGGGACCTCCGCACGCCGCAGAGGGGGTCCCGATCGGACCCCCGACCCGCTACTGGGCGAGGACGTAAATTTACGCCCTTGTGCCCATCCGTGCCATTCTGTGGCCGTAAATGTGCGTGCGGAGGTCCTTAAGTGGTTAAAAAACAAAAACAAAAAAAAACACAACATATCATACTTACCTCCACTGTGCCATTCGTTTTGCACAGTATGGCCCTGAACGCCATATTCTGGGGTCCCCCGGCAGCTCTCTCAGCTCCTCCCTGCTTCAGATAACCCCCTCCGGGAAGCGCTATCACAAAGGGGTTAACCTTTTGGTCGCTCTCCCGAGTCCTTCATTCGGCATCCATAGTCGTTGAGTGCAGGACTCGGCCCTGCTCCCCGGCGCCCTCGTCATTGGATTTGATTGACAGCAGCGGGAGCCAATGGCTGCGCTATCAATCTATCCAATGAAGAGCCGAGAAGCCTGGGGAAACAATCAAGTGCTTTCTCGATGCAGGAAGTTTCAGGGCTCAGGTAAGTAAAACAGGGGGGCTGGGGGGCCGGTAACAGTCAGATGTTTTTTCACCTTAATGCATAGGATGCATAAAGATTAAAAAACATGAGGGTTTACAATTCCTTTAAGCTAGTTAGAAAGTTAGAAATTGGGGTTGTCTGCAGTTTTGTATAAATTAACTTAGTGGAATTGGCTGCCAGTGTACTCTTGATGGGCTTCTAATGGGTCTCTGTGCCTTTAGGGACGAATGGCCTGTCTCCAAGCATACCTGTCCTTAATTTATTCATGGTTACATACTCTATCCTCCAATATGGAGACTGTCAAATGTAAAAGTCAGGACTGTCCTTTACAGAGAGGCCTTAAAGCGGAACTTCACCCAAAAAGTGGAAGTTCCATCCCCCCCTTTCCAATATTGGGATTTTTGGGGGAGGAGGGAAGTAGGTATCAGAATTTGACAGGTACCCGCTCCAACTTCCAGTCAGACCGTCACGGCGATCTATGCGGAAGTTCGTTGTCCCCCTTCCATCCCCCAGCAGCCTCTTGGGACAAGTTGCAGGAGACTGCTGGACCAATCACAGTGTGCAGTTTGGCTTGTGCCGCCAGCTTTTAAGCCGCAAGGAGTCATATTCAGCTACTCACAATTAGGATGCTGGTGCCTGCACTCGAAGACTGGCAAAGAGCCAGGTCCGGTGAGGACATTGATGGATCTTGGGACAGTTAGGTGTGTTTTTTTTTTTTTTTTACATTCAGTAGCTACACTATTGGTTGCTTAAAAATGTCTATTTTTACTTGCATATGAATTCATAACGCCTTAAAAAATGCATTGGTTGCATCTAGTGTTAATGAGCCCCCAACCCTAAAACAAACCCTTAACATCTAAATCCTGCACCAAAGATGTACATCTTAAAAAGCCCATTGTTGGGCTTCATACTTTTCCTCCAGGCCACCCCCTTCTCTTCCCTAAAGGTTCCACTGCAGGTTTTCTAAGCTTTTTTAAAGGCCGGAATCACACTTGTGCAGTGCGAATTTCAGCTCTCTTATCTTTGTAGAGAGATAACAGAAGTGTTCAGCAGAGTAGCTCCGTTTTAGCTGCGAATTTGGAGACCTGGGAGAGGTTACAGGGGAGAGGAGAGTTGGGGGGGGGGGGGAAGTGTATTGGGCTGAAGGAGACAAATCCTGAAGAGAAATGAACACATCTGCGAATGACCTGCGTACCCATAGAAGACAATGGGCCTGAATTCGCACCTGAGCCGCACCGCAAGGCCTAAAATACGCACACGTTTTTTCGGCAATGTGCAGTGCGAATGCATCGCACATATGTGAACCAGCCTCATTGAAAACAATGTATTTAGAAATGTTCTGCGTATTTGATGCGGTTTAAGCCGCACTCAATTCGCATAGGTGTGAATCCGGCCTAAAATTTCTATTTTACCTTTTGTCTTCAGGCTAATCACTTGACCCAACAAAGGTCCTTTTCCTCTTTGCCTCTTGCCTGGGTTCGGTGGTCCTTACTGGTGCAGAGAGCGATGCTGATGTGATGACGTTCAGAGCCACTCTGTACACCAGAACACCACTATGAATGTAGAATGTGTAAACCCCCCCCCCCCCATGCCCCCCCCGGTCTTTAGGGTCAAGTGATGGGAGTTGCTTAACCTTCAAAACTTTGATATGCAGTGCCTTATCAAATTTTAATATTCTTTTAAGGTTTACATATTTATTTTAAGTCAAAACCGTGGCTTCTCCCACCATGGTAAACTGCTTGATATTTTCATTAATGCAGACTGGTAAGACTTATGTCAGGACTGTCTTTAATTTCCAATCTGCTGCCAGGGCACTAAGAGAAGGAGCAGCACATAAATGTTAAATATGCAGAATATTTCAAAAGAGCCATGTCCCAAAACTGGAAAAACTCCCAAAGTGACTCTCATGGTTTGGATTCAGTTTGGTAATTGGAAACATCATTGTAAATGTATTTTGTCTGCTGCTAAAATCGTAAAATCGAGATTCTGCATATCCCTAAAATATAGTAAAAATTACATGACTCAAACAATATTATTTACATGGGAACCTTCCAAGATGACTCATGTGAGAAATGTTTATATAGAAGATACTCTCACAACGCTATGAGAGGATGTGCCTAATCTAGTACAGTAATGATAGGCATAAGGAATAACAGATAGTACTAGAGCATTAAAGGACAAACCAAAATCTGGAAGATCTGGATTGTGACTATCCATTTCTGTATAACCAGAGGCAGCTTTGCCTTTCTTATATGTCATTGTTCTATTAATACATATGAAACATGTTTGAACTACAGAACATGAGGCCATAGGGTGTGTTCCCTTTGAAGAGTGGTATTTATCCGAGTATGATATTACAATATGTATCATCTGAATGAATTTATGTCCGACAGACAACACATGTGCAGGACTTTCACTATAAAGATGATCAGATGCACAGGAATGTTGCCATGTGGAGACTACGAGACTTTCCTCTTATATTTGGGTGTAGTTGCACAATCAGAGAGAGCTTTCTTCATAATTCAGAAATGAATTAAGACCATAGAACCTACTAGTTTTATTGCACATTTATGAAACCTTTAACCACTTAAGACCCAGATCATTATACAGGTTAAGGACCTTTCCCCTTTTTTGCGATTCGGCACTGTGTCGCTTTAACTGACAATTGCGCGGTCGTGCGACATGGCTCCCAAACAAAATTGCTAATTTTTTAGTGGAGTGGAGTAATGCCCCGTACACACGATCCGATATCTGATTGAATCTAATCCGATGGATTTTTTCATCGGATATCCGGTGAAGCCGACTTTCATCAGTCTTGCCTACACACCATAAGTCAAAAATCTGAACGTGTCCAACGCGGTGACGTAAAACACAACGACGTGCTGAGAAAAATGAAGTTTACTGCTTCCGAGCATGCGTCGACTTGATTCTGAGCATGCATGGATTTTTCTCCGATGGAATTCCACACAGACGAATCGGTTTTTCTATCAGTTTTTTATCCAGAGGAAAATTTTAAAACATGTTCTATTTTTTTTTTCACCGATGGGAAACAAACCGAACGGTTTGTCCGATGAAAACGGTCCATCGGTCCGTTTTCATCAGACAAACCGATCGTGTGTACAGGGCTTTACCTTTTAAAGTATAACTTTCAATTAAAGGGTCACTAAATGAATTTTTTTTTTTAGCTAAATAGCTTCCTTTACCTTAATGCAGTGCTGTTTTTATGTTCTCATTGTTCGTTTTTGCTTTGAAGTTGCAGTAAAACTTCTCTGATCTCCACACTTCCTGCACGTCTGGCTCCTTATGAAAAATCTCATGGCAGCTTTTCACTGTGGTCTAAGCTGTGTGTCTAAAACTCCTCAGAACCAATCAGATTCATTTTAAAAACAAAACACTGCCCTGGATTTGTTTGTTTTTGTTCTGTGTGTCTTCTGTACTTCACATAAACATGAAACCAGTTTAAAAAACGAAAAAGTGAAACTAGAGGCACATTATATGATTGATTTTTATCTATTTTTAATAATTTTTAAAAGGAATCAGTTAATTGTAATGTCTCTATACCCTGTAACCAGTCATTTCAGCAAAAAAATGTCCTTTAGTGACCCGTTAACCACTTGAGTCCTCTGGCCTTTTTTCCCTATAACACCCTTAAAGTGGATTTTTTTATGTCACAATGTAGAGTATAAGATTTCTTATCATCTGCTTTCAGTTACAGGTTATTTACAAATCTAGCTTGGACATGTTTATCATATGCTATGTTATGTTTATCATAACATGAGGTGATCCAAAGTTCATTGTATATTACCAGGATGTGCTATATGTGGGAGGGGTGGATTTCTCACTTTTTATACCTCATGTTATGATAAACATAACATAACATATGATAAACATGTCCAGGCTAGATATGTAAATAACCTGTCACTCAAAGCAAGAAGAAAGAAAACTGCCTAAATAAAAAGTCAGTTTTCTATCTGAAAGACTGTTCATTTTCACTGAATATTAAAAGAGGATTACTCAGCGCTGGATTAACTCTGTGTGGCAAGACTGGGCACAGATGATAGGAAATCTTATACTCTACATTGTGACATCAAAAAAAAAATTTCAGGAGTATTTGTTTTAATTCTGGAGGTCTCAGTTCCACACTTGGCTCTTTCAGGTTTTGTAGTCTACCCTACTTGGCTCTTTCAGGTTTTGTAGTCTACCCTAACATATCATATATTTATTTCTTGGGACAGACAGAGCTTTAATTTGAGTGCAGATTTGGATACATATATTTTTTATTTCCTACGTTTTATCTAGAAAGAAATATTTAATGGGGTTGTAAAGGTTAGTTTTTTATTTTCTAAAATAGGTTTTAAGCTATTTAGCCTTTAACCACTTAAGGACCGCCTAATGCCGATATACGTCAGCAGAATAGCAGGTGATTGTTAAATGCCCAGCCGTGTGTCGCGGACCGGCGGCGTGCGCCCGCGACCCGGTCCAAAGGACCCAATCGCCGCCAGAGTCCATCGATCAGTCACAGGAGCTGAAGAACGGGGAGAGGTGTGTGTAAACACACCTTCCCCGTTCTTCACAGTGGTGCTGTCATTGATCGTCTGTTCCCTGACATAGGGAAAGGCGATCAATGACATCACATGTCCAGCCCCGCACCCCTACAGTTAGAAACACTTAAGTCACACTTAACCCCTTCAGCGCCCCTTAGTGGTTAACTCCCAAACTGCAATTGTCATTTTCACAGTAAATAATGCATTATTATAGCACTTTTTGCTGTGAAAATGACAATGGTCCCAAAAATGTGTCCGCCATAATGTCGCAGTCACGAGAAAAAAAAACGATGATCGCCGCCATCAGTAGTAAAAAAAAAAAAAAAAGATATATTAATAAAAATGCAAGAAAACTATCCCCTATTTCAGTTAAAGCGACTCAGTGCCGAATCGCAAAAAGTGGCCCAGTCATTGACCAGCAAAATGGTCAGGGGCTGAAGTGGTTAAAGAAACCTATTTAGAAAATAAAAAACAAACCTTTACAACCCCTTTAAATGTAAAAAAATAAATAAAAAATCTGTAATTCTTTCGATTGCACCTTTAATGTAATTAGTACAGCCCTAAATATATATAACTGTAAAAGCTTGCCAACTGGAAAAATAAAATAAAAATTGTAACAAAGTGGCAAGACTCAACATAAAGTTATACTTTAGGATAGCCTTATTCCCTTCTGAGGGCTACATTGCTGCACACAGGAAAATAAAGGATTATTGGCTTACCAGTAAAATATGTTTCTTGGAGTAAAGTACACAGGACCTTTAAAGTGATAGTAAAGGTTATTTTTTTTTTAAATACAGTATAAAACATATTATACTTACCTGCTCCATGTAATGGTTCTGTACAGAGCAGTCTCGATCCTCTTCTTCTGGGGTCCCCCGCCGATGCTCATATGGCTTCTCCTTTTTGGTGAGTGCCACCATAGGAAGACGCTTCCTTCCTGTAACACAGGTTTTTCACCTTAATGCATTAATGCATTAAGTTAAAAAAAAAACCTTTAGGCTTTGCAACCACCAACTATGGAATATCCAAAAGCAATCCAAAAGCAATCCAACTGAGGGGTACGCAACACAGCAAACAGGCCCACATAACAAACAGGTCAATAAGGGCACAAGAGACTCACCTTGTATCACCTTACACTCAAAAATGGTAAGAGGTGGTACGAACATCCACCTAGTAATACTTAAATGCATTGGGCTTGGTGGGTAGTGAAAGTAAAAACATTACATAGTGCTTGTGGTTAGTAAGACAATGAATAGCATCCCTTTGTTGGTGTCAATGCAAGGAATAGTGCTCCATCGTCAGTGAGAAGGATAGGGCCTCATCATTGGTGTTGGTGGAAAGAATACTGCCCCATTGTTAGTGTCAGTGAAAGCAATAGTGCCCAATCGTTGGCTTTTATGAAAAGAAAAGTGCCCCATTATTGGTGTCAGTGGAAGGAAGGAGGAAAAAAGTCAGTAAGAGGAATAATGTCTTGTATCAATGAGACAAAAGGGCCAGAAAAAGGCAAGCAAAGGACCACTGTTTGGAGACCACTGCTTTAGACCAAAGGCTTGAATAGTGACTTGTCTATTCCACATTGGAATCAGAGCGGGAAGCAGGGAGCTCCTAGTGGGAACCCTTGGGAAGTGCAAAGAGGGAATCTGGTTTTCCAAAAGAGGCTGTAGCTGAGAGGTAGACTCACAGTGCATGGCACATTAGGGTTGTAGAGCAAAATATCCTTTGGTGTTTTAGAGGAAGCCATGAAGAGGGAAGGACAATGTCTTGGTTGAGGAAGTCTTAGCACATTCTTATCTTTGTGCAAAACAAGGAAAGGCTCTTCCAGGATAAGGCTGAGAGACCCTTTACAAACAGGTGACAGCAATGATAAAGACTACCTTGCGACTGAGGTCAGATAAAGGAATATTCATAATAGATTCAAAGGGCAGCCTCTGAAGGGCCGAAAATAACCAGGTTTAGGTCCCCTGGAGTCATAGGGGAGGGTACGGGGGGGGGGGGGGAGAAATGTGTAAGACACCTTACACAAAGACCTTAACTAAGTCAGCAATCCCTTACACAGAATGGCCAAGGTCCCGAATTGCATTTTGAAGACCAGATACTTATCTAGATTAGACTGGAACAGGACGCATCCCACTGAGTATTTCCTAGGATAAAATAATTTTAGACTTTTTAAAAAGTTGACTACCTAGATTTGAAAAAAGTAGCGATGACTGTATCCAATATACCCCTGTCCCATAGAACCTGAGCTTCCACAGCCAACAGCAGGAGGGAGGACAGACCGGGGACAGAAGGAAAGGCCCATGGAGCGTCTGCCAGAAGCCATGATCGGATATTCCGACAACAATTTTGTGATGGAAGGGTTTTGTCAGATAATCCGATCGTCTG
Organism: Rana kukunoris; assembly: GCA_029574335.1. NCBI lineage: Eukaryota > Metazoa > Chordata > Amphibia > Anura > Ranidae > Rana > Rana kukunoris. The sequence goes on from CM056055.1 coordinate 48,336,436, forward strand.
TATGCTCCATCAGACAATTGTTGTCGGAATTTCTGACAACAAATGTTGAATAGCCATGCTATCAAATTGCCCAACAAATGTGTTCTGTCGGATTATCCCATCGTGAGTACAAGAGTCAATCAGACTAAAATCCAAAGTACAAAAACCAATGCTAATCCATCAGACAACATTAGCAGAAGTTGCCCAAAGGGTGGTTCTAAAGAGCTAAAAAAAACATTGTGGTTTTGTGTATGTTGGCTTAAAATGTTCTGCCGTCTGTATGCAGAACAAGTTCGCGGCCAACGCCCTTGGGACATAATTCCACGATTTGTCCAATGGAAGTCTGATCGTGTGTATGAGGCTTAAGTGTATTTGAGTACCACATCTCCTGAGGCAGTTTGGTGCAATGAGAACCACTGGAATTCCCTACATCCTGATCCTGCACACCAGGCTAGGAAACTTGACAAATAGAAAAGCATACTGTAAATTAAATGAAACTTATTCCACAGAGGCACCAGAGCATCCACTGTGAAGGTTCATGTGCCCCTAGACGTGTTGACAAACCGGTCCAGTTTTTTGTTGATTCTGGATGCCAGAAAATCAATTTCTGACATCCGCCAACTATAACAAAGGGCATGGAGAGGGTGGAGAACTCAGTCCCCCAATATTCAGATGCCGACGACTGAAAAGGTCCAAATGCCAATTTTCCAGTTCTGAGATGTGGATTAAGGACAGGCCCGTAATATTAATTTTTGCCAAATCACCTATGGACATTAGCAAAAACTAAGGCTAGCTGGGAGTGGGAATATAGGGGGTTGTCCCTGCAGATTTTTATTTTGTGGCAGTGTCCCATTATCTGATGGTAAATAACATTAACCCATGGTTAAAGACTAAAGTTCATTTGCCCTGCACTTTACAACAAAGAAATATCATTTTTGCATAGCAGGATACAACAGACTCGAGTACCAACTCTTTTGCACTATCCAAAACGAAACTAAAGATTTTAACTTGACATAAAAGTACATTTTTCATGTCATCATTGTTCGTTTTTGCTGTAATCCTTCTCTGTTCTGCACACTATCTGGTTGTCTGTTTCCTTATGAAAAAAATGACTGGGAGCTTCTCTCTGTGGTCTCTAATCAAGAAGGTGTGATTACTGTGTGTCAAACCCCTCAGAACCAATAAGTTTTATTTTAAAAACAAACACTGCCCTGTATTGGCTCTGTGTCTCTGTCCTTCACACAAGCATGAAACTAGATGAAAAACTAAACTGAAACTGCAGACACATTATATGATTTTTATCCGTTTTTAAAGGAATCAGTTAACTATTATGTCTCTATACCCTGTAAACAGTCATTTCAGCAAAAAAATAAATAAATAATTAAAATTCCTTTACAACTCCTTTAAGACAGAAATGACGCCTCCACCATAAATACTTCAATCATGTCTTCTATTGTGTGGCATTTATGTCATCCAGCTCTGGAAAATCAAGCCAGCCAAGGACTCCAAAAATAGAAGAAGATTTAAAGAAGATGGAAGCGCTGGCGATGAAGTGATGAGGGAGAGTATAGACATTACATCATTGGAGTGGGGTGCAAGAGCTCTTTGAAACATGCCAAATTTTTGTACAGTGTAGTTCCACTTTAATATGAAAACATATATCCAATGCAAGGTCTGGTTTAAGTGAACATTCTAACAACACTTATTAAACCCTAAAATAAGCCTTAAGAGGAGAAGAAGTTCGCCTTCACAAAAATATGCAATTTTTTTGGAAGAAAAAACAAATGTATTTTTTTTTTAAGGAGTTTAAGGAGCCTGGAAAGCATTTCAACAGCGATCAGCTGGTGCCATGCAGGTCTCCTGCAGACTATCAAGTCTGTAAGCTGTCTGCCTATATGTCGTACGAGTGGGCAGTTTCACACTAAAAGGAATATTCAATTAACTACCACAGCCCTCAACAGCACCATGGTAGTTCACCGAGAAATAACTACAAGCCGATAGCCACCAAGGCTGTCAGTAGTTGCAGCACTTTTTTTCACAGAACACTTTCCTTTAGATTGTGGCAGTGAGTAGGGAAGGGGGGGGTCCTCAGCTTGCTGCCAATATGAGGGATTGGGGTGGGGGTGTGGCTTCCGATACACTTGTAACATGTTACGTTATATGTTGAATCTGGGTGTAACATGTTAACTTGTTACAAAAGGTGAACTTATTCTTTAACCACTTCTGACCAGCCCCACGTCCAAAGACGTCATTTTTTTGAAGATGGATATCTCGGTAACGGCAGCAGCTGCTGCCACAACCGAGATATCCATCTCTTCGTGGGGCGGTCCTGTTAACGATAACGGCGGTCATCGCGGCGGATTCGCCGTTAACGGCGGCGGGAGAGGGTGCCCCCCCCCTCCAGCCGCTCTCCCGCGCCCTCCGCCGCTTACCGTAGCCGTCGGTAGCGGCGGAGGCGATCGGGTCCTCTTGCTGGCTGTCCGGGGATGCGACTGAGGGAAAAAATGTCCCTCAGCCGTCCCCATACCTCTGCTGGGCGGAAGTGACGTCAAAACGTCATTTCCGCCCAGCGTCTTAAAGAGACATTTAATTTGTTTACATTTTGACTTTTTTTTTTTTTCTTTTTTGCATTTAAGCCTGAATATGAGATCTGAGGTCTTTTTGACCCCAGATCTCATATATAAGAGGACCTGTCATGCTTTTTTCTATTACAAGGGATGTTTACATTCCTTGTAATAGGAATAAAAGTGATAATTTTTTTTTTTTTTCAGTGTTAAAAATTATAAAATAAATAAAAATAAAAACGAAAACCAAAACATTTTTTTTTTAAAGTGCCCCGTCCCGACGAGCTCGCGCGCAGAAGCAAACGCATACACGAGTAGCGCCCGCATATAAAAACGGTGTTCAAACCACACAAGTGAGGTATCGCCGTGATCGTTAGAGCGAGAGCAATAATTCTAGCCCTAGACCTCCTCTGCATCTCAAAAAATGCAACCTGTAGAATTTTTTAAACGTCGCCTATCGAGATTTTTAAGGGTAAAATTTTGACGCCATGCCACGAGCGGGCGCAATTTTTAAGCGTGACATGTTGGGTATCATTTTACTCGGCGTAACATCATCTTTCACAATATATAAAAAAATTGGGCCAAATTTATTGTTGTCTTATTTTTTAATTCAAGAAAGTGATTTTTTTCCAAAAAAAGTGCGCTTGTAAGACCGCTGCGCAAATACGGTGTGAGAAAAACTATTGCAATGACCGCCATTTTATTCTCTAGGGTGTTAGAAAAAAAAATATATAATGTTTGGGGGTTTTAAATAATTTTCTAGCAAAAAAAACTGTTTTAGTCTCGTAAGCACCGAATCTGAAAAACAGGCTCGGGGCTGAAGTCGTTAATGCATACGCACCCTAAATCCTGACACTAACACTAAGGTCTTGTTCACACCAGCCGCTGCATTGCAATGCATTATAGAAATGTTACTCAGTGACATTTCATAGAATTCTAATTGGCTGGCCATGCAGTGACCTGCAAGTAATACTTTTTTTCAGTGTGCACCACCTCAATGTAGTGGTGTGAACCAACTACAATAGACACAAGGCATTGTCTTTCAGTGGAGGTGCGGTGGAACTGCATTGAAATAAGCAAAGTATGCAAGGAAGGGTGACTGCAGTCCAAACTTAAGAGAACAGTGAGCTTTATTACATAATTAATTATTTATTAATTGCTTGCTACACTCAGACCGTGGACTGGACCGGCACCTGCCTTTTAAGAGAGGGGATTATATCACCTGGAGCAATGTTGCTCTTTCATTAGGTGTGCTGGAATAGCGGCCCAATGCAGTCTCTTTGCACCTGGTATTAATGCACCCTTGGGTAACCTAAGCTCTACCCTTATCTCATACACATTTTTCTGCAGCATACTTACAGTAGCATAATCAGAGATGTAAGGACCAAAAAGAACGCAGGCCCCATGGCAAAATGCTGGCACTAAAAGCTTCTAATTAACCGACAATTCTTTTTCATGGTAAGACTGATCATATAGAACATCAATTGTGTACATTAAATGAAAACCAGAGTTTAAAAGGGCCACTAAAGGATTTTTTTTAGCTAAATAGCTTCCTTTACCTTACTGCAGACCTGGTTTCATGTCCTCTTTGTTCGTTTTTGCTTTGAAGTAGCTGTAATCCTCCTCTGATCTCCACACTTCCTGCTTGTCTGGCTCCTTATGAAAAAAACTCACGCTAGCTTTTCACTGTGGTCCATGATCAAAAAGGTGTGATTACTATGTGTCTAAAACTCCTCAGAACCAATCAGATTCGTTTTAAAAACAAACATTGCCCTGCATTTGTTTGTTTTTGTTCTGTGTGTCTCTGTACACACAGAACAAACTGAAACTAGTCTAAAAACAAAACTAAACTGCAGGCACATTATATGATTGATTTTTATCTATTTTTAATCATTTTTAAAAGGAATCAGTTAACTATTATGTCTCTATACCCTGTAAACAGTAATTTCAGCAAAATAATGTTTTCCTTTAGTGACCCTTTAAGTAATTTTATAAAAACATAAAAGCTGCACTCTAGGCAAATATAAAAGCCACAAAATTATCCATTTCAGTAATCATAAAAACATAATGAAATGCATTTGTTAGGGGCCTTTCACACGGACGGATAGAATGGTGCTTTTAGCTGCAGATTTTACCGCAGCTAGAAGCACACAATGCTCTCCTATGACATTATTCACACACTACGATTACCTCTGTTTTTTTCCCCGGAGCATTCTGGGACGGTGACGTCATAGGAGGCCTATATATATCGGTGCAAGCCGTGCACCCAGCATTACAGCGGGAGGAAGTGACATGTCAACATCGAAGAAGAAGAAGAGAAGAAGAAGAAAGCGACAGAAGAAGGTGACAGAAGAAGGTGACAGAAGAAGGTGACAGAAGAAGACAGAAGAAGAGAAGAGCAGAAGAAGGCGACAAGCTCAGGCAACCCCTGCCGAAGACGTCCAAGAAGACCGAGGGAGGGGCCGCTGTAAAAGAGATAAAGAAGAAATCGGGCCCCCCCCCCCGGCGGAAGAGAACCAGACAGTGGTGAAGACATTGAAGAAGCAGGCCCCCCCTCGTAAAAGAGCTAAAGAAGAGAGGGGGGGCACCAGAGCTGACTAATAAATGACTTTAATAACCGTGTGGTGTTTTTTTTACATTTTTTTCCACCAGGTGAATGGGTAGGGGTACGATGTACCCCATATTCATTCACCTAGGGCAGGGGGCCGGCATCTGGGGGCCCCCTTCTTAAAGATTAAAGGATTCCAATAAGCTTCCCTCCCGCAGACCCCGACAACCAACGGCCAGGGTTGTCGGGAAGAGGCCCTGTCCTCATCAACATGGGGACAGGTGCTTTGGGGTGGGGGGCCACAGGGCGGCCCCCTGCCCCAAAGCACCTACCACCCCATCTTGAGGGCATGCGGCCTGGCATGGTTAAGAAGGGGGGGGCGCTTGCTCAACCCCACCCCTTTCCTGACCGGCCGGGCTGCTGCTCGGATACGGGTCTGGTATGGATTTTGGGGGAACCCCACGCCGTTTTTTTGGCGTGCAGGGTGTCTCCTTAAAATCCATAGCAGACCCAAGGGCCTGGTATGCTCCTGTAGGGGGAACACATGCTGTTTTTTTTATTTGAAATTCGGCGTGGAGTTCCCCCTCAAGATTCATACCAAAAGCAGTGCTTGATATTGACGGGGATCCAAGTCGGATCCCGGTTCAATATCGTGCCGCGGCTAAAAGCAACGTACAAATGCAGCTAATCGCTGTGCCTGGAGTCTTGAATTCCAGCAAAACAAACATGCTTTTAGCTGTGGTAAAACAGCCGTCTGTCTGAAAGGGGCCTTAAATACAAGCACCTGTAAGTATCTAAAGGGTAGTGGGTCAAGAATGTGGGTTCAATTATGCTGGCCAACAGCCTGAGGACATAAAGTGGAAGAAAAAAAAAAGGGGGGGGGGTAAATATTGTAAATGTATTTATTTTATCATTTAATTGGCTATTCATTTTTATCTTTTAGCTGGAGTTTAGTTTCAAATTTTAGGATGTCGTCTGTCACTTTAATTAAGAAGGTACAACATATATTACTATGGAACAAGCCAGGATGCAGTAGCCCCTGACATAATTCCACGTCAGGGCAAACTTCATTAACAATGGCCTATATGTCTGGAAATTGAAAATTTGATGACTGATTGTTCGCAGAACTACCGGTAAGTTTACAGAGAGATTAACTATTTAAAGTGTCCAATATCATAAGAATCGCATACACCGACAGGACCTAACTTGCTCAGGAACCTGACTGTTATGGAAAACCATTTTGTGCACATTTAAGCTCCTTTCACATAAACAGTGCCATGAAAAAGTATTCATGCCTCTTGAAATTTTTCACATTGTGTCATGTTACAACCAAAAACATAAATGCATTTCATTGGGATTTTATGTGATAGACCAACACAAAGTGGCACATAATTGTGAAGTGGAAGGGAAATTATAAATGGTTTTTATCTTTTACAAATAAATATCTGAAAAGTGTGGCGTGCATTGGTATTCAGCCATCCTGAGTCAATACTTTGTAGAACTGCTTTTTGCTGCAATTACAAATGCGGGTCTTTTTGGGTATGTCTCTACCAGCTTTGCACATCTAAATAGTGAATGTTTTGTCCATTCTCCTTTGCAAAATAGCACAAGCTCGGTTCGATTGGATGGAGAGTGTCTGAACAGCAATTTTCAAGTCTTGTCATAGATTCTTAATTGGATTTAGGTCTGGGCTTTGACCGAGTCATTCCAACACATAAATATGCTTTGATCTAAACCATTCTATTCTAGATCTGGCTGTTTATTTAGGGTTGTTGTCCTGCTGGAAGGTGAACCTCCGCTCCAGTCTCAAGTCTTTTACAGACTAACTGGTTTTCTTCTAAAATTGACCTGTATTTGTCTCAATCCATCTTCCCAACAACTCTGACCAGCTTCCCTGCTGAAGAAAAGCATCCCCACAACATGATACTGCTACCACCATGTTTCACAGTGGGGAAGGTGTGTTCAGGGTGATGTGTAGGGTTAGTTGACCAAAGCACCTTCTTCCATATGTTTGCTGTGTGACCCACATAGCTTTTCGCAAACTGCAAATGGGACTTCTTATGGCTCCCCCCCCCCCCAACAATGGCTTTTTTCTTACCACTCTTTAATAAAAGGCAAGAATTGTGGAGTGTACAACTAAAACTTGTCCTGTGCACAGATTCTCTCACCTGAGCTGTGGATCTCTGCAGCTTCTCCAGAGTTACCATGAGCCTTCTTGGCTGCTTCTCCGATTATTGCTTTCCTTGCTCAGCCTGTCAGTTTAGGTCAGGGATCCTCAAACTACGGCCCTCCAGCTGTTGTAGAACTACACATCCCATGAGGCATTGTAACACACTGACATTCACATACATGACTAGGCATGATGGGAATTGTAGTTCCTGAACAACTGGAGGGCCGTAGTTTGAAGACCTATGGTTTAGGTTGTCTTGGTAGGCTTGCAGTTGTGCCATACTCTTTCCATTTTCGGATGATGGTTTGAACAGTGCTCCATAAGATGTTCAAAGCTTGGGATATTTTTTTACAACCTAACCCTGCTTTAAGCGTCTCCAGAAATGTATCCCTGACCTGTCTGGTGTGTCGTTTTGCTTTCATGATGCCGTTCGTTCCCTAAGGTTCTTTAACAAACGAGGGCTTCACAGAACAGCTGTATTTATACCGAGATTAAATTACACACAGGTGGACTCTATTTACTAATTGGGTAACTTCTGAAGGCTCCACAAGATTTTAATTAGGGGTTTTAGCGCAAAGGGGGGCTGAATACAAATCTAAATCTAAGTAGCATGTGTATTCTCCCTTGAATCTTTGATGTGCTTGGTATATTAATTACAGTTCTTTACAGTAAACTGGCACAAATATTTGCCTCCTTGCAGGAGCTTCCTGTAATACAGACCAGTCAATGCTTCTCTCTTGCCCCTTGTGTAGGGTGGCTGGTCTTGAATCTGCCCCCCCCCCCCACAGTTTCTTGACGGCAGCTTGTAATGGGTGGAACCCATTATCTTGACAGAGAGGGAAAGAAACACTGCGCTCGGTGGGTAAGTGTAACCCCGCCAACCCAACACAACCTAACATAGGGCCAACGGGTCATTTGATAAACAATATCGCCCTCAGTCTACCGGCCTAATTGAACAGGCTCCCTCTGCCAACAGAGGGCAGGTACATGGATTACAGTGCTTGCCCGATGAGTACCCAAAATAGAGTCAGTTTATGAATCAGTCGTGGGGGTGCCAGTTCTGCCATATAGGAGTAAAATGTCTGGGTTGCATTTCTATGCTGATATGTTAGGTGTTCCCGTATGATAATATAGTTAACCTGATCTACCCACTGTGATTTTGGTCAGGACGTGTGGGGATAGCCAAAACCTAGCCACCAGCTTTCTAGCCAAGTACAATTGTCTGATCACCGCTATGTTGATACGGGGGCTTGGGGGGGGGGTATACCTCTTCATCTACTGCTCCCAAGATGCATATTAGGGAGTCCAGAGGGACCCAAACTTGATAAACTGAGGAAATAACCTCAGTAATATAACCCCAATACCGGTGCAACCTGGGACAGCGCCACATCAGGTGAATGAGCGGGCACTTCTCCCCACAATGTTTAAGGCATATGGATGAGTCTCTCCTTCCCCAAAAATGTAGTTGTATAAGTGTGCGGTAGGCCCTATGCAATAAAAATAAGTGAGATAGTCTATGCGATTGCGATACAGACGTGAGTGGTCTTGCTTGCAAACATATGTCCCAGGTCTCACCATTTATGTCCCCTAGGTCCTCTGTCCAGCCCCTTCTACTTGGTAAAGTCGCAGAGTCTTGTGTGGATGACAATAAACAAGAATAAATATGGGAAATTAGGCCTTTTTTCTCCTGACTGAAGAAAACATATTTTATTAGGGGGTGACTGGTAAGCAGGAGAGTAGAGCTCCAGCCCTGAGCCTGTAGAGCATGTCTGATCTAAAGGCATCTATAAAACTGAAGTCTGGCAAGGTTAAATTCTGTCTGTAGTTCCAGGAAAGATTTTAGTACATTTCGAGCATACAGTTGGGCAATATTGCAAATACCAGCTAGCCTCCATGTCTGGAAACTGTCCAATTTGAATATTTCAGCTAAATTAGGAATATCCCATAATGGGGTATCTTCAAGAAAGCCTGAGATGTGCAAACTAGACCAAACCGTGGTCCAGAGTTTTTTCAGAAGAGCAACAGTGGGCTCCATTTGTGGCAGGTGAGGTAGTCCCACCTCCAGACTCGCCAACACCGAAGCATCTTGGATACCCATCCGCAATAGATTCTCAATAGAGTCAGATTCGCCCATGAGCCCTAATCCACCCAGGTGCTGTAGTTGGTAAGCATAGAAGTGAAGCTTAGGGTTGGGAACTGCAGCTCCTCCCTGATCTTTACCATATTGCAGAGTAGAAAGACTGAACCTAGCTACCTTCTTCCAAATTAAGGACCTGAACAAGATATCTATGCAGGCAAACCATCTACGGGGTATCCACTGAGGGGAATTGTGCATGAAGTACAGAAATTGGGGGCACCAAACCATTTTAATAAGGTTTATCCTACCTATGACTGATAGGATGGGCTGTAACCTGAACTCCCAGATATTTAAATGAGGAGACGACTTTGAGGGACTCTGCAGCAACCGGCAACAAAATCATCAGGTCATCTACAGGTTAAATAACAGATTTACTACAGTTGATGGAGAATCCTGACAAGGATACAGCAGCATGTCATCCGCATAAAGGGACACCTTCTCTATGCTCAGACCCCTGTTGAAGCCCACAATAGAAGCAGATGACCTTATAGTACAGTGCAGAAAATAAGTATTTGAACACCCTGCTATTTTGCAAGTTCTCCCATCATGGAAATCATGGAGGGGTCTGAAATTGTCATCGTAGGTGCATGTCCACTGTGAGAGACATAATCAAAAAAAAAAATTCCAGAAATCACAATGTATGATTTTTTTAACTATTTATTTGTATGATACAGCTGCAAAGAAGTATTTGAACACCTGAGAAAATCAATGTTAATATTTGGTACAGTAGCCTTTGTTTGCAATTACAGAGGTCAAACGTTTCTTGTAGTTTTTCACCAGGTTTGCACACACTGGAGGAGGGATTTTGGCCCACTCCTCCACACAGATCTTCTCTAGATCAGTCAGGTTTCTGGGCTGTCGCTGAGAAACACAGAGTTTGAGCTCCCTCCAAAGATTCTCTATTGGGTTTAGGTCTGGAGACTGGCCAGGCCACGCCAGAACCTTGATATGCTTCTTACAGAGCCACTCCTTGGTTATCCTGGCTGTGTGCTTCGGGTCATTGTCATGTTGGAAGACCCAGCCTCAACCCATCTTCAAAGCTCTAACTGAGGGAAGGAGGTTGTTGCCCAAAATCTCGCAATACATGGCCCCGGTCATCCTCTCCTTAATACAGTGCAGTCGCCCTGTCCCATGTGCAGAAAAACACCCCAAAAGCATGATGCTACCACCCCCATGCTTCACAGTAGGGATGGTGTTCTTGGGATGGTACTCATCATTCTTCTTCCTCCAAACACGGTTAGTGGAATTATGACCAAAAAGTTCTATTTTGGTCTCATCTGACCACATGACTTTCTCCCATGACTCCTCTGGATCATCCAAATGGTCATTGGCAAACTTAAGACGGGCCTTGACATGTGCTGGTTTAAGCAGGGGAACCTTCCGTGCCATGCATGATTTCAAACCATGACGTCTTAGTGTATTACCAACAGTAACCTTGGAAACGGTGGTCCCAGCTCTTTTCAGGTCATTGACCAGCTCCTCCCGTGTAGTCCTGGGCTGATTTCTCACCTTTATTAGGATCATTGAGACCCCACAAGGTGAGATTTTGCATGGAGCCCCAGTCCGAGGGAGATTGACAGTCATGTTTAGCTTCTTCCATTTTCTAATGATTGCTCCAACAGTGGACCTTTTTTCACCAAGCTGCTTGGAAATTTCCCCGTAGCCCTTTCCAGCCTTGTGGAGGTGTACAATTTTGTCTCTAGTGTCTTTGGACAGCTCTTTGGTCTTGGCCATGTTAGTAGTTGGATTCTTACTGATTGTATGGGGTGGACAGGTGTCTTTATGCAGCTAATGACCTCAAACAGGTGCATCTAATTTAGGATAATAAATGGAGTGGAGGTGGACATTTTAAAGGCAGACTAACAGGTCTTTGAGGGTCAGAATTCTAGCTGATAGACAGGTGTTCAAATACTTCTTTGCAGCTGTATCATACAAATAAATAGTTAAAAAATCATAAATTGTGATTTCTGGAATTTTTTTTGGGATTATGTCTCTCACAGTGGACATGCACCTACGATGACAATTTCAGACCCCTCCATGATTTCCAAGTGGGAGAACTTGCAAAATAGCAGGGTGTTCAAATACTTATTTTCTGCACTGTAGCTGCCAGCGGTTCAAGGGCCAATGCAAATAACAGGATTGAAAAATATTTAAATGAACATTTTTGTTCCTGGAGTTCAGATTTAACCACTTGTCTCTAAAATCGTCCACCCCCAAGTCGAACTGACATGCGGGTATGAAATTGTGCGAGTTTAGCTCAACTCGCACAATTTCTATCCTGCCGTCAGTGTAAACCTAGGCTTACAGCTATAAATACTGTGCTGTTAACACTCACACAGCACTAATTTATCAATGGCATTGACCTCTACAGCTTTAGAAGATCTCATGATGCCAGACCAAAAAGTGCTGTGGAATCTGTACGCATATCTAAGGACTGGAGTAACATACAGAGCGAAATAAAAAAAAAAAGGATACAATAACCTTTTAATACAGACACATGGACTCATTTTGTGAATGGAAACAAAAATTAGTTTTGAATTCATTAGCAATTATCACATAGCTGCAAAAGTTGAAGGCTTGGGAGCTTATGAACATAACCTCGTGCAGTTACCCAGTTGGCAAGGCAGAACAAAAGACCATGTGTCGGTTGAGTTTATCTTAAATAAACTGCATCTTCTGGAAAAAAAATTGAAATAGGCTACTTCAGACCCCAAAGACTTCAAGTTATTGAAAATCTTATAGGGTTGCAAACTCAAGAGGTTGACAAGTTTTTAAATTGTCTGAGGATTATGTGTCATTAACAGATTAATACGACTTTCACACATTACCAGAAGTGGTCTTGGCATTATATATTACCTGATATTAGATCCTCACAGCCAAAAAGTTTGTGGACACAAGTATCACATCTACCTATATGGCAAAAAAGTATGTGGACACCCCTACAAATTATTGAATTGAGGCGTACCCAGTGATGAGTACTGTAAATGCTACAGCATACAAAGTTATTTTAGACAACTGTAAACTTCCAACTTTGCTGGAACATTTTGGGGTAAGTACTCTTTTGTTCAGAATGACTATTGCCCGGTGTACAGAGCCAGGTCCATAAAGACATAATTTGATGAGCTTGGTGTGGAACTTGAGTGGCTTACATGGAGCTCTGCCCTCAACTTTATTGAACACCTTTGGGATTAAATGGAATATCAATTGGAAGCAAGTCTTCTTGTCCAACAGATAGGCACAGGTCTTCTTAAGGGGGGAAACAGCTCAAAGATTTGGAATGGAATATTTAGCAAGCCTATATAGGTGTGATGGTTAGGTGTCCACAAAACTTTGACCATAGAGTGTACATTTACAGATACTAGAGGCTGGTGTTAAATATTTTCGGTCTTCTCCCCCCATAGGTGTCACCCACTCTTTTTTTCCTATGAGAAAATTCCCCCGGTTTGCAGTGATCCTTTGGTACCACTCCTGCTAATCCAGGACAGAGCCACAACCTACATGAAGTATAATGTTTAGGTTCAGTCCTCTAAAGTATAATGGCTCGGTACCTGATCAACAGGGAGAAGCTTGCTCTACGGCCCAAGTGGTCTTCTTTCTCCCTATTGGTCTTAACCAATGGTCTACACATGTCCATTAAAACTATGTATATTGCGGGCTAGGAGGTTCCCTCTACTTTTTTCCGGTTGAACTGCAGGATGGCACGGTTGTGGAGTCTTTAGACCACAGTCTTCTGTATTACTACAATGTTGTAAAGGAACTTTAATTGCTACCCCACTAATGAACATAGACCCGTTTGACGAGTTATTATCATTGCCTATTACTAGATATGATTGGTTGACATGTTTGCCTTTTCTGTATAATCCACATTCAGGCAAACAGTGGAAAACCAAAACTCTTATTTTGGCATTACATTTCATTATCACCTTAAGTTTCCACATGAAATGACCCCTTCAGTATATGCATCATGAAGATTTAGCATTTGAACTTTTCTCTTGCAGGGCTAGGATTGTAGACTAAATTCCTACAATAATCTCCATAGCCCTACCTTTGTCTAAATGGGTTCCATTGTGGTGCTGCAGTTTCCTAAACAGATAATAGGTTGGGCAAAAGAGCTTCTGAGTAAATTTTCCATATAGCAAGTGGCCTAAGTGACCTTAGTAGGGATAGAACATTGCAAACTTTAGGGCAGGACCAGATATGAATGTTTTTACATTCTCTGTGATAGCTGTATAATATAGGAAATACATATATACTTCTGGCCTAGTTGATACATTTTAAAACTAATTTTTTCTATAAAAAAGCAGGAGACATACCTTTCATTTTTTTTTTTTTTTTTTTTTTACTGTAGATCATTTCACATGCTGACGAACTGGGATTGTCCTTTACACCCTTTTGTAATTGAGGGCTGAGGTTTCCTTTTCTAAACAGCCAGCCGTAGCGAGAGAATACATCTCAGCACTATAGCACCATTTATCTTTTTCTCTCTGCAGATAATTGCATTACTGTTGCTAAGCTACTTCTTCCTTCTAAGCGATAAACACAATGAAAATTCTTTCGAAGATCCTAAAAACACGTTGTAACTAGACCCAGGAAGTTGGCTGCCAAGTAGAAGGAGCAACATCACGTGAAGGCATTACAATAATAAAAGATCTCAATCTCAGCAGCTCTTCTCATGACTTAACCACTTAAACAGAACACACAATGTATGGACTGGGACTCAGCATAAAGGACAATCAGGAAGATAAACTTACAGTGGAAAATATTGCATGTAAAAGGAGAGTTTTACACACAGCGGGGCATGTGAATGTTGATAGAATTGAATACAACTGTTTCAAATGTAACCTGGAGATGCTATCTGGAAGTTTGGAAAATGTTTTGCATGATTTAATTTTGCTCCTATTAGAGGTACAGTTTACATTTTAGTTGCAGCTGATAAAAGATCACGTGATAGGGGCAGCCAGTGATAAAAAAAAAATATATATTTTTCTAGCATTGTGACTGACCTTAGCACAGATACAAATAATGAGGTAAGGGAAGGCAAACTGAGTCTTCCTACTAAATGTACAGTATATTGATTGTGTAATTATATATATATATATATATATATATATATATATATATATATATATATATATATATATATATATACACACGCACACACAAATGCTGTATGTGTGTGTGTATATATATATATATATATATATATATATTATACACACACACACACACTGTATCTCAAAAAAGTGAGTACACCCTTCACATTTTTGTAAATATTTTATTATATCTTTTCAAACAGCAAAATAAATCAGACGTGTTCTAAACCTTCTCCACCATATCCAAAATCTAAAAAAAAAGTTTTCAAAGACAGAGTAAGTCCCCTTTCACACTTACACAACACTTACAAGTCATTCTCCATTATTTTCAATGAACACCATTCATACTGGCACGACTAAGTAGTGCCGACTTCAAAGTAGTCCTTGCACTACTTTGGTCCGATTTTGATGCCACTTACACAGGCATTCATTGAAATCACAGCCGCGAATCGCGCAAAATCGCGGCCGCGAAATCGCGGTAAAATCATGCGACTTTGAAGTCGTACAAGTGTGAAAGGGACCTAAAGCAACAGGTTCTCCTTCATTTAGCCCTCAAACAACATAAGTGTACTTTTCTTTTGGTCCCCTGCCACTCTATTCTGCTGAAGTCAAGCAAGTCAAACGCACCTCCATAACCAGGGAGACCAAGCATTTCCTGTCACTGAACAGAGCAGCAGGGGAGCAAAAGGAAGGTACAGTGCCTTGAAAAAGTATTCAAACCTCATGAAATTTTCCACATTTTGTCATGTTACAACCAAAAACGTAAATGTATTTTATTGAGATTTTATGCGAAAGAGCCAGGGGTAGGCAACCACGGCACTCTAGCTGTGGTGAAACTACAAATCCCATCATGCCTCTAGGAGTTATGCCTGTGATTATCAGGGTCTTGGGACTTGTAGTTTCAAAACAGCTGGAGGGCCGAGGTTGCCTACCCCTGCGATAGACCAACACAAAGTGCCATATAATTGTGAAGTGGAAGGAAAATGATTAAAATACATTTTTTTACAAGTAAATATCCAAAAAGTGTGGCGTGCATTAGTATTCAGGCCCCTGAGTCAACAGCTATTTTGCAAAGAAGAATGGGAAAAAAATTCACTCTAGATTTGCAAAGCTGATAGAGTCATATCCAAAAATACTTGCGGCTGTATTTGCAGCAAAAGGTGGTTCTACAAAGTATTGGGGGGCTGAATACAAATGCATGCCACACTTTTCAGATATTTGTAAAAAAAAATTAAACCATTTAAAATGTTACTTCCACTTCACAATTTTTGTGCCACTTTGTGTTGGTCAATCGTATAAAATCCCAATAAAATACATTTATGTTTTTGGTTGTTGCATGACAAAATGTGGACAATTTCAAGAGGTATGAACACTTTTTCAAGGCACTGTAGGTATAGAGGGTAAAGAAAATCACCTCCTTCAAAATATGTAAATTAAGTTGCCTTGTGGCCTGAAATAAAAACAGCCAGTTTTTGTTTTATCCAGCTGTATTTACTAGTGCAACTTAGAACATCCAAGTGAAATATATAACACCAAAATATCAGAGAAAAAACAAACAGAATCACAGAGTTGGAAAAAGGATCACCCCCTTATGTCAGTATTTTGTTGAACCACATTTTGATTTAATTACAGCCTTTATGCTGATGGAATATGTCTCTATAACTGTGTACATCTAGATTTTGCAATATTTGCCCACACTTCTGAACTGTTCAAGTTCAGTTAAATTTAATGGTGACCATTTGTGGACTGCATTCTTAAAGTCATTCCACAATGTGGTTTAAGTCTGGGCTCTGACTATGCCTTGCAAGAACATTCACCCTTTTCTCCTTTAACCACCGTGTGGCCATTTTTGCTCTGTGCTTTGGTCCATCGTCATGGGTTGGAAGGTAAACCCTTTTCCCATCGACATCTTTCTGGCAGGAGGCAGCTGATTTTCCTCAAGAATTTGACAGTATTTTGTCCCATCTTCTATCCTGACAAGTGCTCCAGTCCCTGCTGCAAAGAAATACCCCCAATAAAAGATATCACCTCCTTGCTTTACTGTAGGAAAAGTGTTATTTGCATAGTGAGTTGTGTACTGGACTGGATTTACGCCAGACATATCTTTAGGTGTTGAGGCCAAAATAATAAAATGTGCTGCCCTCTACCAGAAAGTTGTCAATGGGAAGAAGGTTTACCTTCCAACAAGACAATGACCCAAAGCACAGCAAAAATTACCACAGTGGTTGAAGGCGGAAAAGGTGAATGTCCTTGCATGGCCTAGTCAGAGCCCAGACTTAAACCACATTTAAAATCTGTGGAATGACTCAAGGACTGCAGTCCACAAACGGTCACTATTAAATTTAACTGAACTTGAGTAGTTCTGCAAAGAAAATTGGGCAAACATTGTAAAGTCTAGATGTGCAAAGTTAGTAGATAGTAATTAAAGCAAAATGAGGTCCAAAACATACTGACATAAGGGGGTGATCCTTTTTCCAACTCAGTGATTCTGTTTTTGATTTTTTTTTTTCTGACATGTTGGTGTTATTAGCTTTTACTTGGGTGCTATAAGTTGCACTAGTAAATACAGCTGGAAAAAAAAAACAAAAAAAAACAGTGTCTTCATTTCAGGATCTAAAGCATGAAAATTTGATTTTAAATAGGGCGATTCTTTTCTATATCCATTCTATATTCTTGCAAAGGGGATTAAAACAAACTTGCTGCTCTGTCCTGAATGGGCAAAGCACTGTCCAACCCAGTGGGGGTTTGAATATTTTGTGGCCTAAATCAGTATGTGAATAAGCCAGTAATAACTAGTCTGTGATGTCAATGCATCCTAGGAAATGATATACATATTTACATGTGGTATCACCCACAGCAACTAATCAGACAAGCTATGGTTTTGTACGTAAGAAAATGTGGTTATCCATAAAAATAA
The DNA here is from genome assembly GCA_029574335.1 of Rana kukunoris. NCBI lineage: Eukaryota > Metazoa > Chordata > Amphibia > Anura > Ranidae > Rana > Rana kukunoris. The sequence continues at coordinate 48,353,844 of CM056055.1, forward strand.
AAAATGGAGGAAAGGATGTTGGGCTATGCTGCCTACACAGGGAAGTAGCAAATTACTAATTTAGGGAGTATTTATCCATGTGGTCTAGGCTAGTAAAATGTCTCTTCTACAGACTTGGCAACAGCTTCACTACTAAAGTTTATTTGACTAGAGTGCAAATTATACTGTGTCCTGAGCAGCTTCTCAATAAGCTCCTGACAATGTGTCTCTGCAATGATGAACAGCTTATAGACTCCTGTCATCGGATACAGCAGAGAGCGGTATGAAATGCTTGTGTAGTGCAGCAATCAAGAACTGTGGAGTCAGGTGGAAGCTATGTTAAGCTATGAGGTAAGTGCAGTCTTCAAATAGCTCCCAGAGTAACTTGAATCACCTCTCTATTATTAGTCAGCTCAGGCCGGCGAGATTTACAGCATGAGGAATTGGATCTGGCACAACACTTTCCACAAGATATATACGAATAAACAAGAATAGTCGTGGTTTAACAATGGGCAGCTTTAGAGCAGGCTACCCAATTGTGTTCACATAGAAATAAGAACAAAGCAATAGTTGCGCAGAATACAACAAACGGCAATCTTTTTTTTTTATCGCATTTTTAAAAGTTTCAGAAAAATCATAGGTGGAATCTATAGCTATAGGCAACATTTCTACTTTCTTCAGTGCAATTTTTTTTATTATTTTGCTACCGTGCATCTAAACCCAAAACCAAACATTTTATATATTGTATCTTACCAGTCCTTACATGTGGTGGCTGATTTGGTTTTGACTTTTCAGGCTAAGAATATTTTCAGCAGGCATTGAAAATGTGTTAATCTTGCCAGAAATGTAGTATCCCTTAAGCTCCTGTGAGCTTAAAAGCAAGTACAAAGGGGTGCTAGCGGTGGGCGGAGCATGATGGGGAACTAAGACACTCGTTCCCCATCGAGTTTGCGTTACTCCTGATTAACAGCCCATATTCGTTTGTGGATTGATGGCTGCCATTTAATTAAATATCGGCTTTTGAATCCACCCACTGCTGCGTTGTCTCAATCAAATGTTAAGTGGACCTGGTGGGGAAATAGTCTCTCAGTACCCATTCTGGCTTGGCCAACCAGGTTATGCCCACCCAGTGACGGGTCATTTCCAAAATTTGGGCATTACAATAGTTGGGTAATGACATAACATGTATCCCAGGCCCCTTTGTTTCCATTTAGCATTTGGCCTTACTTTCAAGCTTCCCAAAGTTGGGCTTTAAAGTGTTGTTAGTTAGAATTACTTGGATTTGCTGCATATGTCAGTAACGTTACAGACACAGGTGTAAATGCTTGCCTGATAAACTACCTCCAGAAAATTGACATTAAGACATTTTTGGATTCCCCCAAGTATTTATATTGTATAAACTACCCATCAATACACTCTGAATTGGAGATCAACAAGGGCAGACATGTTTTCAGTTTCACCCTGTGTAACAACTATGGTCGCCACCCAAGATATATTAGAAATAAAAGTTTAGGGGTTGTGGTCTGATGGTGGACCGAGCAACACACTAACTCCTGAGCTCCTCAGATTCCTCTTCACACACCCCGCAGTCCATTCTGCTCTGTTCTTCGTTTGGGTTAAACCAACCCAAACCAACCAAGGTTAAACCTCAGGATCATGTGCTTCTTCTGAGCCTGCAGAATGGTGAAAATCGGCCTGCACAAGCCACCTGCAACAGTGACTCCTCCCTCTACAGCAGCAGCCTCGTTTTCCCTGCTGAATACACAGGAGGATTTCTTTCAATCCAATGCTCCTGAAGTCCCTGGTTCCCCACAGGACCATGCATTAATGCTGATGCTGCAGAACCTGGTGAGCCTGCAATCTCCCCTGTTGAACCCACTCTAGGACAAATTATGTCAGCCATCCAGGAATGCAAAGCCACACTGACTGCACCAATAGAGAATATACATATTGTCTTTTCACTGTTAAAGCAGGATGTTCAAAACCTGCATGATCACATTAGGGCTGCAGGAGATTGCATAAGTAATGTTAAAGGCACTCTTACCCCTCTTACTACTACTGTGTGGGAGGCCTCCAGTGAGTTGGTGGCACTCCGAGCAAAAGTGGATGACCTTGAAAATAGGTCTCGTCGCAACAACTTGCGCTTCGTGGGTTTTCCTGAAAAATCTAAGGGGGCCAATCCAGAGCACTTGTTTCTTACCTGGCTGAAGGAGACTCTGGGCTCTGTTATCCCTGCCTCCTTTGCCATTGAACAGGCACACCACACTCGTACTCGCCCTCCTCTTGTGGGTGCTTCGTATTCCCAATTTTCAAGACAAAGTTGCGTGACTATGAGGCGAATTGTGCTACAATAGCCAGGTAATCTGGATATTCCTGGATTTCGCTGATGAAGTGCAAAAGCAAACATGCCTCTTATATCTCCATTAAAGCTAGGCTGCAAGTGCAAGAAATCCAATACTTCATGCTATATCTAGCGAAGATCAAGGTCATTTTCGCAAGCAGATCTAATTTCTTCTCTTCACCTGCTGATGACTCCTGGCTGGATGAGACCTTTTGTGCCTCACAGCACTCCCGCAGCTGCTGAATGCTGTTAATAATTGATCTTGCCGCTAACCAGCTGTTGGTCACTTGCGCCAATTCGAGTTTTACTTGCAGGGATAACTTTATACCCCCCAGCGGCTTTCCTACATTTATCCTGTCCATTCTCCTTACCTTGCTGGAGAGTGATTTTCTCCCTGGATGCATCATTGCCCATCCTCCATTCTAAACTAGGGATGTCCGATACCAGTATCGGTACAGATACCAAGAATTTCCCCGAGTACTTGTACTAGGGGGAAATGCTCCGATGCCTCAGCCGATACCTGGGCAGGCAGGGGAGTTGCAAGTCCCCCCCCCCTGTGCTGTCTTTCCCCCGTGCTGTCCTCTCTTTCCCCCCGTGTTCCGTGCTGTCCTCTTTCCCCTGTGAATTGAGAGGAGCTTCTCTCCATTCTTAGCTGAAGCTGCAGAGAAAGGGACTGGGGAATCTGTGTCCTTAGTCCCTTTCTCTGTCTTAAAGGGGAGATGTCAGAAGTCTGTTAAGACCCCTGATATCTCTCCAACGACCCCCAACAGGGCTGATTAAAAAAAAAAAAAAAATTGCAATAAATATTTTTTTTAAATAAACAAAAATGTAAAAAAAAACACCGACAATCCACCCCCCCTAAAAAAACACAAAAACAAAATAAATCACTGTAAAAAAAAAAAAAAAAAAAACAACAACAACACTGTCACATTATTTATCACATTAAAAAAAAAAAAGTATCGGTAATCAGTTTCTGAGAGTACTTGAAAAAAAGTATTGGTACTTGTACTCGGTCTCAAAAAAGTGGTTGCCTCCTAACCACCTTGTATAAAGGCACAATCTGTCTTTTTTGGCTGCGGTTGTAGCCTTTGTTTGTTGTTCGTGCCAAACTCTCAATAAACATAGCTTTACAAAAATAAAGTGTAACCACCCAAAGATGAGAATTGGGTTATTCAAAAAATAAGGTAAAAATATAAATGAAAAAAAAAAAGAAAAAAGAAGAAGAATGCAGTCATCAAAGGACTTGTAAGCTGAAATATATTTTTGGGGTTTTAGAGTGTGGATACTTGTTAATGATCCAATCAACCAGCCAACTACATTGTTAAAACATATACATTTACTATTTTACCAGCCAAGAAAATTGTATTTATTGGCTATTCCTGTGCTTCCCACCTCTTCAAGTCAGTGAGATCACCCAGCTACTTCTTAGGTTTAGCATTAGTCAGACCTCCCCACTTTAGGAACACTTTTCAGCACAAAGAATGTTGGCAAAGGGCATACCGCTACCACGCTTCAAGTTACATGGATGACAAAGAAATAAGAAAAATAATAATTGAATAAACATACAACTGTTTTTTTCATTGTTACTTTTTTTTTTTTTTTTTATAATGGCTTTTCAAAATAACAGAGAACATAAAGCCCCTCCAAATAAAAAAAATCTGTTTAGAGATATATAGCTGTGCTTATAAGTTTATATACCCTTGGTAAAAATCTGTTAAATGTGATTAAAATTCAGGTCATTATGAAACTTATAGCAAAAAATAAAATAAAAATGGCACTGTACAAAAGTTTTAATGGTGGCTTGCAGTCTGTTATGGTTGTAAATGAGACCCTCTATTAAAAAAGTATATACCTTTTGGCAAAAGGCCTCCAGATCCTGAGCATTTTTTTTTTTTATTGTCTAGCGTGAACTGCATGCTCGAGTATTACCCAAAGTGACCCAATTATGTTGAGGTCTGAAAATTCTAAAAGCTTTAGTTTTTTCTGCTATCTAGCACTTTGGATCACTGTCATGAGCAGCTGCAGGGCTGATAAATGCAAACTTGACTTCAATACTGTCTAATAATATTTTGCATTCATCTCACTATCAGTTTTAATGAAACTTCCTGTGTTGCAGTGAATGACCCCCCCCCCCCCCCCCAAGAGGTCTACCTCCATGCTTCAAGGTAGAAATGGTAAAGGCTTTGTTAAAACCTTTACAAACATAGCATTTATAGTTCTGATTATAAAGTTGAATTAAAAATGTTAAAGATGACTATAGACCAGACATTTTTGGAGGCAAAGCAGACTTTCATGGCCTCACCATAGACATAACAAAGGCATACAAAAAACACACTTCTGTAATGTCTGTGGTGGTGCCATTAAATTACAACCATGTATTTATTTTGACTATTTTTTGCCTGAAGGTTTGAATGAAATTGGTTGATTAAGTATACTTAGGCCCTGTACACACGATCAGTCCAAACTGATGGAAACGGACTGAAGTTAATTTTCATCGGTTCACAGAATGATGGTCTGATGTGGGTACAGTCAGTTCAAAAACCGATCGTGTCAGAACGCAGTGACGTAAAACACAACGACGTGCTGAAAAAAAAACGAAGTTCAATGCTTCCAAGCATGCGTCGACTTGATTCTGAGCATGCGTGGGTTTTTGAACCGATGCTTTTGCGTACTAACGATCGGTTTGGACCGATGGCCAGGCGTCTATCAGTCCGATTTTAAAGCAAGTTTTAAAACTTTGGACTGAAGGATAACAGACTGATGGGCCATACACACGGTCGGTTTGGACCGATGAAACTGGACTTCAGTCCGTTTTCATCAGTTTGGACTGATCTAGTGTACGCGGCCTCAGAGTTAATAGAAAGCATATCGTTGAGCCATATTTCCTGGTTTATGGACCCTCAATAATATATGTTGTCTTGGTCCTTTCTTTTTTAGCTACTGCTCCTTTGCTAGACACTATCACACAACTCTAGTGTGTGGCTGGGAGATTAAGAGCCAGTGCAAAAAGATGGGTTTCACTAGGTTTTTATAAGAAGTCTACACTCAGAATTCAACATCCATATTTTAAAGATGCGGTATTCTTTCTTGGATAAAAACAGATTTAATTACCTGCAAGTCAGATTTTCTTTGTTTAAGTGTCTTCTGCCAGTAAAAAGCAGGGAATTTGAACCAATGGGTATTTAATTATAACCCCTAAATATACTTGGACAGAAATGGACCATACAACCAGAGACACATCCAAGGCTGTATATAAGAATATAAACAGGTATTTGGTATGTAACTGAACTATGGGACAAAAGCTGTATAGCTAGTGAGCCAACATAATTGCAGTTAATTTTGCTGGAGATTGCAAAATGTTCAGCTTGTTCAAATAAGGTTTGATAATAAAACCTTGAAGCTGATAAGATTTGCACCAGATTTTTCACTCTACAGTTTTAGGAAATCAACATCTGAGTGTCCAAAAATTCCTTGTGTTCAGGATCGGAGTTCTTTTTTTTTTTCAATTTCTTTATTTTTCAAATAATTTTCCAACATCTATACAAAACATGGGAGATAACATTCATGTTTAGCTAAAGAAAAAACAAAATACATTCAGTTATCTTAGTGCAATACAGTCTCTCTTTACTATTTATCCCATCCACAAAAAATTTAAGAGAGAGAGAAAAAGAAATGAAAAAGGAAAAGGAACCAAACAACAACATTCCCACTATTTGGACCCATTCTCACCCCCACCCACCGCTCCCACCCTACCGAGCCAAGAGCTTGGGCCATTGGGTCCCCATTTCGGTTCATGGCGAGAGAAAGGAGCTCCCTGGAAACAACCTCTTATCTTGCTCCAAAAAAAAAAAAAAAAAAAAAAACCTCCAGTTTCTTAGTATCTGGTCATGGGGGGGACGCTCTCCCATGTCCTTCCAGAGTATCTTAACCCACTCCCCATTCACCCTTACCTTAGTACTAATGGTTCCTTATCCACATGTTCCTTCCCATGTTTACCCTACCCAATCCTAGCCGTTATCCAAAATCAAATCAAAGCAACCCCACCAAAAATAAAATAAAATAAAAAATAAATAAATAAATAAATGTTTTACATTTCCCTCCCCTCTCTCCACTCTCCCCCCATCCCCTACTCCCCCTCCAATAGTCCTTCACTCTCCTCAGACTGGATCAAATCATTCCATGGTGTCCAAATGTTACAGTATATTTCTCTTTTTTTCCTGCTTGTCCAAATCAAATCCTCCATTCTGTTCACTTCTTCCACCTTCCTAATCCACATGCTCAAAGTAGGGGGTTGTGTTTGTTTCCATTTAAGCGGTATACATGCTTTAGCAGCATTCAACAGATGATGCATTAATGAGTTCCCGTTTATTCCCCAGGGAGTATCTGACAGATGCAGGAGGAAGAGAGCTGGATCTTCCGGTATAACCTTTTTGCAAATTTTTTGAATAGTCCTCTGGACGTCCCCCCAGTACCCCCTAATTCTGGAGCAGGTCCAGAAGATGTGTACCATTGTTCCCTTCTCTGCCTTGCATCTCCAACATTCATTTTTTATATTAGGGAAATATCTTTGTAACTTATCTGGAGTTCTGTACCATTGTGCAATTATTTTATAATTACTTTCCTGCATTTTAGTGCAAGTTGCTGTCTTAAATATTGCTTGTATCATTTTAGTTTTTTGGTTTTCCTCGAAAGACCTCCCCAAGTCTATTTCCCATTTCTGAATAAAGGGCAACTGGAAATTTTCTGATGGACTGCTCAATATTGCATACATTTTAGATATTGTATGTGTGCTTGGTTCTTTTTTCATGCACTGTTTCTCAAATGGTGTCATTTCCCGTTCTCGGTACAATGGCATCACCTGAGTATTTAAAAAGTATATTAATTGGGCTGCTTGCCAGAACTCTAACTGATAGGGTCCATTTTTGTTCATCAAGTCCTTTATTGTTGGCCAGTTACCCCGACTTCTGAAATGGGAAATTTGATATATCCCTCTCTCAATCAATGCCATAAAGGGTCCTTTCTGTATGCCAGGTACAAATCGCGGATTACCTAGTATGGGTGTCAAGGGTGAATTATGCGTAGATATTAATTCCTTAGAGAATAGGTTGTGACAAATCCGTAGAGTGGTTCCTATTATTGGGTGTTTAATATCAGTTGTTACTTCTTTATAACACCAGGGGGCTCTACTTAGTAATTCCTTACACTGTGCTTGCTCTAGGTTTGGCCAAATCTTTATATTCTTGTGTCTACACCAATCGAGTACTCGACCCAAATGAACTGCTTGGTAATATTTAAAAATATCTGGTACAGCCAAGCCTCCATATCGTTTCGGCAAGGACAGCAGTGACCTCTTTATTCTTGATTGCTTACCAGCCCATATAAACCTTGTAAATGCTGTTTGTAAACTATTAAAAAAAATCCTTGGTAATGTAATCGGAATTGCCTGAAGGAGATACAATATTTTAGGCAATATATTCATTTTAATTATGTTACTCCTTCCGAACCAAGAAAACATTCCTTTATTCCATCTTTCCAATAATTCACGTATTTTACTCAATAACGGTACAAAGTTCAGTTCGTACATTTTCTTTGAGGTCACTGCGATCCTTGTCCCCAGATATTTCAAGCTTTGAGCTGCCCATTTAAACTTATAGCTAAGACCTATTCCGTTTGATATTTCCTTTGGTATAGCTATCATCAAGGCCTCTGATTTACTACAGTTTATTTTGAAATATGAAAGTCTGCCATATATTTCCATTTCTTTAATCAGAATCGGTAGTGACACTGTCGGATTTGTTATTGAGAATAGCAAATCGTCAGCATATGCTGCTATTTTGTGTTGTGTTCCCCCCATTTCAATTCCTTTGATATCTTTGTTAAGGCGTATTTTACATAAAAAAGGTTCCAGTGTCAGGGCAAATATCAGGGGAGATAGTGGACAACCTTGTCTTGTCCCATTTGTTATCTTAAATAGAGACGAGGTTATTCCATTTACTTTTACTTGCGCCATAGGGCTCTTATACATGCTTGCAATCCTTCCAACCATCTTCTCTCCTAGTTTTATGTATCGTAAAACTGAAAACATGAACTCCCACCCCACCCGATCAAAGGCCTTTTCCGCATCAGTCCCAAGGAACACACTAGGGGTTTTAGACGAATCTGCTATATGCATCAAGTTTATAACTAATAGTGTCATCTCTTGCCTCTCTTGTTGGGATAAAGCCTACCTGGTCTTGGTGGATCAGGGAGGGAAGATGATGTTGCAGTCTAAGGGCCAGTATCTTGCTGAATATTTTAAGGTCCACATTCAGCAGAGATATCGGCCTATAACTTCCACATTGTTTCAAATCTTTACCCTCCTTTGGAATCACTGCTATTGTGGCTTTAGTGGTTTCTGTATGGAAGAGTGATTTATCCCCCATTTCATTAAACATTTTGACCATAAAAGATATCAATTCTGGGCAGAGTGATTTATAATACTGGGCTGTAAAGCCATCCGGTCCTGGTGCTTTCCCATTTTCCGATAAGTGTATTGCTCTTCTCACTTCTTCTACTGTTATTGGTGATTCCAACTCCTCACTGACCGCTATAGGCAGACATGGCATTCCGCTTAGTGTTAGGTATTCCTCCATTTCTGCTTGGTCTGGTACCTCCAAATCTAGATTATAGAGTGAGGAGTAAAAATCACCAAAAGTTTCCGCAATCTGTCCTGGTGTTTGAACCTCTGATCCATCCTTTTTCTTAATTGAGGGTATGTATGTCTTTGCCTGGATTTCTTGTAATGCTCTAGCTAATTGTCTTCCGCATTTATTCCCTGATTCGTAACTGCATTTACGGCCAATCTGTAGTGCCATTTTTGCTTTATATTGTAATAGGCCTGTTACCTGAGTCCTTAACTTAAGTAGTTCATGTTCTACTGCAGTTGTCTGGACATGTTTATGTTTTGCCTCTAACATACGTATCTTTTCTAATAATTCAATTAATTTAGCCTCCCTAGTTTTCTTAATCCTTGAACCATGCTTAATCAAAATTCCTCGTACTACAGCTTTGTGTGTTTCCCAAATTGTCCCTGTAGAACTTTCTATATTATCATTTGTTTGAAAAAAAAATACGATTTCTTTCTGAACATCCTCCAGGACTGTAGGGTCCTGAAGGAGACTCTCGTTAAGTTTCCAGGTTATAGATGTTGAATATTTCCCTTCTGCTGGTTTATATTTTAAAAAAATTGGTGCATGATCAGACCAGGTAATTATGCCAATTGAAGTTTCTTTAACAAAATGTAGTTGTTTATGTGGAATTAAAAAAATATCAATTCGTGAGTAAGACCTGTGAGGGTTAGAAAAAAAGGAAAAATCTTTTTCCTTCGGGTGTAGTATTCTCCATATATCTACTACCTTTGCCTCTATCATTGCCTTTGAAATCCCCTTTCTTACTTTGGGTGAAACTGATGATGTTCCACCTGAGGTGTCTTCACTCGGTATTAATGGGATATTCGCATCTCCCCCCAGGATTAACTGCCCCTCTGAAAACTCCATAAGTATACCCAGCATTTTTTTAAAGAATATATCTTGTTGAACATTTGGGGCATAATAAGTTGCAAGTGTCATTATAACCCCATTAATTTTCCCTTTAGTGAACAGATATCTGCCTGCTGCCATCCGTCAGAACCTCCCCATATTCCCAGGCTACTTTGTTAGATATCATAATAGATACCCCTTTAGTCTTTGCCTCGGGATTAGTTGCATGGTACACTATTGAATAGTCTCCACTCCTAAGTAGTGACACATTTTTTTCTTTAAAGTGAGTTTCTTGAATAAAGGCTATATCAACCTGATGTCTTTTAAGATCCTGTACTAACATTCGACGCTTTTCAGGGATGTTTAGCCCCTTAACATTAAAGGACATAATCTGCAAAGTATCCATTATTTCTTTCCTGCCTTACCCCGCTGGTCAAAGTCAGAATGGAGGATCGATAGGACTACACAATCTGAGGAGGAAGGATAAAAAATAACCAATAAGATTGGAGGGCAAGAAAGGAGAGGGAAGAGAGAAGGAGAGAGAGAAAGAAAGAGAAAAAAAAAAAAAAAAAAAAACCCCTGACCCAAAAAAAAAAAAATATTATATATATATACAAAAACTAAACCTTAAAATACCCAATCCCCCCCTTCCCAACCAACCCCCCTCCCTTCCCCTAATCTAATGACTCTTCGACCAACCCCTGCTTGGCCGTACAAGCCTGTAAAGCTTCTTGCTTTATACACTCAATTCCCAATCAATAATTGAGTGTTGGCCTATTGGGGGGTTGTGGATAAATGTAGCTGAGCCAGGCCGGACGTTCCATCCATAACCCACCTGTTTATATATAAATAATTTAATAGCATTATTTTATTTGTCCCTGAGGAAAAAAAAAAAAAAAAAAGGGGGGGGCCCCACTGTCCCCATAAAACAAATAATTAAATAAAAAAGTCCCTTCCCTTCCCCTCTCTCTAATCTCCCCTATATCATTCCTCTCTTATCCTCTCCCTCTTTCTGCTCTCCATCCCCCTTCCCCTCCCCCTCTCCATCCACCTCTCATATTGCTTAATCACCTCCAATGGCCCCATTACCTCTCTTTATAATTATTTTCCCATATGAAGGTCTGCCTTACCATTTGCTAAATGTGGGGGGGGGTTCCCTATTAACCCCCTACAGCCTATATGTGTCCAGTGTCTATTATCAGTGTACAGTGATGCCATATTCCCCCTATCCTCCCATTTCCCTTCCATCTCTCATATGTTATATCACCCCTTACCCCCCCCCCTACACTCCCCCCCTCCCGATCTGAGGGAGGTCTCCCCATAGGGTTAGACTCCCATTCCCATCCCCCCTCCCTTTTCCCCCCCTTTGCTCCCTTCCCATCCCCTTCCCATCCCCTTTTGAACCTAGTGATTCCTTAATGTGCCCATGATCTATCCCATAGTGCTCTTCATTCACTCCCACCTAACCCCACCCTATTCCTATTACCCCTCCCCTCAGGATCGGAGTTCAACTGATCTGTTCTCACCAGGCAAAACTCACTACAAAAACCACACCACAAATCTCAGGGTGTAGGAGACCTTAGAAGAACATACTGGCTGTTAGGACTGGCTGGCACAGGAACTTCACTATGTTTGTCCACCACCACCAAGTAGGTTGTCCACCACCAATGAAAATTATAAAGTTTGTTTCTAACTGGCTAGCTATGCTTCACTGGCAACTCACTGACCGACTCAACACAGAATAACATTTCAGAATAGGTTTTACGTATTACATTTCCAAAAAACTGAAATTACTGTAAATATTTAGGCATTTTTAACAACTTGAACTCCACATCATTAATCTTGTACTATCACTAAAGCACATTAAATACATTCCTGTGGTTAATTATAGCTAGCTTAACATAAAAAAAAAAAAAAACAAGATTGACCACTTTACAGCAATCATCTAAAAAATAAAAAATGTAGGAAAAGTTATAAAAACGTACAGAGGTCATTTTGTCTTAAGTACATTATTCAACATTTAAAACAAACATGTTAATGGATTATACCACTAAGAACCCTAACAGCATATATAGGTCAAAGGGTCAGCAATGCTTAAAGTGATTTAAACTCTCATAGAATCACATAGCTTTGTAGCCTGGGATGCAAAGGCCTACTTTTCCCTCCTCCTCCAAACTGACTAGAGATCGCGCGGTCAACCATTATCTTTTTTCTAAAGAAGTGCTGGAAAGCAGCACTAAGAAAACACTAGCCAGCAGTATTGAAAGTTGTAAATTGCATGTGCTGGGGGTAGGAATTTTAACAAATAGTTTACCGGGGGAATGTTATTGTCTTGTGCTCAATGTGGTAAGCTAAAAAAAAACGCAGAGGGTTTAAAAATGCTTTAAAAAAAAGCATAGCAGAATTTCATATATAGGCTTAATGTAGAAAGAAGTTCAGCTTAAAACTAACCAAAAAACACAGTCACTTCCAGGGCTAATAGGTCTTCCAAGGCGTGACGTAACAGATATCAGATAAAATGGTGGTGTGAAAGGTATATATGGTATCCCAAAGCTAGGTGGATGCTGCCTTCCTCAGATGAGGTAATCCGAAAGGAACTACAAGAAAAACAGAAATGGAAGGCGTGCACACCTAGTGCATTGCCAGAGATAATTTAATAATAAATTTGTATAAAAGTGGGTACTCACAAAATGCTAAAGGCCATAAACAAAGTGCATGGACATGCACTGGGCCTAGCTCTGAGGAGGCGCGTTGGCTGTACCCCGTGTTCTGTGCATGTCCATGCACTGTGTTTATGGCCTTTTGTCAGTTGCATTTTGTGAGTACCCACTTTTATACAAAATGTTTTTATTATTAAATTATCTCTGGTAATGCACTAGGTGTGTGCGCCTTCCATTTCTGTTTTTCTAAAAACTAACCAACTCTAAATCTACTCGCAGCCATAATCTAAGACTAACTTACCTAGCCCTGTAAAGAAGAAACTGCTAAAACATACCTTTTCTGAAGTCGCTCCAGGCCAGTCCGGTCCGGTCCCATTCCACGCTGAGCTATCAGTGACAATTTCTCGGTGTAGGAAGACAACGAAAGCCCCATAGTAAGTCTATGGGTGACATCACTTCCCAGCTGGTGTCCGCTGTCTCCTCCACACAGAATCCACCGCTGAGGATCAGACCGGCTTTAGAAAAAGGTAAGTGTAGTGACTTTTGCTTTACAGGGTTAGGTTAAAATGTGGCTGAAAGTAGATTTCGAGATAATTTGCTTTAGGCTGAACTTTTTCTCTATGTTTAAAAAAAAAAAAAAAACAGCACATTGAGCCAATAGCTGACACACGGATTATAAAACTATATGAATGGTAAATGTCTGCTATAGATCAATAGCCTCTCTTAGTCAAGGTAATGTGACAATTATTTGTCCTGAGCATGCTTGCTGGTATGTGACAAGTAACATCACTTCAGAAAATTCCCAGCAATTTACTTGTATTTCATAGCATAGAACCAACAGATTGAATACCATGAGACCCATTATATATGAAAGTAAATAAATTCTGACCTCTGCAGCCTGTGTCTCTTGATGCAGCAAAGTAAGACCCGTTAAATCTTCAAGGAAGGAGTGTGAAGAGTTAAAAACCTTAGCCAAGAATTGGAATCCTTCTTTTTCATATTGATCAATCACCTAAAAAAAAAAAAAGAATACCATTATTCATGCATATCCAAATTTCTAACTTGCAAGTGAAGTTCACAATCACCTTAATCAATTTCACATTCAATAGCTTGCTTCTGCCAAACTCCATGATAGTCCAGTCTGTTCACGTATTTCAGTTCCTATATCTGTACTGTCGTAGTAGAGAAAGCCTGTAGAGAAACTGAACGGCCTTTTATTTTGTAAATAGCTCCGTGGATTAAAATATTCTCCAACTATAAAACCAATTTGTGCATTTTTTGTCTCATTTAGCCCTTTGAATTGAAAAATAATCCAATGTGTGTTTCTGTTTCAATCGTTTTTTTGGTAATTTGAAAAATGCAGAGTAAATGAACATTGTGCAGAGCAGCAAACAATCCTTGCATGCACTGAATCATACAAGAATTGGTACAAAAATGAGAGGAGGAGAGTAGGAAATTGTCAGGGGAAGATATTGGTAAATTGGTTAGGTCGTCAATAAGGCCACAATAAGGGCATCAACAGAAATAAACAAGGAAAATAAGATTTTGGTTAGGAACATAGTACATTACGAACACATTCTTAAAGTGGTTGTAAACCCTTGATATCTCCTAAACCTGCACAGTTTAGGAGATATTCTCCTGTGCCGGCATGTATTGAAGTGATCGGCACAGAAGCAATAGCATGTCGTGCCGTTGCTTCAGTTAGACGTGCCATTACCGGCGGGAGTGACGTCATCGTGGCTCCAGCCAAATTACAGTTCCGGAGCCGCCATACCCAGGAAGTAAGCTCCGGCAGAGATGTCCGCGGCCGGAGGGGGGTCAAGTACCACTGCGGGGGCTTCGATCTGAGGTAAGTAATGTATACTAGCTTATTATGCCTTTGTCTTGCAGGGATTTTTTTTTTTTTTAGGGTTTACAACCACTTTAACCCTGAAAGGTAACTGCCTGTATATCAGAATAAGAATCAATAAGAGGAGCAAACGAGAAAGACAGGTATCACCGCTCCAGGTGGGTTCTGTGAACCTTCAAACAGGAGGAATCTTCGGATCACCAGGGTGCCGGCAGTGCATGTAGCAATGGAGAAAATGGTAGAACAAGAAATTGGATAGCCGCACTCCAACGAACTTCAAGAAAAGGTGGTCTTTATTGGATAAAATTCAGCATAGATACAAACCAACACACCCACAGACTGTACAACTGACGCGTTTCACACTATACCTATTAGTGCTTAGTCATGGCTAAGCCCTAATAGGTATAGTGTGAAACGTGTCGGTTGTACAGTCTGTGGCTGTGTTGGTTTGCATCTACGCTGAATTTTATCCAATAAAGACCACCTTTTCTTGAAGTTCGTTGGAGTGCGGCTATCCAATTTCTTGTTATACCATTTTCTCCAATAAGAGGAGCAAGATCCTGAAGTTGACCATTGTGTTTTTCTATAAGAGGAGGAGGTCTTCAGTTGCAAAAATGCACATATTGCATGTTTACAGGCGTCCCTATTCAAGTCAAATTCAATGACCAAATACAGTGGGGCAAAAAAGTATTTAGTCAGCCACTTGTGCAAGTTCTCCCACCTTAAACGATGAGAGGCCTGTAATTATCATAGGTATACCTCAACTATGAGAGACAGAAATGTGGAAACAAATCCAGACATTCACATTGTCTGATTTGGAAATAATTTATTTGCAAATTATGGTGAAAAATAAGTATTTGGTCAATATCAAAAAGTTCATCACAATACTTTGTTATATATCCTTTGTTGGTAATGACAGAGGTAAAATGTTTTCTGTAAGTCTTCACAAGGTTGTCACACACTGTTGCTGATATGTTGGCCCATTCCTCCATGCAGATCTCTTCCAGAGCAGGGATGTTTAGGGGCTGTTGCTGGGTTACAAAGGTTTTCTATGGGGTTGAGATCTGGAGACTGGCTAGGCCACACTAGGACCTTGAAATGCTTCTTACAAAGCCACTCCTTCATTGCCCCGGGCGGTGTGTTTGGGATCATTGTCATGCTGAAAGACCCAGCCACAGTTCATCTTCAATGCCCTTGCTGATGGGAGGTTTGCACTGAAAATCTCACGATACATGGCCCCATTCATTCTTTCATGTACATGGATCAGTCGTCCTGTTCCCTTTGCAGAGAAACAGCCCCAAAACAAGATGTTGCCACCCCATGCTTCACAGTAGGTGTGGTGTTCTTTGGTTGCAACTCAGCATTCTCTCTTCCAAACACAACAAAGTTGTGTTTCTACCAAACAGTTCTACTTTGGTTTCATCTGACCATATGACATTCTACCAATTCTCTTCTGGATCATCCAAATGCTCTCTAGCAAACCTCAGACTGGCCCGAACATGTATTGGCCTAAGCAGGGGGACACGTCTGGCACTGCAGGATCTGCGTCCTTGCGGAATAGTGTGTTACTGATGGTAGCCTTTGTTACGTTGGTCCCAGCTCTCTGCAGGTCATTCACTAGGTTCTGGGATTTTTGCTTACCATTCTTGTGATCATTTTGACCCCACGGGGTGAGATCTTTATTGGAGCCCCAGATTGAGGGAGATTATCAGTGGTCTTGTATGTCTTCCATTTTCTAATTATAGCTCCCACTGTTGATAACTTCACACCAAGCTGCTTGCCTATTGTAGATTCAGTCTTCCCAGCCTGGTGCAGGTCTACAATTTTGTTTCTGGCGTCCTTCGACAGCTCCTTGGTCTTCACCATAGTGGAGTTTGGAGTGTGATTGAGGTTGTGGACAGATGTCTTTTATACGAATAAGTTCAAACAGGTGCCATTAATACAGGTAATGAGTGGAGGACAGAGGAGCCTCTTAAATAAGATACAGGTCTGTGAGAGCCATAAATCTTGCTTGATTGTAGGTGACCAAATACTTATAAAAAAGCACCAGAACGAGAGGACCTCCCCCTCGCTCCGAGGGCTGCCTTATGAAGACACTGGGGCAAATCTCTTTTCCGCCAGTGAATCCACTCCCTCACAGTTAGAAACACCTCCAAGGGGATACATTTAACCCATTTCCCTACAAGTCATTTATCCAGGGATAAAAAAAATGTTAGCACTGATATAAAAAAAAAAAAAAAAAAAAAGATCGATGTCATGGTGATCAAATCACCATCACCATTTGTGGGGGGGCATCAATTGTATGTGGGTACAGATTTTCACGACTTTGCGCAATTGTCAGTTAAAGCGACACAGTGTCGTATTGCAAAAAATGGCCTGGCCAGGAAGTGGGTAAAACCTTCTGGGGCTGAAGTGGTTAAGCAAGGCAGAAATGACTCTGTCCCTTAAGACCTGGAGTTCAACATCCATGGCTAGTGAATAAGAAGCAAGATGGAATAAAGGGTCATAAGACAGCAAGTCTGGTCTGTTGGGAGGAGGCCAGGGGTCATCTCCAAATATTCTGAGCATGTCTATGTATCAGGCTCCTGCGAGTTAGTAAGATGCAATGAGAACCACCAGTTTTTTCTCTTGCTCTTTTTTGTGGAGCAGAAGAGGTAGAATTTGCCATGAAGGGAAGTCATAGATTAGCCTGAACTGAGACCAGGGGATTACTAAGTCATCCAATTCTGGTGCTAGAGTATCCTTTGTCCTGCCACGAACAAAGGTAGCATGTTGTTGAAACTGGAGACCAGGCTATCCAGTTCTGGGGTCCTTAGGTGTTAGAGTGAAGGGCATATTACCCTAGGTCCAAACAGTGGTGGCTAAGGTAATTACCTTGCAGTTGTTCACTCTTGTCATGTGGACAGTAGAAATAGCTGAACAGTGAGCCTCTGTCCATGAAATGATCTGGCTTGCATTCTTCAAGTCTGGTATCACCTTGGTAGTTGATGTAGGCTAGTCATGGCATTGTCCGATTGCACCCAAACCAGGTGTCCTTGCAAAAGGCAGAAGTGGGGTCCAGGGTTGTAGAGCCATCCTTTTTTTATCCGGCCTCCAAGAAGTTGATGTGGAACTTGTTTTCTATTGATAACCATGTTCCCTGTATTGTGTGGGAATGTGGTTGCTGTAAATGCCCAGTTAAAACATGGTCCTGGAATACAGAGATTAGAGCAATAGTTGCTTGCACAGCTGGGCCTGCAAGTGTAAAGAAAGCCTTAAAGAGCATCTTAAACTTCCTATCTGCAGAATCTTTAAATGAAGGAACATCTTCAATTGAGTAAAATTCTTGTTTAAGTTTGAGAGGGCAGGATCAACTACTGGAACTGCCCACTTTTTAGTGAACTCTTTTTTCGACTGGATGGAGCTTAACAATGATTTTTGGAGGAGTGACATTTTTTTTCTGGATCCACCCAATAGTCATACATTTCCCATTTTACTTGTTCACGAATGGGAAATTACTTTTTAGATTTAGCAGGTTGCTTTGTACCCAAGTGTGACAATGCCAGGACTTTGTGCACAGCAAAAGTGAGCATGTCAACACCGTAAGCATATTGTATAAATCTGAAAAATCAGGTGTATAGGTATCTGGGAGGTGAGAAATCTACCACAGTCTCCTCTAACACTGCCTCGAGGTTCTCTTCATTTCCTTCTATGTTCACCTTTTCTAGGCTGGGTATATCGGGAGCGGGATCTGGCTCAGGTAAAACTGGAGAAGGAGCCTGGTAATTTGAAACCTTGGACAGTGTTGCCTGCATTAAAGCTGTTATCCTAAAAATTGTGACATTGTGTCAGATAAATCTGCTTTAGTCAGGTAAGGGTAGCTTGTTGCATGCCTGAAATGGAATACGAGTTGGATGCAGAGACCAGTGTTAAAATTGAGTCCTGTTCCAGTGCAAAGGAAAGATTGTCACTCTAAAGGAGTGTTGTGTGATCCATTGCAGAGCAAAAAAAATTCCTGAACAATTACTTTGGCTCCCTTTCACCCGGTTTTTGCCAGAGCTATGGATGAGGGTATTCCCATGTGGCACAACTCATCTAGTAGGGAGCAGAATATAGGGTTAGTGTGTCCGACGAGGACTGAGCAGCAGCCCTTGTGTAGACCATTCTGTAGCAAAGTCCTCATGGCAAAAAGGCAGGAGAAGCGCATTAGTACCTTATAAGTGTTTAAGGCAGAAATGGCGGTAAAGTGTGCGACCTGTGGTGTGATGCAACACCTGGTCATCCACATAAGACTAAGCTCTGAGTGGTTACGTTTTAGTGCCAAGTTTGAAAAGTTTACACTAGAGTAAAAACATTCCAAACATAGCCCCAGTATTTACAGTAACATCAAAGATATGCGACCCAGACTTCACCTGTCATGGTGGGCATACCCCTGAAGGGGTCTGAAGGGAGTTTCATAAGGATGTACCATGGCCCTGGACCTATAAAGCAACCTTTGGCTCATAAGGTAAAAAAGCTAACCGAGATTTCTCCATAAGGGAGAAGGTCTATCACCAACAGTAGGAAAAAAGAGTGGTTATAGATGAGGCAGGGGGTGTGTCCTTAAAAGCCTTGCAGTGTCCAGTTACCTGAAGGTATGAGCCTATAACCCACGGTCTATGAATACTCTGCATGTGTCCTGTACTGTACGATTAAGTTTATGTACCCTACACTTGGTTAGTGTGTAAAGGGCATTTATGTGCTTTCACACTGGAACTTAAATCCAACTAACCTAGCAATATTCAATGTGTATTAGTATTTCCAGATTGACATTGATACGAGAACCATACTGGACTTTTCGACCGCCCTACTAGCATCTGTTAAACTGCTTGGCACTAGTGAAACAGAATCCTACAATGGCTAAACATAAACAGGTTGTCACTGTTTCCCACAGTACCTTCCAATATGTCACTGAATGAATGAAATTGGATTCCCAGTGTAACATGTACAGATGTTTTGGGAAAAGTTCAGAGGTGATTGATACATGGCCAAAATTCTGTGAAAGCCTGCCCTGTGCCAACTACACAAACTAGCATCAATAAACAATTTTTTTTTTTCAAAATCAGCAAAGCGTAGCTAACCTAATTGGTCTCGCTCTTTATAATTGACAGTATTTTCATAAAACAAACAACTGCTATAGTTTTACTTAATAAAAGTATATTATTACCAATTGGGGCGATTTACGTTAACTGTAAAGTATTGCAGCCTGATTATGATTACTAAGGTAATGGAGACTTCCATCTGTCTTCATTAGTCTGGTGAGATCATCTCAGATCCTCCACTTAACTGGATCTCATGGACTGATTTGACAATAAAAAGGTATAGATTAATGAAAAATTATATTTTTTGCTTAATTGTGATGTGTTAGTAATTTATTCATATAGACTTGTAAAGCTACCTTTCAAGATGGAAATACAGAAAGCACTCGCTAATGGTTTGCAACCCGTAGCCAGAAAATATGACCGACTATAATACCAGAGAAATTTGACACTTTAGCAGCACACTGAAAATGGGATTTTTTGACTGGTAGAAGGCAAAGAAGCAGTGAAATCTAGTCACTAGAACAGCATCAAATTAAGCTGTAAGTGTGGTCTGGTGATAGACGTGCTAGGTAACGTGTTCGATTTCATATACTTTGACATTTGGGGGCTGTGTGCTCGGTAAGCTTGACATGTCTGCTTTAACCCTTAGCTCACATAATTTGTAAAAAATATCGCTATTCTGAAGCTTCCCTTCAACCACTTTGCATATTGTTTATACTGTGATTCTGTACTTGCCAAATATGCTGCAGAAATCTCCCTCCACTAAGTCTGGCTGCAGTCCTTTTAACTGTGGGCAGCTGAAGCAGCTGCCTGTTCACTTCCCGGATTTACACAGACACACAACTCCGGCTCTGAAGCTCTTCATTGGGGGGGGGGGGGGAAGAGAGAGAGAGAGAGAGAGAGAGAGAGATGCATGATGTCATAAGCCTAGGCTAATGACCAGACAAGAAAGAGGAAGTAAGCTGTATAAGGTATTTACTGGCAGAAAAAAATGTTTTTTTATCCAAATGTAAAACAACGGCAGAATATGTAAAAAAATTACTAAAGACCTGCTTTAAGCATTTAAAATATGATATAGCTTCTGAAATATAAGCCAGGGACCACCAGGCAAAATATAGTCCATTATTGGAGAATGGCATTCTATCCAAATTATATATATGATTTTACGAGGGGGGGTTAAAAGGAACGTGGTATAATTATTTACATAAACATAAAAGATGTAACTAAGCTATAGATTGTTTCATCTTACACTTGTTTTCCTTTAGTCCCCATTGACACCTGAGAGTTGTGTAGATCCAAGCTTCAAAATACTCCACATCCAAAATCCCATGGTTTTGTGCCTGGTCAGACCCGAGAGTAATATCACTTGAAGCAACACAAAAGTACACAAGCTTCTTAGAAACTACAAGCTTCTAGTCATTTCAGCCACAATAGTCTTCAATGGGAGCACCTGAAAAACTAGTGCATATATTTTCTCCTCTAGTTTTACCAATTTACAAAAAAATACTAAAAGCAGTGGCTCTCAACCTGGGGGTCAGGACCCCCTTGGGAGGTCAAATGATGATTTGCCAGGGGTCACCAAATCCTGGGCGGTTTCTGAAGCCTACACTGCTCTTCCAGTCTTTTTGGCTGCCCAGGTGGGCTGTTCCTGGAGCACATGGCTGCCCAGCTGGGCTGTTCTGGAGCCCGTGGTCACCCACTCGGCCTCTTCGCAGCCATCCTTTCAGCTCATGGGATGGCTGGAGAGCAGAGGCTAGAGGTCAGCTGACTGTTGAGGAATGTGAAGAGGGAGGGGCTGGAGGAGACCCTATCTCCTGATTTCGGCATAGGTGTCACTGCTACAAGACACCACAATTCGGAGACATAGTGAAGCCGGAGAGTAACACTACCTGTGATTATAGTTGCCATTAAAAGTCCCCACTACAGTTATCAGATCAGCAGATGACCTTGATCAAAAGCACCTAAATTAGCTGATCAGAACCCCCCCCCCCAGAATTGCCACTGATCCCACCCCTGTCCGTGGGTTAGGGGCACAAATTACTTGTCTTGCCTTGGGTGCTGACAACCCATGCTGCAAAGATAATTTTACTGTTGGGGGGCCCCCACAACTTGTGAAATTTTATCAAGGGGTCATGACACTAGAAAGGTTGAGAACCACTGTACTAAAGCCTCAGAAGCCTCAGATGCCTACAAAATGTGTTTTTTCAAAATTGTCACTCTATTTTCGTTTATAGCGCAAAAAATAAAAACTGCAGAGGTGATCAAATACCACCAAAAGAAAGCTATATTTGTCTGAAAAAAGGGTGTAAATTTTGTTTGAGAGCCACGCCGCAGACCGCACAGTAGCACAGTGCTGAATCGCAAAAAGTGCTCTGGTAAGGAAGGGGGTAAATTCTTCCGGGGGTGAAGTGGTTAAGGAACGAGCCCCTTTCTGAGATTTGGTGTTAAAATCGAAATAGAAAATTTTGTTTGCTAGAAAAAAACGTAGAACCCCAAAATATTATAGCAGGCTCTCTTCCTCCTGCTAATAGTTACACAGGAGAATGCAGAGTGAGCAGCCTATGTGTCTGTGTGAAGAGAAATACAAAAGGGAGGGGGGAAAAATACCCCTCAAAAACTGACCGGCACTTTCTCACTCACAGAAGAATCTTGGCCAGGCAGTGAGATATGCAGGGCACCCACTACAGTACTACAGTAATATCTTCAAAATGCTTTATTGATTGCTCACCGGCGGGCCCCGTGACGGCCGGTAATTGAGGCCATGGCTTTGCGGCCTTGTGAAGTGCCAAGCTTCCTTCTGTGACCTGCGCTATCTGGTGGTGGCCGTTGGCATTACAAGTAAAACAGCATTTTTTTTTCTTCCCTTTTTTCCAAAAATGTATTTATTAAAAGATTTTCACACTTTACAAGCACATAAATACACATACATAGTCTCAATATATACTCCTATTTATTCCATCATACTACTGTCTACACTATCAACATGCTATATTCCATTTCCCCATATCCCAGATATTTACTTCCATAACCTGTAATTTCCCTCCTCAGCCCATCTAACCTAAGCAAGATGGACCGAGGTAGGCAGGGAGAGAGAGTTCAAAGTACGAAGGGGGTCTAATGTCCCCTATGGGTTTAAAGTGGGTTCCAAGGTGAAAAGAGGGGGAAATGTAAAAATATGTTCAGAATACGAAGGGGATCGAGTGACCCCTATAAATTTAAAGTGTGTTCCAAAATAAGATGAAGAGGGTGGAGGAAGCCCCCACCCTCTAAGTGTCATGATACATATACATACATACATATATATATATATATAGATAGATAGATAGATAGATAGATAGATAGATAGATAGATAGATAGATAGATAGATAGATACTAACTAACTATCTATCTATATATATATATGTATGTATGTATATGTATCATGACACTTAGAGGGTGGGGGCTTCCCCTCCACCCTCTTCATCTTATTTTGGAACACACTTAGATAATGAGAACAAAGCTATCACATATATATGAAAAAATATTGGTGTCTGCGCTGTGCCAGGGGTATGTGCCACAATAGTGCACGAACCAGGGGGAGGGTCCTAGGAACTAGGTAAATAATGAACAAGTGTAAACAACATGTGAAAAGTGGATACTGAAACACACAAAAAGGATTACACCATAAAACGTTATAACATCCAGATATCAAATGATTTCACGGAGTGAATAATACAAGAGTGGAATAATGAATAGTCTATGGTACAAGTCCAAAAAAAATAAAAAAATTCTGTGAGTGAAATGCCCAGAGCAGAAAGAAAACTTCCAATATAGAAATGATGCAGATGGAGGCTTCGGTGCAGACACCCCTAGTGCTCTCTAACCGCTCACCTTCCGGCTATGTACAGATAGCCAAAAAATCTACTCCAACAGAGAAAACGCAATATTTATTCACTTATTTTCTGGTCTAGGACAGACTACGAGGCATCTGTACGCAGTGCCCCTTAGCTGTATTCCCCGACAGCGCAGAAGCCCCTTTCACACATTTATCACATATATATACTGGGGGAGCTAACCCCTGTGCCGAAAAAGATAAAAAAAATAAAAAACAGCAGTTCTAATCTGTAATTTTTCACTGCCATCTCCTTCCCTCCAATTAGAACCCCCAAACATTATATATATTTTGTATTCTAACACCCTAGAGAATAAAATGGAGATCGTTGCAATACTTTGTCAGGCCACATTTGCACAGCGGCCTTACAAACACACTTTTTTGGGGAAAAAAATACAATTTAATTAAAAAAATAAGACAACAGTAAATTTATCCCAATTTTTTTTATATTGTGAAAGATAATGTTACGCCGAGTAAATTGATATCCAACATGTCACGCTTCAAAATTGCGTCCGCTCGTGGAATGCCGAAAAACGTTTACCCTTTAAAATCTCCATAGGTGACGGTTAAAAAATTCTACAGGTTGCATGTTTTGAGTTACAGAGGAGATCTAGAGCTAGAATTATTGCTCTCGCTCTAACGCTCGTGGCGATACCTCACGTGTGGTTTGAATACTGTTTACATATGCGGGCGCTACTCACGTATGTGTTTGCTTCTGTGTGCAAGCTCGTCGGGACGGGTCGCGTTTTCTGGCTCCTAACTTTTTTAGCTGGCTCCTAGATTCCAAGCAAATTTGTCAAACCCTGTACTATAACATTATAATATTTATGTATAATCCTGCATGGCTAAAACAGCTCCACTCTTCTGAAAAAGTTTCCGACAACATTCTGGATAGTGTCTGTGGTAATGTAAGGTTATTCATCCAAAAGAGCGGTTGAAAAGTTAGGTACCAATGTAATAGTTCACCATCAGCATTCCAGTTCATCCTAAGGCTGCATTCACACCTGAGCGACAAATCGCCTGTCGCCCGACGCTCATGCCGCTGGAGGGGCGAATCCCCATTCATGTCTATAGAGATGGTTCACATCTCTGAAACGCCGAACGCCTGTCGCCTGAAAAAAAGTGCCGGACCCTTTTTTTCAGGCGACACTGGCGTTCGGCCATAGACATCAATGGGGATGATTTGTAAAAAAATAAATAAAATGAATCGAATCGCGGCAAGTAATGCCGCGTATGCGGCGTTACTTGCCGCTCAGGTGTGAATGCAGCCTAAGGGCTCATGCACACTGCAGATTAAAGAAGCTGCTCCTACAGGCTTTTGAGCTTTTTTAAGCAAAAAATAAATAAAAAATCTGCCTGGAAACTCCCCTCCATATTAGCTAAAGTGTGAAATTACACTTTCAGAAGTTTACAGGCAGAAAAAAAAAAATTGCGCTTTTGAAGAGAGTTTAAGCAGAAAAGACGCAGAAGCACCCAAGAACGCATAAAGAAAAATAGGATTTTTTATGACAGCTTACCTGTAAAATCCTTTTCTTGGAGTACATCACGGGACACAGAGCGGCAATCCATTACTATGTGGGTTATAGAGTCTACCTTCAGGTGTGGACACTGGTGTAACTACACAGGAAGTTCCCTCCCTATATAACCCCTCCCATACTGGGAGCTCCTCAGTTTTTGTAGCAAAGCAATAAGTGTCCCAATATCCCCAAACAAGAGGGGCGGGAGCTCTGTGTCCCGTAATGTACTCCAAGAAAAGGATTTTACAGGTAAGCTGTCATAAAAAATCCTATTTTCTTTATCGTACATCACGGGACACAGAGCGGCAATCCATTACTATGTGGGATGTCCGAAAGCAATGCTTACTGAGGGGAGGGAGACACAAAACGCAGGCCGCCATCAGATGTGAGGATCTATAATGCTGCCAGATGCATACTGCGCCAAAAAGCTGCATCCTTTTGCCCTCCTATGTACATCTGACAAGAATCAGTGAACCTAAGCACAGACGCCAAGTTGCGGCCCTGAAAATCTGCGTCATAAAGGCTTGGTAAAGCATCGCGCATAAAGCGCTTACTATCCTGGTACGGAGCACCACCCCCCCAAGAAACAGGGGGAGTCCCACTCTCCGAACCACAAGCCTGAATAATACCCTGATGAATCAATCTTGAAAACAGTTGATTTTAGACGCTGCCTGCCCCTTCCTGGGGCCTCCTGGTAGCGCAATAACATCAGCTTTCCGTATCCGAGCAGGCGCTTCAGATAGGCCTTGACCCTTCTACTCCAAAGGAGAGAGTGTAACCATTTTAATAGCTGAACTGAACACTGCCTGCCCACATCTAGGGTCTTCTGGCAGCCCAATAAAAACTTCAGATTTCTATATCTGAACCTTCAGATAGATATTTAACTGCTCTCATCTCTACTGAGAGAAAGCAATAACCTTTCCTTCCGAAAACAAGGTTTTGAAAAAGGGGGAGGTAAGAATATCTAGATTCAAATGAACACTAGATCCTTCTAGTAAATAAGGCTGGGTGAGGATTAACATCACCCTACTAGTAAGAATAAGTATGGTTTTATACCAAGAGGTTGCCAATACTGAAACTCTCTTGGAGGCTACCACAACCAAGAACACCAATTACCTTGTTAAAGGCTGAAGGGAAATATGGTGCATCGGCCCACAGAGCTGACCCTGTAAGCCGACAAAACTAGAGCCAATCCTCCAAGCACAAGGGCGACTAAACTGGTGGACTTATGCGCGTCACCCCTTGTATAATGGCTCGGAACAAAGAGTGTGAAGCAAGCGACCTTTGGAGGCAAGGCCGAGATCGGATCCTTGGTGTAACTTAAGGCTGGCTCCGTCTCCTTTCCAAATGCAGGGAGGCAGGAATTTTATCTTTGACAAACTTCCAAGGATGCCACCATCTGTTTCATACCAGGAACATGGGCTCTCCCGATCCTGGGATATCTGGTCCTGGAGGCCAGCCTTCCTGTATGAATCAAGGAAGTGCCGTTGATTCTAAAAACCCTGATCCTGAAGAATGTGGGCTAAAATAGCCAGACCATTAATTCACCTGTTGCACGACAGGATGTAATACCCCCTTCGAAGTAGGCCTGGACAAGATGTAAGGGACCGTGGGTCCTCTACTACCACCCCTACTGTCCCTGCACAGAAAAGGTCGTCAGGGCTATGCCGGAGTAATCAGGCCAGCTTCCGCCATCCTCTAATGTTGCATGGAAGCCACAAACGCCGCGGCACTGGGGGGAGAGACATAACCAGTGACCACTGGTCCCACCAGATTACTAACACATCTGCCCCGCATGCGGGTGGATCCCTTGTCCTTGACCTCAAGCTGTTCAATTTCTTGTTGAGCCTGGACGCCAATACATCTTATGTACAGGGTACCATTTCTGTGGCCCTTGGTCAGGAAAACAGTCGGGGTGTAGAGGTCCTTCTCCTGGAGACACTTGTTGACGGCTACAGCGAATCGCCTGCCAATTCTGCATTTCATGAAATGACGAATGTCAATAGGCAAGGCACAAGCTCCTCCTTGGTAAATTAAGTAAATCACTTAATATGGTATAGTCTGATTGAACTCTGACCGAACCAACCAGCCCCTGAACGTTCAGGCCCCTAAGCCAGATGCTCCATCGGTAGCTCTAGCTGACAGATAAGGCTGCCTTGGAGTTCGACTACTTCCCCTGGGCCAAGGTCTCTTCCTGACCTGGCAAACCCTTTAGTTAAGAACCACCAAGAGGAATGCCAGCCTATCTCTGGGACCAGTTCTTTGGATAATGCTAGGTCAAGATCCACTCCTTCTAGGCCAACACAATACTGTTTATAACAGTCCTGAATAAAAGTATAGGGAACTGTCTTGAATGAAGCAGCATCTTCTCTAGTGCCTTAAGCAGAAGGCCAAAAGTAAGGAACTGTTCCTTGCCGTAACCACCTAGACCAGCTTTCTTATAGCGATGGTCTTGTCTTAGGCCAAAAGTACTCTCCTGGTGCAAAACATACCCAGCTTCTTGTCAATGAAGAATGTATCTTTAGACTGGAATCCTAACCCAGGAGATCCAGATACTTGACCCTGCTGGACACCCTTAGGTCCAGCCATGCTGCTGACTGATCCATCAGCAGGAGTCTGCTTCCGTATACCATTACTGCTATACCCTGGGCCTACAGACCTGCTAGAGGCGGGCCCTAGCACCCTGAAAACCCAGACACGGAGGCTAACCCAAAAGGGCAAGACCACCAACTGGAGATAGTGCTGTTCCCCTGCACAACGCAGACAACCTCTGCAGTCCCAAGTAAATAAACACATATGCAACTGGCTCCCCATATGTGTATGTGGCAAGTGTTAAAGCCATATGCCTCAATGGAGGCGTGTGTACATGGCAGTGTGTGTTCATGGAAGCATGAAATCATATAAATATGTCTCACACCAAACATGCATATAGCATGTGTGCTCTGGAACGAGCATCCTTGCAAGCAAGCAAGCAAGCATGTGCTATAAACGTGTTATGCAACAATGTGCAACATGAACCCATGCAGACACGTATCTCTATGCAAACACAAGGCATCCTGTATTGCTTAATTAAGCCACCATGTGCAACTTTAAAGTAACCATGCATGCGATTCAGCATCTTCCATGCGATCAACATCTTATGCATTTTAAGCACTACTGTGCGGACAAGAACCCTCGTGTGACCAAGCAACCCTGTGCGTACCAACATCCTTATGCACCCAAGCATCTTAATGCGACTTTAGGCATTTCTGTGAAACAAGCCTCTCTATGTGATCAAGTATCCCTGGGTAATCCAGGACTCTGTTGATCCAACCACCATGTGTGATCCAGCTTCTTTTTGCATTCAAGCATCTTTAAGCGATCCCTTTAGGCCTTGAGTAATCCAGGACTTGGGTGATCGGGTAATCCTGTGTGATTCAGCATTTTTATGTCTTCAGGCCTCTTTATGCGATTCTAGGCATTTCTGTGGGAACAAGCCTCTTTGCGTGACCAAATATCCTTGGGGAATCAAGGACTTGGGTGATCATGTAATCCTGTGTGATTCAACCTTTTTATGCATACAAGCATCTTTATGCGACTTTAGGTACTTTTGTGGAAACAAGCCTATTTGTGTGACCAAACATCCTTGGGTAATCCAGGACGCTGATGATCAGTTAACCATGTGTGATCCAGCATCTTTTTTGCATCCAAGCAACTTTATGCGATTTTAGGCCTTTCTGTGGAAACAAACCTCTTCTGTGTAACCAAACATCCTTGGGGGAAACAAGGACTTGGGTGATCAGGTAATCATGTGTGATTCAGCATTTTTATGCCTACACGTCTTTATGCGATTCAGCATTACAAGCATCTTTTATGCAACCTCTTTTGTGGAAACATGCAGCACCATATAGACAGAAACATGTATGTTTATGCGATCCACAATAGAATCTGCTCTGTTACTTGTTTTTATCCCACATGCATTCCAAACTCATGTATGTTATGCAACATGCGGACTGGTAAAGAGGAAATTATCCTCTGCAGATGTGTGTTTCCTCAATTAAGAGACATTAGCAATGTGTGCCCGCAACTGTGCATCCCTCCGATGCATTTGGTTAGCCTGAAGCCGACACCAGGCTGAGGATTATATGGAGGTCTTACTAGCCACCTATAGGAAAACCTCTTTTTACACTCTAAGGAGAAGATAGAGGTGTAATCAGAACCTGTAGGGCTTTTGATAGCTTCTCCTTGTTAGGCTGCAGCTCCTGTCTCCTGTCCTCTGACAGTGAAACTTTTATCCCCAAGCTTTCTAATCCCTTTGTTTCAGGATTAAAGCAGGAAAAGGGGGACACCCCCTTTTTTTTTTTTCTTGCAAAACACATGCAGAGTGATTGCAATGTTGGGGGAAGGCTGCATTGCCTGACAGGCCTGATGGCTCAATCTATGAGCTGTTTAAGTCTCTTCAGAGGAGAATAAGGGTCCACCAGGTTCAGGTGGCGATCCCTCTTTATATTCCTACCCCTGACCTTATTCAATGGGGAGACCAAGTCCTAAGCTAAAGCAGAGGCACTTAACCCAGGTGCATCAAATAGCTGAATTTAGTCTGACACAATGCCTGCTAATCTGCACAGCTAGATGCGAGTAGGCGTCTTAGATAAATCTGTATCCAACTCACACAAGGTGCTTACGTTTGTGTCCCCCTAGCTTTACAGAGCTCTGACGTCCGGGCCCTTTGAAGAGCCTTCTCTGCGACTGCACTGAGCCGGTGAGCACGTGCAACATGGTAGAGCCTGAAGCAGAGGAAGTGGGACACAATATATCAGCTAACACTTAAGCTTCCGTTTTCTGGAAAGCATGGTAAGCAAAAACATCAGGCATGTCTTCTACTGCCCATAGTAGTGGAAACACAGATAAGACTTGCAACTACTCACGGAAGACAATCCTTTGTATAGGATTAAGGGCATATTTTTTTTTTTTTTTATTTATGTACCGGCCCCTTCAAGGGGAGATATATAGGTACTGCAGCCATCCTGTCTAACAGACATGGTGGTCCAGGCTGCATGCCGGCTAGGGGAGGTATATGGGTGCCCTGAGCCATCCTGTCTCAGAAGACATAGTGGTTTACATTGCCCATGCATAGAAGCATAATATAGGCGAGACCCAAGTCCCCCACGGAGGACCTACTGTCGAACCAAGTCCCGTAGGCCCTCCTCTTACCTTCTCCACGCTGCAGGGTATTGCCAAGCAAGAGGCCCAATCTTCCCCCTTCACCGTGGGTATTGTCCTAGACCTTCAGGGACCGGGGTCCATGGCAGGAACACCAACTCCCCTGGACCTATATAGCATCCTGGCAGCAGAAAAAACATTTGGTCCTTAGAAGGCACAAAGTTCTGGAACCCAGGATCCAGCCCTCCGCAGAGAGGCATTATAGGCTAAACCTCGTTCTTAGTACCGAGGCCCGGGTACCGTCCACTTTGGCTATGAAGCACCTTGGACGGATCCGGATTTATGGAGGTTTTTTACATCCAGCATGGATCCCTCCAGTGGAGCTCCTAAGAGCACATGTTCACTCGTGACCAACACCTTAGACACTGATGAAAAAACTGAGAAGCTCCCAGTATGGGAGGGGTTATATAGGGAGGGAACTTCCTGTGTAGTTAATTACACCAGTGTCCAAACCTGAAGGTAGACTCTATAACCCACATAGTAATGGATTGCCGCTCTGTGTCCCGTGATGTACGATAAAGAAAAAGCTTTTGGGGCTGGCCTACACCACAAAAACTGTTTTAGTCTTGTAAACACCAAATCTAAAAAACACACAAGGTCCTTAACCACTTGACCACTGGGCACTTAAACCCCCTTCCTGACCAGACCAAGTTTCAACTTTCGGTGCTCTCACAATTTGAATGACAATTACTCAGTCATACAACATTGTACCCATTTGAAATTTTTGTCCTTTTTTCACACAAATAGAGCTTTCTTTTGGTGGTATTTGATCACCTCTGGGTTTATTTTTTGCGCTATAAAAGAAAAACGACTGAAAATTCTGTAAAAAAAAAAAAAAAAGGGATTTTTAAATACAGCTTACCTGTAAAATCCTTTTCTTGGAGTACATCACGGGACACAGAGCGGCATATTCATTACTATATGGGTTATATGGAGTACCTTCAGGTGTGGACACTGGCAATCTCAAACAAACAGGAAGTCCCTCCCTATATAACCCCCTCCCCTAGAGGGAGTCCCTCAGTTTTGTAGCAAGCAGTATGCCTCCCAAAATGTTCCCAAAAAGAGGGGTGGGAGCTCTGTGTCCCGTGA
The DNA here is from genome assembly GCA_029574335.1 of Rana kukunoris. Taxonomy (NCBI): domain Eukaryota; kingdom Metazoa; phylum Chordata; class Amphibia; order Anura; family Ranidae; genus Rana; species Rana kukunoris. The sequence continues at coordinate 48,384,930 of CM056055.1, forward strand.
TGTACTCCAAGAAAAGGATTTTACAGGTAAGCTGTATTTAAAAATCCCCTTTTCTTTCTCGTACATCACGGGACACAGAGCGGCATATTCATTACTATATGGGATGTCCGAAAGCAATGCTTTAATGAGGGGAGGGAGACATCTTCCAAAGAAGGATTTAATTTAGAGGTATACTCAAATACTAGTAAATCCAACTTAAACGAGAAATGTAAATCTCAAATCAAATCAAGGGAGCCCCCTCAGATCCTGAGGAGCTTGAATCGCGGCCTGTAGTACTGACTGCCCAAAGGCTGTATCCGCATTCCTTCTTACGTCCATTTGATACAATTTTGTAAACGTGTGGACTGACGACCACGTTGCTGCCTTGCATATTCGAGCCATAGAGATCTGATGATGATGTGCTGCCCAGGAGGTGCCCATGGCCCTGGTAGAATGGGCCTTTGCCGACAAAGGAGGAGGCAACCTCTTCAAACCGCAGGCCTGAACGATTAATTGTTTAATCCATCTTGCGATGGTGGATCAAGCAGCTGCCTGACCCATCTTGGGCCCTTCCGGTAAAACGAACACCACATCTGTTTTCCGAACCTTCTCTGTAGCTTTAAGATAGGCCTTTATGGCCCTGACAATATCCAACGTATGCAGCAACCCCTCCTTTCTAGAGGTGGGTTTTGGAAGAAGGATGGAAGTACCACATCCTGGTTCAGGTGGAAACTGGATATAACCTTTGGTAGAAAGGAAGAATGAGGACGGAACCCCGCCCTATCCTTATGTAAAATGAGATATGGTTCCTTACAAGATAAGGCTGCCAATTCCGATACTCTCCTGGCCGAAACTATGGTGATCAGAAATACCGACTTTCTAGTCAGTAAAACCAAGGTACCTCAGCCAACGGCTCAAGGGGTTGTTTCTGTAGAGTTGACAGAACAAGATTTAAGTCCCATGGACAAAGTGGTGATTTGACCGGAGGATTAACACGTAAGACTCCCTGTACGAAGATCTTAACCAGCGAGTGGGCGGCCAGCGGCCTCTGAAATCACACTGATAAGGCTGAAATCTGTCCCTAGATCGTGCTTAATGCCAGGCCTTTATCCACTCCTAGCTGGAGGAAACGTAATACTCTATCAATGGTATACTTGCGGGAAACCCATCTCTTAGCCTCACACCAGCCTACGTAGGCCCTCCAAACCCTGTAACAAAATTACCCTGGAGGCCGGCTTTCTAGCCTCAATGAGGGTAGGGATTACCTGCCTAGACAGACCTCTACCCCTGAGAATCAGGGATTCAGCCGCCAGGCCGTCAAATTTAGACGCCGTAATGCAGGGTGGAGGATCGGGCCTTGTGAGAGTAGGTCTGGCCCTAGAGGAAGAGTCCAAGGGCCTCCCGCTGCCAATTTCAGGACTAGTGAGTACCATGCCCTCCGGTACCAAGCTGGGGCTACCAGGATAACCAGCCTGTGGTATGATCCTGCGCCGCAGGCGGGGTAGTAACTGCAGTGGGGGAAATGCATATAGCAGTTATGATTGATGCCAAGGGCAAACCAACACATCGGTTCCGCAGGCCATAGGGTCCCTCGTTCGAGACATGAACCTGTCTAGCTTCTTGTTGAATTCTGATGCCATGACCTCCACGTCTGGCACTCCCCACTTCTGGCAGATTGTCTGAAAAAACTTGTGGATGCAGAGACCACTCCCCCGGCGACAGGGTTTGGCGACTTAGGAAGTACGCCTGCAGGTTGTCCACCTCGGGAATGAATGTCGCCGATATGCAGGGTACATAAACCTCTGCCCACCGAAAAACCAAGCTCCTCTCACTCTGAGTGGCTTGACTCTTGGTTCCCCCTTGGTGGTTCACCTATATGCCACCGCTGTGGCCTTGTCTGAATGACTTCTCACCGAGGACCCCTGTAATCTGGATGTCTATGCCAGGAGGGCTAGCTGAGCCGCTCAGAACTCCCAGACCTTGATGGTCAGCTGCCTCTCCGCCTCTGCCCAAGTTCCTTGGCGAGTGAACTTGTTCAAGACCGCTCTCCAGCCTTCCAGACCACTGGGCAGAACCAAGCTGCTAGAATTGCTGCCTGTAGGACACGAGCGTGGAAGCGTGTGGTATCGCCTCGAACATGGCCATCGCCTACATAGGCGAATAGTTGGCTCTTTTTTGCTTAGAACCAACTGAATCAATCTCTTGATAGCCTCGACCTTTACCAGGGGCAGGAACATCCATCTTTTGTTCTGTGTCTAATCTCGTGCCGAGATATTCCAACTGCTTTGTAGGTTGAAATGCTGATCTTTCCCCGGTTTAGGACTCAGCCGAACCTCTCGAGGTACTGAACCATGAGGGCTACTACGCATTCCACCAAGGAAGCGAGTGATCTTATGATTAAGAGGTCGTCCAGGTATGCTAGGACCGAGATCCCTTGGATCCTTTGGACTGACTAGAATAGGAGCTAGGACCTTCGTGAATACCCGGGGCCGTAGCCAGCCCAAAGGGGGGCGCCACAAATTGGAAGTGACGCTGTATCACTGCGAAGCGTAAAAACAAAAATATTTGATGTGGCTGAAAGACCTGGTACATGAAGGTAACCCTCCTTTATGTCTATAGAAGCCCGATCCTTCTGGAGTGTGGCGGCTGCTGGCCAAACGGATTCTATCCGGAAAGAGCGAACCCTTAGGTAAGCATTTAAACCTTTTAGGTCCAAAATTGGTCTGACATTGCCGATGAGCCTTGGTATGACAAACAGATTGGAATAGAAACCTAGCCCCTGTTCTTGGGCTGGTACCTCTACCATTATGCCCTGGTAAAGCAGGTGATCCAATGCTGCCCGCATTGAGGCCTTCCTTGTGGAGGAAATTTTAGAAATTCTAATCTGTAGCCTGCGGCCACAGATGATCGGACCCCCTCTGTCGGGGACCGATCCCCAGAGGCCTGTCCTTGCGATCCATTGTTAAAAGTTTGATCGCGCAGGAGGACCGTACTGCCTGAAATTTGAGGGCCCTGGAACCGGGGGGAGCTGCCCCTTTTAAACGCAGGACCCCGGAACTTCCTTTGACTGGTAAAAGGGTACTTTTGCCACTTGAAACAGTCTGAATGTATTTATCCAGATCTTTCCATGGAAGGGAAAACCTGCCAGCAGTCTTTTACATGGGGCTCGGCCGCCCAGTTCTTCAACCAAAAGAGCCTTCTCCTATGCACTAAAAATAGTGACAACGAGACGCCTGCTGGATGGAGTCTTTTTATAGCCTCTACCGCAAAGCACAGAGCTCTGGGAATATCCAATAACTCCTCTGCCTATTGGGCAGGGATGTCTAAGCATCTGTTTTGTCTGGTTCCTTAATGCCTGAAAAAAACTCCAATTGTAGCCACTGCTGGCTGTAGCCAGGGATGCTGGAAAAAGTGTCTCTAAACGTTTATCGACCGGGACCTTAAACATTTGTATGTTTCCCCTTAGGCCAGTTAATGATTTATTCACCCATGAGATGGCTGCGTCCACCATTGGGAGCGCCCCCTTTCTTTAGAAAAATGTCTTTTCCATAGGGTAAATAACAGAAAACCTTCCAGGTGGTCTCCCATCCAGGCACTAACCAGGCCCTACCCTGCTTAGCCTCCGAGATCAGACGAGATCGGGCGCTTTCCGGGAGATGCGGCCTCAAGGACCTCACGGGTAGTTGAAAAGCAGTGCCCGAACCGGGACCTGAACCCTGGACCCTCAGATCAAAAGTCCGATGCTCTACCAACTGAGCCATCCGGGCCCCTTTTAAAGGGCACTTGGTCAGGGGAAAGAGTGCCTGCAAGCACAAATATTTCCTGGCAGACGTGCATAAAGACTACCCTCTCGTCAGCTTTAGGCGGCAGAAAAAATTCTGTCCGGTCGTCCCAATCCTGGAAAAACCAATTCCTCTAACAGAGGATGGGCCAGAAAAGCTGCGTTGCTTAAAGGCGTTTTTAAAAGAACCCAAAGAGGATACCGCAGGAACCTGAGGCTCTGGAAATGGCAAATTGAATGACAAGCGGACCATGTCTGTCAAAGACTGGACCCACAGACTCTCCGCCTGGGAGGCTGAAAATGATTTTACAGTGGTAGATCCTCTAGGTTCTGTCCCTTTTGGCGATGGGGATCTAGTCCGCTTCTTGCCAGAAAAAGAGCCAGCGATTATAGCTGTTAACCTCTTTTCTCTAGCCCCCCTAGGGTGACGGCTAGCATCTCCTCTGTGATAACACAGGGTTGGGCCGACCTGGGCCAGCCTCAGCACCAGACCCCCTTAATGGCTTATCCAGGGTGACCCCTATAGGAATAACCTGTGGGGAAAGTATTGGCATATTATCAGAACCAGAGGAGGAACCCCTTTGTCTTTGCCTTTTCTCTTTATCTTTATCTTTATTTATTTTTTATTTATTTTTTTGTTTTGATCCTGAACCCTTGGAAGCCATAATACCAAACCGAAGGACTCCGCTTACAACAACAGACTGTTATAGCCAGGAGTACAAAAAAAAATAAGGTTTAGGGGACAATAGGATCACTAATGCCCCAAACCCGGTGGGGCTCAGTATGTTTTCTTTTATATATTATTCACCACATACAGCCCCACCCCCAACATGTTTGCCAGCATTCAACCTGTTGCCAAGGGGATTTTGGCTTAACAAAAAGTATTGGAGCTGACTCCAGTATGTAGTACCCCTTCTCGCCACCGGGAGTCACTGTGCTGCCAGCTCTACGTCCTCTCTCTCTCCAGCTCAGCTCTGAACTGAGCTAAGAACGCACCTGCTGTGTATAACAGCAATTAAAGGCACGCCCACTCTACACTGCAGTCACACTCCCCGCCCCCCCCCCCCTCCCGAACGGCGCGAAAATTTTCTATATGCATGCGCGCGCGACTGTCGGGGGAGGAGAGCCCAGGAGGAGACGCACTCTGGAGCCCAGGAATGCAGGTTGGAGGACGCATCAGGCGGCAGATTTGAATCCCGGCAAGGTAAGGCTAACACAGGCCCCTAAGGAGTCCCTTTAGCCTAGACAGATCTTTTTTTTTTTTTTTTAAAGATCTTCAACCAGCGAGCAGCAGGTAGCTAGCAAACATACATAAATAGGTAGGGGGATCAAGTTATGGGGGGAAACATTTCAGGGCATCCTGTCTATCAGACAGTGACCATGGTGCCAATGCAGAGCATACTCAGGCTACCCCCCTTAGGATCTCCCCTGGAGAGCCTGCTGTCGAACCAAGTCCCGCAGGCTCCCCTCTTACCTGCTCCATGCCGCAGGACGTTTTGCAAAAACGGTCCAATCTTCTCCCATCTCCGTGGGTAGCGTAGTAGACCTTCAGGCCCTGGGGTCCTATGAAGGTACCCACTGTCCTGGACCTATATAGCACCCTGGCAAACAGGAACTTATGGTCTTTACAAACTCCAAGTCCTGGGCCCAGGGTCCAGCCCTCCAAAGAGGAGCATTATAGGCAAAACCCCACGGTTTGGGGCCCGGGTACTGTCCACTTTGGCACTGAGGCTCCTTGGACAGATCCGGTTAGCCCGCCCTTAATCCCAAGGATGTGGAGCAAAGCTATTCCGTGACCAACACCTAAGACACTGGCGAAAAAACTTAGGGAATCCCTCTAGGGGAGGGGGTTAATTGGGAAGGACTTCCTGTTTGTTTGAGATTGCCAGTGTCCACACCTGAAGGTACTCCATATAACCCATATAGTAATGAATATGCCGCTCTGTGTCCCGTGATGTACGAGAAAGAAATCTTGTTTCTGTCATATTAGCGGGTTATTTCTCACACACAGCATATGCATATCACAAATTACACCCCAAAACACATTCTGCTATTCCTCCCACATGTGTGAGACTTTTACACAGCGTGGCCACATACAGAGGCCCAACATGCAGAGAACGCCATCAGGTGTTCTGGAACACCCAGACCAATTCTGACATTTCTCTCCTACATGGAAAAATCATCATTTATTTGCTAGAAAATTACATAGAACCCCAAAACATCATATATGCTTTTTTAGCAAAGACCCTAGAGCATACAATGGCGGCCGTTACAACTTTTTATCTCGCATGATATTTTCGCAGACATTTTTTGAACTCGTGTTTTTAAAAAGAAATATCTGATATTACAACAATAATACAAAGGTAAGGCAGCAGCCACCAGATATCAGGGCTCACACACAATAACGAATTACGCAAGGGGTTTTTGGTAGCGCTTGCCTGATGTATTAAGTGAAAAAAATATAAATATATGAATAAATAAGATATATAATAAATCCTAAGTGCTTCAAATTCCATAAAAGTGTATAGACAATAATATGTGCAATAATGAATATATTAAATAAAAAGTACTTAATGCTAAAAGTCCAATAAATAAGTGCACAATAATCAAAAGTCCAAAGTGCAATGTGCTTCAAGTAAATTCAGAAGGATGTGCTGAAGAAATCCAAAGATGCAACACAGTGCCTGCAATCCACCACACGACCAAAAAGTGCAGCTGTGCAAAGCCTCAGTGAACAGGTAAATGCAAGCCCCTCACCTTATGGAGGCTACAGTAAGCCTTTCAATCAAAAACCACTGGCTGGTAACTTTGGCACAATCCACTGCGAATCCGGATCCCACAAACAGCCTCTCACTTTCATGTAGACCTCATAGGCAGCTCTCAGATATATCCCAGGATCCAGCGGTATTGTGTGAAAAAGACAAATGGCACTCCATAGTGTAAATCAGCAGCAACAATTTTAATATAAATAATATCCACTTACAATTAAAAACCAAGTCTTCAGTGTACGATATAACAGGATACCTCCGCTCTCGGCCGCGACATCACCGACGGCTCTCCTTCTCCTGACGCGTTGCGTGGTGCTCACACCACTTAGTCATAGGAATGATACCCAACACTTCAAAATTGTGCACACTCATGGAATGGCGCCAAACTTCGCTACTTGAAAATCCCCATAGGCGACACTTTAATTACTTTTATTGGTTACATGTTTTTAGTTACGGAGGAGGTCTAGGGCCAAAATGATTGCTCTCGCTCTAACGTTCGCAGAGATACGTCAGATGTGTAGCTTGAACACCATTTTCATATGCGGGCGGGACTTACGTATGCGTTCACTTCTGCATGCGAGCACACGGGGACAGGGGTGCTTTAAAAAAATGGGTATTGCAGAGTATTGGGGTATTGCAGAGTATTGCAGAGTATTGTGCAGGGTATTGCAGAGAATTGCGCAGGGTATTGCAGAGAATTGGGGTATTGCAGAGTATTGCAAAGGATATTGCAGAGTATTGAGCAGGGTATTGGGGTATTGCAGAGTATTGTGCAGGGTACTGGGGTATTGTGCAGGGTACTGGGGTATTGTGCAGGGTACTGGGGTATTGTGCAGGGTACTGGGGTATTGTGCAGGGTACTGGGGTATTGCAGAGTATTGTGCAGGGTACTGGGGTATTGCAGAGTACTGGGGTATTGCAGAGTATTGTGCAGGGTACTGGGGTATTGCAGAGTACTGGGGTATTGCAGAGTATTGTGCAGGGTACTGGGGTATTGCAGAGTACTGGGGTATTGCAGAGTATTGTGCAGGGGTATTGCACAGTATGGGGCAGGGATGGCTGAGCTGGGATGGATGGATCTGTGACTGCAGTTGTCACAGATCCAGCCACAGCGCTGCTGCCGACACCCACTCCCCCCCTATCCTCTCACACTGTACCGAACGGTACAGAGAGGACGCCGGTTTGTTTACAAGTGATCACATGGTAAACGGCCGCTATCAGCGGCAATTTACCGTGATCCGTGATGCGCCGGGTCTTCTAGACCCAGCGAGTACGGACACTTCTGCGAGCGCGTCTCAGGGGACGCGCAAACGCGGAAGTGCATGAGGACGTCCCAGGGACGTCGTCCCAAAGTAGCTCCAGCGTGCTGTAGCAGTAAAATGTCTATGGCACGGTGGGCAAGTGGTTAAGGCCCCTTTCACATTGAGGAGTTTTTCAGGCGGTACAGCGCTAAAAATAGTGCTGCTATACCGCCTGAAAAACTCCTTCACTGCATCCTCGATGTGAAAGCCTGAGGGCTTTCACACTCAGGCAATGCGCTGGTGGGAGATAAAAAAAATCTGTCAGCAGCATCTTTGGAGCGGTGAGAGGAGCGGCATGTATACCGTTCCTTCACCGCTGCTTCCCATTGAAAACAATGGGAAACCGTAGCAATACCACCTGCAATGCGCCTCTAAAGAGGGGGATTGCAGGCGGTATTAACCCTTTCACGGCCACTAGCGGGGGTTAATACCGCACCACTAACGGCCGCAACTGGCGGCAAATCCGATGGTATAGCGCCGCTATAGCGCCAGAGCGGCTCCAGCCGCAATGTGAAAGATGTCTAAGTGGTTAAATGATGTAGCAATACAAGAGGTCTTCACGCAAAACACCTAAACTCAGTACTTTGAAAGGGCATTCACATAATTTTAGCCATACAGTTTATAATGGTAACATATCTTTCTTCATCATATTCTTAGTTGGAAGAACTGTGTAAGTCTTCTACTTATCTGCAATACCTCAATAAAAGTTGTATTGTAACTGTAATGTATGCCTTCATTTTGTAAACTGTTGGTGCTATATAAATCCTGTATTACAATAATAATGAGATTCAAATTATAACTGAAGAACAACACTATTTGCTGATTTCTAAGAAAATTCTGTTACTTCATTTTTATAATGCACTTATGTTGGTGTTTACGGCTTCTTAGAGTGTCCTTAAAACGGCATGTCAGGTTTCAGCCAATTCACTACTTTCTACATTAAGTGATTGTAAAGGCTCATTAAAAAAAAAAATACATGTTATACTTGCCTCTTCTGTGCAGTTGCTTTTGCACAGAGGAGCCTGCTCATGGCCTCTCCCTCTTTTGAGTGCCCTTCAGCCAGCAGCCTTTTACAGGGGGCACCCAAGCCGAGTCAGAGCTCCTTGTACCCATTCAGACATGGAGCCCGACCTGGCTCCACCCACTCTTTTCCCAGATTGGCCGACTGACTTTGATTGACAGCCTTGGGAGCCAAAAGGCACCGCTGCTCTGTCTCAGCCCAACAGGTGGCGTGTCCTGGATGGCAGAGGGGATCGTGGACATCGCTAGGGAGAGAAGGGGCTCAGGTAGGTAAATAGGGGTGTGCTGCTATACACAGAAGTTTTTTTATCTTAAATCACAGAATGCATTAATATTAAATACCTTCTGCCGTTTCAACTCCTTTAGGGAAATTTTCTGAAACCTGCTTCACTACAGTTACCCTTTAGGCTATTGCTAAATTGTCTCGAAATATGCACACAGGTAAAAAAAATATATACTTTACACAAACAAGGTGACAGACACGGCAAAATAACATACTTGTTGACATATCTTTGACTGAAATCTCAGCTTATGATGCAAATCACTATCATCACCTCAGGCCACAAAACCTAGATAAAATCATAGGCTAGCTAGAACCAGCAGCACCCTAGAAAGTATAATTGTAGGACCACACTCTATAATGCAAAATACCTCAGCCTGATGGAATGATATGGTAGACATCAAAGCTATTTTTGCTCGACAAAATGCAGCATTCTAAAAATACATTGCAATTTCTAAAGCTGCAGATGGAAAAAAATGATACAGGTATGTCATATAATTCTCTTGAAACCAATTATCCAGACATTTCTAAAGTCAAGAAAAACAGAAATAATTGCTTCTTTTAACCACTTTCCGACCAGCCGCCGCAGTTATACGGCGGCAGGTCGGCTCGCCCAGGCGAGAGCCCGTAGCTCTACGTCGGGCGCGTGAACGGCCAGGGAGCGCGCGCGCGCGCCTCCCCGCCGTTCCCGACGATCGGATTCGATACAGAACCGATCACTCACCAGGTCCAGGCCAATAAAATCTGGCCTGGACCTGGTGATCACCCTCAGCCAATGGTTGTTCTCCCCTGCCAATGTTTTGTAAACATTGATAGGGGAAGAGCATCTGTGAGTTGCACAACACTACACTGACACCAGGTCACGTAGGCACACAATTCACCCCTGTTAACCCCCCGATCGCCCCCCAAATTAACCCCTTCACTGCCTGTCACTGTGTCACCCAGTACAGCAATCAGATTTTTTTTTGATTGCTGTACAAGTGTCATTAGTGACTAAAATAGTTGTTAGGGTAATTAGCCTTAGACCCTAATAAGTCTAGGGACCCCCCCTAACCCCCCCAATAAAGGTTTAACCCCTTGATTACCCCCTGTCACCAGTGATCACAGTATAAGTGTCACGGGTGACGCAGTTTAGCTAGTTTATTTTTTATAGCATCAAGGCACCCGCCATATTTTTTGCAATAAAGTTTTAACCCCCTGATTGCCCGGCGGGTGATCAAAGTTTGGTTTTAGCGCCGGATAGGGTCTGCGTTGCCCCAGGCAGCGTCAGATTAGTGCCAGTAGCGCTAACACCCACGCACGCACCATACACCCCCCCTTAGTGGTATAGTATCTGAACTGATCGATACCTGATCTGATCAGATCTATACTAGCGTCCCCTGCAGTTTAGGGTTCCCAAAAACGCATTGTTAGCGGGATCAGCCCAGATACCTGCTAGCACCTGCGTTTAGCACCTTCGCCCAGCCCAGCCCAACAAAGTGCAGTATCGATCAATCGATCACTGACACAAAACACAAAAACACATAACTGCAGCGTTCGCAGAGTCAGGCCTGATCTCTGCGATCACTAACAGTTTTTTGGTAGCGTTTGACTGTCGCTAACAGGTCAGGTGCTTTTTTTCCTGTGAATCTCACCACCGTACACCTAAATTTAGAGCCCAAATGGCAAATAGAATGTTTGGTGATGAAGAGGCCTACTTGTTCATGAGCCTGTCAGATAGTGATGAGGAGGTCACGCATCTGTCAAATTCTAGCTCATATGATCCTGTAGACGACAGTGGCTCCCTGACAGATAGCTCTGACGACGGAGTGGTCCCTGCTAGGGTCAGGCGTACCAGATCCCGATCTTCTGCTGTCGCTGAGGTGCAAGAACCGCAGGGCTCTCGTATGGGGCAGAGTAGTACTAGCGCCGCTATTCCTTCGGGTGATCTGGCAAGCACCAGCGGCCTAGTACATCCTGGTCATACATCCAGCACTGCAGTAACACTTGGTGACGTGGCGAGTCCCATAAGTGCAGTTCAAGCTGGCGAGGTGGCAAGCACAAGTAGTGTCCCGCTGCCACCAAGAAGAAGAAGACAAAGACAGGCCCGTCGTGCCCATAGTGCCCTTCCTGCTGCATTAGCCAATCCTGATTGGGTCCCCGCCACTTCTGCAGCACCCGTACTTCCCCCATTCACTGGCCAACCCGGAATTCAGGTGGAAACAGTTGATTTTACGCCACTGGATTTTTATTCACTGTTTTTCACGGAAGATCTCTATAGATCTATTGTGGACCAAAGCAATTTGTATGCTGGTCAATTCATCGCCGCTAATCCCCAGCTGTCCCTTGCCAGAGATTGGAAGCCAATTACGGTTTCCGAATTTAAGATCTTTCTGGGCCTTACCCTCCTCATGGGCATTACTAAAAAGAGTGAATTGCGGTTGTATTGGTCCACGCGCCCAATTTACTATATGCCCATTTTCTCTGCCTCCATGACCAGGACACGATACGAGCAGATCTTGCGGTTCATGCATTTTAGTGACAATCAACTCTGTCGTCCTCGGGGAGACCCTGAATTCGATCGGCTCTACAAAATTCGGCCCCTCGTAAACCACTTCAACGAACGGTTTGCAGCCTTGTATAATCCCAATCAAGTTGTCTGCGTTGATGAGTCCCTGATTAAGTTTTCTGGTCGCTTGTCATTCAAACAGTTCCTTCCCAGCAAGCGTGCCAGATACGGGGTCAAGTTGTATAAGCTCTGTGACAGGGCAACAGGCTATACATCTAGCTTTATGGTTTACGAGGGAAAAGACAGTCACGTAGAGCCGGAAAATTGCCCTGATTACATAGGGAGCGCTGGTAAGATAGTCTGGGAATTGGTGTCACCCTTATTCGGAAAGGGGTACCACTTGTACGTGGACAATTATTACACGAGCGTGCCACTTTTTAGTCATCTTTTTGATTATGGAATTGGCGCATGTGGCACCGTGCGACCTAATCGCCGGGGCATCCCCCAACGGCTTGTAGAATCCCGTCTTAGTCGGGGGGAGAGAGCCTGCTTACAGTGTAACAATTTGTTAGCAGTGAAGTGGAGGGATGCACGGAATGTTTTCGTTCTGTCCTCGCTTCACGCAGACACGGCAGTCCAAATTCCTACGGCGACTGGTGTTGTGGAGAAACCCCTCTGTATCCACGAGTACAACCTTAACATGGGAGGGGTGGACCTCAATGACCAGTTGTTGGCGCCGTACCTAATTACCCGTAAGACCAAACGCTGGTACAAAAAAGTGTCGGTTTATTTGTTTCAATTGGCTTTGCTGAACGCTCATGTGCTATACACAGCTTCAGGACAGGCTGGATCCTTCCTAAAATTCCAGGAAGAGATCGCCGAAGCCCTTCTGTTTCCAGACGGTGCTTTGCCCCACCTTCCCAACGCAAATGCAGTGAGCCGGCTGTATGAGAGGCATTTTCCTTTTATCATCCCTAGTACCCCTACCCAAAGAACCCGCCAAAGAAGATGTCGTGTCTGCAGCAAACTCGGATTTAGGCGTGACACCCGCTTTTATTGTCCCGACTGTCCTGACCAACCTGGTCTTTGCATTGGTGTATGTTTCAAACGCTACCACACACTAATTGAGTTTTAGCGTAGGGTACAGCACCACACAGTCCTAGGCACATAAACACAGGGTTTCAGAAGATGTGATGGCCATCACATTTTGAGAGACCATAATCTGCAACGTTCAGTTTACAGTTTATAAAAGTGAAAAAAAGTGGAAAAAATTAAACTCACACAAAAACACAAAAAAAATATAAAATAAAAAATCCAAAAATAGTTGTGGTTGTATTTTTCTCCTCTATTTGTTGTTCTCTTATGTTCACTCTCTACTGTCTACTCACTATTGTTCTATATCTATTCTCTCTATTTTTTTTTATAGTATTTGCTTTGCAGGTATGGTATGTTATACTGTAATGTTTGTTTTATTGTTAACCATCATTTACTTAGCAGGTACGCCATTTAGTTGCATCGCGGATTTATTTAGCGTGACAGCAACAGCGTTTGCTCCCACGATATATAAAGCCACGACTCCAACACTGTGGGAGGTGATTTCACCACCACAGCTAAAAAAAGAGCATATATGCCGAAGCATGGGGGCATTAGGGGCGGAGGAGCGATTTTGCTCCTAATGCCGCATACATACGATCGAAATTCCGTCGGAAGCTTTCCCGTGGAAAAGTTCAACCGTGTGTACGCGGCATAACTTTTTTTGAGGGAGGATGCCCCCATGCTTCGGCATATATATTTTTTAGGCACAGGTTGCGTTAATTTATTTTTTACTGTTTTTTTATTTTTTGGTATTTGATTTGCAGGTATGGTATGGTATGGTAAGATCTTACTGTTAGAATGTAATGTTACTTTGTTTTAATGTTAACCATCATTTGCTTAGCAGGTACGCCATCCAGTTGCATCGCCGATTTATTTAGCGTGACAGCAACAGCGTTTGCTCCCACGATATTTAAAGCCGTGATTCCAACACTGTAGGAGGTGATTTCACCACCACAGTTAAAAAAAGAGCATATATGCCGAAGCATGGGGGCATTAGGGGCGGAGGAGCGATTTTGCTCCTAATGCACGTACATACGGTCGAAATTCCGTCGGAAGCTTGTCCGTGGAAAAGTCCGACCGTGTGTATGCGCCATAACTTTTTATGCAGCGTACATACGTCTGTGAGCGGCATAACTTTTTTGAGGGAGGATGCCCCCATGCTTCGGCATATATAACTGGTGCATGTATGCCCATCATTAGAAGTGGGTGGATGAAGGGAGGTATTCTAATGGTGGGCATACCCACCGATCAATCAATTTTTTTCGTTCAGCCAACAGGCTGAATGAAAAAAAAAAAGATTACAATACATGTCCAACAAGAACCATCAACGTATGGTATGTTGCTGGACTTTGAATGGTTATACCAGAATGATGCCTGCGGGTTTAGGTATCATCTTGGTATCATTCTCTTCAGCCAGCGGTCGGCTTTCATGTAAAAGCAATTCTAGCGGCTAATTAGCCTCTAGACTGCTTTTAAAAGCAGTGGGAGGGTATGCCCCCCCCCGGATATAAACTGCGCCATTGGGAAAGTGGGAAAACATTTTATCACACCGATCTTGGTGTGGTCAGATGCTATGAGGGCAGAGGAGAGACCTAGGGTCTGATAGACGCCAATTTTTTCAAAAAAGAGTACCTGTCACTAACTATTGCTATTATAGGGGATATTTACATGCCCTAAGATAACAATAAAAATTATAAAAAAAAATAAAAAAAGGAAGGAACAGTCTAAAATAAAATTAAAAAAGCAAAATAAATAATAAAAAAAAAAAAAAAAAAAAAAAAAAGCACCCCTGTCCCCCCCTGCTCTTACGCAAAGGCGAACGCAAGCGTCGGTATGGCGTCATATGTAAACAGCAATTGTACCATGCATGTGAGGTATCACCGCGAAGGCCAGATCGAGGGTAATAATTTTAGCAGTAGACCTCCTCCGTAAATCTAATGTGGTAACCTGTAGAGGCTTTTAAAGGCTTTTAAAAATGTATGTTGTTTGTCGCCACTGCGCATTTGTGGGAAATTTTAAAGTATGTCGTGTTTGGTATCTGTGTACTCGGCCTACGATCATCTTTTTTATTTCATGAAATATTTGGGCAATATAGTGTGTTTTAGTGCTTTAAAATAAAAAAAAGTGTATTTTTTCCCCAAAAAATGCGTTTAAAAAATCGCTGCGCAAATACTGCGTGGAAAAAAAAAATGCAACACCCACCATTTTAATCTGTAGGGCCTTTGCTTTAAAAAAATATATAATGTTTGGGGGTTCAACTTAACTTTCTTGCAAAAAAAAAAAAAGTTTTTATGTAAACAAACAGTGTCAGAAAGGGCTTTGTCTTCAAGTGGTTAGAAGAGTGGATGATGTGCGACATAAGCTTCTAAATGTTGTGCATAAAATGCCAGGACAGTTCAAAATCCCCCCAAATGACCCCATTTTGGAAAGTAGACACCCCAAGCTATTTTCTGAGAGGTATGTTGAGTACATGGAATATTTTATATTTTGCCACCAGTTGCTGGAATATGACAAACTTTTTTTTATTTATTTTTTTTTTGCACAAAGTTGCCACTAAATGATATATTGCTCAAACATGCCATGGTTATATGTGGAATTACACCCCAAAATACATTCTGCTGCTTCTCCCGAGTACGGGGATACCACATGTGTGAGACTTTTTGGGAGCCTAGACGCGTACGGGACCCCAAAAACCAATCACCACCTTCAGGCTTTCTAAGGGCGCAAATCTTTGATTTTACCCCTCACTGCCTATCACAGTTTCGGAGGCCATGGAATGCCCAGATGGCACAAACCCCCCCCCAAATGACCCCATTTTGGAAAGTAGACACCCCAACCTATTTGCTGAGAGGTATGGTGAGTATTTTGCAGTTCTTGCTTTTTGTCACAAAGATTAAAAAAAAAAAAAAAGAGAAAAAAAAAAAAAAAAAAAAATATCTTTCTTCATTTTCAAAAATAAATGAGCGCTGTAAAATACTCGCCATGCCTCTCATCAAATAGCTTGGGGTGTCTACTTTCCAAAATGGGGTCATTTGGGGGGGTTTAGTGCCATCTGGGATTTCCATGGCCTCCAAAACTGTGATAGGCAGTGAGGGGTAAAATCAAAGATTTGCGCCCTTAGAAATCCTGAAAGCGGTGCTTGGTTTTCGGGGTCCCGTAAGCGGCTAGGCTCCCAACAAGTCCCACACATGTGGTATCCCCGTACTCAGGAGAAGCAGTAGAATGTATTTTGGGGTGTAATTCCACATATGCCCATGGCATGTTTGAGCAATATATCATTTAGTGGCAACTTTGTGCAAAAAAAAAAAAAAAATTTGTCATATTCCAGCAACTGGTGGCAAAATATAAAATATTCCATGTACTCAACATACCTCTCAGAAAATAGCTTGGGGTGTCTACTTTCCAAAATGGGGTCATTTGGGGGGGTTTTGTGTCACCTTGGCATTTTATGGCCTTCAAAACGGTGATAGGTAGTGATAGGTAGTGAGGAGTGAAATCAAAAATGTATGCCCTTAGAAATCCTGAAGGCGGTTCTTGGTTTTCGGGGTCCCGTACGCGGCTAGGCTCCCAAAAAGTCCCACACATGTGGTATCCCCATACTCAGGAGAAGCAGCAGAATGTATTTTGGGGTGCAATTCCACATATGCCCATGGCATGTGTGAGCAATATATAATTTAGTGACAACTTTGTGCAAAAAAAAAAAAAAAAATCATATTCCCGCAACTTGTGGCAAAATATAGAATATTCCATGGACTCAAAATGCCTCTCAGCAAATAGCCTGGGGTGTCTACTTTCCAAAATTGGGTCATTTGGGGGGGGTTTGTGCTATTTGGGCATTTTATGGCCTTCAAAACTGTCATAGGTAGTGAGAAGTGAAATCAAAAATTTGTGACCTTAGAAATCCTGAAGCCCATGCTTGGTTTAGGGGCCCTGCACGCAGCTAGGCTCCCCAAAAAGTCCCACACATGTGGTATCCCCGTACTCAGGAGAAGCAGCAGAATGTATTTTGGGGTGTAATTCCACATATAACCATGGCATGTGTGAGCAATTTATCATTTAGTGACAACTTTTTGTAATTTTTTTTTTTTTTTTTGTCATTATTCAATCACTTGGTACAAAAAAAAAAAATATTCAGTGGGCTCAACATGCCCCTCAGTAATTTCCTTGGGGTGTCTACTTTCCAAAATGGGGTCATTTGGGGGGGTTTTGTACTGCTCTGCCATTTTGGCACCTCAAGAAATTAGATAGGCAGTCACAAAATAAAAGCTGTGTAAATTCCAGAAAATGTACCCTAGTTTGTAGACGCTATAACTTTTGCGAAAACCAATAATTATACGCTTATTGCGATTTTTTTTACTAAAGACATGTGGCTGAATACATTTTGGCCTAAATGTTTGACTAAAATTTCGTTTATTCGATATTTTTTACTTTTTGTTATAAGAAAAATCATTTTTTTTCAAAATTTACGGTCTTTTTCCGTTTATATCGCAAAAAATAAAAATCGCAGAGGCAATCAAATACCATCAAAAGAAAGCTCTATTTGTGGGAAAAAAAGGACGCAAGTTTCGTTTCGGTATAACATTGCATGACCGCGCAATTACCAGTTAAAGTAACGCAGTTCCAAATTGTAAAAACACCTCTGGTCTTTAGGCTGACAAATGGTCCGGGGGGAAAGTGGTTAAGTAAATACGTTAAAACACTTCAAACTGTATACAAAGCACTGCTGAGGAATTCATTTTTAAATATAACAGAGACACTAAAATCTAAAAGAGAAAACTACTGTAAGCCGTTAGAAACTGATAATAAACTTCAGTTTCTATGATCTTTCAAGATAAAGGATTCCACAATACTTGTAGCCACAGAGGTCAACAAGAACTTGCTTTAAAGCTCAATTGCGGTTTGTTAGGAATATATAAATCCATGCTCTTAACACATGTACACTTTAACCACTGGATGTCTGGGTTAAATTTATTTTTATTTTTTTACACATGTTACAGTGAGGGAAAAGTATTTGAATCCCTTGTGATTTTGCCCACTGACAAAAAAATTATAAATCTATGTTAAAAGCCACTTAAATTTGATGACAGCCCAAGGTTGTACCCACAATCCAGGTAAAATGAGCCATGACCATAAAAGGTTGAGCCTTTCCTTTCAAACCAAGCTTGAGAAATAAGCTAATGGATCCAACTAGAAATAGTAGCTGTGCAACCCTTTTTTGGCCCTTTAGTAAGAAAAGAATGGAGAGTCTGATTGCCTGTGGCTGTTAGCTTCAGATACATCTTGATAAAGCAAACCACACTCAAAGTGTGGAAAGCCTCGACTCCTGGAGACTGAGGCCTAGACAAAAAGAAGGAAAAAAAATGATATCCTCGAATGTGGCATGGTTGAGTATTTCAGAAACTGCTGATCTACTGGGATTTCTACACACAACCATCTCTAAAGTTCACAGAGAATGGTCTGAAAAAGAGAAAACATCCAGTGAGTGGCAGTTGTGTGGACGAAAATACTTTGTTGATGTCAGAGAAGAATGGGTTCCAGAGGATAAAAAGGCAACAGTATCTCAAATAACCACTCGCTACAACTAAGATATGCAGAATACCATATCTGAATGCACAACACATCGAACCTTGAAGCAGAGGGGCTACAGCAGCAGCAGAAAACAACACCGGGTGCAACTCCAGTCAGCTAACAGACAACTGAGGCTACAATTCGCACAGGCTCACCAAAATTGAACAAGAAGATTAGAAAAACGTTGCCTTGTCTTATGAGTCTCGATTTCACCTGCAAAAATCAGATGGTAGGGTTAGAATTTAAGGCAGACATGAAAGTATGGATCCATCCTGCCTTGTATAAATGGTACAGGCTGCTAGTGGTGGTGTTGTAATGGATCAGTTAACTTATGTCTCTATACTCTGTAATTTTTCCTTTACAACAATGAGGACATGAAACCCGAACTGCATTAGGGTAAAGGAAGCTATTTAGCTTAAAAAAAAAAAGATTTTAGTAACCCTTTAAGACAAGTTTGGACACATTTAGATCTGTTTACATCCATTGTGTTTAGCACGTTTAAGCACATTTGCATGCATGCATACATGCAGTAGAAATGCAGAATCTGCATGGCCATGTATGCATCCCTTCTTTGTTTTTATGCTGCTAAATGCAACACTACATAAGTGCCCCAATGCACCTGTCTGAATGCCCCAATTCATTTTAATTAAGATGGCTGCTTTTTTTGCATCCAAGGTAAGTGAAGACTAACTGATGTTAATTTGTCAGATGCCCTGTGTTATATGTGAATTGTGGCCTGAATTTATTATTATCTGAGCAGTTTCTATTGAATATCAAAGACAATTTTGCCTAAATCTAACAATCAAGCCGAATAGGAGTGATGCGATAGGGTGTACATAACACTATTGAAAGTGAAGTTCTAGCCAAAATGATATTTTAAAATTTGGAAAAAATGGGCGAAGGCTAGGTCCTGTATTTGATTTCCACTGCCGTTTGTAACCTTTCAAAAAAATAAAAATAAAAATTACCCTTATGTTTGCAACACTCAGGGCATTTGTTTTAGTGAACTTCTTGCTTCCCCCTAGGAGCCGAGACAATTTAACAGGCTCCATAGTAAATTTTCCACACAGCAAACAGGAATTTTAGCAAAATAAAACGCCATGGAGTCACCAGGACAAGTGTGGAAAAATACCCCCATAAAGAAAAACAAGCAGCAAAACCCATTCTACTCTACCCAAAATAAAATAAATAAATAAATAGAATTCCTTTTTTGTATACCCGTGAAACTCTGACTATCGAGATCAACAGGGCATGTGTAATCTAGCAGAATTTTGCTTTAGTGCATGAACCACTGATATAGTCTATTGCAGTCAATGCTACAACATTGAGTAGGGCTGGTCAGACAAAAGGTCTTGTAAGTACTAAATAAATATTAGTGCGTAGCAAGATCCTGGCAGCACTTCTACTTACACAGAAGGAGTGACCTTCCCGTCCACACACACAGGGAAGGTTCCCATACACAAACAGGAAAGGGAGCAGAGGAAGGAAGCCGAGCCTGTTCTCTGTGAGGACAACATTGGACAAAGCAAATGGTTTCATTCAATACTGATGGGCAGGACCATTAAAAAAAAAAAAAAAAAAGCTTTCAACCTAAGGGCCAACCACTCTGTACAAAATGATATCTCCAGGATGCAAACACCTTACATGGTAATAAAGGAACAGTCAGTGGGTAAAAGGGATTGTGTAATACAGGAAAAAATGCCATAATAGGACAGTTTCCCGTTAAAGTAACAGTGTAATTTTTTTTAACAACCATAGTAGGGGCTTTATATTTATAAGCTGTGAAGCAGAGAGAGCAGCCTCCAGTAAATGCTTTGTTTACTTCATGCTAAAGAAGTCTCCTGTGTAATATCTATGACCTACATTGTCTGCCTGAGATTGCATGTTAAGGAATAACCATTTTAAAATGAACTGCAGTGGATTTATTTGGCATAAAGCCAGCTTGATCAGTGTACAGTAGAAGTGATTACCGCCCGTTCAGTCCAAGTGGCAATACCTTAGCTAGGAGTTTAATGTCGTTCTGTAGAAGCGAAATGGGTCTATAGGAGCCCAGGTCTACTGGATCCTTACCAGATTTTAGAAATAGAAGATTGGCCTTAGAAATAGAAGGGGGCAACGTTTCCTTTGTCCTTGCAGCAGTCATGGCAGTAACACCTCAGCATATTGCTTGTATATTTTCATGTGGAAACTCAGGCGCTTTATAGTTAGGCAATGCAGCAACTGCCATTTGCAGTTCTAAGGTAAGCGGGGAGTCAAGCTCCCTTCACTCTATCAAGGTAAGCGTGGGAAACAATACACCATTCAGATACCTCTGCCGTTCTGAGAAGAAATACCCAGAAGTGGGGAGATATAGGTTCTGTGACAGGAAATCAGGTAAATCTGTGGGTGGTGTCACAGACGGGATATACATTTCTGCCTTATTTAGACAATTCACCATTTACTATCAGGTGTCGGCTGCAGAAATAGCCAGAAAGGTTTAGGGCGTTGAAAAAATTCAGCTGTTCAGAATGAGGCAATTAAGGCCCCTATAAGTTATCCAAAGGATGACTACTGATTACTGCATCCTGAGGCTTTTTGAGTTAAGGAGAGCAGTGAGAAAGACTTCTGAAGAGGTGAGGTGGTTGTTGATTTTTCTGTGTGATAAAAATCAAAAAAAGACCATTGTTTCTCTGCTGTATGACCAGCAGTGTCTGCCCAGCAGTAGGCTGTACTAGACTCTATAGGTAGGTTCCTGTGTGGTGAAGGTAGACACCCCAAGTGGCCAGGGTTTATTTTATGTTTTGTTTATGCTTGCACTTGTTTCCAGCAATATGGAAGAATAAACCAAACTCTTTGTGTTCAACCGTGTTTTGCTGCCTCTCTGTATAGTTCAGTGAATAGTGAACCCATCCAGGGGGTCACACACCCTCACTACCGAGCTAACCCCTTACACATGGTGGTGTGCCGCGGGCAGTTAAAGTAAACCCAAAATGGAGGAGATGCTAAAACAGCTGGCTATAGCAAATGCAAATCAACAGCAGACAAATGCAGGTTTGCAGTGGAGCTTTGCAGATCAACAACAGGCTTACGCAGCTCAACAGGCTCACGCAGCTCACCAAGACAGCCTTGCAGCTCACCAAGAGAGCATGGCAGCTCAACAACAGGTTTACCAAGAGAGCATTGCAGCTTAACAACAGGCTCACCAAGAGAGCCTTGCAGCTCACCAAGAGAGCATTGCAGCTCAACAACAGGCTCACCAAGGGAGCCTTGCAGCTCACCGAGAGAGCATTGTAGGCTTGGAACAGAGACACCAGCAGCAAATGGAGGCCATCGTGAAACAGCTTCAGAGACAGCAGACCGAGGCTGGGAGTCAGGCCAGTAACATACCGACTTTTCAGGTAAGACACTTATTGCCAAAGATGACTGCAGATGATGACCCCGAGATGTTTGACCATGTTTGAGAGAACAGCGGAAAAAGAGAGAGTAGGCCTAAACAACAGTGGGCTGGACTAGTGGCCCCCCTTTTATCTGGAGAAGCCCAAAAGGCATATTTTGATTTGGAGCTTGCAGACGCAAAAAAATATGATCGGTGAAAAGAGGAAATATTGGCACGTTTTGGTGTAACCCTGGATGTCTGTGCTCAGCGGGTCCACAATTGGAGTTATCAGCTGAGAAAGCCACCTCGGTCGCAGATGTATGACCTCATCCATTTGGCTAAGAAATGGCTGCAGCCGGAAACTCTGTCCGGACCAAAAATTTTAGAGCGAGTAGTCATGGACAAATTTCTTAGGTCTCTTCCGAACACCCTGCAGAAATAGGTGAACCATGGTGGTCCGGAAACCGCAGACAAACTTGTAGACCTGGTCGAAAAGTACCCAACAACAGAGAATTTGTCCTCTTCCACCAGAGACGCACAGACTTTCCACCCCAAGACCAGACCCTCCCCACCTATAGGTAAGACTGCATCAAGGGATGGGGGTGGAGAGAGGGACCAAAGAGCAACTAGAGGTATTATCGGGACTACTGCTAATGTTTGGCGAGAGTGGCCTGGAAGACCCATCCCACAGGAGAGGACGAGAAGGTTAATTTGTTACCGTTGCCGGGAAGAGGGACATGTAGCAGCGGTTTGCCCAGCGGGTGATGAACCCATGCAGTGTGACTTTGACAGAGAGACAGTCCCTTTTTGCAACCACATGCACTGTGGTAAAGGGAAATGAGAAACCTTTATGTAGACTGTGCTTAGATGATAAAGATGTTGTTGGATTCAGGTAGCCTTGTCACCTTAGTGAAAAGTGATCTAGTGTTGGGAAAAACCTTACATTCTAGGAAAATGACTGTAGCTTGTGTACATGGGGACACTCGAGAATATCCGGTGACTACGGTTTCCTTTGAAACCTCCCTCGGTAACTTGTGTCACCAGGTGGGTTTAGTTCCCAAACTGCCTCATGACGCCATTGTGGGAAGGGATTTCCCAAAGTTCTGGGAACTCTGGGACTGCCCGGATTCCCCAGTAGGTGGTTCTTCTGAGCCTGAAACATCTACTCCAGAAATCTCTGAGGATTCTCCGGAGTTTCCAATCTCAGTCTTAGCAGGGGAAACATCAGTCCCTAGGGAGGAGCCTGCTACCTCAGAAGAGGAACAGCGGCCGATAGGGTTTAATGACCTCGAGGTGCACAGAGAAAATTTTATCACTGAGCAATTGAGGGACCCCACATTGCTAAGAGCCCGGGAGAATGTAGTAAAGATAGATGGGGAGTTAGTTAACCCTGATGAGAGGGTTGCCCTCCCTTACTTCATTATTGAAAGGGACCTGTTATATCAAGTGTCACAGAGGATAGAGGACACCATTGAGCAACAGGTAGTGTAAATTCCTAGCCAAATGGCAGGGTCCCTATGAAGTGTTGGAGAAAATAGGGGTGGTGAATTATAAAATTAGCCAACCGGGAAGACGAAAACCTGAGCAGCTCTATCACGTGAACTTGTTAAAACCATAGAAGGTTAGAGAGTCCTTGGTCGCTAAGACTACCCGATTTTCTGCTCCATTTAACCTTGCTGTCCCTGAAGTTGGGATAGCGGAGACTCTGTCCAAAACTCAGCAACAGGAAGTTAAAGAATTTGTGCTCCGTAATAGGTTTTCAGACCTGCCAGGTTGTGTCTCCGGAGTTGAACATGACATTATCACCACACCAGGGCATAAGGTCAAGTTGAAGCCTTATAGAATTCCAGAAGCCCGGCGAGAGGCAATTAGCCAGGAAGTAAAAAAAAGCTTGAGCTGGGGGTGAAAGAAGAGTCAAATAGTGATTGGTCCAGTCCCATTGTCTTAGTGCCCAAACCAGATGGAAGTTGGCGGTTTTGTAATGACTTTCGCCGCCTAAATAAAATCACTAAGTTTGACACCTATCCTATGCCCTGCATAGATGAACTGATTGATCGCCTAAGCACTGCCCGGTACATAACGACGTTAGACCTGACAAAGGGATATTGGCAAATTCCTCTCTCGGAGTCGGCCAGGGAAAAAACAGCATTTGTAACTCCAGACGGATTTTTCCAATATCGGAGGATGCCTTTTGGGTTACAGAACGCTCCCGCCACATTTCAACGCACCATGGATAATAAGACCTTTTGGCGTCATCGAGCCTATGCTGCTGCATACCTCGATGACGTTGTCATCCACAGTGAGGATTGGGACTCACACTTACCAAAAGTTCAGGCTGTGTTGGATTCCATCTGGAAAGCCGGGTTTACAGCCAATCCAAAAAAACGTACCCTTGGGCTAGAAGAGGCGAAGTATCTGGGGTATACCACTGGAAGAGGTCTAATCAAGCCCAAAATAAACAAAAGTTGAGGCTATTCAGGATGGATACCAAATGGACTCCCAAAGCAGATATAGCTTTTCAGGCTTTAAAACAGGCCTTATGTAGTCAGACAGTTTTAAATTCGCCTGATTTTTCACGGGACTTTGTGGTTCAGACAGATGCGTCAAATGTGGGGTTAGGAGCTGTACTGTTCCAGATTATCAAGGGGGAGGAACACCCCGTTATGTACCTCAGCCAAAAGTTGAAGGCCCATGATGAGAATTATGCCACCATTGAGAAAGTGTTTGACGGTGAAATGGGCTTTGGATTCTCTCTGGTACTACCTCGTGGGTAGACAGTTTGAACTGGTGATGGATCATGCCCCATTGAAGTGGATGGCACAGAACAAGGAAACCAATAGGAAAATAAATAGGTGGTTCCTGGCCCTCCAGGAATTTAGTTTTGTGGTTGTCCCGAGTGCATGCGTGCCTGGCAACCTGTGTCACTCCCAACCCTAGGGATGAAACAAGAAGGGGGGTATGTGACAGGTTCAGTCCAAGTGCCAATACCTTAGCTAGGAGTTTAATGTCGTTCTGTAGAAGCGAAATGGGTCTATAGGAGCCCAGGTCTACTGGACCTTACCAGATTTTAGAAATAGAAGATTGGCCTTAGAAATAGAAGGGGGCAACGTTTCCTTTGTCCTTGCAGCAGTCATGGCAGTAACACCTCAGCATATTGCTTGTATATTTGCAGTCCTAAGGTAAGCGGGGAGTCAAGCTCCCTTCACTCTATCAAGGTAAGCGTGGGAAACAATACACCATTCAGATACCTCTGCCGTTCTGAGAAGAAATACCCAGAAGCGGGGAGATATAGGTTCTGTGACAGGAAATCAGGTAAATCTGTGGGTGTCGTCACAGACGGAGATACATTTCTGCCTTGTTTAGACAATTCACCAATTACTATTAGGTGTCGGCTGCAGAAATAGCCAGAAAGGTTTAGGGCGTTGGAAAACTTCAGCTGTTCAGAATGAGGCAATTAAGGCCTCTATAAGTTATCCAAAGGATGACTACTGATTGCTGGTTTTTCTGTGTGATAAAAATCAAAAATACTATTGTTTCTCTGCTATATGACCAGCAGTAGGCTGTGCCAGACTCCATAGATAGGTTCCTGTGTGGTGAAGGTAGACGCCCCAAGTGGTCAGGGTTTATTTTATGTTTTGTTTATGCTATTTGGATGCTTGCACTTGTTTCCAGCAATATGGAAGAATAAACCAAACTCTTTGTTTTCAACCGTCTTCGGCTGCCTCTCTGTATAGTTCAGTGTGTAGTGAACCCATCCAGGGGGTCACACACTCCAGCCACCGAGCCAACCCCTTACAGTTCTCATAAACCAGTGCCAACTCAAGTAAACACCAGATCCGGGGATTGCACTAGGCAGTCAGTTTTGGGTTTTTTCGCTCCTATGGCTTGCAGTGGCCTGTGCACTACACCTCCACGGAAAAATGCTTGAAAATAACCTTTTTTTCTCTGCCGACGAGGCTAGCAGGTGCTCATAAGCAGATTGAGCAGATTGCCAATCTCCCTGGCGGAGTAAGTGGGGTCCTGCATACATTTATTTTCCAATGCCTGCACCCAAGACTCCAGCTATCTCAGCCCAGATGAGGCCCTTTTGATTTTAGTTATTTCAGCAATGAGGATACCCCTCAGAAATGCCTTAAATGCATCCCACTGGATGAGAGGGGAATTATTATGGTCCTGCTGCTCAAAAAATGCAAGCATACTCCGCTCTGTCCCTGTATAGGAAGGAAATTATTTCAGCCAGAAGGAATTACATTTGGTTGGTGGAGAGGTTATAAGATTTATCGCCATATGAGAATGCTCAGAATCACTATGGTGCTTATAAGAGGACCTCAAAGACAGATGGGAGCATGCTCGAGCCACCTACAACCAGATCAATCCTGGATAAGGGACTGTGTGTTTTAGAAAAACAAGAGAATTGTTTAGCGAAGGGGGGGTTCTCAAACCTTCAGATACCTATCTCACCCCACCTCTAGCATCTACCTCATTATGAGAGTACCCCTTAAAGAGGCGGAGGCCTGCGGTACCTGGTGTTTGACAAAAACAGGGTTTATCCAAGATTTAAAGTCCCTGCCAATCAATGGCGGCAAATCCGGCTTGCCAAGAAAAACAGCAAAATCCTGAGAAATGCCGCTGTGGGGGAATGTATATGCTTGCTAGGACACATTTTAAAAAGGAACCAATATGGCAATGCAAAAAACAAAACGTCCACCAGCATCTATTTTGACATCATAATCCTGATAGTCCAATGAGCCATGTACCAAAACACTCACACCCAGAGAAAACTATGTATAAGTGGGGTTATATGCCCATCCTACCCACGGATATCTCAGGCAGCTCTGTGTATCTACCATTAGAGGTGTTTCTTCAATGGCCGGATGGAATTTTCTGAGGCAGGTAAAGATCATTTTACATAAAACAAATAGCATTTAAAAAGTACAATCTTATGTCCTTAAAATGCCATAGCAGCGCTCATGTCAGTCCATCCACGTGACAAGCATTTATATGGTTCCGCATATAAGGAAAATAGTGAAAGGACTACTTAAGCAGGTGAAGCTCTCGATAAGGTGACCCTAGTCGTTATCACTCTTGCACCACATACCAAGAATGCCACCATGTAACACTCCTCTTAGGGTATACACTCACCACATGTTAATATTTCATACACCTTAAAGTGGATGTAAACCATATTCATGAAATTTGAACTGGGCAAAGGAGGTTGCTAAAATAAATTAGCAGGGAGCTGGCCCTATTACAAAACATCTCTGAGAGTCCTGCCTATGAGGAGAGGGGGTGTATGTCTTTCCTCCAATCAGCAATGTTAGCTATCTTTGCTGTATGCCCAGACATCACACTCTGTATTAAACAGGAAGAGACAGGGAAGAGATCTGAACTTTCTAAACAGTATATAAATGTAAAGACAGCAGATATACATGTAAAACATATGTAGGGAGATTTGGTTTATCTCTATGTATCGTGTATCTATGTATCATGTCAGGAGGGTTTACATTCACTTTAAGGTAATCCTTTGTTGTCACTTTAAGGGCGTGTCATCCACAGGTTCTGTCAGTGTGAAGGTATAAATGGCTCCAATGCAACAGGATCATATGGGAAAGTATAACCACCATAAGTTTCAGGCTCACGTTTGAAAAGGCTTGCTTTTTCTCTGGGCACACGATGTCACAAACTTTCAACATGCACTTTTTCCACAAACTCTCCCTCATTAAAGGGCCGGGCTGATTTTGCGATCTCTACTGCTACAATATAACTAGCCTTTACAGCAGCCTCACTTTGTGATGTGGCTTTTTTGAACATATTCTGTTGTGAAACCAAACTTCTTTTCATCTCCTCCACTTTCTGGCTCTTTGGAGTCATGTCCAGGTCCTTGTACTTGTCATGGTGTTTTGTTTCATAGTGTCGTCGCATTGTTGTACTCCTTCGTTATAGCCACGTTGACTCCACAAATCAGACAAACAGGTCTGTCTTTTACATATGTAAACAGATATTCTGTCTCCCACCTGTCCAGAAAGTTCCTGTTGTCTGCCTTTATTTTTGCCATTTTTGGGAAGGGGTTCCACAGTGACAGTTGTAGCTTGAGATCGCTATGACTTCTGTCACACAGGAGAGGGCGTTTCTGGGACCTGTCCTGATTGACGCGCCAAAACAACAGCAAGGCATTATGGGATTTGTAGTATTAGCGATGAATAAATGCGCTGTATAATACCGGCGGGGTAGCTCTAGTAGTCATTTGGTATAGCCTCGCGGGCCAAATATAATTACACTGCGGGCCAAATTTGGCCCGCGGGCCAGAGTTTGACACATATGCCCTAAGGGGAGTGTTACTCACGTGGTGGCGTTCTTGGTATGTGGTGCACAAGTGATAACGACTAGGATCACTGTATCGAGGGCTTCACCTGCTTAAGAAGTCATTTTACTATTTTTCTTATATGCTGAACCATATAAATGCTTGTCACGTGGATGGACTGACATGAGCGCTGCTATGGCATTTTAAGGACACAAGGTGTGTTGGACTTTTTAAATGACATTTGTTTTATTTGGATATTTTCTATAGTAGCTGCTGACGTAATAGACATTTTTATTTTATTTAACTGTGCATGATGGCTAGATTCAGCTCTATGTAATTATATATATATATATAATATAGGGAGCCAGCAACTTGCAGCATAACTAAGTCTTTATTTGCTAAAGAGTGCCAACAGGTAAAAACAGTTTACATGTTTTGGCGAGTAGCCATAAATAATAGCAATTCCCAACATAACCGTATAGCAGTCACCAAGAGCTGATGCTTTTGCCTAGAGCTGCTGCGGTTGGTTGCAGGGGCTAAATATAAAAATGGATTTTTGTATACTATGAAATCCAATTCTAGTTAGTAACAAAGGAATTCAGAAACATTCATGTTTCGTTGCCATCTTCAAGGAAACTGGACAATGGCAAGCATAAAAGTTGTAAGTCAGCTCCAGTATAAAACACCCCTCTACCCAGCATTCCTGTTTTGCCAAGTACAAGCATCTTATTTTCTCCTCCATTAAAGTGATTCTAAAGTCAAACATTTTTCTTTTACCTTAACATGGTTCTAAAGCACTTTTTTTTGCATGCATTAAGGTAAAAAACAATTGCTTTAGAACCATGTTAAGGTAAAAGAAAAATGTTTGACTTTAGAACCAACTAAAAAAAATAAACTTTCAGGACTTACTGTGCTCCCTCTAAACACATACCTCACCCCTGGATCGATCCAGCGTTCTGCTCGGCTGCAGTCTTCTCTCCGCTCTCCCTCTTTACACAGGGACTGACCATTGGCTCCTGCAGCTGCCAGTCAAATTCAGGAGGGGGAGCAGGAGGAGAGGCCGACCCACACTCGTTGCACAGAGCAGGCAACTATACCCTCTTTTTTGATTTGAATTAAAACATTGTATCCTTTGATATGACTTTAAGGGACACAGCAGAAAACTCAGAAACAGTCAGTATGTGCAAAAGCAGTCCAACTGAGTGGGCAACAGCCACTAAGTGAACCAAGATGCAATCACAAACTTTATGCAACAGAGGACAATAAGTAGGATCAATCTGAACCAGGAGACAGGACAGGTAAATCTGTTAACAACCAAAGGGAGGTCAGACTATCAACTTAATGCTCAGATGAGGACAGAAGATTCACTGTCAAGGGGTATGACTACTCTCAAGTGGGCACTAATCCCCTAGAGAAATGCAACTATCGGATAAGCATGGAAAGATATGGTCAACAGCCAGAAAACGAAAATTTTCATAGGTTTAAAAAAAAAATCCCTAGAGGGGACATTGAACTGTGAAAGGCAAGCAAAGGCTCACCTAGCAATGGTTTAGTGATATTGGGAACAAGGGAACAACCAAAGGGCCCAAGGAATTGGAGACAACACCAAGGGTAATATCCCTGAAGTCAAATAGACTAAATAAGGGAAAGTAGGGTGAAAAGGAGGTACCCATGCAAAGGTGGGCAGGAATGGGCACAAACTATTACCCAAGACACAAAACAGGGGAATAGGCAACATTGATCCACTAAGACACCTTGCTGTTTCTAGGGCCAGACAGTGAACTCCTGGAGAATCTAATTCAGGACATAGAACTTACAGTCTTCTGACCTCTCCTGATCCAACAAAGCATCCACAGGCATGGAGCGAGGGGCAGAAGCCTTAGCCAAATTAAGCTAAGAACATTTACCCAAATAAGAACAGGACTGAGAATGATCTTGAGAAGCTTCCTCAAGAGGATGTGGAACAGTGATCTAGGACTGCTTGATTACAGATAATCAGGTCCAACAAAGGCAGGACCTGCAGCAGAATTCCAATGTGAGCTGTCTCCTTACAACCCAGAGGAGTGCAGATACGATTTTTTTCCTGCTATGCAGGAGATGGGACATGTTCAAAAAATTGTCAACAGAGGACAGAAAGCCAAATCAGTTAGTTTGAACTGATTAGAGGGAATTCATCTGTCAGTAAAGTCCAAAAAGTGAGTAAACCTTCAACCCTTTTAGTGGTATCAATTTTAACATGAATCACTGGTACATTCACAGTGGGCACATAATTGCAAATCCCTAATAAAAGGGTAAATATTCTGGCAAACTCACAGGTGGGGCCAAGGACCCTTAACCTCCCTGGCGGTATGATTCTTTCAGATTTTAGGTGCTGAAAGCGGTACCATTATTTGCAAGGAAATTTGGCGTTTTATACTGTAGGCTTGTAATTCTTAGGAATAACTTACTTAAATCTGACCAAACAAAATTCTAATAGGCATGACATTTTTTTTAAATTTGTTTATAAATTATAATAAACAATTATAAATAATTATAACAAATATAATTACAGTAAAAATTATTCAATAATGTAATGAAATCAAAAACACTGAAATTTGCTCAGTTGCAGAATTGTCGCTGTAATTTTTTTAATTTTTTTTTACGAATTTCCCCACAAATCGCTATCGCTAAATTCTGCAAGTGATTATAGTTTATTATCGCTGTTTTTTAGCTGATCTAAAACCATTTTTGACATAAAGGGACACTTTTGGTTGCTATGGACAATCTACAGTTTGCAGGGAGAAAGAACACTTTTTATTATATAAAAGGACATGTAGGGCACTGGGCAGACCACTAGGGGCAAGGGGGGGGGTGTATTTTTTACATACAATACTGTAATCTATAAGATTACATTGTACTGTATGTAATGTGTTTGATTACTTTTTGAATATGGCGCCGTTTCTCCGCCCCCTGCGACGTAACGTAACGTCGCAGGGAACGGAGATCGAAGGCACACGGGGACGCTGTGTGAATCGAGCAAGCACCCGCTCGCTCACACAGCGTGTTGGCATCGCACTCAGCAAAGCGAGCCCGAGTCTGACTCGGGGTTACCGATCGCAGCATGAAAATTTAACTCGGGAATACTGCCAGGGAGGTTAAGGGAGTTTCCATTTTGAACAGTGAAAATTCTCTAAAAAGTGGGTGTACTAGATAACATCAGTCCTCAATCCCATAGCCTTTAGCCTTTCTGCAGTAAAGCAGGGATTGGCAGGAATTTAAAAAGGCTCTGCAGCCAACTTACCCATTACACTCAGATCTGGAAATACAGAACCCAGTGCTCAAAGGCTAGCCCTGCAATAGCTGCATATAGAGACCAGTTCAAGCAGCTTGTAAAGGAATCTTGATTAAAAAAGAAAAAAAAAGTCTTGACTTTTGACTTCTCATCAGAGAAGAGAAAAAAGGGATTTTTTAATACAGCTTACCTGTAAAATCCTTTTCTTGGAGTACATCACGGGACACAGAGCGGCATATTCATTACTATATGGGTTATATGGGAGTACCTTCAGGTGATGGACACTGGCAATCTCAAACAGGAAGTCCCCTCCCTATATAACCCCCTCCCCTAGAGGGAGTCCCTCAGTTTTGTAGCAAGCAGTATGCCTCCCAAAACATGTTCCCATAAGAGGGATGGGAGCTCTGTGTCCCGTGATGTACTCCAAGAAAAGGATTTTACAGGTAAGCTGTATTAAAAAAATCCCTTTTTCTTTCTCGTACATCACGGGACACAGAGCGGCATATTCATTACTATATGGGATGTCCGAAAGCAATGCTTTAATGAGGGGAGGGAGACATCTTCTCAAAAGGGATTTAATTTAGAGGTATACTCAAATAATAATAATAAATCCAACTTAGTCAAGAAATAATTTTGAATTTTTTAAAACCAAGGGTGCCCCCCGATCCCGAGGATCTTAAACCGCAGCCTGTAGCCTGCCCAAAGGCTGAATCCGCATTCCTTCTCACGTCCAGCTGATAAAACCTTGTGAACGTGTGGACTGATGACCACGTTGCTGCCTTGCATATCTGAGCCATAGAGATCTGATGGTGTGCTGCCCAGGAGGTGCCCATGGCCCTGGTAGAATGGGCTTTTACCGACAAAGGAGGAGGCAACCTCTTCAAACCGTAGGCCTGAATGATTAATTGTCTAATCCATCTCGAGATGGTGGATTTTGCAGCTGCTTGCCCCTTCTTGGGGCCATCTGGTAAAACGAACAACACATCTGATTTCCGGATCTTTTCTGTAGCTTTAAGATAGGCCCTCATGGCCCGGACAATATCTAAGGTATGCAGCAACCCCTCCTTTCTAGATGTGGGTTTCGGAAAGAAGGATGGAAGTACCAAATCCTGGTTCAAGTGAAAACTGGATATAACCTTTGGTAGAAAGGAAGGATGAGGCCGGAGAACTGCCCTGTCCTTATGTAGAATGAGATATGGTTCCTTACAAGATAAGGCTGCCAACTCTGACACTCTCCTGGCCGAAACTATGGCGACCAAGAATACCAACTTTCTTGTCAGTAAAACTAAAGGAATCTCAGCCAACGGCTCAAAGGGTTGTTTCTGTAGAGTGGACAGGACAAGATTTAAGTCCCATGGACAAATCGGTGATTTGACAGGAGGATTAATACGCAAGACCCCCTGTATGAAGGTTTTAACCAGCGAGTGGGTGGCCAGCGGCCTCTGAAACCACACTGACAGAGCTGAAATCTGTCCCTTGATTGTGCTTAATGCCAGGCCTTTATCCACTCCTAGCTGGAGAAAACTTAACACCCTATCAATGGTATATTTGCGGGAATTCCATCTTTTGGATTCACACCAGCCTATGAAGGTCCTCCACACCCTGTAATAAATCACCCTGGAGGCGGGCTTTCTAGCCCTAATCAGGGTAGGAATTACCTGCCTAGACAGACCTCTACCCCTGAGAATCAGGGATTCAGCCTCCAGGCCGTCATATTTAGACGCTGTAATGTAGGGTGGAGGATCGGGCCTTGTGAGAGTAGGTCTGGTCGTAGAGGAAGAGTCCAAGGGTCTCCCACTGCCATCTTCAGGACTAGTGAGTACCATGTCCTCCGGGGCCAAGCTGGAGCTACTAGAATGACTGGCTTGTGCTCCACTCTGATCCTGCGCAACAGGCGAGGAAGTAACTGTAGCGGGGGAAATGCATATAGAAGTTTGAATTGATGCCAAGGGCAAACCGACGCATCAGTTCCGCAGGCCATAGGGTCCCTTGCTCGAGACACGAACCTGTCTAGCTTCTTGTTGAACCTTGATGCCATTACATCTATGTCTGGCATTCCCCACTTCTGGCAGATTGTCTGAAAGACCTGGGGATGCAGAGACCACTCCCCCGGCGACAGAATCTGGCGACTTAAGAAGTCTGCCTGCAGGTTGTCCACTCCGGGAATGAATATCGCCGAAATGCAGGGTACATAAACCTCTGCCCACTGAAAAATCAAGCTCACCTCCCTCTGAGCGGCCTGACTCCTGGTTCCCCCTTGGTGGTTTATGTATGCTACCGCTGTGGCATTGTCTGACTGGATTCTCACCGGGGACCCCTGTAATCTGGAAGTCCATGCCAGGAGGGCTAGGCGAGCAGCTCTGATCTCCAAGACATTGATGGGTAGCTGCCTCTCCGCTTCCGCCCAAGTTCCCTGGCGAGTGAACCCCTCCAAGACCGCCCCCCAGCCTACCAGGCTGGCGTCTGTGGTAACTACCTTCCAGACAACGGGGCTGAAGGACCTTCCCTTCAGAAGATTCTGAGGGTTTAACCACCAGGCCAGGCTTTGCCGGACCTTTGATGATAGCGTCAAAGGGGACTCCAAGGCATGTGCTCTCTTGCTCCAGGCTGCTAGAATGGCTGCCTGTAGGACGCGAGTGTGGATCTGAGCGTATGGTACCGCCTCGAACGTGGCCACTAGCTTGCCTAGTAATCGCATACACAGGCGAATAGTTGTTTTTTTCTTGCTTAGAACCAACTGAACCAACCCCTTGATAGCCTCGACCTTTACAAGGGGCAGGAACACCCTTTGCTGTTCTGTGTCTAACCTCATGCCGAGGTATTCCAACTGCTTTGTAGGATGAAACGCTGATTTTTCCCTGTTTAGGACCCAGCCGAACCTCTCGAGGTACTGAACCGTGAGGTTTACTGCTTGTTCCAGACACGGCCGTGAGTGATCTATGATTAAAAGGTCGTCCAAGTATGCTAGGACCGTGACCCCTTGGATCCTTAGATTGGCCAGAACTGGGGCTAGGATCTTCGTGAATACCCGGGGGGGCCGTGGCCAGCCCGAAGGGGAGCGCCATGTCGCTGCCCCACTGCGAAGCGTAAAAATCTTTGATGTGGCTGAAAGATTGGTACATGAAGGTAAGCATCCTTTATGTCTATGGAAGCCAGAAAGTCGTCCCTCTGGAGCGTGGCGACTGCTGATCGGACGGATTCCATCCGGAAGGAACGAACTCTTAGGTAAACATTTAAACTCTTTAGGTCCAAGATTGGCCTGACATCGCCGTTGGGCTTTGGTATGACAAAGAGATTGGAATAGAAACCTAGCCCCTGTTCTTGGGCTGGTACCTCTATTATCACGCCTTGGCAAAGCAGGTGATCCAAAGCTGCCAGCATCGAGGCCTTCTTTGCTGGATCATTTGGTAGCCTTGACTCTTGAAAATGAGGCGGAGGAAACTTTAGAAACTCCAGTCTGTAGCCTGTGGTTACAGACGACCGGACCCATTTGTCGGGGATATTGGCTTCCCAAACTTCTGAGAAGAAACGAAGCCTTCCCCCCACCCGCGAGAGTGGGGGCGCCCCTTCATAAGGCAGACTTAGGGGCTGGCTTTGTCGGCTTGCGATACCATGGCCTCTTACCCCCAGGGGCCTGTCCCTGCGATTTATTGTTAAAGTTTGATCGCGCAGGCGGCCGTCGATACTGCCTGGAATTTGAGGGCCCTGAGACAGGAGAGAGCTGCCTTTTAAATGTAGGACCCCGGAATCTCTTTTTGACTGGTAAAAGGGTACTTTTGCCACTTGAAATAGTCTGAATGTATTTATCCAGATCCTCTCCGAAGAGTCGTCCTCCATGGAAGGGAAACCCTGCCAGAAGCTTTTTTGCATGGGGGCTCCGCCGCCCAGTTCTTCAACCATAAGAGCCTTCTCATGTGCACCAAAAATAGTGATAAACGAGAGGCCTGCTGGATGGAATCCTTTATAGCATCTACCGCAAAACACAGAGCTCTGGGAATGTCAGAAAACTCTTCTGCCTGTTGGGTAGGCATGTCTTTAAGCATTTGTTTTGTCTGGTCCTTTAACGCCTGACAAACTCCAATTGCAGCCACAGCTGGCTGTACCACTGCTCCTGCCGTAGCAAAGGATGCCTTTAAAAGTGTCTCTAACCGTTTATCAACCGGATCTTTAAACATTTGTATGTTTTCCACCGGGCAAGTTAGTGATTTATTCACACATGAGATGGCTGCATCCACAACTGGGAGCTTCCACCTCTTCGAGAATTTTTCCTCCATAGGATAAATAACCGAAAATCTCTTAGGCGGCAGAAAAATCCTGTCCGGTCGTACCCAATCCTGAAAGATCAATTCCTCCAACAGAGGATGGACCGGAAAAACCGCGTTGCTTAAAGGAGCTTTCAAAGAGCCCAGAGAGGATACCGCAGGAACCTGAGGCTCTGGCAATGGTAAATTAAATGCCGAGCGGACCATGTCCGTCAAAGACTGTACCCACAGCCTCTCTGTTTGGGAGTCTGAAAATGGTTCCTCAGAGGTAGATTCCTCAATCCCTGAACCCTCTTGGTTCCGGTCCAGTTGATCCTCCTGAGATTCCAATTCCTCCGGAGAGAGAATTTCAGCATCTGAGGATACACCTTTTGGCGATGGGGATCTAGCCCGTTTCTTGCCAGGAATAGAGCTAGCGATCATCGCTGCTAATCTTTTTTCTAGCCCCCCTAGGGAGACGGCTAGCATCTCCTCTGTGATAAACACAGGGCTGGGCTGATCTGGGCCAGCCTCAGCACCAGACCCCCCTAATGGCTCATCCAAGGCGACCTTCATGGGAATAAGCTGCGGGGAAAGTATCGGCATATCATCAGAATCAGAGGGGGAACCCCTTTGTTTTTTGGTCTTTTTTGTACCTTTTGATCCCGAACCTTTGGAAGCCATAATACAACAACCGACTGTAGTGGCCAGGAGTACAAAAACTAGGGTTTAGGGGACAATAGATCACTAATGCCCAAAAAAACGATGGGGCCCTGTATGTTTTCCTTTTTTTTTTTTATATAATATATATAACTTTTTTTTTTTTAAAACATACAGCGTCACCCAAATTTAGTTTGCCAGCCTCCAACCTGTTGCCAAAGGGGATTTTTGGCTTAACCCAAATGCATTGGAACCAACTCCAGCATGTACTACCCCTCTTCCGCCACCGGGAGTCGCTGTTCTGCCGCTCTGCGTCCTCTCCCTTCCAGATCAGCCTCAGACTGAGCAATGATCATAGCCTGCTGTGTATAACAGCAAATGAAGGCGCGCCCCTGATGACGCTGCAGGCACGCCCCCCCTCCGAACGGCGCGAAAAAGTCTATAAGACGTGCGCGTGCGCGTGTATGCCGGGGAAGGAAGCACATGGAGGAGCCGCGCTGCTGGAGACCCAGGACTGCAGCTTCAGGCGGCAGAATCAAAACCCCGGCCAGGTAGGACTTTCTAAAAGGCCCCATAGGGATCCTTATTAGCACTGGGAAGAGAGCAGCAGGTAGCTAGCAAACCTCTAAAGTTTCTTAGACAGGGGGACCAAGTGATGGGGGAAATGAGATCATCCTGTCTTCTCAGACAGTGAGCAAGGCTGCCAATGCAGAGCATACTTAGGCTACCCCCCTTTAAGGTCTCCCTGGAGAGCCTGCTGTCGAACCAAGTCCCGCAGGCTCCCCTCTTACCTGCTCCATGCTGCAGGACGTTTGCCTAGCAAAACGGTCCAATCTTCTCCCATCTCCGTGGGTAGCGTAGTAGACCTTCAGGCCCTGGGGTCCTGGAAGGTACCCACTGTCCTGGACCTATATAGCACCCTGGCAAACAGGAACTTATGGTCTTTACAAACTCCAAATCCTGGGCCCAGGGTCCAGCCCTCTAAAGAGGAGCATTATAGGCAAAACCCCACGGTTTGGGGCCCGGGTACTGTCCACTTTGGCACTGAGGCACCTTGGACAGATCCGGTTAGCCCGCCCTTAATCCCAAGGATGTGGAGGCAAAGCTATTCCGTGACCAACACCTAAGACACTGGCGAAAAAACTGAGGGACTCCCTCTAGGGGAGGGGGGTTATATAGGGAGGGGACTTCCTGTTTGAGATTGCCAGTGTCCATCACCTGAAGGTACTCCATATAACCCATATAGTAATGAATATGCCGCTCTGTGTCCCGTGATGTACGAGAAAGAAAGATGGACATCCACCTGGACACCAGCAAAAAAGGGTGAGGCATACTGGAAACAGGGCTGGCTTAAAACTTATTTGTCTGTGTCCTATCCCAACAGTTCCTGAATTATTGTGTCCATTTAATGAAGTATAGAAATAATTTGCAAAAGTAATATATTTCTGATTAATATAAAATTGAAAATCCACCCCCGAGCAATTGGGTAGCACATGTCAAGTACTAAAAGAATTTAATTGTGGACACATTTTTTTTTTAGGCAAAAGAAAGCCCTGGCATTCTGGATTCACACTTTGCTGAAACAATGATCGAGCTGTTGCTTGTGTCATCACAGTTAAAAATATGCCATGCTGGATAAACAAAGTACCCAACTGTTCACACATAAAGGTCTCTTTGTTTCCTCCACTTATACTTAACCCAAATGAAGAACTTCATCTGCAGATCTCTCCCAAACAAAAGGCATCATTCTCTGCTTTACTTACATCCATTTCAAAGGCAGATGAAAAAAAGAAAAAAAAAAGATCAGCAGAAAAAAAAAACAGCTGTGTTTAGGAAAGGACTCAGATTTCAGTTTTTGATGACAATGTACAGTTCTGTGTTTAGAGAACTGCCATTACTGGTCAATAAGATACATATGTGCAGAGATCTCACTCCTCTAAACAATTTTTCCAGATTACATGCCTATTATTTTTCTGTTTGATTTACTGCTGCGCTTACATTAAGACAGTTAACCATACATGTTAAAAAAAAGGCATACTTACAGTAAACAGACAATTAAGCATTCTGCCTAGTTTATTTAAAGTGGACCTATCATTAAAAGTCACACTCCCCATGAATCAATAGGGCACATGTCAGCACTACCTAATAACATATATTTGAGTAAAAAAAAAAAACATCTTTCTCTTCATAATACAAAAGCTGATCTGAGCTTCATCATGTCAGATTTAGCAAAGAGGACATGTTCTCTGGCTGCCAAGTGAGTTACTAAAGCATGCATCAAAATTCAGTGGTTCAGCAGGGACCATCCGAATGTTAATCCATGCATAGGCACCCTGGGTATACACAAGTTGATCCATCGATGCCTGGAGAGAAAAACATCTTAATCTAGAGAATCCTACAAGTTTCCCTCACATCCCTTTAAAACGTTCTCTGCGTGGACCATGTATTTGTATACAAAACTTCATTTCCCCATATAACTTCAGCTTCTACAATCACAAATAACCTTGACGTTTCCACAATTGACCATAACTTGGCCCCCAAAAGGACACTCACTGATCCAGCTACTATTTCCACCCTGTGAGACTCCCTAAAATACCATACTTTTCTGACAACAGTCAACTCATTTGTGACTGTCTGGGAAACCCGTAAACCCACTATTTATGGTAAGCTGATCCAAATAGCAGCAATAATGCCGGGGGTGGATGAATAGTAAATTTAGATCTGCAAGGAAACAAAACATATCACATATAATTCCTAATCATGCAACCCAACTAGGGGAAGCAAAGACATAGGGTGGAAAAGGTAAAAAAGATGTATACATCTCCTAAACCGGCTTACATGTTAGCAGCATGTGAAGGTATGTATTCTGGAGAAATTGAGCCAGCAGAATTGTCTGTGTCGGGAGCTGAGGTGCAGTCCGTGGCAAGACAGAGCAGGGATGCATTTCCCAAGGACATACATGTCAAACCAAGATGCAAAAGGGCTCCAATCTAAAATTGAAAAATAAATGAGTAGTAGTAAAACCCAAGTGGGCTGAAAGTGAGTGAAACCCCCGAGCCAAGTGAAAGTAGCAGAGAGGAAAGAAATGTTTTATATGTGTAAGTATACACATACATGCCAGAAAGAGAGAGTACTAAAAGTAAATGGGGATGAACAATATAAACAGGTAATTACCTGAAGAACAGATACCAGTGATCACGAAGATAGTGCTCAGTGATTAAAGTTTTAAAGAGTGGTATGGTAACCAATAACATGTATAGGGTGTGTATTATTCCCAGCATTGCCTAACAAGACTCGACCAGCGTCACGCTGGCATGACATGTAGGGGAGGTGTTGGAGTCAGCGCGGCAGTCGCTGCTCATTTGAACCCAGACGAGATTTCCCAATGGTCAGCGAAGATGGATTGTCACGTCCTGGCATGAGACGCCAAAAAATTGTCAGATGTGAGAGGCGGCTGCTGGAACCGATGCACAGAGAAATAGACCCGCCCACACCCTCGCACCAACACAAGGTGGTCAAAAAGGAAATTGGAGGAATGCCTGAAAAACACAGGCAAATGCCATCTCCAAAGTACCACAGTCCCAAAACATAGGAC
Organism: Rana kukunoris; assembly: GCA_029574335.1. Classification (NCBI taxonomy): domain Eukaryota; kingdom Metazoa; phylum Chordata; class Amphibia; order Anura; family Ranidae; genus Rana; species Rana kukunoris. The sequence goes on from CM056055.1 coordinate 48,424,633, forward strand.
ATGCTGCTATACAGATAACGTTGTAAGAAAAGTGATGTGGGTGTTAATAAAACGAACAACTACCAAGTGTAGTTGTCCGGGCACACCACCGAATCCGGGCACTTGAAAGGCAATAAATGAATGGGCAAAATAGCAACCATAAAATATAAATAATCAGCTGCGTCCAAACAATGGACTGATAAAGTGTCCAAATACTGTGAAAAAAGTGTACACAAAAAAGATGCGAGAATAAACTCATACAATCATTAAAATGGCATCATCATGTGACATGTGCAACCATAAATATATTCACACTAAAATTCCATAAAATGAAAAAAAAAAAAACGCAGTGCAGATAATGTCCATAAGGTGCAGGCTGGATGGATGGATGTGTGTGCACAGTGATCAGGGTGAAGGTGCTGGTGCTAGTAGTCAATCTCTGGTATGGAGTGCTACCGATAGGTGGTTGCTGGTTCTTCGTGCAACTTAGGATATAGGTGTCCCCCTAAAAGCACAATCCTAGTAAAATAGATACATATCCGTTTAACTGCTTGCCGACCAGCCGCCGCAGTTATACAGCGACAGGTTGGCTCTGCTGGGTGAGAGCACATAGCTATACGTCAATAAGGGCGCACGCACACCACCTGCTCACCCCCGACTTCCGTGCACGTGCCCGGCGAGCACAATCGCTCGTTACAGAGCGAGGACCGGGAGCTGTGTGTGTAAACACACAGCTCCAGGTCCTGTCAGGGGAGAAATGCCTGACCGTCTGTTCATACAATGTATTAACAGCAATCAGTAATTTCCCCTAGTGAGTCCACCCACCCTACAGTTAGAACACACCCAGGGAACATACTTAACCCCTTCCCTGCCAATGGCATTTTTATAGCACTGATCGCTATAAAAATGCCAATGGTCCCAAAAATGTGTCAAAGGTGTCCGCTATAATGTCGCAGTACCGGAAAATAAATCGCTGATCGCCGCCATTACTAGTAAAAAATAAAAATAAATAAAAATGCCATAAAACTACCCCCTATTTTGTAAACGCTATAACTTTTGCGCAAACCAATCAATAAACGCTTATTGCGATATGTAGAAGAATACGTATCGGCCTAAACTGAGGAAAAAAATCGTTTTTTTTATATATTTTTGGGGAATATTTATTATAACAAAAGTAAAAATTATTCATTTTTTTCAAAATTTCCGAGAAATTTTTGTTTATAGCGCAAAAACTAAATACCACCAAAAAAAAGCTCTATTTATGGGGAAAAAAGGATGCCAATTTTGTTTGGGAGCCACGTTGCACGACCGCGCAATTGTCAGTTAAAGCGACGCAGTGCCGAATCGCAAAAAGTGCTCTGGTCTTTGACCAGCAATATGGTCTGGAGGTTAAGTGGTTAATGAGTGAGTGAGTGAAAAACGTATAAAGCGCAACACATGCAAACTAAATCGCCTCTGGGCACTCTTTCCATTCTTTGGGTAAGGAAACTCCTTGACCTCAGAAGAGATAGGTTTTAATCTCTCTCCTAAAGGCCAAGTGGTCCGACTCCAGTCGGATGGTGGTTGGTAGTGCATTCCACAGCCGAGGTCCCTGGACTGCAAATCTCTGATCTCCTTTAGACTTGTATCTGGTTTTGGGTATTTGGAGCAGGTTTTGATTTGTGGATCGCAGAATGCGATTTGGGTTATGGGCTTTTATTTTTTCGCATAGGTATTAGGGGGGGTGCTTCCGTGAATACACTTATGCGTTAGGCAGAGTGCCTTGAAGGTGATTCTGTCTTTTACTGGCAACCAATGAGAGATTTCAGCGTAGGTGTGATTGATTCCCATGGTTTTATGCCAGTCACTAATCGAGCAGCCATATTTTGAACGACTTGCAGGCGAGTGATTTGGTATTTGGGGAGTCCCAGATAGAGGGCATTTGCATAGTCGAGTCTGGAATTGATGATTGTTCCCACCACTACTGCAATGTCCTCTTTTGGGATAAAGGGGGTAAGTCGACGTAGTAGGAGCAGCAGATGATGGGATCCACTGACTACAGAACCTATTTGTGCATCCATTGTCATGTAGGAGTCGAAAATTACTCAGAGATTTGACTTTGGTGCTAGGGGTGATAGTTTTACCCAGAATGGGCGGGGGGGTCCAAGTTGACGCGGGGTGTTTTTTTTTGTTTAGCGTGAAACAGGAGAAGTCCTAGTTTTAGAACCATTGAGTTTAAGATCTATTTGAGAAAGGGATTTCTCTAGTCCAAGAGAATGATCCTTTTTGTTGCAGATGCGGAAATACAGCTGAGTGTTGTCTGCATAGGAGTGGTAGAGTAGCTTCTGGTTGCTGATGATTTCAAAGAGGGGGCGGAGATAGATATTGAACAATACAGGTGACAAGGGAGATCCCTGAGGGACTCCGCATAATACCGTATGTTTTTCATCCCAGTTTCACTGTTTTTCCAAGAAGGAGGAGAACCAGGGTAAATCACCTTCAGCGACTTTGGCCACTTCAGCTAGCCTAGCGAGTAGTAGTCCATGGTCTACCGTGTCAAAGGCCGCGCTTAGGTCCAGCAGGATCAGGAGACAAGATTCTACATCTGCGGCCTCTAGAGCGTCATCCCATATTTTGAGCAGCGTCGTTTCTGTTCCGTTACCCGGACGGAAACCTGATTGGAACGTATCGAGTAATTTATGGGTTTCTAATTGCTATTTACTGCTGTTCATAAGCAGAGAGGTGGCCTAGAAAACTAGAAACAATAGTAGGACAGAGCGGGTCATCTAGGGGGTAGCGGGGACTATGCAATTCGGGACAAGATTGTGAAAAGTATCCCGGACCCCCCAGGAAGAGGCCTGACCACCTTCACTGGAAAGGTTTTTTTTTCCCTGCAAGCGCTGTTACGCATGTGTGAGAACGAAACATTCAAATTAAAAGAAAAATGACTTTACCTCCACCAGTACAGGACAGTCATACGAAATCAAAGAATTTATCTGCTGTAACACAGAAGGGGCTGTCTATGCCCTAGAATGTAGCTGCGGGCTACAATATATAGGCCGGACAAAAAGACCCCTAAAAATCAGCATAAAAGAACACGTGCAAAATATAATCAAAGGTTTCGATAAGCAGCGTGTCTAAACACTTTGCTACCCATCACAACAAAGACCCCACACAACTCAAATTTTGGGGCATCAAACCTTACGTAAGACACTGGCGGGGGGGGGGGGGGCATGAAGTCAAGACACTAAGCCAGCTCGAATCAAAATGTATATTCAAGTTGAACACTTTCGCATCTCAGGGCTTGAATAACTAATTAGATCCGAATTGTTTTATCAGTGGTTTTTAATCTTGCTAGTTTATGAACTATTCCACAAGTATTGCCTCTCCTACTATGTCATTTTGCTCGCCGATACCATTTCTGGTGCAATTGCATATTACTACCCCCCTCCCTCTACCTCAATGGAGTTTCCATTCTATATTAATCTTTATGGCCATTATGGCTTCTGGGTTTCTTTCAGAATAATTTTAGCAATATTTCCCCTGTCTATCCACCTGCCGTATGTTTAATGTCTATTTTTTACATTTTTTATTTTATATATTGTTTATTATACATTTACATTTTTATAGACATTGCCCGTTTGTTTTCAATAGTTTTTTTCCATATTTACACATAGTAAGTATGACCTTTATCATAGCATTATATTATTTGCTTTAGAGTCTTATGCCCATATATTCTTTTACTATTAGCATCATGGGTCTTTTGCATAGTCCCCCTAGATCAGGGGTCTCTAAACTTTCTAAACAAAGGGCCAGTTTATGGTCCTTCAGACTTTAGGGGGGCCAGACTAGGGTCATTGGGAGTAAAACAATGTCCAGTGGGAGTAAATAATACCATATCTTTGAAGACAGTGGAAGGACTAGTGCCCCATCACTGGTGTTAATGGAAACAATCATGTCAGTTGGATGAATAGTGCCCCATTGGTGTCGGCAACAAAAATTATGCCCCATTTAAATTAGATGGAATAATGCCCTAAGGGCCGCATTAAGGCAAGCAAAGGGCCACATCCGGCTCCAGGGCCGCAGTTTGGAGATCCCTGCCCTAGAGGACACGGTCTGTTCTACTGTTGTTTCTAGTTTTCTAGACCACCTCTCCGCTCTGGCTAGCAGTAAATAGCCATTAAACGGATGTGTATCTATTTTACTTGAATTGTGCTTTTAGTTAAAGCCACTGCATTGTTTACTGTGACCAAATCCACCCAAACATGGCCGCCGTTGCAACCATTCCCTCCCCCCCCCCATAAATAACCAGGAAAATGGCTGCCGACCTACTTCTGCTGACAAAAAACATCCAAAAATGCCTGCCATACTACTTCCGGCATCCGGAGCTACAAGAAAATAGGCGCCGTAGATATTTAATGTTATTTTTGACCATGGACAACCAACAAAATGGCCGCCGACTTACTTCTGGTGACAAAAAACAACCAAAAAATGGCCACCGTACTACTTCCAGGGACCAGAGCTACGAGAAAATGGCCACCATAGTAATTACCTGTATTAATTCACAACCATATATAAAGCCACTTCCTAAAGGCCTCCAGTTATCCCCTGATGAAGTTACGTGACTAACGAACACGTGCGGGAATGCAGGGCCCCGTAAGTGATATTAGACGAGTTTGCGACTCATTTTTTTAAGCCTGTCTGATACTTCACATTGTGAGTACCTGTTTTTATTATTGCTGCCTATTCCAATAAATGTTTTAAATACTACACTATCGAGCATCCCTCTTTACAATCCCCCATGCCCCAATGTGAGGCTGATACAGATAGACCAGGGACACTTAAAAGGAACTTTGATGCCAAAGTAAAGATACATACCAGTGGAGCCTGAGACGTCAGGGGGCACCAGGAGATTGAAAGACACACACTCATATGCTGTTACCTTACAGCGGTAAGGTAAGGGGACACCTATACCCCAAGTTGCACGGAGAACCAGCAACCACCTATCGGTAGCACCAGAGATTGACTACTAGCACCAGCACCTTCATCCTGATCACTGTGCACACACAGCCATCCATCCAACTTGCACCTTATGGACATTATCTGCACTGCGTTTTTTTTTTTATTCATTTTATGGAATTTTAGTGTAAATATATTTATGGTTACACGTCATTGATGATGCCATTTTAAAGATTTTATTCTCGTATCTTTTTTGTAGTACACTTTCCACAGTAAGCTGTAAAAAAAATATTATATATATATATATATATATTTTTTTTTTTTTAAATGTCACTTTAAGAGCGTCCAGGTGCCGGACATGCGGCGGTCTATGTGAAGCTTCCCAGCCTGCAATCAGCTGACTGCAGGCAGGGAAGCGGATTTGCCCGTGTTTAGGGCGTGTGCAGGGCGCCCGCACACACTCCCACTGTCCTTTCATTTGCTAAAATGTCCTAGTGGTCTAATGTGATTGGCAGGCGGGGACCGGAGTAGAGGTCAGTGGGAAGTGCCATTTAAATCACTTCCGGTTTCTGGAGAGCTTGTGGGGGTGTCAGAGGAGCGGCACAATTGAAGGTAAGCAGCCACATTCATACCTCCATTCCCCCAGCTAAATCCATCCATGCCTGCCACCACCAGCACCAGCTGAACCACCACCGTGCCCCGCAGCATCTCTCCGCGCTAGTATTGTCACTGTCAGCCAGCCCCATCACCACCAGCACCCCCCCCCCTAGTTGAAAGCGGGATTCCCACTCCCCTCTCCAGGGTCCCGAGGAGCAGCACTGCACACAGCTTCAAGTCTGTATGCTCTGATCGAACTGACTGTAAAGGGAAGGGGGGGTCCTGCTTCACCTCTTCCCCCAGCTATTCACTCGTAATCTGTTGGTGAAGACAGAGACATGCCTGGGCAGGTGAGAGGACCTCTCCTGCCAGGCAGATTACGAGTGAATAGCTGGGGGGAAAAGGTGAAGCAGGACCCCCCTCCCTTCACAGTCAGTGCTGCTCAGAGCATACAGACTTGAAGCTGTGCAGCTGGACTCGGAGAGCAGAAGGGAGGGGGGATGGGGGACTGCTGATCATAGTAAATGTTTTTCCTATTCATCACTAAATCTCTCTCTCTCACCTGTCTGTCTTATCTATCTCTCATTCTTCCCCTTAGACCTAATGTTTATCTATCTATCTATCTGTGTATCTATCTATCTGTGTATCTATCTATCTGTGTATCTATCTATTTGTATATCTATGTATGTATGTATCTATCTATTTGTATATCTATGTATCCGTATATCCATCTATGTATCCGTATGTCCATCTATGTATCCGTATGTCCATCTATGTATCCGTATGTCCATCTATGTATCCGTATGTCCATCTATGTATCCGTATGTCCATCTATGTATCCGTATGTCCATCTATGTATCCGTATGTCCATCTATGTATCCGTATGTCCATCTATGTATCCGTATGTCCATCTATGTATCCGTATGTCCATCTATGTATCCGTATGTCCATCTATGTATCCGTATGTCCATCTATGTATCCGTATGTCCATCTATCCGTATGTCCATCTATCCGTATGTCCATCTATCCGTATGTCCATCTATCCGTATGTCCATCTATCGATCTGTATATCTATCTATCTCTCATTCTCACCCTCCCACCCAATATCTATCTGTCTGTCTGTCTGTCTCCTCCTACCCAATGTTTATTTCTGTCTATTTATCTGTCTGTATATTAATCCATCTGTCTCTAATTCCACACAATGTCTGTCTGTCTGTCTTTCTATTTGTCTGTCTGTATATCTATCTTTAGGACCTATTGTGGGTGAGTGACCGGGGGGGGGGGGCGGGGGTTATGGGATTGGTTGGGGCTTTGCGCCCCCCCAAAAATAATGGAGCACCAGCCGCCACTGATTTTGACACTATCAGTCCATTGTTTGGACGCAGCTGATTATTTATATTTTATTGTTGCTATTTTTACCATTCATTTATTGCCTTTCAAGTGTACCTGTCACGTGAGCACATTTGCACTTTATCACATATATATGCACAGCGCAGCACTACTTCTACATTTATACTTACCTGGGTCTTGATACTACCTTCAGTGCTTGCTGCAGTACCCCACCTTTTAGACTTGGCCAGCGCGGGAATATCTTTTTATTACTTTATACCGAATCCGGGCACACCACCGAATCCTGAGCTTTAAGTTCTTCCCCATCCTCAATCCATTTCTGCTCAAGACTCCGGGGAGGGGGATCTGTCATGCTTCCTGCCACCCTGCGGGATGGAGGCAATCATGCAAGCAATCCTGTGCGCTAACCCGGGTAGGGCCGAGGACAGTTCATCCTTAGTGATAAAGGGTAAAGCAGCAGCATTGACCGTAGGCACGATACCAGATAGGCGCAGCGGCTCAGATTGCCCGGAAGCCTCTGGTCCTTCAGGGGATACAACACTAGGGATACAACTAGGTTCATCAGGAACTACTAACATAGGTGTGCCCTTCCCTGTGGTGTTAGTCCCACTCTTTTTAGAAGACATTTAATAGCTACAAACAAAAGAGTACTTGGGTGTAGTATTAAAACCACTCAGAAGGGAGACCCTTTAACCTCCCTGGCGGTATTCCCGTGTGTGGCACGGGGTGAGATTTTCAAGCTACGATCGGTAACCCCGAGCCACACACGGGCTTGCCTCGCTGGATGCAGAAAAGAGTTTTCTTACCTTTTCTCTGCGATCCAGCGATGAATCCCCGCAGTACACGGCGGCCGGATGTCCGCCTGATGCTGTGTGTACCTCCGATTCCCTTCCCTGCGAGCGTCGCGACGCAGGGGGGCGGAACGGGGGGGGGGGAACGGCGCCAAATTCAAATGTATAAGTAGAAACATAGTGAAACACAGTAAAAACACACTGATACAATTGGATAAAAAATAAATGAAAATACAGTGACCTTTGATTGCCCCCCCCCCCCCCCCAGTGTTTTCTCAAGTGACCTGTCTGCAGATTGCTGCTCAGTATACAGACACTGGTACTGCAATCATGGCAAAGCGCGCCTCTACATCCAAATCGCTATGCGACATGCTGCCAAACAGCGACAGCGATGCAGAATCCCTTGCGGAGGAGCTGAGCGACGCGTGGGAAAGCTCGTCATCGGATGAAGAAAGTGATGCAAGTGACGATCCTGCACCTGTGCCCAGCGATGTGCGGACTTGGTGCGCAATTGATTGCGTTACAGAGCACGTAGCGCCCCCAAGGTTTCCCTCCACAGGATCACCTGGGATAAAATTGGACATAGTGGGTGACAATCCGTTGGATTACCTCCGGCTTTTTTTGACGGATGAGGTGATTGACAAAATAGTGTTGGAGACAAACAGGTATCAAGATCAGCAAGCTGCTACCCATCAGCTATTTTCGCGGCGCAGAAAATGGGAGCCTGTGACCAGTGATATTTGGAAATTCCTTGGCCTCCTAATTTTACAGGGAGTGGTGGGGAAACCACTCCAAAAGTGGTACTGGACCACAAATAAATTATTGGCCACACCTTTTTTTGGATCGGTAATGTCCGAATATAGATTTTCTTTAATTATGAAGTATTTGCACTTCGCAAATAATGAGGAATTTGACGAACAATCCCATCCAGCTCCAAAGCTAAAAAAAATTTGGGATGTTTACCAAATGATACTGCAGAACTTCCAGCAGACCTATGTTCCTGAGCGGGACATTACTATTGACGAAAGTCTGATGGCCTATAAAGATAGGCTCAGTTGGATACAATTTATTGCGTCTAAGCGCGCTCGCTTTGGGATCAAATCCTTTATGCTGTGTGAATCCAGCTCTGGGTATATTTGGAACACAGTAATGTACACTGGGAAAGGGACCAAATTCTCCCCGAGATTTAGTTTTTTTGGGATGGCAAGCGCGTCAGTTCTGTCATTGATAGAGCCCTTGCTCAACCAGGGCTACTGTCTCACTACAGACAATTTCTACACTTCCCCAGAACTGTACGAGTTCCTGCTTATGAACAAGACGGACGCTTATGGAACCGTGAGGCCTAACCGGCGGGACATGCCGGCAGGATTTTACAACAAAAAGCTAGATAAAGGAGAAGTTGCTGCATGGCAAAAAGGGAAAATGTTGGCACTAAAGTGGCGGGACAAAAAGGACATTTCCCTGATGAGCACAGTGCACAACACCTCGACCGTCATGGTGCATACCAGAGGTGGAAAAGATGTGAGAAAGCCCCAAGTTGTATTGGACTACAACCACACGATAGGAGGTGTGGACAGGGCGGACCAAGCCATGACATTTTATCCAGCTATGCGAAAGCAGCAAAAAAAATATTATAACATTTTTTTCAGACATCTCTTGGAGCAATGTCTGTGGAATGCATTCATCCTGCTGAAAAAAAAATGCCAGGTCTATGGTCCATGCAGACTTTATGTGGAAGGTGGCAGAACAAATTTTTCTAAAACACCAGACGCCAACGGCGGTAAACCGTTCTGGACGACGGGCTTCTGGTGTTGTAAATCCTGAGCGCCTGACTGGTCGTCATTTCATGGACTATGTCCCACCCACTGCAAAAAAATCATCACCCTCACGGATGTGTGCGATTTGCTGCTCCAAGCGCGACAACAGCGGAAACAAAATACGCAAAGAAACGCGCTTCTGTTGTCTCGACTGCGACGTTGGACTTTGTGCCATTCCTTGCTTCAAAGAATTTCATACCTGAGACATTTACTAAATAATGATTTTGCACACTTTTTTGACCCCCCAAAAAATCAGAGTTTATGAATATATTATTTGTTAAAATGTATTGAATAAAAAGTATTGTTATTAAATTATTATTTGTTATTATTTATTATATTATAATTTATGATTTTGTGTTTCAAACTTTGTCATAGTCTACTAGAGACTCTGGTTTGGACAGATTTAGGTGAGTTATTCCTAAGAATTACAAGCCTGCAATCTAAAACGCCAAATTTCCGTGCAAAATAATGGTACCGCTTTCAGCACCTAAAATCTGAAAGAATCATACCGCCAGGGAGGTTAATAGGGCGCACCAAGGCCCTATGCAACATTCCTGCTAAGCACCTTTAGCCTAACAAGCAACAGCTGGTGACTCACGTGACCCGAGTAAGAAGAAATGAACCACCACAAGTGTCTGTTCAGAGCCTGCTCTGTGTCCCCCAGCTGCCTTTTGGAAGCACCACATGCTTGGCCTACACAGCTTAAATAAGTTGGATGTGTGTCGCAACGTTCTGCTCGTGCATGCGCATGCACGTGTTCCTGGCAAAAGGAGCGTGACTGTATTCGCGAGCGACGCAAATCTTTGTGCACCCAGATAAAGCTACTGCACATGTGCGGCAAAGCCACGTGTGCCATGGCCGCCAAACAAACTGCTAAGCCAACCGGCGCTTTGGCGAAAGCATGTGCACCACGAACGATCGTGCGCCATCATACAGGTAAAAAAACAGACAGACAGAAGCAAAAAGGTACACTTTACAAACACCCACAGCTAGCCCAAAACTCCCCCGTATGGTCACCGCACACAGGTGTCCAGCCTTTAGCTAGCTTGACTGATTGTAACAATCACTGAGACACCCCACAATAATAAAATAAAGGTGTTTCACTTACCAGTCCAGGTGCAGGGCCACTTAGAAACTAAGGGTCCAATCTTCACCCTTCATGGCAGGTTCCTGTCACTTGGACCTTCAAGGACTGGCTACCCTTTCATGTTTGGGGTCCCCTCCCTTGGACCTGTACAGCACCCTGCAGGAAATGCCTAAGCACTGTAGTGTCCAGGATTTCCACTCTGCAGAGTCCAGCGCCCGGAGGCCACATTACAGGCAAAACCTTGCAGGATTTAGAGAGTCTTCTTTGCGAGACCATTTATCCAAGCATAAAAGCCTGTTTTAAATGGATTCGCTCGGCCAATCTCTTGATTCTGGGACTAGAGACCTGGAGCTCAGAGAGCTCAAACAAACCGTGCCATTCACCTTGAGGATACTGGTAAAAAAAAACTGATGTGCTTCCTGTATAGGAGGGGTTAAATAGGGCATCACTTCCCGTCCCAACGACCTTTGGTCTACCAGTGTCCATTCACCTGAAGTATAACCAGCAGGTATTGAATATTAGCCTGACTGTGTCCCATGATGAATGAAACATAAAATATATATTTTTGAAAGCATTCTGAATTTTACAGCAGTTTTTTACACCTGCCTAAAACTCTTGCACATTACCGTGTACCTAAATCTCATGGTAGGCTTGGCAATCTCCTTTGGTTACCCTCAGGGGAGGGAGGGGTGTTAACTGGTCCCATTACTAATCAATCCTTTAACAAGGAAGTTAAGCAATGAGTTTCCCAAGTCGTGTTCTTTAAAAAGCTGACTGCCCAGCAAAATGATACAATAAAAACAATTCTGTAAGGTTTGGGAATCATGAACTGGGTTCTATTTCCCTCATACCTTCAACTTATTATAAAACTCAATGAACGCTGTTCCTTTATGGCTGCTGATTTTGTCCCTTCTCAAGCTGCACATCTTTCTTTCCCTTTGCTCTTTCCCCCTCCTTTATATCTTTCACTCTTCTCCTTCTCTCCCAGCTTCCATCTTTTGGGAGTCATGGTGGTCCAGAATTGTTAGTCCTTCTTTCCTCTTCCCTATTGTCCCCTAGGTTTAGTAGCTGCAGACAAATATCTTGGCTACCCTAACCCCATTGCCGCTCACTGCTTTCATACTTGTTTTAGTTTTTTTCTTATAACAGCTTGTTCATAACCTATGATGTACTATATCAAGCGCCTCACATTCTCAAGTCTTTCTCAATGTTTGCACACTGTGTAAGCGCATTTTTTTTTGGAACTGAAAAACAACTTTGAAAAAAATCAATAAAAATGTATTGAGCAAAAAAAAAGAAAAGATGTGCAGTCTTACAGTTAATTTTCCTTTACAAATCGATTACAGATTGAGTGGAAAATTTGGTATCCAACCAGTATCATGTAGGAAAGAACCCTTGGCTCTCTGTGGGGCAGCAGTTTTTTTTTTCTGCACAGGTCTGACACACCAGTTGTCAGATAGAGCTCTTCAATAAGCAAAACTCCTGCTATGTGCTTATTATAGATGCTCTAGCTTTGACACATAAGAGGCACGTTAGATCCCTACAAAGAGACCACTGATCTTCAGAGAGAGAAAGGGTCCATCTCTGCACCGTAGAAAAAAATATATATAGGGCCCCATTCACACCTATCGATTTGAATCACACGTGTTTTGTGTACTTTTGTGTGCATTGGGCAGCCTATTGATTTCCATATGCTGACCTGTGTGCAGCAAAGTAGCTCATGTTTTTTTCTGACACGTTCTGGTTTGCACCGTTTGACGCATTTTTGTGCACAGCAAAAAGTGCATTTGCTTCCCACGTTTGGAGTGCCATTAAGATTCAGTTAATATGTAATATGCTATTTTTGTACAATCTGGGAACTAAGCTGGAAAATTGCGTTTGTGTGCGTTCCTAGATCCTAGCTCAGATTTGAATATTTTGTTTTGATGCACCTGGAATGTATTTAGCAGATGATTTAAACTGAACGTTCAGTAGTTGGGCTTAAAATACAACACAGTTGGGCTTAAAATACAACACGGACCTCTTCAGACCAGCAGATAATGAACCAAAGGGTTGGCTGCTGTACAGCATTAGATGTGGCAGTGACTCACACCAGAGGTAGTCATTGTCCAATGCAGAAAACAGCCGATTCTCACGAGAGGGAGTCTCTGCCTACAACTCGCATATAAAAAAAATCCTCATTTCCCTCCAATACTTAGCTAGGAGGACACAAGGTTGCTGTTATTTTGAATTCCAATAAGGTATTTCTGCAGAATTATGGCTGCTCTGTGTTAGCATTAGTGCTAGCTTAGCAATAAATAAGCCAATATGTTCTATTGATTTTTAAAACATTGCCTTATTTGCTTGAATAGTTATCAAGCCAGGGTATTGTAAACAGGCACAGGTGCTTCCCTCTGGGCTAAAACCTTCTTCTTTCTGTTGTAAACAGGCACAGGTCTACCTCTATATACATTCACACTAATGGTGAAACAAAACACACAGCATATTTTTCAATGGTTATTCATTTTTATATTTAATTTGTATAGTCTCCCCTATAATTCAGTGATATAACAATGGGCTGGGTACAAGTCTGCAATTAGAATGTGTGGGTTTTCAGCCTTATATCACATGCAGTCTTTACTGATACTGCCAACAGCAATTTCCTGGAAAATAAAATAGCGATTTCAAACCAAACGTATTGTACACATGTAGTATAATAAACACTGCAACTGTGCTTATGTTGGTAAATCTACTTTTTTTTTTTTTTACTATAAAGCAGAACTCCAGTGAAGATCAAAATGTTACAGGCTATAATGAGGATACTTGCTGTAAATCCAGAGTTGTCCAAACAGTTCTTTTTTTCCTACAACTAGATGCCCTCAGTCTTCTGGGTTAAATGATAGCCAGGATCATTTAACCCACATCCTCTGAGCCCAGGCTGCCATAGACCTGCCCCCAGCCCATGAGTGGTCACTGAAGGAATAGCAGCTTAGTAATGAGCTCATCGCTGTGCCTCCTATAAGCATGCTTATTGTCAGATCATGAAACTGTGGTTCTTCAAAAGCCACACTAAATCACCTAAAGCAGGTTTAAATGTGATTGCCGGCTGGGGAAAAAGTCTTGGTTTGGAAATAAACACAAACAATAAAAAATACTTTGTGTAAAACCTCTCTCAAGATCTTACTACTGTCTGTGCCCCCACTGGGGAAGTTTCCTCTTACTTCCTGTTCTGATGATAGCCTGTGTCATGGAGTCAAAAGGTCAAAAAGTGAGAAATCTCCCCAGAGTACACAGAGCGATAAAAAAAAAATTTGAACTCTTTCTCATTCTATCCAAAATTTATACAACAGAAATGGATGGAAAATGGGCCAAAGAGGTCATGCACACAGGCTTCAAACCCTCTGACTTATTTCTAGCAAAAATCCCCTGACTGAGCTCAGAATCTAATTTCCTTCAAGTCACAATGTTCCAGCCGGCGAAGAAAACCAGCGGGAAATTTGGCAAGCTTCGAATGGGGGGGAGATATAATAAGCACATCTGGTGACAAAAAAAGAAACATGTGTAGGGCAGAGCCTATATAGGAAATAGATGTCTCCAAACCAGCCTATAGAACTTGTGACAGATTTCCTTGCTATAGAGCAAAACTCCTATCCCTTGACATGAAGAAGAACGCTTTGGTTAATGAGATGTTAAAGCTGTAAAAAAAAAAAAAAGTAATCTCTAAAGCAAATACTCAGTTCTGACAATCAAATAAATATACAAGATATCCCAGCCTAATCCAGTGCCTGATACAACATTTTGGTGAAGACTGGACAATAATGGGAGATTCCAAAATGTTAGAGACCTGAGATGGTGATGATCCTTCACTCTTTCATGAGAAGGGAGGCATAAACTGTACATGCGTACTTCAGGGTAACAGAACATTCACACAAGAAACTGCAATGGGTCCCTGCACTACAGTCAAGATGACTCCCTGCTTTTCTTTATTGAAGAGACATTTACCAATATGTGGCTGGCCTAAAGCGAATAATGGGCAGAAAACTGAAGAAATGCAGGCACCATTAACCCAATTCCTCTTATTTTTTAAAAGGGGAGTGATTACTCAGCCTCACTTCACAAAGATGAGCTTTCAGCCAATGACAGCTGATCATGTGATGTAAACAAAAGATTGGTAAATCTGCTTTCTTTCTGCTTGCGCCGACAGCGTGAGCAGAAAAAAAAAAGAAGCCGATCATCGGCTTGTGTCAGAGGGACATCGGTCCCGAAGAAAGTGAGACATCACCCGAGTATTTGTGCCCACCAGTGCATAGAAATGCCACCAATCAGTTTCCACCAGTGCCACCTACCAATGCCCTTCAGTGCCCATCAGTGTCGCCCATCCGTGCCCTTAAAAAGTATTCATACCCCTTGAAATTTTCCACACTTTGTCATGTTGCAACCAAATCCGTAAATACATTTTTGGGGGTTTTTATGTGATAGACGAACACAAAGTGGCACATAATTGTGAAGTGGAAGAAAAATAAATGTTTAACATATAAATATGTGAAAAGTGTGGAGTGTATTTGTATTCAGCCCCCAAACCCCCCGAATCAATACTTTGTAAAACCACTTTTCTCTGCAATTACAGCTGCAAGTCTTTTTGGGGATGTCTCTACCAGCTTTGTACATCTAAAAGAGTCACATTTTTGCCCATTCTTCTTTGCAAAATAGCTTAAGCTCTGTCAGATTGTATAGAGAGCCTTTGTACAGCAATTTTCAAATTGGATTTAGATCTGGACTTTGACCTGGCTATTCTAACACATGAATATGCTTTATTCTAAACCATTCCATTGTAGCTCTGGCTGTATGTTTAGGGTTGTTGTCCTGCTGGAAGGTGAACCTCTGCCGCAGTCTCAAGTCTTTTGCAGACTAACTGGTTTTCTTCTAAGATTGTCCTTTATTTGGCTCCATCCATCTTCCCATCAACTGACCAGCTTCCCTGTCCCCGCTGAAGAAAATCATCCCTACAACATGATGCTGCCACCAACATGTTTTACGGTGGGAATGGTATGTTCAGGGTGATGTGCGTGTTAGTTTTCTGCAACTTGCAAACAGGACTTTTTATTGCTCTCATCCTGCCGCTGTTCCATAAAGGCCAGATTTGTGGAGTGCACCACTAATAGTTGTCCTGTGGACAGATTGTCCCACCTAAGCTGTGGATCTCTGCAGCTCCTCCAGAGTTACCATGGGCCTCTTGGCTGCTTCTCTGATTAATGCTCTCCGGTCTGTCAGTTTATGTGGACAGCCATGTAAGTTTGCAGCTGTGCCATACGCTTTCCATTTTCAGATGATGAATTGAACAGTGATGTTCAAACTTGTTTTTTTTTTTGTTTTTTTATATCCTAAACCTGCTATACACACCTCTAAGTTATCCCTAAACCTGTCTGGTGTGTTCCTTGGTCTTCATAATGCTGTTTGTTCACTAATGTTCTCTAACAAACCTCTGAGGGCTTCACAGAACAGCATTATTTATACAAAGATTAAATTACACACAGATGGACTCTAGGGGTTAGCTAGGGGTATCAGAGTAAAGGGGGCTGAATACAAATGCACACCATACTTTTCAAATATTTATTTTGAAAACCATTTATCCTTTTTCATTGCACTTCACTATAATGTTTACACTACTTTTACTGGACAATTAAACATAATATTTTAAAATTACCTCAACAAACAAACTGCTTACCAACAAGCATTCTTCAATAGAACAGGAAATTACCTAAACATTCATTAAACCCAGACTATGAAAATCTCATTACATGCTATATAACAGCCCTCAAAATTTCCACTCGCCTACTAGCATTTGGCGAGTGGATTTAAGCTGGGGGCGAGTGATGACAGGGCTGCATGACCAATCTCCCTCCAATCTGTGCCTACACTTAGAGTCCCAATGAGATTGGCGGCCGAAGAGGAAAGGTGAATGCTCGGGAAAAGTAGTCTGGTGAGCCACGCTCAAGCAGAGCAGTACACAGGTGCTCTCCTTACAATTCTCATTAATCCATTGGACCTAACAGTATGACCTCTCTGAGCCTGTCCCCCTCCCCCGACCAATGTAGCTGGAGAGCAGAAAGTAATGAGTGAGGTGGAGGATTGCGAAAATTACCACTTCGGTGCAGTGCTCACTGAAAGTTGCCCTGACATGAGAGCGGCAGCCTTCCAGTTTGTGCAGTTTTCTTCTCCTTGTGCTCTATGTAAGTGTCCAACAGTTCAGCCTGAGCACTGAACAGACTGGTCTCAATGTGTGCTGTGTGGTGTCAATGGCTGTGCAGTTGTGTTGATCTCAGTGCTGGATTGTACTCCCTTCCGCTGTACTGCAGCTCCTCTCCTCACTGCCAGCCTGAATAAAAGGGAGCAGTGGGGAATGCAAGCATGGAGCCACACACAGGATCCTGATGAGAGAGAGAGAGAGAGAGAGAGAATGGATGGGAGTTACAGAGGAGACAGCAAGAGAATGGGGAAGAGACCCAGTTCTAGTGCCCTGTCCCTCTGGTCTGCCCCCAGTGCCCTGTCCCTCTGGTCTGCCCCCAGTGCCCTGTCCCTCTGGTCTGCCCCCAGTGCCATGTGCCTCTGGTCTGCCCCCAGTGCCATGTGCCTCTGGTCTGCCCCCAGTGCCATGTCCCAATTTTGTTAAAGTTGTTGTTGGTAATATTTAATTTTGTAACTTGATTCTGCATAAAACATTTAACAGTGTCATTCCATGAGATAATCTACTCACAAAGCCACTAAAGAATTAGTTTTGTGTAGTGCGAAATATACCTGGTTGATCCTGCCTTCAACTGTACTTCCAATCTCCCCTGTGTCCCCTTTGCAGCCTGAGAGTGTGTAGACCCGTTGTTGTCCTCTACAGAGCACTACTCATTCTCCTGGTGTTAACACATACTATGCAGCCATGGTCCACCTACTACTAATATACTGGTCCTGAGGCAATGATATGTAGACAAAATAAAATGAGTGCACACAGACAGGAATTGGTTGAAAGAGGCTGGAGAAGATCAACAGTTGAGAGGTGGAAAAGGGATTAAATATTGTATAAACCGTATTATATAACAATAAAAATAACATAGCAATGGTTTATAACACACAATGCTTTAACAAATTAAAATTCATCCAGGTAGGGTTAACAGCTCCATTAACTGGAGAAAGAAAAGTAGAAATATACAGTGCAGCCGGACAGTATTCACAGCACTCAACATTTTCCACATTTTGTTATGTTATAGCTTACAAAATACCCCATAATGACATCCTGAAAGAAGTTTGTTTGAAAACGAAATAAATGTATTAAAAATAAAAAACATAAGTATTCACAGCTTTTGCCATGACACTCAAAATTGAGCTTAGGTGCCTCCCGATTTCATAGATCATCATTGAGCTGTTTCTACAACTTGATCGGAGACCATCTGTTGTAAATTCCATTCAGAGCACAAACCAAGCCATGAAGTCCAAGGAATTGTCTACAGACCTCCGAGATAGGATTGTATCGATGTACAGATCTGGGGGAGGGTACAGAAAAATGTCTGCAGCATTGAAAGTCCCAATGAGCACAATGGCCTCCATTATCCATAAATTGAAGACATTTGGAACCACCAGGACTCTTCCTAGAGCAGGTCACCCAGCCACACTGAGTGATCGTGGGAAAAGGGCCTTAGGGAGGTGACCAAGAACCCAATGGTCACTGACAGAGTGGAGAACCTTCCAGAAGAACAACCATCTCTGCAGCACTCCATCAATTAGGCCTGTATGATACAGTGGCCAGACAGAAGCCACTCCTCAGTAAAAGGCACATGACAGCCCGCCTGCAGTTTGCCAAATGGAACAGGAAGGACTCTAAGGCCACGTACACACGATCAAATCTGTCTGCTGAAACCCGTCTGATGGACCGTTTCAGCAGACAGGTCCGATCGTGTGTACGGGCAAACAGACGGATTTGGCCAGCTGACAGATTTGAAAGCATGCTTTGAAATCTGTCGGCTGGGAACCCGTCGGACCGATATGTCTGCTGGTTAGTACGCTAACCAGCAGACATATCTGCTTGCAAATGCGTCAAATGGATTCGACGCATTCGCGGAAGTGTTTTACTTCCTGGTGCGGTGACGTGGCGGCGTCAACATCACTGCCACGTCACCGCCATGTCAGCGCGCTGTCTGCCAGCGGGGATTTTGGTTTGATCGTGTGTACACGATCAAGCCAATACATCCCAGCAGACAGATCTGTTCAAATCGGTCTGTCCAAACGATTTGATCAGATGTATTTGCTCGTGTGTACGGGGCCTAAGACTATGAGAAACAACCTTTTCTGGTCTGATGAAATAAAGATTGAACTCTTTGGGCCGAATGGCAAATGTCATGTCTGGAGGAAACCAGGCACCACTCATCACCTGGCCAATACCATCCCTACAGTGAAGCATGGTGGTGGCAGCATCATGTTGTGGGGGTGTTTTTCAGTGGCAGGAACTGGAAGATTAGTCAGGATCAAGGGAAAGATGAATGCAGCAATGTAAAGATACATCCTTGATGAAAAACCTGCTCCAGAGGACTCTGGACCTCAGACTGGGGCAAAGGTTACATTTTCCAACAGGACAACGATCCTAAGCACACAGCCAAGATGACAAAAGGAGTGGCTACAAGACAACTCTGTGCATGTCCTTGAGTGGCCCAGCCAGAGCCAAGATTTGAACTAAATTAAACATCTCTGGAGAGATCTGAAAATGGCTGTGCACCGAAGCGCTCCTTCCAACCTGATGGAGCTAGAGAGGACCTGCCAAGAAAAATGGGAGAAACTGCCCAAATAGGTGTGCCAAGCTTGTAGCATCATACTAAAAAAGGCTTGTGGCTGTAATTGGTGACAAGGGTGCTTCAACAAAGTATTGAGCAAAGGCTGTGAATACTTATGTACATGTGATTTTTTTTGGTTTATCTTTAATAAATTGGCATTTTAAACAAACTTCTTTTACAATGTCATTAGGGTATTGTTCGTTTAATTATGAGGAAAATAATTAATTGAATCCATTTTGGAATAAGGCTGTAGCCAGGGGCGTTGCTAGGTATTGAAAAGACCAGGGGCTTCAGCCCGAAGCAGGCACGGGGGGGGGTGCGGTATGCGCGGGCTCGTGCTAAGCAGGGGTTGTGTGACTTACCTGACACACATACCCTGACCTAAATGTCAGTGTGTGCATGTCAGTGTATGTGTATATATATATATATATATATATATATATATATATATATATATAAAAAAAATGTCAGTGTGTGTATATATGTCAGGACACACACAGACTGACACACACACACACATTCACACAGACTGACACACACAGACTGACACACACACACACACAGACTGACACACACACACAGACTGACACACAGACTGACACACACACACAGACTGACACACACACACAGACTGACACACACACACAGACTGACACACACAGACTGACACACACACACACTGACACACACACACACTGACACACACACACACACAGACTGACACACACACACAGACTGACACACACACACACACTGACACACACACACACACTGACACACACACACACTGACACACACACACACACTGACACACACACACACACTGACACACACACACACACTGACACACACACAGACTGACACACACACAGACTGACACACACACAGACTGACACACACACAGACTGACACACACACAGACTGACACACACACAGACTGACACACACAGACACACACACACACACAGACTGACACACACACAGACTGACACACACACAGACTGACACACACACACACACAGACTGACACACACACAGACTGACACACACACACACACAGACTGACACACACACACACAGACTGACACACACACACACAGACTGACACACACACACACAGACTGACACACACACACACAGACTGACACACACACACAGACTGACTGACTGACTGACACACACACACACACACACACACACAGACTGACACACAGACACACAGACACACACAGACTGACATACACACACACACACACACACACACACACTGACACACACTGACACACACACACATTCCCTGAAACAAGCATGTGAGGAAGCTCTTGCATTAGCAATTCAAAGGCTTACCTCAACACAGCGGTGTGGAGACTGCAGGCGATCGTGGCTGGGATTCTGGGAAGCTTTGGACTTGGAGGTAAGGTTCCATGCCGTGGAGGGCTGTGCAGAGCGCGAGGAGCCGCTTCAAGCTCACAAACTGCCGCCGGCGCCATCTTGTGCATTCGACTGCTGGGGGGGGGGGGGGGCGGGGCCCCCAAGACGTGTCACACTCAGCCAGGCAGCTCAAGCAAGCCGCATCATGCCATGTTCCCGGTGACAGTGTCCAATGTCCATTGCAGTCTGCTGAGCGGCGCTGCCCCGTTATCCACAGGATGGTGGAGGCACTGACTGGAGGAGCTGAACGCAGATTTGTAATTCCCGCCTTCTGGAGCTCTGCAGCGCCTATGATGGACGTCACACGTCCCGCAGACATGGCATTGATTGGACCAGTGGGACGTCCATCACAGGCGTTGGCTGCGCTGGCTCCAGAAGGCGGACCTGCTGCTATGGAACTCGGCTGCATTCGGCAGCTCTCGGGATCAGATCAGTCCCGGCGCTCGCCGTTCACACTCGGGGCTAATAATTCAGACCTGCGGCCATGAGACTCGGGGCTTTTCGGGGGGACATTCGGGGCTTCAGCCTACCTAGCCAGGGCCTAACGACGCCTCTGGCTGTAGCATAACAAAATTTGGAAAAAGTGAAGCGCTGTGAATACTTTCTGGATGCACTGTGTATGTCTCACGTAAAACAACTGAAAACGTCAGTGATTCAGTCTTAATCTGCCACATCTTTGACATGATGAATACACTAGAAATGGAAAAAGAATTACTGAAAGGCTGTAATTAGTCAAATACTTTTTGGCTTGGCTTGCCGATAATGTCTAGTTCTCTTTAATTTGCCTATTTTTTATGGTTTGGCATTGACACCACAGTCAGAAATTACACCACGAGACACCATCACTGATCTAGAACATTTCTCTGTTCCACCACTAGAAGCTCCCCAAAAGTGTCTTCTTACAAGAACTCAACATGTGCATGCATGTGAGACATCTGTGCGATGCAGTGAAATGCTTTGACATTCCTTGCTGCAGTTTAAGGGTAAACTGCTTCTCATACAACTTCTTTGGAGTTGCCACATCTCTTCTTGATCAAAAAAAATAAGTTTTCTCCCTATGCTAGACTCCTCATTGATATTTGTATATACTCTTAAGTACCTCTCCTCCATAGAGAATACGTTTAATGTTTGCAGTCATTCCTCATAACCAAGGTCCTCCAACCCTCTTATTAGTTTTTTTGCCCTTCTCTGGACCCTTTAGTTTCAGCACATCCTTCCTGAGGACTGGTAACCAGAACTGGACAGCATACTTAAGGTGCGGCCAAACCAGAACTTTGTAAAGTCGTAGAATTATAGTCTTATCTCTTAAATAAATAATTTTTTTTAATGCAGGCCAATATTTTGCTGGCCCTGCTTGTTGCGGCTTGGCATTGCAGAGTCTGTTATCTACTTGGACCCCCATGTCCGTTTCCATCCTCGAGTCCCCCAGGGGGTTTACCCCTAGCGTGTAGCTTCCATTCATATTTTTAGCTCCCTATTGCATTACTTTATTTATTTTCCTACATTGAACCTCATTTTGCCACATGTTGGCCCACCCCTCTATTCTATCGATGTCTTCCTGTAAAGTAGCTATATCTTGTTGTGGAGATGTTATTGCCCAGCTTAGTTTTTGCTGATGATACAAAGCGAAGATTGAACTATTTATCCCAACCTGTACATAATTTATGAACAAGTTAAAACAGAATTGGTCCCAGGACAGAGCCCTGGGTAACCCACTTACAAAACTCTAGATCATGCAGAAGATGCACCATCACCAACTTTTATACATGCCCTTGCAAACAGTTTTGCATCCAGGTACATACACCATCATTAATGCCAGCAGATCATAATTTGTGGATTAATCGTTTATGAGTACTGTGTACAACGGATAAACTACATCCACGGGCCTTCCGTCATCATAGTGCACTTCCTCATAGAATGTCAATAGGTTAGTCTGACAAGAACGATCTTTCATAAATTCATGCTGGTTACTACTAATGATATAATTATCAGCAAATTCTTGACTAGGGTCCCTGATCATTCCCTTCAAAAGTTTACAAACTATTGATGTTAGGCTGACTGGCCTGTAGTTTCCAGGTATGTATCTCAGCGCATTCTTGAATATTGGTACATTGTTAGCTTTTCACCAATCTGCTGATAACATTCCAGTCAGTAGGTGTTCCTTAAAGATTAGGAATAACAGTCTAGCAATGACCTGGCTAGGTTCTTTGAGGACTCTGGGGTGTAAGCCATCTAGTCCAGGTGATTTGTTCACTATCTGCTGGATTCACATATATCGGCATCTTTATGCCGGCGTAGCGTATCTTATTTACGCTACGCCGGCGCAACGCTGAGAGGGGAGCATGGAATTCACAAAGCAAATGCTCCCAACATTGCACCGGTGTAGCGTATAGTCGTAGGCGTAAGCCGACGTAAGTCAAAGTAGGTGGAAGTGGGCCTGATACATTTAAATGAAGCATGACCCTATGCAAATGATGGCCTGAGCTTCAAAGAAGTACTAAAAACGAACAGCGCATGCGTCGTACCTTGGACGCATCACAGTGCGCATGCTCACATTCACGTAGAAATAACTGCCTAAGATACGTCGAATGTAAACGACGTACTATATAAACGACGTAAATTTCGACAGCGTTCGTTCCCTGATCCATACCTTTGCATAAGTTGCGCCTCCTATATGGGGAATAACATTACGCCGGACGTAACACTTATGCAAATTGCTAAAACAAGTACGTTCGTGAATCTGCGTATCGCCCTCATTTGCATCGAAAATCAATGGGAGTTCCAAACGCGTCCATCGTAAATATGCGCCCACTATATGCCGGCGTAGGCAAGTTACGTTGGCGCAAGTGCTTTGTGAATCCGGGCCATTACGTTTTTCTAGTCCTTTTAGAACACTGGCTTCTTTTACACTTCATGCTGTGTTGCTCAAAAAAACTGTTTTGTCCATTATACCCCTTCTTTTTCATGTTAAAAACCGAAGAGAAGAACATATTTTAATAGAGTTGCCTTCTCCTTGTCACATGAACTCAACATTATTCTTGATTGTTCCTCGATTATTCCAACATGCAATAAGTTTGCTTTTTAACTGTTAATATATTTTTAAAAGATTTGGGGATTCTTTCAACTCTCCTCCGATATGTCTTTTTACACTCGAATTTAGCCACCCAGGTTTAATCTTCGTTCTTTTAAAATTGTTTCCCACTGGAATACACTGGCTAATGCCATTACTCAAAATGTTCCTAAAGCACTGCCACGTTTCCTCTGTTTTTTGTTTCCAAAATATCTTCCCTTTCAATGTCAAAAAAATATGGAGCACAGTTTGCTCCTTTATAATTGAATATACTTATTCTACCTCTGTGTCTGTTTTTTAAATAAATATTATTACCCTGTATTCACCGTTTCCTAAGTTATACCTTCCTTCCACAGCCGGCATCAGCTCTGGGTTGTATGTGATTAGTACTCTGGGTTCTAGTTGGGACATCCACCAATTGACACATAAAATTGTCCTGCAAGACATTTAAGAAGTGACCAGCCTTGGTGGAGTTACCAGTTCCAACTGCCCAGTCAACTAACCTCCACTGTGCAGTTTGTTTTGCACAGAATGGCCCCGATCCTCATCTTCCAGGGTCCCTCAGCGGCTGTCTTGGCTCCTCCCCACAAGAGCTAACCCCCCCCTCCTGGGAAGCGCTCTAGCTTGCGGGCACACTTCCGAGTGATACAGTAGCTGCCATAGCCACCAAGTGCATCACTCGGCCCGGTCACCCGAAGCACGGCATCATTGATTTGATTGACAGCAGCGGGAGCCAATGCCTGCGCTGCTATCCATTTCCAATGAAGAGCCAAGCGGGATCGTTTTTTGGCTCAGGTAAGTAAAACCTTAGGGGGCTGGAGGACCAGAGTTCAGGGTGTTTTCTCACCTTAAGGCATAGGATGCATTAAAGGGGTAGTTCCCCCAAAAACCTTTTTTTTAACCACTTCAATACCCAGCCATATATACAATTGACGGCCTGGGATGGGATTTACCATCCTAAGTGGCCGTCAATTGACGGCCTGGGTATTGCAGGCGAATATCTGGATGATGCCTGCAGCCAGAGGCATCATCCAGATATCCTCTTCTTCAGCCGGCGATTCTGCACAATGTAAGAACGATCATAGCGGCGGTTCCGCCGCTTGATCGTTCTTACAGGCGGTGGGAGGGGACATCCCCCCCCCTCCCACCGCCATCCGGTGCTTCTCCGGGCTTACCTGTACCTTCGGGGGCCCGGAGAACGAATCGTCGGCGGCGGCAGGAAGCATAGAGATGACTGGTGACCAGATGGTCACCAGTCATCTCTATGACCGTCGGAGGACCCGGGCGCGATCTGATGACGTCACGCCCGGGTCCCCGTATGTAAACAAAGCCGCAATTGCGGCTGTAAGTCACCATTCATGAGATCGGTGAATTTTTTTTCACCGATCTCATGGTTTCCAGCCTGGATGTGAGGTCTTATTGACCCCACATCTCTCCATAAAGAGGACCTGTCACACACATTTCCTATTACAAGGGATGTTTACATTCCTTGTAATAGGAATAAAAGTGGAAAAAATAAAAAAAATGAAAAAAAGTGTAAAAATAAATAAAATATAAGTAAAAAAAAATTAAAACGCCCCTGTCCCCGATAGCTCGCGTGCAGAAGCGAACGCACACGCAAGTCCCGCCGACATATGTAAACGCCGTTTAAACCACACATGTGAGGTATCGCCGCGTGCGTTAGAGTGCCAGCAACTAATCTAGCACTAGATCTCCTCTGTAAATCTAAACTGTAACCTGTAAAAAATAAATAAAGCGTTGCCTATGGAGATTTTTAAGTACCGAAGTTTGGCGCCATTCCATGAGTGTGCGCATAATTAAAGCGTGACATGTTGGGTCTCTATTTACTCGGTGTAACATAATCTTTCACATAATACAAAAAAATTGGGCTAACTTTAGTGTTTTGTTATTTTTTTAATTCATAAAACAATTTTTTTTACAAAAAAAAGGCGTTTGAAAAATAATTGCGTAAATACCGTGCAAGATAAAACTTTGGAATGACCGTCATTTTATTCCCTAGGGCAGGGGTGTCAAACAGGCAGCCCTCCAGCTGTTGCAAAACTACAAGTCCCATGAGGCATTGCAAGGCTAACAGTTACAAGCATGACTCCCACAGGCAGAGGCATGATGGGACTTGTAGTTTCGGAACAGCTGGAGGGCCGCCAGTTTGACACCCCTGCCCTAGGGTGTCTGCTAAAAAAAACATATATAATGTTTGGGGGTACTGTGTAATTTTCTAGCAAAAGAATGATGATTATTACATGTAGGAGAGAAGTGTCAGAATAGGCCCGGTATGGAGGTGGTATAAAAGCCTAGTATTGAAGCGGTTAACATTGATTGAGGCTCGTTTTGTCAAGGGGAATCGGGTGTTTTTTTTTTAGAAACGAAGCAGTACTTACCGTTTTAGAGATGCATCGTCTCCGACGCTTCCGGGTATGGTCTTCGGGTCTGGGCGTTCCTATTTGATTGACAGGCTTCCGACGGTCGGATACATCGCATCACGATTTTCCGAAAGTAGCCGAACGACGGTGCGCAGGCGCAGTATAGAGCCGCACCGGCGCTCGGCTTCTTTCGGCTACTCGTGACGCGATGTATGCGACCGTCGGAAGCCTGTCAATCAAATAGGCACGCCCAGACCAGACGATCATACCCGGAAGCGACGGAGACGATGCATCTCTAAAACGGTAAGTACTGCTTCGTTTCTAAAAAAAAAAACACCCGATTCCCCTTGACATAACGAGCCTCAATCAATGTTAAAAAAAGGTTTTTGAGGGAATTACCCCTTTAAGGTGAAAAAACATGAAGCTTTACAACCCCTTTAATTGAACAAGCTGAAGTTAGAAGTCAATTGGCTAAAATGCATAGCTGCACCATATTCTGAGTGCTACAGTTTTAGTAAATCTCACCCATGGTGGGATTACATTCCAACATGTGGACAGAGTACGTTTCTTAACCACTTAAGGACCGCCTACTGAACATATACGTCAGCAGAATGGCACGGCTGGGCACATCAACGTATATATACGTTGGTTTCTAGTACCCAGGCGTGGGTCACGGGCGCACGCGCCCGCGGCGCGCTCCAGTGACTCGGTCCGAAGCTCCGGAACCGGGGGATTCGCGGACCCGATCGCCGCTGGAGTGCGGCGATCGGTCCCCAGAGCTGAAGAACGGGGAGAGCCGTGTGTAAACACGGCTTCCCCGAGCTTCACTGTGGCCGCAGCATCGATCACGTCATCCCTGTTATAAGGGGACGTGATCGATCACGTCACACCTACAGCCACACCCCCCTACAGTTGTAAACAGACCCTGTGAACACATATCCTACAGCGCCCCCTTGTGGTTAACTCCCAAACTGCAACTGTCATTTTCACAGTAAACAATGCAATTTAAATGCATTTTTTGCTGTGAAAATGACAATTGTCCCAGAAATGTGTCAAAATTGTCCGAAGTGTCCGCCATAATGTCGCAGTCACGGAAAAATCGCTGATCGCCGCTATTAGTAGTAAAAAAAATAATTAATAAAAATGCAATAAAACTATCCCTTATTTTGTAAACGCTATAAATTTTGAGAAAACCAACCGATAAATGCTTATAGCGATTTGTTTTTACCAAAAATAGGTAGAAGAATACGTATCGGCCTAAACTGAGGAAAAAAAAATTATATATATTTTGGGGAGATATTTATTATAGCAAAAAGTAAAAAATATTGCATTTTTTTCCAAATTGTCGCTCTATTTTTGTTTATAGCGCAAAAAATAAAAACCGCAGAGGTGATCAAATACCACCAAATTTGTGGGGGAAAAAGGACGCCAATTTTGTTTGGGAGCCACGTCGCACGACCGCACAATTGTCAGTTAAAACGACGCAGTGCCGAATCACAAAAAGGGGCAAGGTCAGCAAGCAGCATTTTGGTCCGGGTCTTAAGTGGTTAATGAACGTTAATAAAAATAAAAAAAAATCATATACAGCACGTAAAATACGTTTTCTAATAATATTTCTTATAAATATTTCTAAAGTTGCCATTAAAACACGCACACTATATATATATATAATGTCCGCATCCTCCCCCCACACTGTACTGTCCGCATCCTCCCCCCACACTGTACTGTCCGCATCCTCCCCCCACCCCGTAGTGTCCGCATCCTCCCCCCACCCCGTAGTGTCCGCATCCTCCCCCCACCCCGTAGTGTCCGCATCCTCCCCCCACCCCGTAGTGTCCGCATCCTCCCCCCCACCCCGTAGTGTCCGCATCCTCCCCCCACCCCGTAGTGTCCGCATCCTCCCCCCACCCCGTAGTGTCCGCATCCTCCCCCCACCCTGTAGTGTCCGCATCCTCCCCCCACCCCGTAGTGTCCGCATCCTCCCCCCACCCGTAGTGTCGTAGTGTCGCATCCTCCCCCCACCCCGTAGTGTCCGCATCCTCCCCCCACCCCGTAGTGTCCGCATCCTCCCCCCGTACTGTCCGCATCCGCATCCTCGTACTGTCCCATCCTCCCCCCGTACTGTCCCGTAGTGTCCGCCCCCCGTACTGTCCGCATCCTCCCCCCGTACTGTCCGCATCCTCCCCCCGTCCCCCCGTACTGTCCGCATCCTCCCCCCGTACTGTCCGCATCCTCCCCCCGTACTGTCCGCATCCTCCCCCCGTACTGTGTCCGCATCCTCCCCCCGTACTGTCCGCATCCTCCCCCCGTAGTGTCCGCATCCTCCCCCCGTAGTGTCCGCATCCTCCCCCCGTAGTGTCCGCATCCTCCCCCCGTAGAGTCCGCATCCTCCCCCCGTAGAGTCCGCATCCTCCCCCCGTAGAGTCCGCATCCTCCCCCCGTAGAGTCCGCATCCTCCCCCCGTAGAGTCCGCATCCTCCCCCCGTAGAGTCCGCATCCTCCCCCCGTAGAGTCCGCATCCTCCCCCCGTAGATCCTCCCCCCGTCCGCATCCTCCCCCCGTAGAGTCCGCATCCTCCCCCCGTAGAGTCCGCACCTCCCCCCGCATCCTCCCCCCGTAGAGTCCGCATCCTCCCCCCGTAGAGTCCGCATCCTCCCCCCGTAGAGTCCGCATCCTCCCCCCGTAGTGTCCGCATCTCCCTGCGCTTACCAGAATAGAAAGCACAGCAAGCAGCAGACCTGTCCGCAGACAACACAAGCAATCGGGTGATGATGATGTCAGTGTGCTGCTACTAGGCCGCCGCCGGGTGTACCATGATGGCTGCGGCTCCAGAGCTAGGCCAAAGCCGTGGCCTTTCTATGGGCGAGAAAGTGGAGCTCAAGCAGCGGATTGTACCGATCAAAAAAAATTAACGATGAATTATCGAGGAATTAATCAGTAATTTCTGCAGTATATATTATATATATATATATATATATATATATATATATATATATATATATATATATATATATATATATATATATATATATATATACATACATATATACATACATACACGCGCACAACATTGCAGTGTGGTTTTACATCAAGTCTGATCAGTACAGATCAGACTGGGGTTCTCAGTCACCCAGTGCCCCTAATAGACACAGTGCAACTTACACATAGGAGGGGCTGGGGAAACTGGACAAGGATTTTACAGAGCGCTCCAAGAGAAGCTGGGTTCCACAAGCCCCCCGCCCATAGTGCCTCCTGTCACACTTAGTTGGTAATGACGTCTTCAAGACACCTCCAGTATGGAGAAACTAGTCACATTCATTGCTCAGGTATGATTTTGGTCCATTTCTCTACACAGTCTTTACATTTTTAAGGTTCCATGGGCCTCTTCCATTAACTTTGATCTTTAGTTCTTTCTATAGATTTTCTATAGGATTCAAGTCAGGTGATTGGCTTGGCCATTCTAGCAGCTTTGTTTTCTTTCTTTGAAACCAATTGAGAGTTTCCTAGGCTTTGTGTTTGGGATCATTGTCTTGCTGAAATGTCCATCCTCTTAATTTTCCTCATCCTGGTAGATGGGAGATTTTTATCAAGAATGTGTTAGGTTTTTCTATTTATCCTTCCTTCAATGACACAAAGTTTGCCAGTACCATATGCTGAAAAACAGCCCTACACATCATGTTCCCACCTCCAAACATCGGTATAGGGGTGTTTTTACCACTGGTGGTTTTGGGTGATGTGGAGTGCTATTTGACCTCCAAATATGGCGTGTATTTTAGCACCCAAACAGTTACATTTTGATGTCATCTGACCAAACTATATTCTTTGAGTATATCACAGGTGTGTTGTGCAGCAAACTTTAAAACAAGCTTCAACATGCCTTTTCTTTAGCCATGGCGGTTGAGTGCATTACTTATGGGTTTTCTTTGAAACAATTGTACCTGCTAATTCCAGGTCTTTCTGAAGCACTCCATAAAGTGGTCCTTGGCTCTTGCATAAACTATTCTTATAATTATTTTCACTCCAGTATGTTTTGCAACAATATGGCTGTGAAGGTCGAGAGAGCGCTTTGCTTTTACACATCAGATGTTTGTGTGACACCTTGGTAATAAGACACCATTTTTATAGGCCATCAGTTGAGACAGAACCAGACAAAATTGTGTTACTAAACCCAGAACCATGCATTCATTATATCTGGTCTCCCACAGTATAAACAAAACATGGAAATACAATTACTTTAGTAAATAAAATCTTTTTCATTCTACACTATGACTGTACGATGGGGCTGCAGGACCCCTGACCCTCTGTCCGGATGATTAGCCTTGTACCCTCCCAAAAAAGAAAACACAAAAAACACTCTAGCAACACACACCAAACTGAGCATGTGCCGCGTGCCCCCAAGGCTCTGTTCTATCAGGAGATTGATTAGAGACGAAGGGAAGAATCAAAAAGGACAGAACCAAACAGCCTTTTTACAAAATGAGCGGGCTTAACCCATTAGGTTCCACAGTGAGAATAACAAGGGCCGAAAACAACTAATCGATTATTCGTCAACTAATCGATTATGAAATTAATCGGTTATGAAAATTGTAATCGATTAATCGGCCAGTAACATAGTGGGGTTAAAAATACTAAAATTTATAGTACAAAAAAGCAAATCGCTACTGTAAATATTACTTTCACTGTCCCACAGTAAAAAAAAATTAACCCCTTACAATAGCGATTATTTGCTCTTTTTGTACTTTGTTTAACCCCATTATGTTACTTAAAGCGGATGGCCCACTATAAAAAAAATATTAAAAGCCAGCAGCAACAAATACTGCAGCTGCTGACTTTTAATATTAGGGCACTTACCTGTCCTGGAGTCCAGCGGCGTCCGCAGCAGAGGATGAGCGATCGCTCGTCACCCTGCTGCTCCCCCCTCCATCCACGGTGAGGGAACCAGGAAGTGAAGCGCTGCGGCTTCACTGACGGTTCCCTACGGCGCATGCGCGAGTCGCGCTGCGCCCGGCGATTGGCTCCCGCTGTGTGCTGGGAGCTGAGAGTTCCCAGCACACAACGGGGGGGCGACGGGATGTCGCCAAAAAACCCGTCTTTTGCCCGAGACTGCGGGCCGGAAGTGGTTGCAGATACCTGTCTTTAGACAGGTATCTGCACCCCCCTCCCCCCTGAAAGGTGTCAATTGTGACACCAGAGGGGGGGAGGGTTCCGATCAGCGGATCTTCACTTTAGGGTGGAGATCCGCTTTAACATCTCAGGCCTGGGTTCTCTCCTTTGTTTTTTGGTGCTTTTTGAAAGGACTTTTTAACGCAAAACAGTGCTATTTTGCTTTTTTTAGTTCAATATACTTCAATGGAGAAGCTGCACAAAAGCATGTAATGTGTTTTTGCGGCAATTTGTGTTTTGTAATCTGCCCAACTATCCGATTAAACAATAATCGGCCAACTAATCGATTATAAAAAAAGTTGCAGCCCTCATAACCAGCCTGCTTTACTGCATATACAGACAGATTTTACTGTTGCACTGACAAGGGGCAGGATTGCTTTCTAATTACTAATAGATTTCAGCTGGTGTCTTGGCTTTTCATGCCTTTTTGCACCTCCCTTTCTTCATGCGTTCAATACTTTTCCTATGTCATTCCATTCCATTTGTCATTTTTCTTTGTATGCATGGATTGCATGTGGTGTCAATAGCACCTTTAGAAATAGATTTATTTATCTAGAAAAATGGTGACGTGTTTAATACTTATATATTACCCGCTGTATATATTGTGACAGAGGAAAGTTCTGTCATTGTAAGAACATAGGAAAATATAACAGGATTCGCACTTGGGGTTAATGCGAGGTTCAGAACTATAATTTCTGAGTGGGGAAAGTTGTGTTGTTGGCTTTTTCCAGATTCTGTAGATTTAGATCAGAACAGTCAACCATGTGCCTGGGTTTTGCTAGACACATGTAACCTAACTGACTACACAGGTGTGTGCAGGGTCATTATATAGTCATGTCTGAGAATAGCTCAGAGCTCCCAGTTTGGAGACAGCTTTGAGTTTGGTGACCACTCTCAGTGTGGGAGATGGAAGGTCTCACCCG
Source organism: Rana kukunoris (assembly GCA_029574335.1). Classification (NCBI taxonomy): domain Eukaryota; kingdom Metazoa; phylum Chordata; class Amphibia; order Anura; family Ranidae; genus Rana; species Rana kukunoris. The sequence continues at coordinate 48,456,949 of CM056055.1, forward strand.
GGGTCAGAGGGCCCAGGCAGAAGTCAAAAGACAGAGGGTCTTAATCGAGTGGTCAGAGGAGCCAGGTCTCAATTCCAGGAGTCTGGTCGGCTTTCATCAGCAGTATCAGGAGAACCCCAATACATAGGCTGAGGTGGGCCATGCAACATGGCACTGCAACTAGAGAACCAAGTGTTTTAGGAAAGCTAGACAAGAGGAGCAGCAGTGCTGCTACCAAGTGAGCCAGGTGGCTCAGTATTTTCATTTGTGCACATTGTTTGGAAGAAATCCCTGTGTGGGCAACTGTTGTAAGTGTGAACGTTTCTGTTTATTGAATAAAAAGTGGGCTGCCATGCCTTATAATACAGTTTTGAACAGGCACAACTCATTGTAAAACGCACCTTCTGCTTGAGTTTAAAGTGATTCTAAATGCATTTATAAAAAAAAAAAAAAACACAACAACAACAACATGTTATACTTACCTTTCCTGTTGCAGTGGATTTGCACAGGACAGCCTCAATCCACCTCTTCTTGGGTCCCTCTTCTGTGCCCCTTCCTCCTGTCAAGTGCCACCACAGCAAGCAGCTTGCTATGGGAGCACCCGAGTCACAGCTCCCTGTGTCGATTCAGAAGAAGCCGTGGCCTGGCCCGCCCCCTCTCATGATTGGCTGACTGATTGACAGCAATGGGAGCCAATCAGGAGGGAGAGTATCGGACAGCTGAGACAATCGTGGACATCGCTGGATAGAGATGGGTTTCTAGTAAGTATTTGGGGGTGGCTGAGGGGGGGCTGCTGCATCAAGATAAAAAAGAAAGAAGAATCTGATTTTACAACCCCTTTAAATCACCCCAATCGTGCAATATTTTATACACACACATACACAGTATATTCTACAGGTTCAAGACAATACTTTTTAAGCTCTGTGCCTATAGTAGTCTTTTCCTCTATTGTCATTCACACTTTTGCTTTATGTGTACTGCCATTTCTGAGGAAAGCTCTTGTCCTATGACAGTAGTCAACTTTTTTTCTATTAAACCTTTTGGTACTGTCACACAATTGAGTATGCTTACATTTTGGGGCAATACTGGTGATCTATTGGGTATTGATTGATCGTGCTTACAACCATTGGATTTGGATCCTTCCTGATCGATTGGAGTGTTGCAGTTTGGATCACCTGACAGGCCTAATACCCACTTGCCTATGGTAAGCGGTTTATTCAGACGGTGGTGGAGCATGAGTGTCTTTATGGTGTTCATTTTGGGTCTCATCCTCTCAATATTCCATCATCACCTCATTTGGCGTTTCACAACCTCTCTGATTCTGAGATTTGGGACTTTTTATTCATCCTTTATCACTTCTGTGTTTGTATTTTCAACAAAAAAATCACATTTCCTTCACTGGTTTATTATGGACTATTAATCAACTTTTTAAGTGTTTTATTTAGGATTATACCAATAGCATTTAAATCATGGTTATATGTTATAACACTGGTATATGCACCTTATCACATGATGGACTGATAACAATACTGGTTCTTCATTTTGTAGCGCAGCCTTAACTTTTTTTCTTTACCAATATCCATGTTTATTGCATGCTGAAACTGCTGCTGTTTTTTCAGGTATATAGAGTTAGCGCAGTATTTCTTCTATTTTTATCGATCATAGTCAACTGCTGGAGCAAGCCATCAACACAGATAATGGAATTGTCCTTGGTGTTCCCCGACTGTGTTTTGTCCTCCCTGTTGAACTGAATGCGGCTGACTGATTTGCCTTGACATAACATGAATAATAGGCATTTGAAGTCCTAAATTACAACCTCACCAAAAGATCGCTGACAATGAAAGTTCCAGGTAAGAGTGGGTGTTTACTTGCACACATTACAGTATTGTACCAGACAATGTGTAAAGCCCAATTTGTAAATTTAAATCATACCTTTTAATTCAGGATACTGCCAATATTTTACTGCATATAAAGGCTTAGCAGCTAATGACTAGGAATTATATTATATATATATATATATTTTACAAAAGCAGTACATTACCTTTGGAGAACAGGCTGTACACTTGTCAAATGCGAGGCTGACTGGCAAAACATTGTCAAACCTTGACAAGAATCCTCGTATCTGATAAAAAAAAAAAAAATAATAATAATTGTATTAAAACTGTAAATAAAAAAAAAGTTAGTTACTTTTAAACAAAATATTTACAATCATGCAGAATCTGGTCAAAGTAAATGATTTCACAGTGCCACCATGTGTACAAAGACCAGAATGCATGTCTGAAAATGTTCTTAGCGTTTCATTGTATATAGTATTAGGTATGTGCTTTGAGAGTTTTCACTTTGATGACATTTTGGTGAAAAATCAAGGCATTTCAGGAAAACTTAAGGTGAGTTTTGGTGGTTTTAAAAAGGTGTAATATGTTTTAACTGGCTCCTGTGGGTTTGGGAAACACCTTTCAACTATCCTGGACCTGAATTTGGGCTGAAATACAGACCCTCATTGGCTGAGACTCCATTGGATATTGTAATGAACATAGATTATTGTAACAATTGCCCCATCTGTTGGTGGCGTATTGTAATGATTGCCCATTTGTGTAGTGAAGATTTTTATATATTTGTTGCCTTATTATCAAATAAGGTCTGTTTGTTAATAGGACTGTATTGCTATAACATAATCCCCCGAAAACCATCAAATCGCACCACTATAATCCCCATGTTTTGCTGTGGCATACTCTATGTCCTGCTATTAAGCCCTTTAACCACTTCTCCGCCGGGCCTATTCTGGCACTTCTCTCCTTCATGTAAAAATCTCATTTTTTTTGCTAGAAAATGAATCAGAACCCCCAAACATTATATATATTTTTTTAACAGACACCCTAGGGAATAAAATAGTGGTCATTGCGACTTTTATTCCTCGCACGGTATTTGCTCAATCATTTTTGAAACATTTTTTCAAAATAGCAAAAAACAGTAAAGTTAGCCCAATTTTTTTGTATAATGTAAAGATGATGTTACCCCGAGTAAATAGATATCCAACATGTCACGCTTTACAATTGCGCACACTCATGGAATGGCGCCAAACTTCGGTACTTATAATCTCCATAGGCGACTCTTTAATTTTTTTTTACAGGTTACTATTTTCGAGTTACAGAGGAGGTCTAGTGCTAAAATTGTTGCACACACTCTAACACACGCGGCGATACCTCACATGTTGGGGGGGGGGGGTTGAACAGCGTTTACATATGTGGGCGGCACTTACTAGCGAGTTCGCTTCTGCGCAAACATTTATTTATGTTTACTTTATTTTTTTTATTTGTTATCACTTTTATTCCTATTACAAGGAATGTAAACATCCCTTGTAATAGGAATCACTGTGACAGGTCCTCTTTATGGAGAGATGCAGGGTCAATAAGAACCCACATCTCTCCTCCAGGCTTAAAAGCATGAAATTGCGAAAAAAATTCACCAATCTCATGCCAACAGCCACAGATTGTGGCTTGGTTTACTTCCAGGTACCCGTGCGTGATGCCACGTTGCGCCAGTCATAGAGATTTCTGGAAATCTCCATCGTCGTGAGCAGGCGCCGGCAGTTTCGTTCTCCGGGACCCTGATGGCACAGGAGAGCCCGGAGAAGCACCAAATGGCAGTGGGAGGGGCTGCCTATAAGAACAATCAAGCGGCGGAACTGCCGCTATAATCATTCTTATCGGGCACAGAATCGCCGGCAGAAGACGGTGATATCTGAATGATGCCTGTAGCTGCCACCATCATCCAGATATCACTGCACAAATTCGAGAACGTCATATGACGTCCTCGGTGGACAAGACCAATTCATCACAGCAAGCTACTCAGCAATTGGTTGCTAGTGGTGGTTAGGGAATATCACAGAGCTTACAAGACAATATAGAATTTTTTTTAAAGGCAGACCTCCTAAGATAATTTTATGTGAGCGGCAACAAATTGCAAAATTTGTGGAGAATTTAGATACAATTTTGGCAAAAGACAAATGGGTAATTGTGTGGTAAACACAATTCTGTCACACTGCTCATCAATATTTATTAGGAAATCTCTAAGGTAATAAAGATATTCTCAAAAAAAGAAAAAAAAATGTTCAGAGTTTTACAGCAAGTATTTTTTCACATATAGTGAAAACTCATTACCTGGTGTGGTACTAAACCCAAAGAGGTTGGAGGCTCATTCATTCTATCGTCACTGCTACTTGCCGTTGCATAGCCTCTGCAATAAGAAATTAAAGAAAAAAAAAAAACCTCTTAATTTCTGAAACATATTTCTTTGAAAGATATCACACACAAAACAGACCTTTAAAAACAATGTTTAAAGAGTAACATCGCTTTTGCTGAGAAAAAAACAAAAACACACCCCTCAGGGTGATCTATGTACGGTACATTGCAAGCATTTTAACAAACTTTGTTGCAGACTCCTAACTCTTGTTATTCTGAAGAAATAGCGGTTTGTTGGTAACCATGTGAATCTAAGGCCTCGTACACACGAGGCAATTTATTTGTTCAAATCGGTCGGACCGACCGATTTGAACAAATCTATCCGTTTGGATTTTGGTTTGCTCGCGTGTACACACGAGCAAACCAAAATCCCCGCCAGCAGACGGCGCGCTGACGTGTCAGTGACGTGGCGGTGACGTTGACGCCGCCACGTCACCGCACCAGGAAGTAAAACACTTCCGCGCATGCGTCGAAACCATTCGGCGCGTGTGCGAGAAGACATGTCTGCTGGTTAGCGTACTAACCAGCAGACATGTCGGGCGGACGGGTTCCCAGCCGACGGATTGGTAAGCATGCTTTCCAATCTGTCGGGTGGCCAAATCTGTCTGCTCGCCCGTACACACGATCGAATCTGTCTGCTGGGACGATCTAGCAGACCGTTTCCAGCAGACAGATTTAATCGTGTGTACGAGGCCTAACAGGAGTGGTTTTATAATTATCAATCAGCTGCTGCACTTACAGGGCCCCAATGATGAAATTAGCAGTGTCTGCATTCCTTTAGTTGTACTTTCTCTTTGGGAGTTTCTCAGGAAAAATTTGTTTTGTTGCAAGGGATGCCCAAAATCTGACTTGTTTCCCCATTTCCTCCAAAGTCACACATAACTAAATTTCTCTGTAAGCCTGACAAGCGAAAACATTTTGTGTCTTTCCCTTTCTCACCACTATAACATGCTGACTGATTACACAGATTAACTTGTAGTTACCTTCTTGTGGTATATTTAACCACTTAAGGACCTTGGGTGTTTTCAAGACTTAAACTTTTTTTTTTGCTAGAAAATTACTTAAAACCCCAAAATATTATATATTTTTTCTAAACACCCTAGAGAATAAATTGGCGGTTATTGCAATACTTTTTGTCACACCGTATTTGCGCAGCGGTCTTACAAGCACACTTTTTTTTGGAAAAAATTCACATTTTTTTGGAAAAAATTCACTTTTTTTATTTAAAAAATAAGGACAACAATAAATTTGGCCCAATTTGTTATATATTGTGAAAGAATGTTACGTCGAGTAAAATGATACCAAACATGTCAGGATTAAAAATTACGCCTGCTTGTGGTATGGTGTCAAACTTTTACCCTTAAAAATCTCGACGTTTTAAAAATTCTATAGGTTGCATCTTTTGAGCTACAGAGGAGATCTAGGGCTAGAATTATTGCTCTCGCTCCAACGATCGTGGCGATACCTCACATGTGTAGTTTGAACACCGTTTTCATATGCGGGCGCTACTCACGTATGCGTTCGCCTCTGCACGCGAGCTCGTCGGGACGGGGTGCTTTCAAAAAAATAGTTTTTGTTCTCTTATTTATTTATGTTATTTTTTACAGTGAAAAAAATAATAATTGATCACTTTTATTACTATTATAAGGAATGTAAACATCCCTTGTAATAGAAAAAAGCATGACAGGTCCTCTTAAATATGAGATCTGGGGTCAAAAAGACCTCACATCTCATATTTAGACTTGAATGCAAAAAAAAAAAAAAAAAATGGAAATGTTGTTATTTGAAAAAATGACAACAAAAAAAATGTGCCTTTAAGACGCATGGGCAGAACTGACGTTTTGACGTCACTTCCGCCCTGCTATGCTATGGGAACGGGTGGGGGCCATCTTGCCCCCACTCGCATCCCCACACAGCAGGCAGAAGGACCCGATCACCTCCGCCGCTACCGACGGCTCCGCTACCATGCTGTATGACCATCAATATGTTCATATCACAATGCCAGGCCATTCTGACAAGCAAGTTTCAACACTGAACATCAAACTTTGCCCATTCCTACCCACCTCTGACAAATTCCTATTAGCCTTTGCCTTTGATAGGCTCTCACTGGCATTGTGTGGGGGGCATGAGGGCAGTGGGCTAGTTTTGTATTCACCAGGAGGTGCCAGAGCTTCTACACTTATAATAGCCCTATTCAGGTGTAATGAAAATTTTAGCTTGAAACCACCGTTCACCATAGCCAATCCTAGTATGGATGATTACATGTGAAAGCCTCAGTTAATTCTGCTCCTCGGGTCATGACCCCGGACATGTTTCACCCCACCCACCAGGCGATTACGATTGAAGCGGTTGTACAACTCCTTTAAGACCTGGTGGGTGAAGTGAAATATGTCAGAGGGCATGTCCTGAGGAGCGGCATTTACTGAGGCTTTCACATGTATTGCTCATGTCCATTGCTCACTGGATGAAAATCCCTACTATCCTGAGTGCCAATGTGACTCAGCTGGCTCCCTGCTGATGGTGGGTCTCACATGTGGATTTTCTGATCAGAAGTGGATTCTTTTGAACACAAGTGGATGAGTTAAAAAACAGGAGTTTGCATTTAACTGTTTCTGCTTGCAAGTGTAATTTGTTTCGCTCTTTTCTCGGACACTTTTTAAACAGTATTTTTTTCTCTGCTAATTAAGTGGAGTGTTTAACCACTTGACAACCACTTGACAAAGTACGTCCTATTTTTAAAGATGGATATCTCGGTAACGGCAGCAGCTGCTGCCACAACCGAGATATCCATCTCTTCATGGGCCGGTTGTGTTAATGATAATGGCGGTCTCCGCGGCGGATTCGCCGCGAGATCGCCGTTATCGGTGGTGGGAGAGGGTCCCCCCCCCCTCCCGCGATCGGGTGTGTGCAGCTCATCTGCGGGGATACGAGTGAGGGAAAAATCGCCCCCACCCATCCCCAGAGCTCTGCTGGGCGGAAGTGACGTCAAAACGTTTTTTGCATTTAAGCCTAAATATGAGATCTGAGGTCTTTTTGACCCCAGATCTCATATTTAAGAGGACCTGTCATGCTTTTTTCTATTACAAGGGATGTTTACCTTTCTTGTAATAGGAATAAAAGTAATTTTTTTTATTATTTATTTCAGTGTAAAAAATTATAAAATAAATTAAAATAAATAAGAAAACAAAAAAAAATGTTTAAAACGCCCCGTCCCGACGAGCTAGCGCACAGAAGCGAACGCATACGCGAGTAGCGCCCGCATATGAAAACGTTGTTCAAACCACACAAGTGAGGTATCGCCGCGATCGTTAGAGCGAGAGCAATAATTCTAGCCCTAGACCTCCTGTGGAGCTCAAAAAATGCAACCTGTAAAAAGATTTAAATGTCGCCTATCAAGATTTTTAAGGGTAAAAGTTTGACGCCATGCCACGAGCGGGCGCAATTTTTAAGCGTGACATGTTGGGTATAATTTTACTCGGCGTAACATTATCTTTCACAATATATAAAAAAATTGGGCCAAATTTATTGTTGTCTTATTTTTTAATTCAAGAAAGTGAATTTTTTCCAAAAAAAGTGCGCTTGTAAGACCGCTGCACAAATACGGTGTGACAAAAAGTATTGCAATGACTGCCATTTTATTTTCTAGTGTGTTAGAAAAAAATATATATATAATGTTTGGGGGTTTTAAGTAATTTTCTAGCAAAAAAAAAATGTTTTAGTCTCAAACACCGAATCTGAAAAACAGGTTCGGTTATCAAGTGGTTAATTGTGAACAGGTGAACAGGTGAGTATATTGTCTCTGTACAAACTTCCATAGTAGCTGACTCCCTGCTGATGGTGGGTCTCACATGTGGATTTTCTGATCAGAAGTGGATTCTTTTGAACACAAGTGGATGAGATAAAAAACAGGAGTTTAAAACAGGAGTTAAGACAGGAGTCTTCTAAACTGTAAGTAACACCTTAAACTTCCTACAAGTAATTATATTGTAACTGGGAAATGTGTGCTAGCAGGGTTGAAGGTTTTGCTCAGTGCACAGTGTGCCACATGTATGCAAAATTGGTGCAACAGCTCCAGGATGGATACCGCTGTGACAGATGTGAGCAGGTTGCCATTCTGGAAGCTCGCATTAGAGATCTGGAGGAGCAAGTTGCAACATTGGGCAGAAAGGACAACCTTGAAAGGGGTCCTCTGCTCGCTGAGCAGGTGGTCAGTAGTGTTGATGTGGAGGGGCAAGTCAGGATTATCAGATAGGAAGATGGGTTAATGTAGGTAGAGGGAGTGGAAGGGGCTTGCAGAAAAGGAAGGCCAATCCTGTATTTGTGCATCAAAACAAATTTGCCAAGTTGGGTGAAGATGTGGAGGTGGCAAACACAGAGGTGGCAGCCCTAGATGTTACTGCTACCCCTAACAGCCGGGAGAGCTGTTAGGGGTATAGTAGAAGTGGTGAGGGGAGTGCAGGTAGGCCTAGACGGTTGGTGGTAATAGGGGATTCTATAATCAGAAGGACTGATAGAATAATTTGTCGCCAGGATCGCCTCAACCGAATGGTTTGCTGTCTCCCTGGTGCCAGGGTTCGGTATGTGGTGGACCGGGTGGATAAATTACTGGGAGGGGCTGGGCATGACCCAGCTGTCTTGGTCCACGTTGGAACCAATGACAGTATACATGGAAGGTGGAGGCTCCTTAAGAATCAATTTAAAGAACTAGGCTGCAAGATGAAGGGAAGGACCTCCAAAGTGATATTCTCTGAAATATTGCCTGTGCCATGGGCAACACAGGAAAGGCAGGGGGAGATTAGAGAGCTGAATGCATGGCTAAAGACCGGGTGTAGGAAGGAGGGATTTGGGTTTCTAGAGCACTGGGCTGACTTTTCATTGGGGTGCAACCTATATGCTAAAGATGGTTTGCACTTGAATGGAAGGGGGTCTGCTGTGCCGGGGGAGAGGTTTAGGGGAATGCTGGAGGAGTATTTAAACTAGACTTGAGGGGGAGGGTGAACTAGAATTACATCGGGCACACAGGTCAGTTAGGGGTCAGACATTAATGGAGAGTGGAATGGGGATAGATAGAGGTGGGGTTATGGCAGGTGACAAGAAAGTTCCCATGTTGCAAACCGCCATTAGAAATTATAGTGCCATATGCACTACTAAAAATTATATGAAATATATGAAAAACACCAGCGAAAAATGTAACAATACATTTAAGTGTTTGTTCACCAATGCCAGAAGCCTGCCAAGCAAAACAGGTGAGTTGGAAGCTCTGGTGCATGAGGAAAGCTATGATGTAATCGGTATTGCTGAAACTTGGCTTCAATCCTCACATGATTGGTCTATTAATATTCCTGGCTATGCTCTCTTTCGGAAAGACAGGGTAAAAAGGAAAGGTGGAGGGGTCTGTCTCTATGTGAGAAGTGACCTCAAAGCAAGCGTGAAAGAGGACCTGGTTAATGGAGAGTGTAATGAAGTTGAAGCATTATGGGTGGAACTGCATACAGATGTGCGTCATTCCAAAGTTAATCATTGGCGTTTGTTATAGACCACCCAATGTTAATGAGGAGATGGAGACTCGGCTCCTTGCACAAATGGAAAGGGCTGCAAGGGCTGGGACGGTGATAATAATGGGGGATTTTAACTACCCAGAAATTGACTGGAATAATGAAATTTCTGGGACAGTTAAAGGACAAAAATTTAAAAACCTATTGCAGGACAATTTTATGGTTCAGTTTATTGAGTCCCCAACTAGGAATGATGCTCTGTTGGACCTGGTAATCTCAAACCATGCAGAGCTTATTACTAATGTTCAGATAAAGGAACACCTGGGTAGCAGTGATCATAACATGATTTCATTTAATGTCAACTATAAGCAAGAAATACATACAGGAAAGAAAAAAAATTAATTTCAAGAGTGCACATTTTCAAAGGATGAGGGCTGCTCTCCAGGACTTGGACTGGGAGGGAATTTTGGCACCGATGAACACAGAACAGAAATGGGAATTCTTCAAAAAGACTCTTTGGGACCTCACTGCAAAGTATATTCCCATGGACAAGACGTTTAAAAGGCTAAAGATAAAACCTATGTGGCTCACGGTCAAAGTTAAAAAAAGCTATAAAGAATAAAAAAATAGCTTTAAAAAAAATATAAAAATGAAGGAACACTAGTGTCGTTTAAATGTTACAAACAATATAATAGAATATGTAAAAAGGAAAACAAGGATGCAAAAATTCAAAATGAACGACAGATTGCAAAATATAGGACAAACCCAAAAAAAATCTTTAAATATATTAATAGTAAAAAGGTCAAGTCTGAGCATGTAGGCCCTTTACAAAATAATCTAGAGTGGGTGACTGAGGACATAGAGAAGGCAAATTTATTAAATGCTTTCTTCAGCTCTGTGTATACAATGGAGCATGGGGGAGCTCATGTCCATAATGGGGTGGGAGTGACACAGCCCCAAATCCACAATGGCTCAAAAGTGATATGGTCCAGAAATATTTAGACAGAATAAAGGTGGATTAAAGCACCTGGACCAGATGGCATCCACCCACGGATCCTAAAAGAATTGAGCTCTGAAATTTCAAAGCCACTGTATCTAATATTTAGGGACTCATTAATGATGGGAATAGTACCACCGGATTGGCGTAGAGCCAATGTGGTGCCCATATTTAAAAAGGGAACAAAGTCTTTACCAAGTAACTATAGACCTGTTAGGTTAACTTCTATAGTTGGGAAGATACTGGAACGTTTAATAAAAGACCACATGGATGAGTTCTTGCTGGAAACAAACTATTTAAGCAACAGACAGCATGGATTCATGAAAGACAGAAGTTGTCAGACAAACCCGATTTCCTTTTATGAAGAGGTAAGTAAAACCCTGGACAGAGGCGTGGCAGTGGACGTGGTATACTTGGATTTTGCAAAAGCGTTTGATACAGTTCCCCACACACGGCTCATGTGTAAGGTAAGGTCTACAGGATTGGATATATCGGTTTGTAAATGGATAGAAAACTGTCTGAAAGACAGGATTCAGAGCGTTGTGGTTAATGATTCTTACTCTGAATGGTCCAAGGTTATCAGCGGTGTACCCCAAGGTTCGGTGTTGGGTCCCTTACTTTTCAATATATTTATAAATGATATTGGGTCTGAGATCAAAAGTAACATTTCTGTCTTTGCGGATGACACCAAGCTATGCAGTGGAATAACGGCCTTGCAGGATGTCTCCAATTTACAAGTCGACCTCAATGGTCTGTCTAAGTGGGCGACTAAGTGGCAGATGAGGTTTAATGTTGATAAATGTAAAGTTATGCACTTAGGGGCTAAGAATATGCATGCATCATACATGCTAGGGGGGGGGGGGGGGGGGGAGTACAACTGGGGGGATCTGTAGTGGAAAAGGATCTGGGGGTTTTAGTTGATCATAAGCTCAATAATAACATGCAATGCCAAGCTGCGGTTTCCAAAGCGAGCAAAGTCCTTTCTTGTATTGAGAGGTATGGACTCCAGAGATAGAGATATAATTTTGCCCCTGTACAAATCATTAGTAAGACCTCATCTGGAATATGCAGTCCAGTTTTGGGCACCAGTTCTCAAAAAGGATATCAGAAAACTGGAGAAAGTGCAGAGAAGGGCAACCAAACTGATAAGAGGCATGGAGGAGCTCAGCTATGAGGAAGGATTAGAGGAACTGAATTTATTCACTCTTGAGAAGAGGAGAATAAGGGGGGATATGATCAACATGTACAAATATATAAGAGGTCCATATAGTGAACTTAGTGTTGAGTTATTCACTTTCAGGTCAACAACTGAGGACAAGGGGGCACTCTTTACGTCTGGAGGAAAAGAGATTTCACCTCCAAATATGGAAAGGTTTCTTCACAGTAAGCTGTGAAAATGTGAAACAGACTCCCTCCAGACGTGGTTCTGGCCAGCTCAGTAGATTTCTTTAAGAGAGGCCTGGATTCTTTCCTAAATGCACGTAATATAACTGAGTACTAAGATTTGTAGGTAAAGTTGATCCAGGGTAAATCTGATTGCCTCTCGGGGGATCATGAAGGAATAGCGGCACTTTTCGGATGCTAGCGGAGCGCTTCTAACCCCCGCTAGCGGTCGAGGAAAGGGTTAAATGCACCGTGTTGCGGCACTGCCGAACCGCTTTACACGTGCTTCAACAGTGGACAACTGCAGCTCCTCCAGAGTTAACATGGGCCTCTTGGCTTCTTCTCTGATTAATGTTCTCCTTGGCCGGCTTGTCAGTTTAGGTGGACAGTTATGTCTTGGCAGGGTTGCAGTTGTGCTCAGTGATATTTCTTTATAACCTAACCCTGCCTTAAACTTCTCCACAACGTTATACCTGACCTTTTTTGGGTTGTAAAAAATGATCGTATGTGGGCTTTAACGACGTGAAAAACCTGCGCATGCTCAAAAGTTATGAGACGGGAGCGGTCGTTCTGGTAAAACTACCGTTCGTAACAGACAGAAAAGCGCAAATCGTCTTTTACTAACACGGAATCAGCTAAAGCAGCCCAAAGGGTGGCGTTACCCAAATGGAACTTCCTCTTTATAGTGCCCTCGTACGTGTTACACGTCACCGCGCTTTGCTAGAGCTTTTTTTTCACTATCGTGTGTAGGCAACGTCATTTTAATGATGAAGTTGAAAAAAGTTGAAAAAAAACGTTTTTTCTAGAGGCTGAAAAATGATCGTGTGTACGTGGCATTAGGCCTCGTACACACGACCGGGTTTCTCGGGAAAAAAAACAAAACAAGAAAACTGCTTCTTGCTGAGATTCCCGTTCGTGTGTACGAGGCATTCAGGTTTCTCGTCTGGAAATCTGGCCAGAATCTTTATGAGAAAGAAAGAAAACCTGCTCTCTTTTTTCTCGTCGAGATTCATGTCGGCCTGTTTCCCGACGAGAAACCAGAGAGTGTGTATACTTGCCTGTCGCAGTGGAAACCCGCGCATGCTTGAAACTACTTTGATGCATGCGTGGTATCTTTCACGGCATAGGTAGGGCGACGGCATAGAATGTGATGAGGGCATGCTTGTAATACGCAATGTCACCACGCTCTTTCCTTTCAAGAGAATCGTGGTTCTTTTGAAATGAAAGTCAGTACACTCGGGCGGCAAGAGTTTCTTGCCAAGAATCTCGTCAGGGAAAACTACAGGGTTTTCCCGACGAGATTCTAGGTCGTGTGTACGAGGCCTTAGACCAGGGGTCTCAAACTCCCGGCCCGCGGGCCAGTTGCGGCCCGCAGACCAAGATTTTGCGGCCCACTGACAAGCCCTTCCCCCGGACAGTGTCATACTCCTACTTTGCAGCGCATGCAGCGCGGTACCCTTTCCCTGCAGCCAGGGCCGGCGCAACCACCAGGCAGACCAAGCGGCCGCTTGGGGGCGGGCAGGTCCGCAGCCTGGGATGGGGCGAAAAAATTACTTCAGAATCGCGGCTGTAGGATTTTTCAAAAGCCGCGCCTCCGATGCGTCTTCTGTTCCGTGATAGGCGGAACATTCAGCTTCCCATGAGGCACTGTGTTCAGGTTCCGCCTATCACGGAGGCCCTCTCGTCCTCGTCCTCGGACGAGAGGGCCTCCGTGATAGGCGGACACTGAACACAGTGCCTCATGGGAAGCTGAATGTTCCGCCTATCACGGAACAGAAGACGCGTCGGAGGCGCGGCTTTTGAAAAATCCTACAGCCGCGATTCTGGTAAGGTAAGGGCACAGTCTGGATGTAATGGGGCACAGTCTGGAGGTAATGGGGCACAGTCTGGAGGTAATGGGGCACAGTCTGGAGGTAATGGGGCACAGTCTGGAGGTAATGGGGCACAGTCTGGAGGTAATGGGGCACAGTCTGGTCATGTAATGGGGCATGTCTGGATGTAATGGGGCACAGTCTGGCATGTAATGGGGCAGGTCTGGATGTAATGGGGCAGGTCTGGCATGTAATGGGGCAGGTCTGGCATGTAATGGGGCAGGTCTGGCATGTAATGGGGCAGGTCTGGCATGTAATGGGGCAGGTCTGGCATGTAATGGGGCAGGTCTGGCATGTAATGGGGCAGGTCTGGCATGTAATGGGGCAGGTCTGGCATGTAATGGGGCAGGTCTGGCATGTAATGGGGCAGGTCTGGCATGTAATGGGGCAGGTCTGGCATGTAATGGGGCACAGTCTGGTCATGTAACGGGGCACAGTCTGGTCATGTAACGGGGCACAGTCTGGTCATGTAACGGGGCACAGTCTGGTCATGTAACGGGGCACAGTCTGGTCATGTAATGGGGCAGGTCTGGCATGTAATGGGACAGGTCTGGCATGTAATGGGACACAGTCTGGTCATGTAATGGGGCATGTCTGGATGTAATGGGGCACAGTCTGGCATGTAATGGGGCAGGTCTGGATGTAATGGGGCAGGTCTGGATGTAATGGGGCAGGTCTGGCATGTAATGGGACAGGTCTGGCATGTAATGGGACACAGTCTGGTCATGTAATGGGGCATGTCTGGATGTAATGGGGCACAGTCTGGCATGTAATGGGGCAGGTCTGGATGTAATGGGGCAGGTCTGGCATGTAATGGGGCAGGTCTGGCATGTAATGGGGCAGGTCTGGCATGTAATGGGGCAGGTCTGGCATGTAATGGGGCAGGTCTGGTCATGTAATGGGACAGGTCTGGCATGTAATGGGACAGGTCTGGCATGTAATGGGGCACAGTCTGGTCATGTAACGGGGCACAGTCTGGTCATGTAATGGGGCAGGTCTGGCATGTAATGGGGCAGGTCTGGCATGTAATGGGACAGGTCTGGTCATGTAATGGGACACAGTCTGGTCATGTAATGGGGCACAGTCTGGTCATGTAATGGGGCACAGTCTGGTCATGTAATGGGGCACAGTCTGGTCATGTAATGGGGCACAGTCTGGTCATGTAATGGGGCACAGTCTGGTCATGTAATGGGGCACAGTCTGGTCATGTAATGGGGCAGGTCTGGCATGTTAGTGTGTTTTTTTTATATAAAAAATGTATTGAAAGAAACATTTTTAATAAGTCAAAGTACAGGGCCAAACTTACTGATAAGCATCTTCAAGCCATATTGAGGGTGTCAGTTGCTTCCTCACTCAAGCCAAATGTTGCTGAGCTGTGTAGGAGGAAGCGCTGCCAGGTCTCTGGCAACAAGAAGTAGGAAGTAAGAGAAACTTCTGTTCTTTACAACCGTTAATGTTTAGAACTATTATTAAGATTGCATCAGTTGTACATTTTAAAATTTTGGTCCAATACTTGATGCGGCCCAGCCTCACCCAGCTTATACCTCCAGTGGCCCCCAGATAATTTGAGTTTGAGACCCCTGCCTTAGACTATTTAGTAAATAGGTGACTTCTGAAGGCAATTGGCAATTAGTTAGGGGTATCAGAGTAAAGGGGGCTGAATACAAATGGCAGGCACACTTTTCAGATCTTTGTAAAAACTGTACAAAACCAATTATTTTCCTTCCACTTCAAAATTATGTGCCACTTTGTGTTGGTCTATCACCTAAAATTCCAATAAAATACATGTACGTTTTTGGTTGTAACATGACAAAATGTGGAAAATTTCAAGGGGAATAAATACTTTTTTCAAGGCACTGTAATCCCTTAAAGTTTTTTTTATTTTATTTTTTTAAATTGAAGTCTTATTTTCTCTTTTTCATTTCTTTTTGTCATAATTTGACTTGCACTGCACTGAGTTTTTCTAGATGAAGCCTGTTCTAAGTTGTTGCTTTCCATTATTTGTAATTGTTGTTTATGGAAACATACTGCAAATAAAGGGCAAACATGGGACATGCATTTATAATGGGCTAATGCCAAAAATGTCCTTGTAAAAATAAAACATTATATGGCAAGTTTATTTCTCAATGATCTGCTTGGCCAGGTTTAGTGCAAGGTGCTTTATTAACCAGATGAGTAACAAGGACAATGATGAGTCATAGAGATATGTCAAACAAGTTCCAGCTGACCAGTCGCTGTTTGGCATATCACATTGCCGTGCGATTAATGGATGAGCGGTCTTAAAGCCAAACCATGGTCAGATTTGTTTTTGTTTTACGCAGAGTGGGGAAGTTACATGAGATGTCTGCATTCTGTTCCTCACTGAGGGACATACGTCCAGAGCTTCTTGTGAGCAAAGAAATCTCTCCAACCTGGGACAAATACTGGAATGACACAGTAGTTGTCAACCTGGTAAATGTGGGGTGAGGGGGTGATCAAGTGCAGTCATGTTTAGAGGGCCGCTCAATTTATACATTTTTAAAAGTTTTTTATTTATTAAAATTAAATAAATCAAATTAAAATAAGTGTTCTATCCTCCTTTTCAACAAACTGGTGGTTTTTCTTGAAGGCTGTTTTTTTTGTTTGTTTTTGTTTTTAAGAGTTAGCTACTACTCTGATTGGAAATCTGGAAAAGCGTTGTGTCCAGCGCGCTTTAAAAAGCCTTTGGAGCTTTGCTAAAGCCTTTAAAAGAAGCAGCATGAGAATGGTAAACACAACCCTAATGGGAGTACTGTCACTTTAAACAAACAGCAGCATGCTTTAGAAAGCTTAGAGTAGTGCTGAATCTTACTGAATGCTGCTTGTAGTTTCTGGATAAGTTCACCTTTTTAATAAATAAATGCACATCTTTTTTTTACCAGGAGCCTAGAAAGCATTGCACCTGCGATCAGCAGATTATGGGTGCCATGCAGGACTCCTGCAGACTTGTCGTGTATCTGTCTGCCCGTACCTCCTACGGGCAAGCAGATACTCACCGATAAAATGAACCAATGGACTACCAGAGTGCTCAACACCACTGTGTTAGTTCATTGAGAGCTACAAGCCACTAGTAGTATTCCATTCACAGAACTTTTTTAAAGAGCGACAGCAAGTAGGGAATCCCCACCACCCCATAGTCACTATTTATAAAAAAAAAAAGGATGGGGGGATGCTGCAAAAATGGGAACATGTTACATGTTCCACCCTAAAAATGGGTGGAACATGTAACATATTCCCAAAGGGAAAGTAGGGCTGTGGAATTTAACTATTAATTCCTCGATTAATCTTTAATTTTTTTAATCGATCAAAATTCTTTAGATTGGTACTTATCTCTCCGCCAGCTTCAGGGAGATGTCGGAGATCCGGTGACATCACGGACACCGGCCGGACTTGCTGTGTCCATCTGAAGGGCTCCTTTGCTGTGCCTTCATATCTGCATGCCGGCGGGACCTTACTATCTGCCACACGCCAGGGCTCTTATACTTCCCTCTATCAACCTGGGATTCTACAGCCATCCACTGGGAGTTGTGATAGTTCCCTTCACGGGACATCTACATGCCGACAAACTGATGTTAACCTCTCATCTGGACTCAGCAGTGGTATCGTTGTACACATTTTTATACCAGTATCATACTTGGCTACATGTTTTTATGGCTGCTTTTGGTACCGTTTGGTATTACTCGCACCACTTTTACAGTTTATGTAGCTACATCAATTTTATCTCCAGTGCAATATTTATTTTATTACCTACTTGAAGACTATAAAAGTTTTAATGTTATGCCCATCGAGCGCTGCCTTTGTGTGTTTTTTGTATCCTGCTATCCATTTTTCCAGTGGTTGGTAGCTGCACTGGGAATCAGCCTGCAAGGAGATCAGCTAAAAGTAGTTGGATCTGTATGTGCGTTATAATTAAATCGAAATTGGTCGATAAATCGATTAAAAAAAAAATCGATTAATCGAACACAAAATGTTTAATCAGTAACAGCTCGACTTTAAAGTGACAGTCAGCATTACCATTAGGAGTTTACAAACAGAACATGAGCAGTACTTTAAAGGCTTTAAGAAAGCGGTTTAAAACTTGAAAGATTTGCAAATGCTTTCTAAAAGCTTTCTGTACATACTGATATTAAGCGGAAGCCCGTATAAACATGGCCAACTCAGACCACTTCACTGCATCTCTGGTAACATTTGAGAATACTGTATATTGCGCCACAGTATCTGCAGTTCAGGTTACATAGGTCAGTGAAGGTTTTCCTAAATGCACCTGAGCGAATACTTTCCTTTATGTGGTTGCTGCTTCTTCTGAATCGAATGCCTGTGCACATAGGCCTACAATTGAATTTGGAAAGCATTTGAAAGGGTCTTGCACACAGAATTTGAAGTTTAATGTTACAGAAATGTATAGACCGTTTTCAGTTTGCTTTGTGTTTCATTTTTCTAAAGGCACCATGTTCTGTTCAGTGCTTTTTGTCTTTTTTGCCAATAGGAATGCATGCTAAACGAATGGCAGGTGAAAAACATGAAATGCATTTAGCATGCTTTTGAGGTGCTTTTTTCACAATAACCTTGTAAAAAACTAAGTTATAGGGGAAGTCGAGCCTGAGCTTTTTAGGCTGGGCCTCCCCTATGGGTCATAGGAGTGCAATTCGTTTTGTGACACGTTTTCTGCAGAGAGTGATCTGAAGTCCAATCTCTATTGACGTCACTGGAATCAGTCAAGGCACCGTGTCATCCCGACTTCCGAGGTCTGGATCCGCCAGCTGCCTGGACTAATGGCAGTCTCAGCCTCTCAGCGAGCCGCTCCCTGCCCCTACACAGCTCAGAGATCCAGTGAGCGTGAAGGAACAGAGCAGGAGAGATGCCAATTGACAGTCAGCAGCTCTCCACTCGAGGAGGAGCGAGAACTGAGCCATCGGCAGTGCTTAGTGGCTCGGTTCTCAGTGCAGTCTTACTGCTCAAGTAACACCTAGCAACCTCTGTAAAAACCATAGGGCTCCATACAACCCTGGCTGTGCAGAGATATTTGAAAACCTTCAAAAAAATGACAACATTTATTTTACTGATCAAAGCCAATTTCTGAAATGCAAATATTGACCTACCCTTCAGGATGCTGCAACACCGACACCATGAGCTCCACCGCCAAAGCTCCAGCAATCATTGCTAATCCTGGCCGGCTGACCGTGCACTGCTGATCAAGAGTACGATCTCTAGTAGACTATGCAAAAATTAAGGAAATAAAAAGGATGAGTGTTATTGTAATCACAATTATAGCCTTCAAATGGTGCCAAGCATTTTAGATATGTTGTATGCAATCAAGAAGGACCAAAGCTGGCCATACACCAATAGTAGTGTTCTTGAAACAACTCAATTTTATAATTGTTAGCGGGTTCAAAGAGTCAATTGCTTTTGATGGTAGCGACAAGAAATTTCAAAGGAGCAGGGTGGAATATTTTTTTTCGCACAAATTTCGAACAAGGCATGTGATTTTTGTTTAGGAAATACCATTAATTTCACAGTGGACTATTAAATACAAATTTTAAGTATTGGCATTATTGAATGTACCGATGAGATTTTTCATATCACGGTTCATAAGAAAATCTACCAGTGTATGGCCAGCTTAAGTGTGACGTAAAGATATATTTGCTGTTGGGCCTTGCAGGCATCTGTCCAACAATAAATAAGGGACAATTATATAAAAAAAATGTGCCTATATAAACATGTATTCATAAAGGCTAGGTTCACTTTTTTTAGACTTTTTTTTTTTGCAGGAAAAAAATGTTGCATGCATTTTTTAAAAAGGCAAAAGCCTGGAAAGCATTGCACCTGTAATCAGTGGATTAGGGGTGCAATGTCCAGCTTCTGTCACCTTCAACCACTTTCATGTTCTTAACCACTTCCCTACCGCCCATTGTCAAATGACGTCCACAGGTGGGATCTCCAGCTACAGCTAGAATCACACACTAGGGAACATATTAATCCCTTCAGCGCCCCCTAGTATTAAACCCCTTCCCTGCCAGTCACATTTATACAGTAATCAATGAATTTTTATAGCACTGATCACTTTATAAATGTGAATGGTCCCAAAAATGTGTCAAAAGTGTCCAATATGTCCGTCGCAATGTCACGGTCACAATAAAAAGTGCAGATCGTCGGCATTACTAGTAAAATTAAATAAAAAAATAAAAATGCAATAAAACTATCACCTATTTTGTAGATGCTTTAACTTTTGCGCAAACCAATCAATAAATGCTTATTGTGATCAAAAATATGTAGAAGAATATGTATCGGCCTTTTTTTTTATATAGATTTTTTTGGGGATATTTATTATAGCAAAAAGTAAAAAATATTGAATATTTTTCAAAATTGTCGTTTTTGATGGTGACATGACAACATTTCAAGGGCTAAGAATACTCCTTTAGGTGTAGGTGTGCGCAAGGGTATTTGCTTTATATGAACCCAGTGGCAATGTGGCTGGTCCTGTTGTCGCCCTCCTACCTAAAATCCATGAATTGAAAAACTAGCTGGATAGAAAACTGTCGGCTGAACAGTGTCTGCTTCCGATTAGATGGAGGCACCGATTCAGTATTCTGATAACCAGCGTAGCCACCGTGGAAGATTCATCCATCCATACAGGCTAAAAAAAACTATGCAAGTAGATACCGTATTTATCGGCGTATACCGTGCACTTTTTTCCCCTTAAAATAAGGGGAAAATCGTGGTTGCGCGATATACGCCGATACCCGCTTCCCGTGCTCAGTTTGAACTGAGCCGCCGACATATACTGAGTGCAGTACACTCGGATACATTCGGCCAGGCTTGGCTTCGCTCGTGCTCACGCATAAACGTCACAGAGCACGAGCGAAACCGAGCCTGGCCGAATGTACCCGAGTGTACTGCATTTGGTATATGTCGGCGGAGGCGTTTAAACTGAGCGCAGGATGTGGGGATTCGACTCGAGACATCGCAGGAGAAGCCGGGAGGACACCGAAGACGGACGCCGGACCGGACAAGGCCACCGATGGACGCCGCGCAAGACATCAAAACTAAGTACTAAAACATTTTTTTACAGGTCCACATTAGGGGTGCGCGCTATACCCCGATAAATACGGTAACTAAAGTATCACTTTTGGGTAGACAATCCTTTAACTAGGATAATCTGATTAAGTATACATACTTCACAGCCCCTGAGGACCAAAGTGTAGAAACACTTTACTATTGGATATCTTTTTTTTCTACCTGCAGAATTTTAAAAAGACAAATAAAAACAGTGCTTTAAAATATAATACTTACATCCCCTGGAGCCACCACATCATTACAGAAATAGCAGCCAAGTTTGTATCCAGGTATGTTAGAGAACAGAGAAGACCCCTGGGAATCAGAAGAGCCAGGTACATCAGGGTCCTCCTGTGTCCCCTTCTTCAGGCCATGTCTCATCACCACAAAGGTGTCAAAACCCAGAGCAGCATTGATGACTAACTGTGGAGTCAAGAGAGAAATAAGAAGCTTACAAATGTCAGCAATCGTAATTCAGGTCACAATAACAATGGCCCGCTCAGGAGATAACAAGGAGACCACGACAGGCCAGACTGTGGTATTTATTTCTTAAAAAGACATTTTGCATCTGCCCCAGTCTCTCCAATAAAAGGCAAAAGGCTTTAACCCAAATGCTCCCAAGTTTATTCTACATTTTCTGTGATCATATTCATAGACCTACAGTGTATATAAAGAGTTTACACACCCCTGGTAAAATGTCAGGTTTCTGTGATGTAAAAAAATGTGACAAAGATAAATCACTTTTTCCACCTTTAATGTGACCTATAAACTGTATAACTCGATTGAAAAAACCAACTGAAATCTTTTAGGTAGGAAGAAGTAAAAATAAAAACATAAAATAAGGTGGTTGCACAAGTGTGCACACCCTCTCATAACTGGGGATGTAGCTGTGTTCAGAGTTAAGCAATCACATTCAAACTCATGTTAAATAGGAGTCAGTACACACGTGCCATCATTTAAAGTGCCTCTGATAAACCCCAAATAAAAGTTAAGCTGTTCTAGTAGGTCTTCCCTGACATTTTCTTAGTGGCATCCTACAGCAAAAGCCAAGGTCCGCAGAGAGCTTCCAAAGCATCAGAGGGATCTCATTGTTAAAAGGTATCAGTCAGGAGAAGGGTACAAAAGAATTTCCAAGACATTAGATATACAATGGAACACAGTGAAGACAGTCATCATAAGTGAAGAAAACATGGCACAACAGTCACATTGCCAAGAACTGGACGTCCCTCCAAAATTGATGAAAAGACGAGAAGAAAGCTGGCCAGGGAGGCTGCCAAGAGGTCTACAGCAACATTAACCACTTAACAACGGAGGTGCATGTACGTCCTCGACTTTGTGCGGTGATATCTGAATGATGCCTGCAGCTATAGGCATTATTCAGATATCACCGTCTTTAGCCGGAGATCCTCTGCACGATAAGAATGATCAATGTGGCAGTTCCGCCGCTTGATGGTTCTTATAGGCAGCAGGAGGGGACGTTCCCGCCGCCATCCAGTGCTTCTCCGGGCTCTCCCGTGGCTCAGAGAACGAATCGGCCGGTGCTGGCTGGGAAGCATAGAGATGACTGGTGACCAGATGGTCACCAGTCATCTCTATGACCGTCGGAGGCCCGGGCGCGACGTTATGACCTCACACCCGGGTACCCGGAAGTAAACAAGCGGCTGTGGGCATGAGATCGGTGAATTTTTTTTCACAATCTCATCTTTGTAAGCCTGGAGGAGAGATGCGGGGTCTTATTGATCCCACATCTCTACAAAAAGAGGACCTGTCGCAGCGATTCCTATTACAAAAATAAAAGTAATCAAAAAAAAATTGTGTAAAAATGAAACAATTAAGTAAAATAAAAATAAAATTAAAAACATTTTTTTTTTCAAAAACGCCCCTGTCCTTGGTAGCTCGCGCTCAGAAGAGAACACGCATGCAAGTCCTGCCCACATATGTAAACGCCGTTCAAACCCCACATGTGGAGGTATTGTCGCGTGTGTTAGAGTCTGTGCAACAATTCTAGCACTATACCTCCTCTGTAACTCAACTAGTAATCTGTAAAAAAAAAAAGTAAAACGTCGCCTATGGAGATTAAGTACCGAAGTTTGGTGCCGTTCCATGAGTGTGCGCAATTTTAATGTGTGACACGTTAGGTATCTATTTACTCGGCGTAACATCATCTTTCACATTATACAAAAAAAATTGGGCTAACTTTACCGTTTTGTTATTTTTTTATTCATGAAACCGTCCCCACCCAAAAAAGGTGTTTGAAAAATGTTTGCACAAATACAGTGCGGGAAAAAAAAGTTGCAATGACCGCCATTTTATTGCCTAGGGTGTCTGCTAAATATATATATATATAAATGTTTGGGGGTTCTGATTAATTTTCTAGCAAAATAATTGTGATTTTTACATGAAGGAGAGCAGTGCCAAAATAGGCCCGGTGGGCAACTGGTTAAAGAAGCTGCAGGAAAATCTGGCAAGTACTGGCTGTGTGGTACATGTGACAAAAATCTCCCATATTCTTCATATGTCTGGGCTATGGGGTAGAATGGCAAGACAGAAGAAGAAAAACAACCAAGCCTGGCTACATTTTCTAAAAACACAACTGAAGTCTCCCAAAAGCAGGTGGTAAAATGTTTTATGGTCTGATGAAACAAAGCTTGAACTTTTTGGCCATAATTTCAAAAGATATGTTTGGTGTAAAAAACAACACTGCACATCACCAAAAGAACACTATACCCAGAGTAAAGTATGGTGGTGGAAGCAAAATGCTTTGGGGCCGTTTTTCTTCAGCTGGAACAGGGGCCTTAGTAAAAAGGTAGAGGGCGTTATGAACAGTTCCAAATAGTAGTCAATATTGGCACAAAACCTTCAGGCTTTTGCTACAAAGCCATACATTAGGAGGAACTTCATCTTTCAGCATGACAATGACCCAAAGCATACATCCAAATCAAGAAAAGAATGGCTTCACCAGAAGATTAAAGTTTTGGAATGGCCCAGCCAGAGCCCAGACCTGAATCCAATTGAAAATCTGTGGGGTGTCTTCCGGGGTTGGAGCGACCCTGTTCTTTCTCCTGGTGGACCACTCATGGCTTCTCCAGAGTAAAACACTTTTTATCCTCGCGTTCGTTCTCATCATGGGAGGCCATTCAGGAGAGCCACGAGCTTCCCAGACAAGAGCATTTCTGTTACATGCAACTGCATAATTGGATTCTATCTCTTTGTCGTACCTCCACTTTTCCTTTTCAAACGACTTCTTTTGAACACACTTGTTTACATTCTCCGGGGTCCCCAGGTTTTATTTTATCACTTTATTTATCTCTTAATAGTAGGTCATCTTTATCAACTCTTTACTATGTGACACAGTGGGAGCAAGACCATGGTTCCGGTATTGAGGGAGAGGACTGGAGCAAAGCTTGGATGTCAATTGCAAAATGTTCGTTTAACACTTCCACCCTAGAGGCCGCTTATAAAAGTACTCCTGCGGTGATACTGGGTCCCAGCTAAACTAGCCCATGCCTATCCTGGCAGCAGTGATAGACGCTTTCGGAATTGTGGTCAACGTGGGGAGGTCCTACATGTATGGTGGTCGTGCCCATGTTTGATCGGCTTTTGGTCCAGGGTCTTTGGCTTATTACAGACATTATTTCATGTGACAATCCGTAGGGATGCCCGACTGGCTCTCATACATTGCCCTATACTGGGCGTATTTGTGACCCAACAGAAATTGGCCACGTACCTATTTAGTTCTGCCAAGAGGATATTGCCCAGACCTGGAAGACTCCGTCTGTTGCTTTCCAGGGGGTGATATCCAGAATGACGGCCATGATAATTGATGAGCAGATGTCCAGTATATTGAAGGATTCGCATGCAAAATTTTTGAAAGTCTGGAAACCATGGATAAGTTATTTCTTTCCATCCCTGCCCCCGACCAGTTATGGTCAGCTTTAAGAAACCTTGCTTGGGCGGGTCCCGTGTCTTTGATACTTGTCCTCTTCTGGGGCTCCTCTTTTTCTCATGCTTTCTCTTTTTTCTCTGTTTGCTTTCACTGTCATTGCTTTTGATATGAAGGCCAACAATGTAGGCTGCTGTACTCCTGGGTACAGAATGACATTCGTGTCTATGACACAGGCCTAATTTTCAACCTGGTCCTCCATGGCCTGGGTTATAATTTGTCTTGGTGTTTATTACGTGTTAATATGCTTTTTCTTAATTTTTTGTGCTGTCGCCCCTGCGTGGGCAAACCACGGCTTGTTATAATTTTCGAAAATTCAATAAAATATTGGAAAAGAAAATCTGTGGGGTGATCTCAAGACGGCTGTACACAGGATATGCCCTCACAATCTGACAGATTTGGAGTGTTTTTGCAAAGAAGAGTGGGTAGATATTGCCAAGTCAAGATGTGCCATGCTGATAGACTAATAACCAAAAAGACTGAGGGCCAGATTCAGATACAATTACATTGGCGCAGAGTATCAGAGATACACTACGCCGCCGTATTTTACCAGGCTATACGCCAAATTCTGGTAGATTTTGTCCCTTACGGTACGGCGGCGTAGTGTATTTCTCGCCGCATAATCGAAATACGCGATTAGGGGGCGTGAAGCATTTAAATTAGGCGCGTCCCCGCGGCGATCAAACTGCGCATGCTCCGTTCAGAAATTTCCCGCCGTGCATTGCGCGAAATAACGTCGATACGTCATTCGTTGTTTGAGTAGCGTCGTTTACGTACATTCCTATTCCCGGACGACTTACGTAAAAAATTAAAAAAGACATTGACATTCGACGCGGGAACGACGGCCATACATAACATGGGCTGTCTAATATTAGACCAGCAAAAAGCTGGTATAATTTTACGCAGCAAAAAGATGACTAAAGATGCCGTAAGAGATTGCGATTGACGTTCGTAACTTTGTGGATCGTCGGCAAAAGCTAATTTGCATACCCCCGATGCGGAAAACGACGGGAACTCCACCCAGCGGCTGCAAATTTATTGCAGCGTAGATCCGAAGGCGTACAAACACGTAAGCCAGTTGGATTGAAGCCCGCAGCCGTATTTTCATGGTTTAAGGTTTCAGAGTAGTGAAAAAACGTGCGTAATTTGAAAGTACTCCAGTCTCTGTGAATCTGGCCCTGAGTGTTGTAATAAAATCAAATGGTGCTTCAACAAAGTATTACAGTAAAACCTTGGTTTGAGAGCGTTTTGCAGGACAAGCAACATTTTTAATACATTTTGCCTTGATATACAAGCAATGTTTTGATATAAGAGTAGCGTCATGTCACAACTGAGTAAAAAAAGAAGAGAGGGGCCTCCAAGTGTAGCAATATGATTACATTTAATGAAGGTACAACATTTAGAAACTTATTGCTACACATAGAGGCGCCTCTCTTCTCTTTTATACCCTGTAAAAAAAATGCTTTGATATACAAGTGCTTTGGATTACACCACCTAAAAGATTTCAGTTTGTTATTAAAGTGGAAGCAAACCCACTCTCATTCTTTCTAAACTACTGCCATAGTGCGGATCTATAAGGATATAGATGCCTCCGCCATGTATCCTTACCTGTCAAATGTCTCCCCTCTGTCTGTTATGAGAACTGAAAAACTGCAGATTCTGTGGATGGGTCTGTTGTCTGGAGCTCTGTGGGTGGAGTCGTGATGTCAGTAGACTCCCCACCCACCTCTACACTCCCCTTACACTAAATTCTGCTATGATCACTAACATCCAGTCAAAATCCAGAAAAGAAACCACATGACTTCAGAAAAGGAGTGGGGGTGGGAATTAAAAAATAATGCCCGTCTCCAGGCTAGTGCATAAGATATGTAAATAACCTGTCACTCACAGCAAGGGAGCGGAACAGACTACGGTTTTTCACTGTAAGTCCGTTTTATTTGACTGAACAATAAAAGAGGATTGCTCAGAGCTGGAATAACTCTGTGTGGCAAGACTGGGCACAGATGATAGGAAATCTTATACTCCACATTGTGAAAGCAAAGTAAAAAAACAATTTTTGGGGGGGGGTTACATCCACTTTAAGCTGAGTTGTACAGGTTATAGGTCAAATAAAGGTGGAAAAAGTTCTGAAATTATTTATCTTTGTCTAATTTTTTCACATCACAGAAACCTGACATTTCAACAGGGGTGTGTAAACTTTTTATATCCACTGTATCTACAAGAAATGAAAACAGTTGCATTTTTTTGTTTTTAATGGATAAGTTCACCTTTACAAAACAAATAAATGCACAATAAATGTAAAAAGAATATACATTATTTTTTTTGTAATGGACCTGTAATGTATTGCACCCAGGATCAGCAGATCGTGGGTGTAATGTCATTGTCCTGCAGACTGTGTCTGTCAGATCATACCTCTGATACGGCCAGGCAGTTACACTATGAGAGGAAGCATGAATGAACTACAATAGAACTTAACAGCGCTGTGGTAGTTCCTTGAGAACTACAAGCCGACAGATGCAAAGGCTGTCCGACCTTGTAGTTTTCCTATCCACAGAACACTGTGAATGAATCATGTGGCCAGGCAGGTGGAGGCCCAAACCGCTGCATTTGTTGGAGTGCGACAGCTAGTGGGGGGTGGAGAAGATCCCCTGCTAGCTGCCAGAACAGACTGGTGCATCTGTAACATGTTACACCCTGAATATATTACAAAAGGTGAACCTTTAAAACACAATGGAAACATACTGCCTATGAAAAAAACAACAACTTGCTGTACTTGACATTCAAAAAAAAAATTCAAGGGAATAGTTACACAGCTTTCCAATAAAACAGAGACTGAGTCACTAATAGACCACATAAAACCAAATTTCGGTGCCTGACCCTTTTATGATCTCTTCCCATAAAGCTAGTGGAGTCACCACAGTGCATATAGTATTATCTAAAAGTTACTTTTCCTACTTCTTGCATGGCTAGCATTTCCTACAAAATCCCCTGCGTCATTCATGTGTCACATTGGGATAAATGGAAAGTTAGAAAGAAATAATAACAGAAAGATGGAAAGTGGAAACTTTTGGGCTTTTTCATTGAAATACTTCACAGGACAGTGGCAGCAGATTACATGTGTGCACCTTTACATTGCCTGGGAAAAGAACTGCCTCAATTTGCCTGTGCAACTAGATTCTTCCTTGCATTAAAGGGGTTGTAAAGGAAAAAGAAAATCCCTAAATAGCTTCCTTTATCTTCAGACCTCCTTCACTTACTCACATTTTGCTTATAAATGTCCTTATTTCTTCTGAGAAATGCTCACTTCCTATTCTTCTGTCTGTAACTACACACAGTAATGGGAGGCTTTCTTCCTGGTGTGGAGAAAGCCTCTTGAGGGGGGAGGGGGTGAGCAGCCAAGTCAGGACACTCTACTTTGCAGATAGAGAAAGTAGCTGTGTGTTAGTGGGCGTCCTGACCCTCCTGCTCGCCCCCTCCCCCCTCAAGAGGCTTTCTCCATATCAGGGAGAAAGCCTTGCAATACTGTGTGTAGTTACAGACCGAAGAACAGGAAGTAAGGATTTCTCAGAAGAAGTAAGGACATTTGAAAGCAAAATTGAAGGATGAGGTAAGTGAAGGAAGACTGCACTAAGGTAAAGAAAGCCATTTAGGGAAAACATTTTTTTTCCTTTACAACACCTTTAAAGAAAAATGTCAAAAGGCTGTGATGGTAGAAGTGAAGGCACATATATAATGTATAACACAAAAACTAACTGGACAGTTTCAGCAACATCAGAATGCATCCACTAACTAGGCACCAATACAATCACTGGGGTAATGTATGCATCAGCATTATCTCCTTGGTAATTTATACAGTGTATCCGGAAAGTATTCGCAGTGCTTCACTTTTTCCACATTTTATGTTATAGCCTTATTCCAAAATTTATTAAATTCAATATTTGCCTCAAAATTCATCAAATTCCCCATAATGACAACGTGAAAGAAGTTTGTTTGAAATCTTTGCAAGTTTATAAAAAAAAAAAGAAAAAAATGACATGTATATGTAGCCTGGAGCCAGATATCTTACCTGCAATATCAGAAGACACACTGCAACATTTCTGCAGTGAAATGGTTTCCCTCTAGTGACCGCAAAGACTGTGTCATCACATCCTGCCAGCAAAGTGATCAACACCAGGAAGCAAAGCATACAGGGAATTGTAGTACCAGGACTCAAGTTTCACATTAAGATTGCACTGTGTTAGGACTACAACTTCCAGCCTGCTCTGAGGGCAAAGGAACTAGAGACTCCACATCTTGCTGATCTGAGGGGATTTTCTCAGACTACATGAGACAGAAAAAGATTAGACTGCAAAATTACTAGCGGTGCGGTATTAACCCCCCACTAGCGGCCGTAAAAGGGGTTAATATCGCCCGCAATGCACCTTTTCCATTGATTTCAATGGGAAGGAGCGGTAAACACCCCGCTCCTATACCGCTCCAAAGATGCGGCTAGCAGGACTTTTGGAGCGGTCCTGCTAGCGCACCGCTTCAATGTGAAAGCCTTCGGGCTTTGCCATTGAAGACTACAGGGCACTATTTTTTTAGGCGGTATAGCAGCACTATTTTTAGCGCTTGACTTATGATAAGGATGCAAAGAGAATAGTAACCAATCATTGCCCATCTTATACTGGTCTGGCGTAGGTAAAGCGTGCTCTTGTTGATTTGTATAGATTGCTGTACTTTGTGCCGTTTACTGAACAAGCCCTGAGACTGAAAAAAATAGCACAGACACCGTGTTTTAGCCAACAGCAACCAGTTACAAAACCGTTTTAATCAGTCTAATGATACTTTGTTGGTTTATCTACTCCAAAATTGATTTTATTTACCATGTAGTATGTTAAAGCATTAAAGGAATAGTCAAAAAAATGGAGCAAAGAGCTTCTCTATAAAAAGGGCTGAAGGGCTTTCATTAAATTCTTCATTACCTTCTTCTTACTTGCCGCAACAACAGTGGGCAGCCAGCGACTCTCCCGGGTGTCCATTAGTAGAAATATAACATCGTGTTTAGCAATGAGCGCTTCCAGTTTCTCCACATCACTGCAGGCCTGATTCGTAGTCTCATCAGAGAAGTTCACAGGGTGACCCGGCATTGGTATACTCAAGGTAAATCCCTGAGTGGTCTGGCAAGGAACAAAAAATAAAATCACATCAGCAGTCTGTAAAACTATAAGCACCCTAAACTTATACTATACATTTATGGTGTCGTTTGTTGTCAGTGGATTCCAATACATACAAAAATATAAACACTGCACAAAATACTTTATTAACGTAAAAGCACACTTAAAGGCATTGTACAGGTAAAAAAAAAAAATCCCTAAATAGCTTCCTTTACCTTAGTGCAGTCGTCCTTCACTAAACTCATCCTTCCATTTTGCTTTTAAATGTCCTTATTTCTTCTGAGAAATCCTCACTTCTGTCTAACTCCACACCGTAATGTGAGGCTTTCTCCCTGGTGTGGAGAAAGCCTCTTGAGGGGGGAGGGGACGAGCAGGAGTGTCAGGACACTCTCTACTTTGCAGATATAGAAAGGAGCTGTGTGTTAGTGGGTGTCCCGACACTCCTGCTCGCCCCCTCAAGAGGCTTTCTCCACACCAGGGAGAAAGCCTTTTTTACCTTTACAATCCCTTTAATGTTGGGTACGCCATAAATAGCCAATATATATGAAGGCAGCAAGAGCAATATAGCAGAGTGTTTTGAGCTTCTCTGGATTAATTTCTGCTTGCTCTTCACATACACAATCACATTTGTCCATGCTACTGGAGATCTGGCCGAGTTGATTTTACTGTGAATGCAGTATTTGGGAGCATCATATTAAAAGAAAGTATAGTGCACTTCAGTAAGTACATATTTCTGTTATTGCACACATTTCTGGTAGATGTTGTAAATACTCTGCCAATGGTCTAGCGTGCTCTGTTTGTAAGATCTCTGTGCTTTCATTTCTGAATGCCTGCTGTGGTCATTCTGAGGCGTTCCCACTCTTCCTCCATGATCTTTCATATTTTATACCATATAGAATGCAACAGGAAAAGCTTAAACACACACACACACACACACACACACACACAGGCCATAAGACAGAAAAAATCCCAGGTGGAAAGTATTTAATCGCAGAGAAATCTCTCTCAGTTCCATCTCTCTCTATACAAAAGAAATTCAAAATACATATATAGTTGCCATTTTGTTTTTTTAAGCATTCCTGTTCTCAGGTTTTTCTTTGTCCAACTAAAACCTCTGACTAGAACCATTAAAATAGGAGATATCTTATTGCTCCGACTCATTCACGTGTGTTCATTTCAGCTAGAGCTACTGTGTTTATAAACCCTTACAATTCACTTTTTGCTACAGGTCAGCCTATATTAAAGGGTTTGTAAAGGAATAATTTAATTTTTTTTAAATAACAAACATGTTATACTTGCCTCCACTGTGCAGTTAGTCTGTCTCTGGTCCTCCCCGCAAGAACTCCACACATTCATGCGAGAGAGATTGCATGGTGTGGAGTCCTTGCGGGCGCGCTCCCGTGATACAGCCGACGGCCATAGCCGCTGACTGTATCACTCGGCCCAGCCCCGCGACGCAGTGCAGTGTTTTCAAAGTGTTAGCTGCAGAAGTGGTATAGAACAGCAATTGTGTGCCAACCAGACAGCAGAGCTGGATTATATAATAAGAAAGCATGGATGCCACCATGTAAAAAACTACAAAAGAGAACAGGGTTGCCAAACATGAAAAGAGAAGTATGGCCAAAGCTTTTTTCATCATACTTCTCTTCTGGGTCACAGGAGTGCATTTACTTATGCTTCTTTGACCCAGAATTAGCCCATGCCGGGCTCTAACCCACTATCAGCTGACTCCAAGTTCTGGAAGGATCCCAAGCATATAGTCAGGATCCATCCAGCTGCCTGAAAGCTGACCTTCATCGCGTGGCTCACAGCAAGAGCCAGAGCCAGCTGGTGCCCACCCCTCTCTAGCCAGACACTTCAGTGAGTGCAAAAAAGTTGTTGTTTTTCAAAATTGTCGCATTTCTTTGTTTATATAAATAAAAACCGCGAAGGTGCTCAAATACCACCAAAAGAACGCTCTATTTGTCGGAAAGAAAGGATGCAAATTAAATTTGGGTACAACATCGCATGACCACGCAATTGTCAGTTAAAGTGACGCAGTGCCAAATTGTAAAAAGGAAGGAGGTACAATCTTCCGGGGCTGAAGTGGTTAATAAAATACTCCCATATAAGAAACCGATCTATGATCAGAGCGTTTCCAGAAAAAGAGGGAAAAAAAAGAAAATGTTGGGGTATGTGGCAGGCAGAATCTTCTACTTGCTGTCCATTAGACACAGCTGCTGCTCGATTTTTAGCAGTGACTCTTATGTGGTTAGGTTGGATATGCTCTGGAGTGGCATTTACTCATTTGTGATTTATGTTGTCTAAGGGTACTAATAAGTTGAAAATATCCCTATATAAGAAATGGCACACAATATATTTGGTATACGTTTTCATAGTTTCTTAATCTAATTATAACAGCTGTAAAATGCAACCAAATGAATAAACCCCTCAAAAGCTTTTCCTTACCACACCAGGAAAAATCTTCTGAAGTTTTTCCGCTGCTGTCAAAGCTTTTGATTTTCCACCTTCAAGACAGTCTTTAAACTCGTAGAGTGGTTGTCTTACAGGGTTTGAGTAGGAGATTTTGGCATTATCCACAAACGTTATATGTCTAACACCCCATCCCTTAAAAAAGTGGAAACAAAACATCATTGCTTTGAAACATTCTTATTAAAAACAGTAGAACATTACTGAAATTTGTGCACATAAGCAGTAATCTTGTTTACGCACTTATCTACTATAAGGCTGCATTCACGCCTGAGCGTTTTGTCGCCTGAAGCTCCAAAAACGCTGGAGGGGAAAATACATTATTCTCAATGGAGATGTTCACCTCTCCACGCCAAAACGCCTGACGCTCAAACAAGTTCTGGACCCTTTTTTTGTCGCTCGAATTGAGCGTATTTGGGCGTTTTTCTGTTTTTAACATTGGTGACCCTAGACCTGTCCAAAATCGCGGTAAAAAACGCTGCAATTATCGCGACAAAACGCGGTAAAAATACGCTGCAAAATCGCTGCAAAACGATACGCTCGGGTGTGAATGCAGCCTAACTACGAGGGACAAACTGGCATATAAATTAGTCTGGATTGCAACCCACTTATTATATTATTATTATGTATGTGTCTGTGCCCGCATTCTCCACCAACTGCACCATTGAGATTTTTTATTTGGCATGTTTCGGACATGTTTAGTTACGATACCCTGGTGAGGAGTAGCTGCCACATCCAGGGGTTAAAACGCAAATTTACAGACTTAAATGTCAGTAGTCAGAACCTTGGGAATCTAATTTTTCCCCACAAAGGGTGGCAGAAATGTTTTATTTGGTTATGTTTTGCAGTGCCAGGCGCAAAGCAACTATTTATAGAAATAAAGAGAAAACCAGTGCAGAGATCATAGCGCAGTATAAAAAATTCTGAAGCTTCCCTCCAACCACTTTGCATATTTTTTTTATATATTCCGTTATCATGTACTTGCCAAATATGCTGCAGAAATCTCCCTCCACCGAGTCTGGCTACAACCATGTTAAAGCGGAGTTCCACCCAAAATTGGAACTTCCGCTTAAACCACCCCTCACGCACTTACATGCTACATTTGGCATGTCTTTTTTTTGGGGGGGGGGGGGGCTTCAGTAGGAGTGGACACTGGTGTAATCAACTTCACAGGAAGTTCCTCCCTATATAACCCCCTCCCACTGAGAGTGCTCCAGTTTTGTAGCAAGCAATTTCTCCGAGGTTACACAATGTTCCCCAAAAGAGGGGTGGGAGCTCTGTGTCCCGTGATGTACTTCAAGAAAAGGATTTTACAGGTAAGCTGTTATTAAAAATCCTTTTTTCTTTATCGTACATCACGGGACACAGAGCGCATAGCCATTACATATGGGATGTCCCAAAGCAATGCTCCATGAAGGGAGGGAGACCGTAAGGCCAAAAATAGCCAAACAAAAAACATTATCAGGAGGTAAAATAGCTCCACCAACAGAAAAGAAGGGGGCGTGAACCGGGCCAGAGGATTCTATACTGCTGCCCGTAGGACCGCCTGCCCAAATGCTGCGTCCGTAGCCTTTGCGACGTCCAACTTATAAAATTTAGTAAACGTATGTACTGAAGACCAGGTTGCCGCTTTGCAAACCTGTGCCATAGAGATCTGATGGTGTGCCGCCCAAGAGGCACTCATGGCCCTCGTAGAATGGGCCTTAACTGATAAGGGAGGTGGAACGCGCTTCAGACCATAGGCCTGAAAAATCAGCTGCTTAATCCACCTAGCCAAGGAAGACTTGGCAGCCGGCTGACCCTTTTTGGGGCCATCCGGAAGAACGAAAAGCACGTCTGTTTTCCGAATCTTCTCTGTAGCCTTGAGATAAACCCTCATGGCTCGGACCACGTCCAAAGTATGAAGCAGTCTTTCCTCTCTGGACTGGGGAGTAGGAAAGAAGGATGGTAGGACTAGGTCCTGATTCAAGTGAAAACTGGATATGACCTTAGGAAGGAAAGAAGGTTGAGGCCGCAGAACCACTCTGTCCTTATGCAGAATCAGGTACGGTTCCCTGCAAGACAAGGCTGCCAGCTCGGAGACCCTTCTGGCCGAAGCCATAGCCACCAAGAAAACCAACTTTCGGGTTAGCAGCACAAGAGGGATTTCTGTCAGAGGTTCAAACGGCTGCCCTTGTAAAGCTGACAAGACCAGATTTAAATTCCAGGGGCAGAGGGGAGCTCTAATAGGGGGATTTACATGCAAGACCCCCTGCAAGAAGGTTTTCACAAGCGAATGCGTGGCCAAAGGCCTTTGAAACCATATCGATAAGGCAGACACCTGCCCCTTTAGAGTACTAAGAGCCAACCCCTTGTCAACGCCAACCTGGAGGAATCGCAAGATCCTGTCAATAAAAAACTTGCGAGGATGCCCTCCTTGAGACTCGCACCACTCCACATAGGTCCTCCAGACTCTGAAATAGATATTTCTAGAGACTGGTTTTCTAGCCTGAATTAACGTAGATATGACCTGGGCTGAGAGGCCTCTGCCCTTAAGAATTAGGGATTCAGCCGCCAAGCCATCAAATTTAGCTGCTGTGAAGCAGGGTGGTAGATCGGGCCCTGAGACAGCAGATCTGGGCGCAGGGGGAGTGGCCACGGTGCCCCTACTGACATCCTCACGATGAGTGCGTACCAAGCCCTTCTGGGCCAGGCTAGGGCCACCAGGATCACCGGCCTGCGCTCCACCCTGATCCTTCGTAGAAGGCGGGGAATCATCTGTAGTGGAGGGAACGCATACAGGAGAGAAAACTGGTGCCAGGGGCAAACCAACGCATCGGTCCCGTAGGCCGAGGGGTCCCTGGCTCGGGATACGAATTTGTCCAATTTCTTGTTGAATCTTGTTGCCATGATGTCCACATCGGGAACTCCGAATCTTTGGCAAATCTCTTGGAATACCTGGGGGTGAAGAGACCACTCTCCCGGGAGTAACTGTTGACGACTCAAAAAATCTGCTTGAGAATTGTCTATCCCTGGGATGAACACTGCTGAGATGCAGGGTACATGGGCTTCGGCCCATGAGAAAATCAGGTTTACTTCCCTTTGAGCCGCTAGGCTCCTTGTGCCCCCCTGGTGGTTTATGTATGCCACCGCCGTGGCATTGTCGGACTGTATCCTTACTAGCAGACCCTGCAGGGGGAGAGTCCAGGCGACCAGGGCCAACCGAGCAGCTCTGATCTCTAGGATATTGATGGGAAGCAGACTTTCTGCCTCTGACCACTGTCCCTGCTGGGTCAGTTTTCCTAAGATTGCCCCCCAACCTGTTAGGCTGGCATATGTGGTTACTATTTTCCACGTGATGGGGCAAAAGGTTTTCCCTTTTGACAATTTTTGAGGGACCAGCCACCAGTACAGGCTGCGCCTGACTCCTGGGGAAAGACCTAATGGACGGTCTAATGCCTGTATGGACCTGTTCCAAGCAGAGAGAATAGCTGCCTGGAGAACTCTGGTATGGATCTGGGCATAGGGCACAGCTTCGAAGGCGGCTACCATCTTTCCCAGCAGTCGCATGCATAGGCCAATAGTCGGCCTCTTTTTGCCTAGGACTATTTGAATTGTTTGAGTCAATGACCTGATCTTTTCTTGAGGTAAAAATATCCTCTGGCATTCTGTATCTAACCGAAGGCCTAGATATTCCAACTGTCTTGTGGGTTGCAACCTCGATTTTCCTTGGTTCACAACCCATCCGAATTCTTGTAGATGCCGAACTGTGCGGACTACTGCATGATTGAGGTTGGAAGCTGATCTGTCGATAACCAGGAGATCGTCCAGGTATGCCAGGACCAAAATGCCTTCTGTCCTTAGGACGGCTAGCACCGGGGCTAACACCTTTGTGAATACCCGCGGAGCTGTTGCCAACCCAAAAGGGAGGGCTACGAACTGGAAATGACTTTGATCTATCATAAAACGAAGAAACTTGTGATGTGCTGGGTAGATCGGCACATGCAGATATGCATCCTTTATGTCTATAGATGCTAGAAAGTCGCCTTGATGTAGGCTGGCTGTCACTGAACGTATGGAATCCATACGAAAGGTCTGAATCTTTAGAAAGCGATTTAGGCGTTTGAGGTCTAGGATAGGCCTGACGTCACCATTGGGTTTTGGTATTATAAAAAGGTTGGAGTAGAATCCCAGACCCCATTCTTGGGTTGGTACTTCTACAATTACTCCTTGGAGCAAGAGGCGATCCAACGCCTTTACGAGAGAGGCCCTCTTTAATGGGTCGCTTGGAAGACTTGACCCCTGAAAATGAGGAGGGGGGATTTCTCGAAACTCTAGTTTGTAGCCTGTGGCTACCACGGACCGAACCCAAGAGTCGGGAATTCTGGCCTTCCAGACTTCGGAGAAAAACTGAAGTCTTCCCCCCACCCAAGAGAGTGGGGGCGCCCCTTCATGAATCTGACTTGATGACTGGTTTAGCCGGCTTGCGAGACCAGGGCCTCTTGTTTGCCGCGGCTTGTCCCTGTGGGCGACTATTAACTGCTGAACGCCCGGGAGGCCGTCGATACTGACGGGAAGTCGAAGGGGCCGAGCCTGCAAAGGCCTGTCGTTTAAACGCGGGCCCACGCGGTCTTTTCTTGACCGGTAAGGAAGAACTTTTACCACTTGATATGGTTTGGATATATTTATCTAGGTCTTCACCGAAAAGTCTTCCCCCATGAAAGGGAAACCCTGCTAAAAGCTTTTTGCAGGGTGCCTCTGCTGCCCAGTTCTTTAGCCACAAAAGACGACACATGTGAACCACCAGCAGAGATAAACGGGATGCCTGTTGGATGGAGTCCTTAATAGCATCTACTGCAAAGCAGAGAGCCCTAGGGAAATCTGCTAATTCACGAGTTTGCTGAGCCGGCATGTCCTTTAATATCTGTTTAGTCTGATCCTTTAAGGCCTGACAAACGCCAATGGCTGCCACCGCTGGCTGAACCATGGCACCTACTGTGGTGAAAGAAGCCTTCAGTAGGGTCTCTAATTTTTTGTCGACCGGATCCTTGAACATCTGGACATTTTCAACCGGACAGGTCAGGGATTTATTCACGCAGGAAATGGCCGCGTCCACTGTGGGGAGTGCCCATTTCTTTAAAAATTCCTCTTCCATAGGATAGAGAATAGAGAACCTCTTAGGAGGGATAAAGATCCTATCAGGTCGAGCCCAATCCTGGTAAATCACGCTCCGCAGAAGGGGGTGAATCGGAAAAGACACACAAGTTAATGGAGCCTTTAAAGAACCCAATGAGGATACCACAGGGGCTACTAGTTCTGGCACTGGAAGTTTAAAAGCAGTGCGAACCATATCGGTCAAAGACTGGATCCACAGGCTCTCCGCTTGAGAGGCCGAAAAATATTCATCTACAGTGGAACCCTCCATGTCTGAACCGTCGGGACTTGGGTCCGCTTGATCCCCTTGTGGGTCCCTTTCCTCCGAAGAGGAGACCTCCGCATCTGAAAACACCAAACTAGGTGAGGGGGATCTAGCCCGTTTGCTACTTGGCAAAGGGCGGGCAAACAAAGCAGTTAACCTTTTCTCTAGCCCACCCAGGGTGGTCGCTAGCATTTCTTCCGTTACGTAAACGGGAATGGGTGGATCGGGGGCCGCCTCTGCCCCCAGCACCCCCAATGGCTCTTGTACTATGCTACTCGGTGGTCTAACTGGTGAGGGTGGGGCCGTTGAAGCCTGGCCCAAATCCTCTGACCCCGATGGAGACCCCTTTTGTTTCTTGGCACCTTTTGCAGCCTTGGCTGGTCCTGATCCCTTTGGAGCCATTGCACAACCTTGAGTCACCCCTATAGCCAACACCTGACTGTTGTAGCTAGGAGTAATTAATATGAGAACAGGCTGAGGAAAATGAAAAATTTTGTATATATATATATATATATATATATATATATATATATATATATATATATATATATATATATATTTCTTTTTTTCCAAAAAATTTTTTTTTTTTTTTTTTTTTACCCGCCTGGGAGGTGGCAATACTGAGGAAAACCTGTGAGTATTGCAACACCAACGCCCGTTAGCCGGAGTCCAAGGTTGACTCAGATACTGCTGGATCTAAGGCTGAGTCCCTTTAAGCAAAAAAACTCTTTTTTTTTTTCTGGTCAATAGTGGAACTAAGTCCTAGACCTGAAGATCCACAAACCGCCACTGGGTGTCACTGTGGCCAAAAGACCCAGCTGCGCGCTCTGTGTCCTTCTTCCTCTGCTTCCAGGAGGGAAAAGACCAGCCAGAGAGAAACATTTTACTTTTAACTGACCCTGACGCTGCTGGCCCGCCCCCCCAACGCACGCCGACGCTATAAAAGGCGGCGTGCACGCGCCCACGTGCGCGCACCCCCCCCCCACGCTGAAACAACATGGAGGAAGCAGAGAGCAGAGGAAAGCATGGACCAGCGCCAGCAGCACCAACAGACACCAGGTAAGCACTAATCCTTACTATAGTGCACACAGAGAGGAAGCTGTCCCCATAGGCTTCCTAAGAAACAGGAGTTTTCACCAGCAATTCCCTCTTTATAGTACGTGGGGCTGCAGTATCAATGCTAACAGGCAGACCTGGGGTGAGTAGCAAATATATATCTTAAACAAGTATACATATATCTACATGTTATCTGGGTAAACATTAGTACATCCCATCCTGCCTAAAAAGACATAGTGGAGATAGTGGCTGATGCACAAGCATACCATTAGCCAACCCAGAACCCCCAGGGGGATACCTACTGTCGAACCAAGTCCCGCAGGTTCCCTCTTACCTGCTCCACGCCGCAGGGTATTGCAAACTGCAAGAGGCCCAATCTTCTCCCATCTCCGTGGGTCTTGTCTCGGACCTTCAGGGACCGGGGTCCTGTGTTTAAGGAACCCACACCCCTGGACCTATATAGCATCCTGGCATCAGTAGCGTTTAGTTCTTGGAAGAGACTAAGGCACTGGAGCCCAGAATCCAGCCCTCCAAGGAGAGGCATTATAGGCAACACCCCACGTAGGCAGGGCCCGGGTACCGTACTCCTTGGCTTTGAAGCACTTCGGACGGATCCGGCTAGCTATCCTGGGTCCCGAGACCTCCGAGGGACAGCTAGACGTGACCAACACCTAAGACACTGGCGAAAAAACTGGAGCACTCTCAGTGGGAGGGGGTTATATAGGGAGGAACTTCCTGTGAAGTTGATTACACCAGTGTCCACACCTGAAGGTACCCATATAACCCATATGTAATGGCTATGCGCTCTGTGTCCCGTGATGTACGATAAAGAAAAAAGTTTTAACTGTGGGCAGCTGAAGTTGCTGCCTGCTCACTTCCTGGATTTTCACAGGAGGCACATCTCCAGCTCTGCAGCTCTCATTGGCCCTCTTATGACTCATCCCACCTCCCTTCCTGGCAACAGAGATAGCCGTGCATGATGCCATAAGCCTAGGCTTTTTACCAGACAAGAAACAGGACTTGGGCTGTATAAGGTATTTACTGGCAAAAAAATGTTTTACTATCCAAAGTTATAACAACAAGGGCAGATAATTTAATAGATGAAAAGAATGACTGAAGTTCGGCTTTAATCTGAGCTGGTTTTCTGCGTTTCTTTGCATACCCCTGGAGCTCTCCCCTCTGGCAGCATTGAATCATAGTCTACCATAGATAGATAGATGCCTCTGTATAGAGAATTGGCAACCAGTGACCAAATTTGTGTAATGCTACACAATTTTCTTTTATTCACTTGTTGATTTATTATATTATGTATTCATTTTTTATCATATATATTTATAAATGCATGTTCTTTATTACTGATGCATAGAACAGTTATTGTAGTTACTATGTATTTCATCTAAAAATAAATCCTTCCTTTCTGTAAAGCATTAGTCAGAGCTGAACACGGTTTTATATTCACTTCTGGTAAATAATTATTCATAACTGCTGAATTTGAATCTGAAGACAAATAGAGCTTAAATAGAGCTTAAAATGATAGCCATTGGACACAGCTGTTCCAGGCTCTTTGGCCATTGCCAGTTCAAGGTATGACACACACTGCTTTATGGAACAGAACTTGGAAAATATCAAGCATTTAAGGTGAATTTAAAGTAGAACTAAGAGCAACATTTTTTCTTTTTAGGTCTAGAGTGTAGATGGATTAGAACATCTGTCAGGTTTTATTGCTGTCTGTCCCCACCATTGGAGAGATTTACCCTCTCTGCGTTTCCCGTTTACCACTAAAAGTTAAAAGTAAAAGAAAAGTAATAGAGGGGAAATCTTCCAATGGGGACACTGGTCCTTGTGACCTGGGGGGGGTCCCCAAAAGAGTCCTTAATTTCTTAATTTGCAGAGATTCCCTCTCACTTCCTGTTTGGATATGGGATAGGATGTAAAGGTAATCTCCCCAATGGGACACAGATGGCAAAAACACAAAAAGCTGACCGGAGCTCGCAGGAGCAGGGCCCTTCTAACCCTCTTGTATTAAATTGTATTGTTGGTGTATTGTCTCCCTCTATATGGTAAAGCGTTGTGCAAACTATCGGCGCTATATAAATCCTGTAAAATAAGTCCATGACTGATCTAAGTTTGGGAAACCTAGAACCAATAATCTTCAATAATATAAACTAAACCAAGATAAAATCTTGTCTGATGATATTTAATGGCTGCCACTTACCATTAATGTGCGGGCCACATTACACCCCAATGTGCCTGCTCCCAGTAACAAGCACTTGGAGGAGACTACTTTCTCGAGGTCCAAAGTAGGTACTAGTCGCCAACGCATCAACTTTAGATTCAGATCCACGGAAGATTCTGCCAACCTGAAGAAGATTACAGTATTTCAGGGGAATATTAGAATAGTTTATATTCACTATATTCTTCCATACCCATCTAGAGAATGCATAACATGAGTTTTTCTAACAACTATTCAATGGCTGATGCTTAAATGTACTTATTAACTTGCAACAGCAAGCACTTCCAAACCACTGGGGACCAAGTCCAGGATTCTATATATGGGTAAGGTAAGGTAGGGTGGGACACTTCCTGGAAAAAAAAACAGTTTTGTTTTAAGTTCCCCTCTATCATGCTGTCAAATATAAATGAATCTGTCAAGACTTACATACAAACTACATACAAATCCTAAACATATAACCTGTAGATCCAACATTTAGAGCTCATTCACAACACACAGCGATGTGCGTGCTACCACATTGCATAGTAATGTTCACTTGGGCAATGCGGTGCCATTCATTCTTAATGGTATCCCAACACACCTTCTCAGGAGAACAGAATCACGTTTTGAAATGTGCTCTTGAAAAAGCTGCAATGTTTGGTCTGCTGATGTGCTTGGTTGGTGTGAATGGGCCCTTTATGGACTTCCAGAGATGTTTATTTATGCTTGAGAGATTATATATATATATACATACATACACACACACACACACACATACATACATACATATATACACACACACATACATATATACACACACTTTTTTATTTATTATATTTTTTCTTCTATCGTCAACAATACTTAGAACCAAACAGGGGGTTTGTGGGACTTTAGATGAGGCATTGGACATGTAGTCTGCAGAAACTTTTATGTTTTATTTGCATAAAAACATAGCATAACGCATTGATTGTAAGTTATTTTTATCTAATATACAAAACAGTAGCATAGAAACATTCATAATATATATTATATATATACATACATACACATACATACACACTATACATACACACACACACACAAATAAGATAGTGTTTTCTCCTTGGACCCCCCTCAGCTTCCGGGACAGAATAGGACTATTAAGGATAATATGGCTATTAACAGGTAATAACACCAATGAGAATGTTGATCCATGGAATATCAGATTGTCGCAACTGATTAGGCAGGAATTTTTCCACTGATGGAGCAAATTTGGTTACGTTTTGAGAGGTTTT
Source organism: Rana kukunoris (assembly GCA_029574335.1). Taxonomy (NCBI): domain Eukaryota; kingdom Metazoa; phylum Chordata; class Amphibia; order Anura; family Ranidae; genus Rana; species Rana kukunoris. The sequence goes on from CM056055.1 coordinate 48,499,494, forward strand.
TTTTCCTCTTCTGGATCAACCGTGGCCGCTGGGTTCTGTATATGGAAGCTTTCAATTTAAAAACAAAATTCTAGTTGAACTATATTGGACTTCGGCTTTTTTAACCTGTGCAGTTTTCTTGGATTTACCTCTTGGGATCCATGCACTCACTAAGATCCACCATTCTGGGGCCCATTCCACCTTTCTGGTTTTTCTCCCAGCCAACAGCTTTTGGGCAAGCTAAAATTACAAAAAAAAGGTAAAATAATAAGTAGAAGTCAACACCAACTGAAGTCTCAGAAATAGATACTTGCCAGCCATCATTTATGTATTTGGCCCAATAAGTGTTTATTAAAGCCAGATGAATTGTGACAATTAATATTCAACTTGGGTAAAGCGCCTTGTTTTCCATTTTAGTAAGAAACAGAGTGGGGCGGATTTACTAAAACTGGAGTATGCATAATTTTGTGCAGCTCTGCATAGAAACCAATCCGCATCCATGTTTTTTTACACAATTTACAATCTGAAGTTACAAGCCGATAGGCTACCATGTACAGTGGCACCAGATTTTGCACTCTCCGGCTTTAGTAAATCAACCCCATTGTATGAACAGCCTTCATTTAAAGTCTTAATTCCGATTTCCTGCTATAGCCATTACACAGTGCGACTATAATTCTTTCCCTGCCACAACAGTAAGCATTACAAGTGGAACAGCTACCAACTGGTAGGTCAGAGATGGCCATATTTGCTTAATAAATGTACTTAAATCATTCAGCCAATCAGGAGAGAGGGGGCAGGGCTGGGTCACAGATCTCATCTCCAATGGACACAGGGAGCTTTGGTGCCCACATAGCAAGCTGCTTTAATGCTTATGGACTGGTCTTTCTACTGGTCATTGGTATTGGTTTGTTTCTCTATCAAAGATGATGATTACAAAAAGGAGTGGGATTAAGGGCAATGAAAAATAAATTGAAAAAATATATAATAGACAAAATATATGATTTATTACAAACTCATAGAAAACATGAGTTTATAAAAAATTATATATTTTGTATATTACCGTATTTAATCGGCGTATATCGCTCACTTTTTTGCCCTGAAAATCAGGGCAAAATCGTGGGTGCGTGATATACGCCGATCCCCGTGCTGTGTTTGAACCACTGCGCCGACATATACCGAGCGCAGTACATTCGGGTAGTCGGGCAGGCTCGGCTCCACTCGCGGTCACGTTCTGTACGTCCTTTACGCGAGAGGAGCCGAGCCTACCCAACTATACCCGAGTGTACTGCGCTCAGTATATGTCAGCGGAGTGGTTCGAAAACAGCGCGGGAAGCGGGGATTCGACGTGAGGTGCGCGCTTGGAGAAGCCGTGAGGACACCACTGATGCCTAAGATGGACACCGGACCGGAAAAGCCCGCAGATGGATGCCGCCCAAGACACCAAAACTGTAAGTACTAAAAATACAAAAACATTTTTTTTACAGGTCCACATTAGGGGTGCTCGCTATATGCGGGAGCACGCAATACCCCGATAAATATGATATATATTTTTTCAATTTATTTTTCATTGCCCTTAAAATCCCACTCCTTTTTGAGGTAATCAACTTCTTTAATTCATTGGGGATGGTGGCAATGTACATGACAGCTCATGGGAGTTTTTTCTTTATATTGTTTCTCTATCAATGCACATGCTGCTCCATCAGGGCACACTACTCTTGATCGGATGGGAGCCAACAAACCCTTTATAGAGGTTAACAGAGTATTTCAATTGTTTTTAATCTGGGTATGCTAATCATATTTGCTGATCTATTCCTAAATATAAAAAGCGTGAATGTAATGGAGATGAAAAAATAAATTAATTATATTAAAACACATGTATGTACAATAATGAATAATGTGTCCTTAAAATGGAACTTAACCCTCCATCAACTTTATATCAATCTCCTAACAAAATTGTAAAACTTAAAACATTTTGTTATGGGGAAAGATACCCTTTTAGGAGTCATCCCTCCCTGCACTACCTCATTTCTGGCCTATGTCAGAACGATATGTACATTGCCAGCAGCCATGAGTTCCAGAGGTCCACGGGTAATCTATGTCACACAAGCAGTAAGAGGAGCCGAGCCTACCCAACTATACCCGAGTGTACTGCGCTCGGTATATGTCAGCGGAGTGGTTCGAAAACAGCGCGGGAAGCGGGGATTCGACGTGAGGCGCGCGCTGGAGAAGCCGTGAGGACACCACTGATGCCTAAGATGGACACCGGACCGGAAAAGCCCGCCGATGGATGCCGCCCAAGACACCAAAACTGTAAGTACTAAAAATACAAAAACATTTTTTTTACAGGTCCACATTAGGGGTGCTCGCTATATGCGGGAGCACGCAATACCCCGATAAATATGATATATATTTTTTCAATTTATTTTTCATTGCCCTTAAAATCCCACTCCTTTTTGAGGTAATCAACTTCTTTAATTCATTGGGGATGGTGGCAATGTACATGACAGCTCATGGGAGTTTTTTCTTTATATTGTTTCTCTATCAATGCACATGCTGCTCCATCAGGGCACACTACTCTTGATCGGATGGGAGCCAACAAACCCTTTATAGAGGTTAACAGAGTATTTCAATTGTTTTTAATCTGGGTATGCTAATCATATTTGCTGATCTATTCCTAAATATAAAAAGCGTGAATGTAATGGAGATGAAAAAATAAATTAATTATATTAAAACACATGTATGTACAATAATGAATGTGTCCTTAAAATGGAACTTAACCCTCCATCAACTTTATATCAATCTCCTACCAAAATTGTAAAACTTAAAACATTTTGTTATGGGGAAAGATACCCTTTTAGGAGTCATCCCTCCCTGCACTACCTCATTTCTGGCCTATGTCAGAACGATATGTACATTGCCAGCAGCCATGAGTTCCAGAGGTCCACGGGTAATCTATGTCACACAAGCAGTGCCATTAGGGGGGCTAGATGTCTACTCATGGTTTTTACAGCCACCCTCCTGATGAAGCTTGCGCGTCATCATGGGGCTGCTGCACCACACGGTAAAAGCCAGTACCCTCTGGTGATATCAGAAGTGCGCTGGGGTTAAGTGGTAGATTTCTAGCGAACACTGCTGGATCGCCAGCCATGTGCATATGCTTTTCTATTACCTTGCTTAAAAAAAAAAAAAATACACCAAAATGTAATCTTTAAGGAAATAGCAAAAACTCAGGCAAAGCAAATTAAAAATATAAAAGGAAAAATGCACTAACAGAGGTTACTGCCAGTAAATATGTCTTTTCAAAATGATCAGCAAATTCAGAAGTACAGGCAGATAAGGTTTATATGCAAGGCTTTATATGAAAATGTTTAGCCAAGCCCTGTCCACTCCCAACCCCCTGGGCTTGTCTTTGTAGAGCTGCACTGATCTGCATAGATCAATGCCAGCTCTCTTCCATAAGCCCTGCTCTTACCTTGATGCTATATTGAGACATGCTGCCTGTTTAGACAGCGCATTTCACTGCAACGTGCTGCAGTGTAAAAATGTCATCTTGTGACAAAAATAAAATACAGTAAACAGTGTGATACACTGTAAAAACACATTGTACCACCCACCAGTGCCACTACACGTAGCTCTCTTTCTCAGTTCCTTAATCCCTTAACGTGACTGGTAGCTTCTCTGTGCAAGATTAGGCTCTATAGGAGGTTGAGGAAAGCTCAACACTTATGCCTCGTACACACGACGAGTTTTCCCATTGGGAAAACTGCCATGAAAGCTTTTGGCTAGGAAAACCGGTCATGTATTTGCTCCGTCGCAGTTTTCCCGGCGAGATAACTGCCAAAAAAAAAAAAAAGAACCAGCTTTCTTTTTTTCCCGTCGGGATTCCTGGCGGACTTTTTTCCCTTCGGGAAAACCAGTCATGTGTATGCTTTTTACGAGGGGGGGAAAATGCGCATTGCTCAGAATAAATTATGATACGGGAGTGCTCGTTTTGGTAAAACTAGCGTTCGTAATGGAGACAGCACATTCATCACGCTGGAACGGACTGAAAAGCACGAGGCTGAAAAGCACAAATTGTCTCTCACCAAACTTTTACTAACACGAAGATCAGCAAAAGCAGCTCAAAGGGTGGCATTTGAATGGAACTTCCCCTTTATAGTCCCAACGTACGTGGTGTACGCCACCGCGCTTTGGACGGGTGGTATTTGGCCTGAGTGTGTAAGCAAGGCAGGTTTGAGAGGAATTCCATTGGGAAAAACATTGTTTCCCTAACGAGAAAAGCGGTCGAGTGTACGAGGCATCACAGAAAAAAACAAGGATTCCACATAAATTCATCAGCCCATGTGTCTTGATCTACTGAAGGCTGATGTGTGGTATATACTGAAGTTAACCTCGGAATCCTCAATTTTTCATCAGTAAATTGAAATGCCCAGGTTCGTAAAAGGTTTACTTTAAATGCCCCCTTTTTTTTTAATAGAGACCAAAGATAGCTTAGTCAGTTTCTCCATATAACCAACATTCTCTACACCTTTTATAACTAGTTGCCCCCCCCATGCATGAGGACCGCTTATAGTATTGATAAAAGGCATCCTTTAAGTCATGCATATTCACAAGGTGAGCTTACATTCTTCTCTAGCAGGATGATGGTAATAATTTTAATTTAAATGTTTTGGATGAAATAAAGTCTACCTTCATTCTGTGTCACTCGGGGCAGTTTAATTTCAAAGCTGATACTATGCTTTATATCCCTTTCCCCTTGCAAAGTCCGGTCTCGGAGGCAGATGAGTTCAATGGACTGTAGGTGGCTGCCCCTGGAAATAAAAAATAAAAAAAATTCAAAATTAGAACCAGCAGGATAGATAATAAATTATCTTGCAGCGTTTTTGTTAATACATTCTGATAGTCTTAATAGATTGAGATTTTTTGAGCAAAAAACGATTTTTAATTTTTTTTTTTTTTTTTACTTTAATTAGATTGAGGAAAGTAATACAGCACTGAGACAGGTGCTTAATCGTCTCTATTCATTTAATGATTCCAGAGACTTGAATGACTCTGAAATGATTAAAAAGGTGTTTTCTTTTTTAGCACATGCCTGAGAGTGAATATTATATTGAAGTTTTAAACTGTGAGTAATACATAAATGATAGAATAATTTGTGTTCCAGGTGACATTGGTACATAACGAATGAAAAATAGCCCAAACTTCTGAGAGATAAAACAATGTCGTACTTCAAATGAAAACCACTGCACAGTCTCCGGAAAAGCATCTGGATGGGTCATTTTAAGACGACTTAACATATTTCATTCTACTTACTCAACACTTCAGAACATGTTTTATGTCATACCCATATTAAGGGTGTAACATGAAACATACTGAGCGGCCATACAACAACCCCCACCCAACACAGTATTGTGGAGTTCTTCTTGCTGGCTCCTGTCAATTTTGAAAAAAAAATGCCACCATCGCAACGGAGCTCAAAGCACAGGTGTAGTGACATCATTGCATTTGTAGTCCACGGATACCTTTAGATCCATAGCTGAAGGTCAGTACCTCTGTATGAACCAGGTGCTGGAGGAAGAATCTGCAGGAGCCAGGACATTGCACCCACAATCCACTGATCCCGGTTTTAATGCTGTGCAGGCTCAAATGCAAAATAAATAAATAAATGCACATTGCGTTTTAAAAAAAATGGGTGTATTTATTATCGTTTTGCAAAAGGTGGAATTATCCTTTAAAGAGAAGCTTCATGTGACCTGCTTCTGAGATGCTAAAGGCTAAATACACCCTAAACAATTATACCAATTAGGTTGAAGGACTTAAATTATGCCATCTAAAGCAGTAGAACAAGATAATCACCTTTAAACAGTTTGATCAAGGTAAAACGATGCATAATGAGAAAATTGTTACCATTTGAAACAAAAGTTCATAACAACTTAACAAGAGAACCTATTCAGCAGTGCAAAGGGCAAAGATTTTAGCACTCGCAGCATCCATTAGGAATCTATTGTGTACAAATATAGCTTCAGTAAAGTGCATTCTGATTGGTTACTATGAGTTGCTGCACTTAGCATTGTGCTCCTTCAATTGTTTATGGAATAGGACAAAAAAAACCTAGAGAGAGCTCCATTCAGTAGAAAAATAACATAACACAGACACATATCCTGCCTTCGGAAGACATCTGATGTAAAAATATTTAATAAAATGTAAATGGCAATTAAACCTTTTCTCTTGTGAAATCAACAAAGAGTTAAATGATGTTAAAGGGTTTGTAAACCTTCCCGTTTTTCAACTTAATGCATCTTATGCATTAAGGTGAAATAACATCCGATAATTACCGCCCCCGAGTCCGGCATTCGGGTCTATGGATGCAAATGCTGGACTTGGGAGCGCGTCCGCAGGGTAACCCACTTGGGAAAGCGCTTCCCAGACGGGGAGGAGCCAAGACAGCTGCCGAGCGACCACAGAAGACAAGGATCGGGGCCACTCTGTGCAAAATGAGCTGGACAGTGGAGGTAAGGGGAAAAACATAAGAGTTGTCAGACAACCTAAAGTAATGCTGATGCTATAAAAACAAACCACAGCTGGTCAAGTCACAAGTTTGTTCTTAAGGCCTTCCAAATGAGCGGCTGATGACTCCCAAAGATCTATACAAAATGATGACACTCTAAACATTCGCATTAAGCAAAGCATATCCCTTCACTTGACAACACTCAGGCCTGGCAATAAAGGCCGGGATTCACAAAGCACTTGCGCCGACGTATCTCCAGATACGCTGCGTAAGTGCAAATACACGCCGTCGTATCTGTGCACCGGCCCCACAAACTAAGATACGCCTAAAACAGACTTACGTCGGTGGGATGAACTTGCCTACGCCGGCATAGAGTGGGCGCATATTTATGCTTGACGCATGTGGCGCTCCTATTGATTTTCTATTTAAATTTGCGTAAGTTTTACGTCCGGTGTAAAGTTATTCCCCATAGATGAGGCGCAACCCATGCAAAAGGTATGGACCAGGGAACACAAGCCTACGTATTGTACGTTGGACGTCTGAATATGGGCCGACGTGGGTCTGGCTGGGCGTAGGTTACGTTAACGGCGTACACAGTGATCCGGCGTATCTTAGGCAGTTGTTCCGACATGGTTGTGCGCATGCGTACGGGGATACGTCCATGTCTCGTTGCATGCGCAGTTCGTTTTAAGTACTTGTCTGGCGCCCGGCCCATTATTTGCATAGGGTCACACTTTATTAGCATGGATCACGCCCACTTACGCCAGCCTGCGCCTTCGAAATGTACGCTACGCCAGCGCAGAGTTGGGAGCAATAGCTTGCTAAATTCAGTGCATGCCTCTGTAGTTCCACAACAGCTGGAAAGTCCCAGATTGCCTACACCTGCTACAGACACTCCCCCCCCCCAGCTTTCTGCCCACACCTGCGCAGAGCTGGAGGGACTTGTGAATGGACTGCAAGTGCACTGATCAGCATGCTCAGAATCCACTGAGAACTACAAGCTGTCTAACATGTTGGCAGACAGGATTTGTACCATCCTCATTCACAGATCTTGGTGAACAAATGATGTGGGTGAAGCACAGCCACACCAATTTTAAAATGTAACATCGGCAATGGCGGAGAAAAACCCCCGCCCGCTGTCACAGAGAAGGGGGCAAGGAGAACAAGCTGGAAGCCTAAATACAGGTACAACATGTAACATGATCGAACAGATGAACTTATCCTATTAAGCTGAACTCTAGGCTTGAGGCTATACAATAATGAAAAAGATTTAGAAAGTTTCTAGAAATAGAACCAAACTTGAAGGTTATGGGCCAGATTCAGAGAGGGTGGCGGAATTTTGTGCGGGCGTAGCGTATGCTCTTTATGCTACGCGTCCGCAAATTTTATGGGCAAGTGCCTTATTCAGAAAGCACTTGCTCCATAAGTTGCAGCGGCAGTAGCGTAAAGTGTCCGGCGTAAGGGCGCCTAATTCATATTATTAATGTGGGGGCGTGATTCATGTAAATTAATCATGACCCCACGCAATTTACGTATTTTCCGAACGGCGCATGCGCCGTTCTTGGACGTATCTCAGTGCGCATGCCTCAAATCACGTCGCTAGTAGTCAATGTAAACGACGTGTACGTAACTTATGTACAGCCCCATTCCCGAACGATTTACGCAAACGACGTACAATTCGACGCTGTCCCGACGTCCATACTTAATATTGGGTACGCCTCCGATAGCAGGGGTAACTTTACGGCGGAAAAAGGCTTACACAAACGATGTAAACTACGACGCCCGGCCGCAAGTACGTTCGGGAATCGGCGTAAATCCCTAATTTACATATTCGACGCGTAAAAAGACGGAAGCGCCACCTAGCGGCCAGCGTAAAACTGCAACTAATATACAACAGTGTAACAGACTTATGCCGCTCGTCTATTAGCAGAATTCCGGCCTATATTCTTTTCTGAATAACAAAAAAAGATACGCTGGCTATTCTTATTATTTACGCGGCGTATCAAGAAATACGCCAGGGTAAATACTTTCTGAATCTGGCCCTATATGTCCAATTTAAAAATTGTCCATTTATACTTTTTCATAGATAAATGTCAAAAGATTGAGTGTATATTTCATAAGCTTGCAATGACCTTTAAAAAGGTAAAATAAAATACATTCACGGCTGCCGTTGCTGATATCTTGCAGATCTTTTGGCTTTAACTCAAAAAAGGTATGTAAATGGAGGTACGCTTAACTTTTTGTTTAGGTCAGTGAATAATGTTCAGAAGACGATTAACATAACTGTTCACCCTTTTCACCTAGAACTACTATGTGCTCTGGATGATTCTTACAAAGAACTGGGTTAGCCGTGTCCTTAACACTCAATGGACTGCAGTTTCAGATTTAACATGCAAACTTCATGATGATACATTCGGAAATAACATATTTTAACTATAAATGAACCTATTGAGGGTCACCAAAAACAGCTGTGAAATTGTTTTCCCACAGCATAGGTCAACAGTCTGAAGCCATGAATTACTTTCCATTCATACAGTTAAAATTATTAAGTGCTTTAATATTTAGTCCTTCAAATCTTTTATGGCAGAGTAGATTGAAGGGTTATACTGTACAATGTAATTTTCAAAATGTAATTTTTTAATGACTAATGCAGACATGTTTTTTTCAGAATCCGCCGCTTTGTTCCAACAAACGGCGTTGAAAGACTTGGCTGTCCTTGTGGAACAAAACATCACATTTATTTTTTAACAAAATTGCAGCCTTGATCTTGTTTGTATAATGCATTTTTTTCAGAAAGTGTTTGGTTGATATGTTTTTATATATAACAGTGCCAAAGTGCAGCTAGCATTTCATCTGAAAAAATAAATAAAAAATAGTGGGTACATTTTAAACATAACTCCAGCATTATTGTAATTTTTAGTTTTATGAATAAAAATAATACTCACCTTATCTCCCGTGTTCTCCCCTAGGAAATGCCACTGCTGGCCATCTTCCAGGTTATGCGATAACCAGTGTAAATCAATATAATTCCTGTCATTGGTCTAGTCTTACAAATTGTACATTACTGCACAGAGCTGCATAAATTGCCATAACACCATCACCGTTCTGTGCAATATTGAAACCTGCCCCCTTGCACAGCCTGGAGGATAAGACAACTTTCCAGCATGTGACCGACCAGAAGACCTCAGAAAAAGCAAATTATAAAAAGAACAGAAAAAAAGGATTTTTAATAAACAGCTTACCTGTAAAATCCTTTTCTTGAAGTACATCACGGGACACAGAGCGTATAGCCATTACACTTGGGTTATATGGGTACCTTCAGGTGTGGACACTGGTGTAATCAATTTCACAGGAAGTTTCCTCCCTATATAACCCCCTCCCACTGGGAGTGCTTCAGTTTTGTAGCAAGCAATTCCTCTGAGGTTACACAATGTTCCCCAAAAGAGGGGTGGGAGCTCTGTGTCCCGTGATGTACTTCAAGAAAAGGATTTTACAGGTAAGCTGTTTATTAAAAATCCTTTTTTCTTTATCGTACATCACGGGACACAGAGCGTATAGCCATTACACTTGGGATGTCCTAAAGCAATGCTCTATGAAGGGAGGGAGACTGTAAGGCCAAGAATAGCCAAACAAAAAAATTATCAGGAAGTAAAGTAACTCCACCAACAGAGAAAAGGGGGCGTGACCCGGATCAGAGGATTCTATACTGCTGCCCGTAGGACCGCCTGCCCAAATGCTGCGTCCGTACCCTTTGCAACGTCCAACTTATAAAATTTAGTAAACGTATGTACGGAAGACCAGGTTGCCGCCTTGCAAACCTGTGCCATAGAGATCTGATGGTGTGCCGCCCAGGAGGCACTCATGGCCCTCGTAGAATGGGCTTTAACTGATAAGGGAGGTGGAACGCGCTTCAGACCATAGGCCTGAAAAATCAGCTGCTTAATCCCACCTAGCCAAGGAAGACTTGGCAGCCGGCTGACCCTTCTTGGGGCCATCCGGAAGAACAAAAAGCACATCTGTTTTCCGAATCTTCTCTGTAGCCTTGAGATAGACCCTCATGGCTCGAACCACGTCCAAAGTATGAAGCAGTCTTTCCTCTCTGGACTGGGGAGTAGGAAAGAAGGATGGTAGGACTAGATCCTGATTCAAGTGAAAACTGGATATGACCTTAGGAAGGAAAGAAGGTTGAGGCCGCAGAACCACTCTGTCCTTATGCAGAATAAGGTATGGCTCCCTGCATGACAAGGCTGCCAGCTCGGAAACCCTTCTGGCCGAAGCCATAGCCACCAAGAAAACCAACTTTCAGGTTAGTAGCACAAGAGGGATTTCTGTCAGAGGTTCAAACGGCTGCCTTTGCAAAGCTGACAAGACCAGATTTAAATTCCAGGGGCAGAGGGGAGCTCTAATAGGGGGATTCACATGCAAGACCCACTGCAAGAAGGTTTTCATAAGTGAATGGGTGGCCAAGGGTCTTTGAAACCATATCGATAAAGCCGACACCTGCCCCTTTAGAGTACTAAGAGCCAACCCTTTGTCAACGCCAACCTGGAGGAATCGCAAGATCCTGTCAATAAAAAACTTTCGAGGATGCCATTTTTGAGACTCGCACCACTCCACATAGGTTCTCCAGACTCTGTAATAAATATTTCTGGAGACCGGTTTCCTAGCCTGAATCAACGTAGATATGACCTGATCTGAGAGGCCTCTGCCCTTAAGAATTAGGGATTCAGCCGCCAAGCCGTCAAATTTAGCTGCTGTGAAGCAGGGTGGCAGATTGGGCCCTGAGACAGCAGATCTGGGCGCAGGGGGAGCGGCCATGGCGCCCCGACCGACATCTTCACGATGAGTGCGTACCAAGCCCTCCTGGGCCAGGCTGGGGCCACCAGGATCACAGGCCTGCGCTCCACCCTGATCCTCCGTAGAAGGCGGGGAATCATCTGCAGTGGAGGGAACGCATACAGAAGAGAAAACTGGTGCCAAGGGCAAACCAACGCATCGGTCCCGTAGGCCGAGGGATCCCTGGCTCGGGATATGAATTTGTCCAACTTTTTGTTGGATCTCGTTGCCATAATGTCCACCTCTGGGACTCCGAATCTTTGGCAAATCTCTTGGAATACCTGGGGGTGAAGAGACCACTCCCCCGGGAGCAACTGTTGACGACTCAAAAAATCTGCTTGAGAATTGTCTATCCCTGGGATGAACACCGCCGAGATGCAGGGTACATGGGCTTCGGCCCATGAGAAAATCAGGTTTACTTCTCTTTGGGCTGCTGGGCTCCTCGTGCCCCCCTGGTGGTTTATGTATGCCACCGCCGTGGCGTTGTCGGACTGTATCCTTACTGGCAGACCCTGAAGGGGGAGAGTCCAGGCGATCAGGGCCAGCCGAGCAGCTCTGATCTCCAGGATATTGATGGGAAGCAGTTTTTCTGCCTCCGACCACTGCCCTTGCTGGGTCTGTCCTTCTAGAACTGCCCCCCAACCTGACAGGCTGGCATCCGTGGATACTATCTTCCACGTGATGGGGCAAAAGGATTTCCCCTTTGACAAATTTTTAGGGACCAGCCACCAAAACAGGCTGCGCCGGACCTTCGGGGAGAGCACTAACGGACGATCTAACGCCTGAATGGACTTGTTCCAAGCAGAGAGAATGGCTGCCTGAAGATATCTGGTATGGATCTGGGCGTAGGGTACTGCCTCGAAGGCGGCCACCATCTTCCCCAGCAGTCGCATACATAGGCGAATAGTCGGCCTCTTCTTGCCTAAGATCACTTGAACTGCTTGAGCTATTGATCTGACCTTTGCTTGAGGTAAAATTATCCTCTGGCAGTCTGTATCTAGCCGAAGGCCTAGATATTCCAACTGCTTTGTGGGTTTCAATATCGATTTTTCTATGTTCACAATCCACCCGAATTCCTCTAGATGCTGAACTGTGCGACCTACTGCCTGATTGAGGCTGGAAGCTGAGCTGTCGATAACCAGAAGATCGTCCAGGTCAAGACCAAAATGCCTTCTGTCCTTAGGACGGCTAGCACCGGGGCTAACACCTTTGTGAATACCCGCGGAGCTGTTGCCAACCCGAAAGGGAGGGCTACGAACTGGTAATGGCGGTGATCTATCATAAAACGAAGAAACTTGTGATGTGCCGGGTAGATCGGCACGTGCAGATACCCATCTTTTATGTCTATAGATGCTAGAAAGTCGTCTTGATGTAGGCTGGCTGCCACCGAACGTATGGACTCAATACGAAAGGTCTGAATCTTTAGAAAGCGATTTAGGCGTTTGAGGTCTAAGATAGGCCTGACGTCGCCATTGGGCTTTGGTATTATGAAAAGGTTGGAGTAGAATCCCAGACCCCATTCCTGGGTTGGTACTTCTACAATTACTCCTTGGAGCAAGAGACGTTCCAATGCTTTTACAAGAGAGGCCCTCTTTAATGGGTCGCTTGGAAGACTTGACCCCTGAAAATGAGGAGGGGGGACTTCCCGAACTCTAGCTTGTAGCCCGTGGCTACCACGGACATTACCCAAGAGTCGGGAATTCTGGCCTTCCACACTTCGGAGAAAAACCGAAGCCTTCCCCCCACCCAAGAGAGTGGGGGCGCCCCTTCATGAATCTGACTTGAGGACTGGTTTAACCGGCTTGCGAGACCATGGCCTCTTGCCTGCCATGGCTTGTCCTTGTGGGCGGCTATTAAATGCTGAACGCCCGGGAGGCCGTCGATACTGACGGGAAGTTGAAGGGGCCGAGCCTGCGAAGGCCTGTCCCTTAAATGCGGGCCCACGCGATCTTTTCTTGACAGGCAAGAAAGAACTTTTACCACTTGATATGGTCTGGATATATTTATCTAGGTCTTCACCGAATAGTCTCCCCCCATGAAAGGGAAATCCTGCTAAAAGCCTTTTGCAGGGTGCCTCTGCTGACCAGTTTTTCAGCCACAAAAGGCGACGCATATGAACCAACAGCAGGGATAAACGGGACGCCTGTTGAACGGAGTCCTTAATAGCATCTACTGCAAAGCAGAGAGCCCTTGGGAGGTCAGCCAATTCACGAGCTTGCTGAGCCGGTATGTCCCTTAATATCTGTTTAGTCTGATCCTTTAAAGCCTGACAAACGCCAATGGCTGCCACCGCTGGCTGAACCACGGCACCTACTGTGGTAAAGGAAGCCTTCAGTAGGGTCTCCAATTTTTTGTCGACTGGATCCTTAAACATCTGGACATTTTCCACCGGACAGGTCAGGGATTTATTTACGCAGGAAATGGCTGCGTCCACGGTAGGGAGTGCCCATTTCTTAGCAAATTCTTCTTCCATAGGATAGAGAATGGTGAACCTTTTAGGAGGGATAAAAATCCTATCAGGTCGAGCCCAATCCTGAAAAATCACGCTCTCCAGAAGGGGGTGAACCGGGAAAGACGCACCACTCAACGGTGCCTTCAAGGAACCTAAAGAGGATACCGCGGGGGCTAATTGTTCTGACACTGGAAGTTTAAAAGCAGTGCGAACCATATCCGTCAGAGACTGGATCCACAGACTCTCTGCTTGAGAAGCCGAAAAAATTTCATCTATAGTGGAATCTTCAATGTCTGAACCGTCGGGACTCAGGTCCGCTTGATCCCCCTGTGGGTCCAATTCCTCCGAAGAGAGGACCTCTGCATCCGAACACACCGCTCTAGGTGATGGGGATCTAGCCCGTTTGCCACCCGGCAAAGAGCGGGCAATTAAAGCCGTTAACCTTTTCTCTAGCCCACCCAGGGTGGTCGCTAGCATTTCTTCCGTAACATAAACGGGAATGGGTTGATTGGGGGCCGCCTCTGCCCCTAGCACCCTCAATGGCTCCTGCAACATGCTGTTCGGTGGTCTATCTGGTGAGGGTGGGACCACTGGAGCCTGGCCCAAATCCTCTGACCCCGATGGAGACCCCTTTAATTTTTTGGTACCTTTTGCAGCCTTAGCTGGTCCTGATCCCTTGGGAGCCATTGCACAACCTTGAGACACCCCTACAGCCAACACCCAACTGTTGTAGCTAGAAGTGAACCATTAATAAGAACAGGCTATGGTAAAAAAAAATCTAAATTTTCATACGCCTGAGAAGGCGGCAATACCGAGGAAAGTCCTGTGAGTATTGCCACACCAATGCCCGTTAGCTGGAGCCTAAGGTTGCACCGACTCAGATACTGCCAGATCTAAGGCTGAGTCCCTTTAAGAAAAAAACCCTTTTTTTTTTTTTCTGGTCAGTGTGGACTAAGTCCAGACCTGAAGATCCACAAACCACCACTGGGTGTCACTGTTAGCCAGAAATGGCTCAGCTGCGCGCTCTATGTCCTCAGCCTCCACTGCTCTCAGGAGGGAATGACCAGCCAGGAAATGCTATGTTGCTTTATTTGAGACCTGACGCTGCTGGCCCGCCCCCCCCATGCACGCTGACACTGTAAAAGGCGGCGCGCACGAGCGCGCGCGCGCCCCCGCCCCCCCCCCCACGCTGAAACCAACATGGAGGAAGCAGAGAGCAGAGGAGAAGCCTGGACCAGCGCTAGCAACCCAACAGACACCAGGCAAGTCACTAATCTTTATTGTAGTGCACACATAGAGGAAGCTGTCCCCATAGGCTTCCTAGGAAACAGGAGTTTTGTCAGCATTTCCTCCCTATAACACGTGGGGCTGCAGTATTATGCGAACAGGCAACTCTGGGGGGAGTAGCAAAATACATATCTTTAAAAGCATATATATATCTACATGTTATCTGGGTAAACATTAGTACATCCCATCCTGCCTCAAAAGACATAGTGGAGATAGTGGCTGATGCATAAGCATACCATTAGCCGACCCATAACCCCCAGGGGGATACCTACTGTCGAACCAAGTCCCGCAGGTTCCATCTTACCTGCTCCACGCCGCAGGGTATTGCAAAATGCAAGAGGCCCAGCCTTCCCCCATCTCCGTGGGTATTGTCTTGGACCTTCAGGGACCGGGGTCCTGTGTTAAGGAACCCACACCCCTGGACCTATATAGCATCCTGGCATCAGTAGCGTTTAGTTTTTAGGAGAGACTAAAGGCACTGGAGCCCAGAATCCAGCCCTCCTAGGAGAGGCATTATAGGCAAAACCCCACTCCAGCAGGGCCCGGGTACCGTACACCTTGGCTTTGAAGCACTTCGGACGGATCCGGCTAGCTATCCTGGGTCCCGAGACCTCCGAGGGACAGCTAGACGTGACCAACACCTAAGACACTGGCGAAAAAACTGAAGCACTCCCAGTGGGAGGGGGTTATATAGGGAGGAAACTTCCTGTGAAATTGATTACACCAGTGTCCACACCTGAAGGTACCCATATAACCCAAGTGTAATGGCTATACGCTCTGTGTCCCGTGATGTACGATAAAGAAAAGCGAATTATAAAAAAAAAAAAAAAAAAAAACAGCTATGAAAGGGGGAGTGGCTTTAAAATGTGAATTTGAACCTGTATTGCACCCACATCAAGCAAAGGAACGACTATTCTGCCTAGCAGTCACCATTCTGTATCCTGCAGAGACCAAGCAAGGGTATTAGCAACGCAGTGGGAGAGATTTAGGCCCCTTTCACACTGGGGCGGAACGTGTGGCGGCGGTAAAGCGCCGCTATTTTTAGCAACACTTTACAGTCAGAATTGCGGCGGTATTCAGCCGCTGAGAAATAATACTGCTCTAAAAACTGCTGATCCCTTGGCTTTGCTTCCATCCCACTAAACCAAAAGGGTGCTGGCTATGCACAGGTACATTGGATAGAAGAAGGTCCTGGACTGCCGCACTCCTCAAAACGATGTCTTTATTTGTACAAATAAAATCCAAAAAAACTATTCGGTATTCGGCCGCTAGAAAGAAAAAAAAAAACACCCTGGACTGCCGCACTCTGGTTAGGCAAATTTATTGCAGAAAAGACAGGGAATAAGATCCAAAAAAATCATGCAAAGCAACAGTCAAACAAGAAGTGGACATTCAGGGACAAATGGCTGACGCATTTCACATCTAAAATTGATGCTTACTCATAGCTGAGGTGTGTGAGAATCAAAATGTGTATATATTCTGGACACCAGGAGCCTCTAAACCAATCGAGGCCCCTCTACACAGCGCAAGAATATTAATTACCTAATTAAGTCCAACACAACCCAAAATTAGAGCAGCACCTACATGATCAAAAACACGTGTATGTTTAATAGAAATTTGAACCTAAAACCCATCATGTAATTAATATAATATAAACTCAAATTTAAAGTATCTAAAAAATATATATATATATATATATATATATATATATATATATATATATATATGTTAGGGTTGTCCCGATACCACTTTTTTAGGACAGAGTACAAGTACTCGCCGATACCGAATACCGATACTTTTTTTTAAATGTGTCCCCAAATGCAGCCATGTCCCCCCACATATATGCAGCCATGTCCCCCCACATATATGCAGCCATGTCCCCCCACATATATGCAGCCATGTCCCCCCACATATATGCAGCCATGTCCCCCCACATATATGCAGCCATGTCCCACCACATATATGCAGCCATGTCCCCCCACATATATGCAGCCATGTCCCCCCACATATATGCAGCCATGTCCCCCCACATATTGCAGTCATGTCCCCCCACATATTGCAGCCATGTCCCCCCACATATTGCAGCCATGTCCCCCGTACCTAAATGATGATGCCGCCGCCGCCGTGTTAATCAGCATGCGTGGAACATTACAGGCAGCTTTCGTTTGAAGATAAGATAACGCTTTGTCATCCAGTTTTCTATCAAAGAGAGGCATGTCTCTAGACTGAGATGATCCTTTTTGTTGCAGATGCGAAAATACAGTTGTGTGTCATCTGCATAAGAGTGATAAAGTAGTTTTTGGCTACTGATGATTTCAAAGAGAGGGCGAAGATAGATGTTGAATTGCACCGGTGACAGAGGGGATCCTTGACGGACTCCGCATGACACCGTGCATTTTTCATAAGTGAAAGGTCCCACTATTTTCACTATTTGTGATCGGTTTTCCAGAAAAGAGGAGAACCATGATAGATCACCTTCTGCGACTCTGGCTACTTCAGCTAGCCGAGTCAGTAATAGTTTGTGGTCTACCGCATCGAAAGCTGCGCTTACTGTAGGTCCAACAGAACTAGAAGACAAGATTCTCCTACGTCCATGGCCTCGAGAGCGTCATCCCATGATTGAGCAAATTATGGCCGTCCAAGTGATGTTGTAGCTGTTGTACCACTATTTTCTCCATCAGTTTAGAGAGGACATTTAGGCCTGTTATAGGACGGCGGTGTTTTGAGTCTTTGGGGTCGAGGGTGGGTTTCTTTAAAATAGGTGTAATTATACCTTGTTTTAAGCGGATGGGCACTATACCTTCTTTGAATGATTGGTTTATAAGCTGCGTGAAAGGCGGTGACAGAATATCGGCACATTCCTTCAGCAGTTTGATGGGGATGAGATCATTCGGTGCTGTGCTATTTCGCAGGACATTGATATTTTTAGTGGCATCGATGGAGATGGATTTTAGAGTGAACGTCGTTGATTGCGGCGAGTTTATCCAGGTATTGGGTGAATGGTTAGGGGGGGTTGAGGGGGGTACTGTTTCGCTGAATGCTTTCACAGATTTTTTCAATTTTGTTAACGAAATAATCCGATAATTCATTGCAAAATTCTTGGGTATCAGAATTGGGGGCTTCAAGACAGACACGATTCATGGTCTCGGTAACTATCTTGAAGAGTTTGTGGGGACGGTTTAGGGCATTAGTGATGATATTGGAAAATAATTTTTTTTGGCTTTGAAGATTTTTGTGGTATTTTTTTGTTATTAGCTTGTAGATGGTGTGGTTTTCTTCAGAAGAGCTTTTCCAGGCTGCCTCTGCTCTTCTGCGCTCTATCTTCAGCAATGACAGCTGGTCATTGAACCAGCTGGAGTTGCGTTTTTTTATGCAGGTTTTTCGTTTGGGTGCTACTAAGTCGGCTGACTGTAGTAGAGCCTTGTTTATGGCATCCAGTGTTTCTGTGGCAGTTTGCTGAGGTTGAATTGTTTTTATTTTTTTCCCTAAAGTTGATTTAAAGAGCACCGAGTAGAGCTTCTTTTGCGATCTAGTCCAGTGTGTTGTCACCGGTTTTGCCGTTTTTGTTGGGGTGGCATTTATGGTGATTGTGAGTTTAATTGCATGGTGGTCTGTCCATGGCAACTGCTCATTTTTTAGAATGTTAATTTCCAGATCTTGTCTGAAAATAAGATTGAGCGTGTGACCGGAAGTATGTGTTGGCCCACATAGTAATTGCTGCAGACCTAATCTTTCCAGATGGTCAATGCAGGTTTTGGCAATGGGATCCTGTAAGGAGTTGGCCCAGAGGTTGAAGTCCCCGAGTAGCAAAAGGTGTTTGCTGTTTAGGTTGAAAGTGGACATGAACTCTGTCCAAGGTGCGAGAAGCTGCGATTTTGGACCCGGTGGTCTATAGCAGAGTAGAAAATGGACGGTCTCCTGAGGATTTGTTTGTAGTTGCAGAGTGAGGGTTTCCATAAATGGAAGCGAGTACTGAAGGGCTGGTTTAGTGATCGTGAAGCGACTCTTGTTGTCCTACAATGGTGTTACAGTCGGCTGTGAGCCAGCTTTCTGTATTAAAGAGGCAGTCTAAATCGCATTGTAGGATGAAATCATGGATTTCTTGTCAGTGTTTTACTGCCGATCTTGTGTTGACCAGAGCGCATGATATGCGCTTAGGCTGGGGTGGATGGGTATCATGTTTGACTGTCAATCGTCGAATGATTCTCAACAGTTGGATACTCCTTAGAGCTTTTATGGTGACCTCTGATAATCTTGGGGCAAATCGTTTTAAATCCCGGATGGTTTCTGCGGTATACTTCAGATTAACCATAGTTGCAAAAACGCCGGGAAGATGATGTTGATCAGGGGGTAGCTGAAGCGGTGGTGGGGAGAGGCATGGGGGATTGTGGTTTGCAGGAGTTACGGGGAGAGGCTGGGGGGGTAGTGGATTGGCGAGAGTGCTGGCAGGGGGAGAC
The DNA here is from genome assembly GCA_029574335.1 of Rana kukunoris. Classification (NCBI taxonomy): domain Eukaryota; kingdom Metazoa; phylum Chordata; class Amphibia; order Anura; family Ranidae; genus Rana; species Rana kukunoris. Next base: position 48,519,013 of record CM056055.1, read on the forward strand.
CATTAATCCAATGCTCCGTCTTGTAGGGCCACAGCCGCGGCTTTTCCTGAAAAGGACGGCCGCGGACAGTCCCAAAAGAGGAGGATGATGGTCGGGGGGGAAGCCGGCCTTACCTTTGAGGATTTTAGGATTGCTGGCTGGGGATGCCTGCGGGAAAGGGAGCGACGACGAGAGGTGGAGGACAAGGCAAAGGGAACAGGGAGATGGTACTGCGTCCTGGTTGATTGTGCCGTGAGCGGCCAGCCGAGCGGTGGGAGGACCCTGCCTGGGTGCACTGGCCCTGGGGTGAGCCGACTCGTTTGAGAGCGTCCTGCTCTCTCTATCCCTGTGGTGAGCAGACTAAGGTCAGAGCGTCTTGCTGCACCGCTTGCTTGTGTGAGTGGAAGTATGATAACACTGTATTCAGCTGCAAGCGGTGCGGTTTTACTCCCCAATAGCGGCCAAAATGGGTTAATACCCTTGGGGCTTTCACACTGGAGAAACAGCAGCCGCTGTTTCAGGTCAGTTTGCAGACGCAATTTTTAGAGCAAAAGCGCCTGCAAACCGACCCGGTGTGAAAGGGGTCTTACTAAAACTGGAGCACACAGAATCTGGTGCAGCTGTGCATAGTAACCAATCAGCTTCCAGGTTTTGTTAAAGCTTAAAAGTGGTTGTAAAGGTAAAAAAAAATTCCCCTAAATAGCTCCCTTTACATTAGTGCAGTTCTCCTTCACTTAAAAAAAAAATACTTAAAAAAATGCTTCAAAAAATGCTTCAAAAAATGCTTTTAAACTCAACTGCCTAGAAACAACCCTGTGTACATGTACTGATAACATAACAGAGGAGAGTTCAGGGGCAGCTGAACAAAAAGGCCCAACTGCTCCTAAACGTCCATTTACCAGCAGCAGTGTACATGAAGCCTGCAATGTTTATCTCAACAGCTTGAATTACTATAAACAAAGTAACATTTCGTTCTTAGATCAAAGGGGTGGACTTCGGTCTGTAAATAGGTCAGTTTAACCACTTTTTACTTAAACAGTAAACTTTAGTATTACTTTAAATTGTACAGTACATGACACAGATTTAATATTCATAGACCCGAGAGGTCCCCAAGCAATGAATGAGAAGAATGGGTAAAAACCAAAATTGTGCCTACAGGTCCAAAGACGACAAGGGTCAACAGGCCCAACTTCAGAGACCTGCCAATTAATGCTGCAAGAACCCTGTGGCTGAAAGCTGCATCTGCAGAAGACTGGATGTCCCTTTGAATAGGTACAGAGGACCAACAAAATTGGGCAACAAAGGATTAATGTCAGACAACCCAGGAAACACCTACCAACCTGGCAGAATGAGTGCGTACAAGTGCTAATGGTAAACTTGGAAGCGGGATGTCCCCTGCAAAGGTTCTGAGGGTAGGACAAATAGGGAGCCCAAGTTCCTGATAGACGCTGTTGCTTTGAGATAGACCTCTGATGGCTCTAACTACCATCCAGACAGTGAAGAGTATATTCCTTTGGGAGCTTTGGAGCCAGGCACAAAGAGGGAAGGATGTTGTCTTCAATGGGGTTAAGGGCTGGGAACATCTTAGGAAGAGGAGGGTGCAAGAAAATTTTGTCATTGAGAAAATTAAGAAATGATTTCCTACAAAAGAGCTGCTAACTTAGATACACATCTGACTGAAACACAGGTTTCAGCCTTGTCCATTATTTTCCAAAAACTGACTTCAGTCTCCTATATCAGAAACTTTATTTAAGGTCTATCTCAGGTCAGGCCCTCCTTACAGCACCCTGTGCTCCTGTGGGACCTCCATCTGCTTCTCTCTGCCCTGCAGAAACCACCACTTGAGCCCACCAGGGACTTCCCCTTAGATGATCTCTTGCAAAGTGGCCTTCTTGGTGGCCGGGATACACCTTAAATAAAGTTTCTGATATAGGAGACTGAAGTCAGTTTTTGGAAAATAATGGACAAGGCTGAAACCTGTCCTTTCAGGTTGCTTAAGGCCAAGCATTGTTCAAATCCTGATTGTAGAAAATGTCATGTAACTCTCAGAATAATCAGTGAGCTTAAGAGCCTGTGTTCTTACTATCCAAAGAAGGATTATCAGGTACAAGAGTAGATATTTCAGGAATGACTTGTTCCTAGTAGACTGAGCAGGTCTGGGTACCAAGTTCTTTTGGGCTTTACAGGTGCAATGTAAATCACCAGTTTCTTCTGTTGCTCTATTCCGAGACAGAATTTGCACTGGAGGAAAGCCATAGGTTAGAAACAAGGGTATTATCAAAGCATTGGAAATCAGGGCTAGAGGACAAAAAAAAAAAAAAAATTCTGGAGGCCAGGGTATTCATATCTGAGTAAAAAGGAGCCACGATCCTAGACGATATCATACTTGAGCCAGTCAGGCTATCTGCTGTGGCTGTGCTTTTTTGATTTTTTGTGTGGAACTTTGTTTTTAGCTTGATATGTTCCGATTTGGAGTAATACATCTTTTAAACAAACTGCACTATGAAGCCTCTTTCTCTCTGTCCCTATTAACAATTTTGGTATGGTGAGCAAGTTTGGATATCCATTTAATGTGTAAAATCCATTGAAAAGGGAGTTTTGCATAGCAGGGACTGGACATCTGCACCTTCATTGGAAACTTCAGATGCTGATCCCTATCTGGCTGGTGGTGCAGTGCCATTCTTATTTCTCTGAGCTCTGGGGTGTTGTCGAGGGGATTTTCTTCCACCAATAACCATGTTTTCTGAAATGTGAGAAGATTGGAACACTCCTACCCAGGCTTGAAGACTGGTATCTATCATTATGATTTTCCGGTGATATGACAAACAGTTTCCCCACGGTCAAAGCTGGGTTGGAGATACACCATAATAGGGAATTCCTTGTTTGACGTGATAGGAGCATGGTTATATTGAGAGATGGGAACATGCTTGTTTCCTGGCAACAAGATTTAGTGTTGGAGAGGTTGCAAATTAAATTTTGCAAATGGAACAGCCTTGCAGAAGGGTCACCGTGAGACTCAGAAATCTAATGGAAAATCCCATTTTTTTTCTCAGAAAGGAATTAGTTTGATTTGGCTGTGTCTAGAATCAGACCCAAGTATTCCAGACGAAAAAAAAGGCTGGAGAGCAGATGCTAGAAAGCAGATCACTCAACCAAAAGACTGAAGCATCAGAACTGTCCTGTGGACATTTTCAGATAGCTACAAGGTAGAGGAGACCTTCTGAATAAGTTGGTCTAGATAACTTGTGATCTAGATACCCTTGAGTTCTTAGAAGGGCAAGAAGAGCTGAAAGAATGTTTGCAAATACCCTGGGAGCATAGGATAGGCCAAATGTCAGTGCAACAAACTGGAATGGTTGGTCTCTTACTGAAAAGCATAAAAAACGCTGATGAGGTGGATAATTGGGTGTATGCAGATAGACATCCCAGATGCCTATGATTGAAAAGTATTCCTCTTATCAGAGACAATAACTGACCTTGCGGATTCCATGCAAAATTTGGGAATTTGTTTAGGGATTTTAGTTCTAACATGAATACCCCTGTTGGGTTTTGAAACTGACCAGGTTTGAATACAATTCTTTAAACCTGCCCTCCATAGGTACTGGCATAACTACTCCCTGAGACAAGAGATGGTTCAGGACCTTTTGTAAATCTGACTGTTCTTAGGTGGATTTTGGTTGGTTTGAAAGAAGAACAGTAGGGCAATAGAGTTTTGAAGTCGATTTTGTATGTCTTTGAAAACCACTTTTAAATCACACAATTTAACCTTGCGGATTCAGTTCTACATTAACTTCTACACATTAACATATAATTTTTTTTAAATCAAAACTTAGAGCTATATTCTATTATATCTCCATTTATCCCATTGGTTTATATTTCACCATTCATGCAGACAGAAGCCATTTCGCCATGTATGCAGGAAGCTATTTAACAATAACTTTTAGGCAGTGGTAATTTCCCCCTTCCTTTACTGTTACAGAGCACAGTGTGTCCTAATAGTCTTTCACAAATTCAGTACAGCTGTGACTATTAATATATTCAATACTGAGATACAATACCAGTGGTATGAAACCAGTACTAAAATATTCCTCAACGGCCAACCAGGATACTGCGATAAAGTGCACGGATCATAAACTCCAAGGATAACCTAAGGAAGCAAAATAATATTAATCACAGACTGATGGGCAGGAGTGAGTACATTAACATGTGTCAGTTTACATGGAGATCTATCATTCACAGAATCACTGCTAATTGATCTCAAACTTTTCATATTCCTCATTTGCAAAGGTAATCTGTTTGTAGGCAATAGTATCTTGTAGGATTGCTAAGGTTCATCAAATAATATTGTATTTTAAATAAAATAAATGTTGTTCGATCTTTACATTTAATAATATGCCTTAGTTGCAGGTAGTACTGTACATAGCACATACTAAAGTGAAAATAAATTCCAATAACATGGATTTATCATCTTGATAATAATATCAAGCTCCAATGAGTGGATTTTCTCAGTTAAAATACACAGTATGTAAAATCAAACATTGAACTTCATACTTTGTCCCTTTTAGCCTGATAAATATGCCATTAAATGCATTTGTTCCATCTGCTTGGTAAGTTCAAAAGGTTCTCGTCAATCTTGCAGGTAATCTTGTGAGCTTATGGCTGGTGACTTCCTGCACTTCTACCGACAACATTGTTTTATGAGGACTACAGAACTACGTAGGTCTATGTTATGGGCAATAACAGGGGTGCGGGTCTGTATGCCTATCTTGTTATTGTTGTCCTGATAAAGAAGAGTGTTGTCATACTAAGCCTGGAAGTGTGTTACTGGCAGAATGGCTGATTGAAAACAAAAGGGGGTGAAAAAAAAAAAAATCTAGAAAAACAAATGTAGCTACCACATCTAAGGACTGGCAAGCTGCAATATGCTTAAGAAGTATCTGAATTTGGCAATGAGAAGAGGAAGCCTTTTTTTATTCACCTTTTCTTTTTCTTTTAATAACTCGCTGAAGTGACCCAGTGGAGACATATAAAAGGTATCCTTGGTGTAGCGAATTAAAAAATAAGGCTGAGGACTGGCTCCTTCCCGGTGGCAGAGGTCATCATAGGCTTTCTGAAAATTCAGCACCTAGAAGTGGAAAATAGGTCAGTATAATAATATATATGTATAATAAACATATTTTAGTCACATAGAAAACACATCAAAATGTTTAAATCGAGAAAACAAACCCTTTTAAGAAAAATTAAAAATGTAACTTTAAAATTGATGGCAGTAGCACATCTCAAAAAAAGTTGGTACAGGGCAACAAAAAGCTGTCAGAATAATTGGTACCAATAAGGAAGAGCTGGAGGGTCAATATGTCAGTAATATGATTGTGCATAAAATAAGCATCTTAGAGAATCAGAGAGAGAAGTAAAGATGGGCAGAGGCTCACTAATCGGTAAAATAATATATATATATATATATATATATATATATATATACACACACACACACACACATATATATACACACACACACGTTTTATTGATTCCAGCAGCTAGCTTTGTTGAGCCTCATACACACATACAAAATGTCGGGAAAGAGCTGCCTATTCATAGAAAACGTCCGACACTCGGCCCGTGTGTTGGTCTGTCCGTTAGAAGCTGGCCGTTCGTCGGACATGCATGCTGGAAAACCAGCAGCGAACCGACTCCCAACCCGCACTCTCAGCCAATGCCAGAGAACGCTGATCGGAGTGTTCTGGCGGGGGGGGGGGCCAACCCCCTGTCAGAACACAACAGCTAAGCGAGGGAAATCGCTGAACTAACCTCACAAGATTAGTACAGCGGCTCAGACCTGAGCCAATATTTTTTTTTGGTCAATCTGCTGGGTTGAATGAAGAAAAACGAATAGTGTGTGCCCGGCTTTACTCCTTCATGACTGCCAACAAAGGAACAAAAAGAACATTTACAGGATAAGCTAAAAAGATACCATTATAATGTTTTCAGTATGAGCAATGAGGTTTGTATTCAGATAGAAGCAATAAAACAGAATTTCTTTGTACATCATGGGGCACAGAACAGGCTACCTGTCCTGGGTTATGTGCCACCTATAGGGGAATAGACATTGGCAGACCAAACAGGAAATCCTCTCCCATATAGAACTCCCTCTACTCTTTTTGCCAGTGTCTTAAAGAGGTTGGTCACTGAAGATCAACTCTCTAAACAATGTTACCAGATCCACAAATGAATACAAGGATCAGGAGATTGGTAGGTCGGATCCATTCTTACAGCTACTATGCCAAGATGGATGGTACCCGTGCCCTATTAAAGTGAATAAGGACATTTCAGGTTGTCAGTAAAAAAGCGTGCTCCGTCAGTACATCATCCATGTTTTGCCAGCACTGAGCTGGACCCTTCGGATATGGAACCCTGTGCAGTTCATTACTGACCATTGTATTTCCAGTACAGTGCTGTACAGGTACAGTGTGAGGGGGGACGGAGAACCTAAAGGCCTGGTGTAAGAGCTTGCCGTGATGGCAGTGAGAGAGTGGCGAGTCCAACCAGTTAATGGTTTCTTGCTGCCTGGCGATTTTTTCCTTAGGAACCACTAGGGGCAGAGGTATGTTCTGTGTCCCTATGTGTTTAGACAATGTTTTGCCTGGTGCCCTGTAATTCGTTTACAAGGGTTTTTCTGTGCAGTGTTTTAGAAAAATATTGCCATTTTTTACCGTTTTCATGCCAGCGCACACATGAGCAGTTAGACCAGAAGTATGTCATAGTATCCATACCAACAGCTATGTTACGAAGAGTAATGAAGCCAGTTGTGCGTTTCTGGGCCCCCAGAAGACACAAGTGGCTGGTAGGCTGCAAGGGACACAGAGCAGGGCTGATTCTTTTGTCTGGGTATGTTGAGTACTGCCACTGCTGTGATTGGATGCTGGCAGCTGAAAGGGTTTCTTGGAC